>CAMZMU010000069.1:10098222-10698222 GCA_947311845.1 Poa pratensis | reverse complement strand
GATCCCCACCCTCCCGCCGCCGAAGCGGCCGGCGGAGGGGAGGAATCCCGCGGCTCGGCGGCGCGTACGGTGGATCGACGGGAACGCCCAAAAAGTCGCCTCTCTCCTCTGCTACAGTGGCGGGGAGGGGAGAACGCGAGACCTCTATTGTGCTGCCACCGTAGTTGTACAATCCTCTCACCCGGTCTTATTTGCATGAGAAAATCAAAACAATCGGTGTGCATTGCAAATGTTACGGGAGGAGACTAGGCCACAGCTGCGATGTCCATCCGATTTGACATATCTAGTGCTACCACCACTTAGGGTGCTACCCGTGCTACCGTAAAAAAAGTATTTTATACGTGTCAAAAAAATTATACGAAAAATTGCGAGTACTCATGAAGTATGTCCTTACAACATCCCAAAATTTCATATCCAAATTCGACATGGACACTGAGAAACAAAAAAGAGAAAATCAGCATGAATAGTGTCATTTTCGGGTCTTGTCTTTTTGTGACACTAGGTAGCACTATTCATGATAGATTTGTCCTTTTTGTTTCTCAATGTTGATTTAGAATTTGGACATGAAATTTTAGGATGTTGTACGGACATACTCCATGAGCACTCACGATTTTTCGTATAATTTTTTGACACGTATAAAATACGTTTTTCGTGTGGTAGCAACGGTAGCACCCTAAGGGTGTGTAGCACTAGATATGTCCTCGATTTGATCCAACTCCAGTCATATGTCCGGAATCACACGTAGCATTCGAAGGGGTTGGAGTACTAGATATCTTCTCATTTAACTCCAGACTTCCCATCCCTGCGTCGCCCTCCTTGGGCGACTCCGGGGAGGGGAACCCTAGAAGCGCCGCCGCCGGGGCCCTCCCGCCCCTCCCCCGCATCGCCGCCGCTGGAGGGGGCGCCGGCAAAGCCGAGCGCGCCCGAGGAAGGTGGCGGCGGGGCGTTTTTTCTCCGGTTTCGTGGGTATCCCGTGGAGGGCGCTCGATGGCGAGCTTGCGACGGTGGCGGCGCTGGAGCGCGGTGGTGCGGTAGCGCGGAGGCGCAGCTGGGCGCGGCTGCGGGCATGGGACGGAGGAGCGCCGGCCGGTGATGCAGAGGAGGCCGGGCTCGATCTGCTTTCTGGGCCAAAGCAGGCTGAGCGGGCCGACGCGATGGTGATGCGGCGCGGCAGGACGACGGCGCCCGGTGCAACAGGTTGTTGGCGGAGGCTCCGGCGCGGAGGCAGGAGGTGGCCTCTCCAGCCGCCGTGCTCCGGCGTCCGGGCGGCGTGGAAGCCGGGGCGGTGGCCCCGGACTTGCGGTTGATGCTGAGGTGTGGCATGGGTGACGCGACCATGGGGGCCGCGGCCGCCATGGCCCACGGTGGAGCTTGGAGGTCGGCACTGCATCTCGTCGCCATTCTTGCGGCTCCTCTTGCCTTGCGGTCGGATGGACCTCCTGGGCGAAAGCCCTACACTGACTTCAGTCGGTGCCGACGATGGCGGCGCCTTTGGCGTCGTTCCCTCTCTTGTTTGCGTCGTAGTGGTGGTTCCATCATGATCGACGTGAGCGGTCCTGTGGTATCCGGGTGAAAACCCAAGCTCCTCCTGAGTGGGCGGCGGCGACGGACGCGTTGCGACCTTGTAGTAACCCAACACACCACTGCATGTTGTAGTGTACAAGTCGTTGACATAATACTCACGGAAGGACCATTCGTAAATATTACATCCTTCAGAGTAGTACAACAGAAACATAGTCGGTCCAAGGTAACACTATAGGATTACAACACTATTCAATACAAAATCTCGAGAACCTCCTTACAAACAGAAGTAGGTCTCATGCAAATAAAACTCCCAAAGACTCAAGTCGAAGCACTAAGCTGGATACCAGCTCTACTTCTAACTCCTAATCCACTACTGCTGTTGTCACAGCCCTATCTATCCATTTGGAATCTCCATGTCTGGAGTTGTGCTCCTCCATCTAGCTATAGTTGTCATGTCCATAGGCTTTGTTGTCGACGTGTCCACCGTTGCACTATGGTCGCCACGTATCCGTTGGCTAAGTAGAGGTTGATTCCTTCAGGCCCACCAGGTTGATTTGACTCCTTGTCGAAGATCTCACCAATATTGCTATGGATTCCTGTCCTTCTTCTACTGTCTCCAATTATCTAAGCAGGGGTCAACGGAGGAAAGAGTGAGCAACACGAGCGTTACTCAGCAAGTTCATATAATAGGAATGAGGTGTTTTATGCACTAGCTACCATCCATCCCAAAAGGTCATGGATGAACATGCATAACTTTGTAAAACATTTTTAGGAAAAGATTTATTTTATCTTCTGAAAACTATGCCCGTCATCGATTCACAGGTGCTAGGGCCTTGAGGAGCCTCCTTTCCTGCAGCGTTCGCCGTTCCTTCCTGGAACGTGGAGTAACATGTCACATTTTTACACTCTGCAGAGGTGCGTTACTTTACCCATAAGAGACCAACGCCTTGTTGCACAACCGGGCGAGTCTTTCCCGTCCACACTTCCTTTGGTGTGGGGCCCAGTCGTTGATCCAAGCCATTCGCCGTGCTTTTCCAACAACCCCGCATGCCCACCCAATTCATGCATAGCAGAATCACCCCTGGTTCTACCCCTCACGATAGATACCTAGGTGTCCTCTTGCAGACCATCATAGACACCAGAGTCCGTGGGCATTAAGGGGTCCCACCCATGTGCATGTAGTCGCACTAGATCTACAGCGTACGGCTCTGGCTGCCCGTTGACATGCGAAAGGGAAAAGATCACAGATGACTTTCCCGTCCCATTCCAAGTCTCATGGTTAACGCTTCATTTTCGGCGCAAGAACGCTGACGGCATTGGTTCTTAAGTCCTAGGTAATACTTTCCCGTGCAAATGGAACCTCCACCAACCACATCATTCCATGGTTCCATCTGCCAGCCAACAATATATATATAGCAATTCACATCATTCGAAGATAGGTTTTTCTTTTTCATGCAATGATAAACCATAGTATTTTTCATTTACTTTGATAAACATAATCAAGTAGGACATGAGCAAGAGTGAACTTGCCTTTTTGACTGCAAGATTATGCAGCCAAGGTCTTCGATACAATAAAGACTCCAAAATCTGGAAAGAGCATCATTGGTCCGGTAAGGACTAATGTTTGAAGAAGCAATATGCTATTATGCATAAGTATGAGATGCATCGTCCTAAACCCCGTGTCTAACTCTCGATGGTTGAGGGTTGTTTGAGTTTGGTGATTATTTTTAGATTTGTTTTATCTTCAAGTTTACTTCACAAGAACGATGAATTTTTATCTTTAACTATAAATACCATATTAAGCATAAGGATAAAATAAAACAACATCATAATACTAAATGGTTATTTTAGGGTTTACTATCATCTTTATGTTTATACAGATCAGGTGTCAACTTGAATTAATTAAACAAATGGTGTAGTATTATTATTCAAGAAGGCAAAAAGAATAACTTTTGAAGAAATAAATAATGTATACATTTGTTGATATCATAGGGTAGTTATTTTAGTTAAGTAATGGTATAGTATCAAATATAAGGAGTAGTTACTTATGTATTTAACTTTTCTTTATGCAAAAGATAATATGATTTGAATTTTAACACTTAGAAGAAACACCACAAGTAATCTCATATTATGAAGTAGTTATTAATTTGGATTAATGATTTAAATAATTGTATCATAAAATTAATCCAATTATTAAAAGTATTAATAGTAGTGATCAAGTTTTATTAAATAAAGAATTTCACTTTTATGAATTAAGAACTACATTATATATTATAAAGTAATAAAATGATAAATTTATATGTTGATAGATTTATCTTTTGTATTGTTAAAGGATTCTTGAATGATTATTTTCCTTATGGAAAATATCATTTTAAAAACCACTTAAGAATATTAGTGAGACATGTTTACAAATGGAATTCTAAAAATGATCATAATGTTGTGATGGAAATATATTTCCATATTTGTAGTTAAGCATGTGAAGCAATTGAAATGGAATTCAAATGCATTCAAAATAGCATTTAAAATAAATTCCATATTTAAAATAATAAATAAGATCTTGTTTCAATTTTAGGATTATTCAAATTTAATCAAACAAGCATTTTATTTATACAAACAGATAAATTTCATTTTTCTTAACATTTTGGTATGTTGTTTGTATTTTTCTGATTTAAAATGATTTAGTTATGAATTTCCAAAGTTTAAATTCAATTATAAACAATTTCTGGAATTTATTAAAATGAGTTGGTCCCACTTGTCATAATTTTAATAAATACCAACCTATTTTACTAAATTATTAAACATCTGACATGTGGGTCCACATGTCATAAATTTATTTATTTATTTATTTTATTTAAAGAAAATCAGGAAAATTCTGATTGGTCTGCTGACGTCACGCTGACGTCAGCAGAAGAACTTCCTCTGCTGAGCACGAATTCGATGAATCCGCTGCGATTCTGGCTTTGTTTTCTTGTTTGCTCGATGGCAGGGGATAGAGGAGATCGACGCGAACCTATTGGTGGCGGCGCCGCTCCAAAATGGTCACCGGAGCAAGCACGGCGGCGAGCTCCCGCGGCGGCCGGAGACGGTGTACGGCGAACTTCCCACCCAACGGAAATTGGACAAATCAAAGTACATGAGGAGGAGCGTATGCTCACCACGAGCACGGGGAACTGCTCGGCGAAGAACGACGTGGACGGACGGCGACGCATCCGTGGTCGACAGCCGGCGGCCGGAGTTGAAGAAGACTGCAAATTTCTTCCGCTCCCGAGCTTCCCAGCACGCGCGAGTAGATGAGGAGGATGAGGCAGCCACGGCGGAGCTTCCTGGCTACTTGGAACACCTCGGCAAGGTCGGAATCGACGGCAATCGGCGGCGGCCCGACGAACTAGGGTTTCGACCCGACAGAAATAGAGAGCACGGGAGAGAGAGAGATGAGTACGGGGAGGAAGAGAACGATGCGGACGTCTCCGTGGTCTTATCCTCGCGAGCTAGCAGGCAGGGAGGAGGTGGCACGGCGGCGTCGTCCTCTGCCTTCTGGCGGGAGGAAGAAGAAGAAAGAAAAGAAAATGCCATTTTCTGAAAAACCCCCTGGACTTTCATGGAATTGCAGAATTAGTGCAAACAGGCCCCTGGCTCCTGTTTTAAATGATTTGAGGACTTGTTTGTGATGATTTTAATTATAGAAAAGCCCCTGGTTGTGTAGGGTTACATTATATTTATGATTTCAACTTATAACTTTTAATATTTGATGTATTTTGAATTCATTCCATATTTGGAATGAATTTGTGTATATTTAAATTTATTTCCTTTTACAAAATGTGTAGAATTTCAAAAACAAGTTTCTTTTAAACTTGGATTATAAATATTTTGTGTGTTTTAAATTCATTAACCACTTAAAGTAAATTTGAACATATTTGGAATTATCTCTTTTTAATAAAAATTTATAGTTTATAACCTCTTTTCTTATTGTGTACTTATATAACAATTGATTTATTTTGTTATGCTTTTTATTTGTGTTTATATTATTTTCAAATACTAAGGATAGTTTCTTCCTTGTCTTCAGCTCCAGATAAATATTCAAACTTGTTCTGAGTGCCTTATTGATTTCTGGACAACATCAAATTGTGGTCCAGCAATACAACATGATTTGCTTACTGTGGTGACTACAAAGAGTATACACAGTATTTCAATTCAAATTCATGCCAAGCACAAAATATGGCCCTAGTGGCTTTGGCTTGTGATACCTGACAATTAAATCATGTGAAAACATGATCAAATGTCTGTGGATGCACAAGAGAAGATATCCTGCCTGAAGTCAGGTCTTATGGTAGGATAAATGGGTAAAATGATGAGAACAGAATCTTGCTTAATTCCATAGCTCATTCTGATGATCAAAAGGATGATATACTCCTTTGAATAAAATAGATGATATTGTTTCTGTGGAAGCAAGTTGCTAAAACAATTGCTGACTAAGTAGTCCATGTGGTTCCATTTACCACATGTCCAGATTTATCTCCTCTTGAGAATGAATTTGAATAAGCCAAATGGTCTTGGTCATATGATGAACTTGTGAACCCCTTTCTTATGAGACATGTCCACACTCACATGAATTTGAGAGTTAACTCATGTGATGATTACATATGGATGATGATCATATGGTTTTATGCTTTGGCTTTACTTTCTCCCTGATAATCATACTCTTGGAGAAATACCATGTATTATCTGTCTTTTGTTTATTTGTATATGACACTCAATTGTTTGAGCATACAAAAGTGATTTGTTAACAAGGTTGCAAAGCTTGTCACCCAACTACTTCTATATAACACAAACATTGGAATATCACACTATTTCTTGAGAAATTAATAAGAACATAACAGATGCAAGAGTTCCCATTGTCTCTGTGATAGATTGGCATAGCACTACTATGCATATCTAATCAATCCTTCTTCATAGTCTTCTTGTTGCTTTACCTCTTTTCTTGAGATGCTTCCCTGGTTGAATAACTTCAAGAAGATTAGGAGATAAGAAGTTAAGATTCACTAGATAAGGTGAAAAGATCTTTGTTAAGATTTTAGGTAATTCAATTTGTCTTTAAGACTAGAATGATTTCCATCTACTAGAGATATGTCTAACATATAAGGTTAGACAAGATGATACCTAAGAATAACTAGATTTATGTTACACTCCTGAGGTAATGTTTTGATGTAACAAGATATATTCCACTGGGTTTAACAATTTTATCGAGTACCTCTCTACCCAAAAATAGGTTTTAAGCCAAGATCATCTCAAAGTTTGTAACGCTCAAGTCGATGATCTACTTCAATTCCACCAACTCAAGTGAAACTTCAATCACTTAGTGTTTTAAAATTATTTGCGCGAAAATTCTTCGGATTTTCTGATGCATGAATGCAATGCACACTTGTGTGTCCACTCTAATTTGGGACTCTAAATCCTGGATGTTACAGTCTCCCCTACTAAAACAAAACTTCGTCCTCGAAGTTCGCACTCTCTTACGTTTCGGATTGAAGATGAGACTTATGAATAAAATAGCAGTTATCGAACTCCATGAATCCTTCTGGTACAATCCACTCTTGGATCTCTTTTCCTGCAAACTCCATGGATCAAGACTTTGTTTAATGCTTGTTGGTTCTACTAGTAATCGTATCAAGACTTCTCACTTAATAACTAACCTCTTATTTGGAAAATATTAAGGATTTAAATTAGTCTCACTAAGGTATATATTTTATAACTCTTTCAGAAAACCAAAACAATGTCACAGAACCTAGTCCAATCTCATAAGGTTGACATTGAGGTTTACTACTTAGGACTAACTTAGTGGAGTCTTCTTTTTCTCGTGTCATCTGGAATCTTGATGAAACTCTCATCCTAGTGATGTAAAGTGGTAGTGTGGTCTGTACTACTAAAAGATTTTGTTAACACATTTTCTCCGTCATACTCTTGGTTAGAACCAAAGAATGACCCTTCAATAGCAAAAGTAGTTCAACAACTTAGTTTTGTTAATCTATTGACTAAAATAGTTCAACAACTTGGTTTTGTTAATCTCCACTTTGTTGAAGAGTGTTAAGAAAGAAACTTTTGCAAAATGGTTTGCAGAAAAGGTACGTTATGTCTAAATTGGTATAGGTTGTTGGACATCTAGTCAAAACTCTGCTGATATAACAACTCTTCATATGTCTGCTGCTGGATCTGATTCCTTCATTTTGGTTGATCAGACGATATGTTTCTTCAATCTGGTTAGTTCAACCTCCATCGGAGTCCTTAAACTGAGGATGTCAATCATATGGCCATCGATCCCACTATATATTGACATTGATTAGGCACTTACTTCACTATTTCCCCACATCACCCGTCTCTGTTGGTCACCTTCCAACTAACTAACTCCATGGACTCTCAGCAATCCATGAACTTATTTCCCATGATTCTGATGTGTCCGTTGTAACATTGAACGTTGGAGTCATACCCCTTGATCTCGATGATACAACTATCTTGCCTTGCTTAAATATCATACTTTGTTGTTGTCCTCTAAGTATTGAATTTGTTGTTTCATACTCCTCTACCACCAACTTCATGACTCTTTTAGACATATGAGTCATGTACTACTTCTTCTTGATCTTTTTCCAGAGTTAAATTGTGCCTTATGACTTCCAACACCCATTTCTTCCGTCAAGTTACGACAACTTCCAACTATATATGACTACATACTGCGGCTTCTTCCATCGTTTTTCAGTTCTCGCTTGATATCCTTCACGATATCATCGTCATTCTTGTGCAAAACTGGAAATTTTACTGTCCAAATCAAAGATTTGTCACGACAAGACTTGTTATTTAGATCTTCCATCCTCATAATTCTCCTACCTCAGTAGAGTTTCTCATGTAGCTTTCCTTTCATCATCTTCGGTAAGCCCTCTTCCACATGGTGATGATATTCTTCCTTGATCTATCGTAGTTCCTCCATCCTTCCATGTTCTGATGATGCTGATCTCCAATCCAAATATGATGTGGATTGTGGTCCATCACCACGTGTAGCTTCGTTTACCTCGGTCATCTTGACTTCCATCTCTTCAAAAGCTTTCATTGTTGTTTGAAACTTCTGTGAACACGTCTCTCCCTTACACGAGTCCTATCTACCTCTAGATTAGTAACATGAAGAAAAGAACTCAATGTGACAATCATGCCATTGTACATCAAATTCTAACTTTATGTACCAACCTAGCCAATCAAAAATCCAATAAGATCCAATAAATCGCAAATGCAATTATATATCAATCATGCAACATAAGCCCGTAAAATAAGTAGTACCTTGAGTAAAAACATCTCAAGTACCCAGGCTTAGATGCTATACACTACAAGATAGGTTTATATCACCTTATAATCTTATTCTAACAACTCTTTGACTCGGTAATTACCCCAGTTGACCATTTGCAATGGAGTAATACAAAGACAAAGTACTCAAAGAGTGGTTGTGGTTTGACTTGGTTTTATATGGAACTAAACTCCATGTAGCTTGAATCTTCCGTCAAACTATAACATCTACTTGCGAACATATCTAGATCCTTCATGTACTACTCAGGGTACATCAGAAATAGTAGTGTAGCTTCCGTCATTATTTATGCCATCTCCTAATTACTTATCAACTTATACCATACTCAGGTGAATCCCCTTTGATCTCTATCATTAGGGTATTAACATACTCTCCATAGTTGACTGACGATGATTCTTCACTATCATCAAACATCTTCTGACTTCCTCCATCACGAACTTATGGTAGTGTTCTACTTCATAGGATAGGGCTATCAATGATACCATGTAGGCAACACTAACTTGGATGCACTCTATTTGGTGTAACAACTGATACGAAACAGTTTTAACTGGTCATACCAAGTTGAAAAGAAATAAGGTGAATATACCTATAGAATAGTAAATAAGAATATCTACTCCAGTTGGGTAAGGAAATGTGTATACAAATATGACAGTATTATTCTCAAGTGAATAACCATCATAGTTGTAGTAATATATAGTTTAGATAAATATGATAACTTCCTATAGTCTTACCAACCTACAAGTCTCCTAAAAGGGTTTTAATCCTAAGGTCGTTCGCTCTGATACCACCTGTAGTGACCCAGCACACCACTGCATGTTGTAGTGTACAAGTCGTTGACATAATACTCACGGAAGGACCATTCGTAAATATTACATCCTTCAGAGTAGTACAACAGAAACATAGTCGGTCCAAGGTAACACTATAGGATTACAACACTATTCAATACAAAATCTCGAGAACCTCCTTACAAACAGAAGTAGGTCTCATGCAAAAAAACTCCCAAAGACTCAAGTCGAAGCACTAAGCTGGATACCAGCTCTACTTCTAACTCCTAATCCACTACTGCTGTTG
This sequence comes from Poa pratensis, assembly GCA_947311845.1. NCBI lineage: Eukaryota > Viridiplantae > Streptophyta > Magnoliopsida > Poales > Poaceae > Poa > Poa pratensis. The sequence continues at coordinate 10,688,285 of CAMZMU010000069.1, read as the reverse complement.
TCACAGCCCTATCTATCCATTTGGAATCTCCATGTCTGGAGTTGTGCTCCTCCATCTAGCTATAGTTGTCATGTCCATAGGCTTTGTTGTCGACGTGTCCACCGTTGCACTATGGTCGCCACGTATCCGTTGGCTAAGTAGAGGTTGATTCCTTCAGGCCCACCAGGTTGATTTGACTCCTTGTCGAAGATCTCACCAATATTGCTATGGATTCCTGTCCTTCTTCTACTGTCTCCAATTATCTAAGCAGGGGTCAACGGAGGAAAGAGTGAGCAACACGAGCGTTACTCAGCAAGTTCATATAATAGGAATGAGGTGTTTTATGCACTAGCTACCATCCATCCCAAAAGGTCATGGATGAACATGCATAACTTTGTAAAACATTTTTAGGAAAAGATTTATTTTATCTTCTGAAAACTATGCCCGTCATCGATTCACAGGTGCTAGGGCCTTGAGGAGCCTCCTTTCCTGCAGCGTTCGCCGTTCCTTCCTGGAACGTGGAGTAACATGTCACATTTTTACACTCTGCAGAGGTGCGTTACTTTACCCATAAGAGACCAACGCCTTGTTGCACAACCGGGCGAGTCTTTCCCGTCCACACTTCCTTGGTGTGGGGCCCAGTCGTTGATCCAAGCCATTCGCCGTGCTTCCAACAACCCCGCATGCCCACCCAATTCATGCATAGCAGAATCACCCCTGGTTCTACCCCTCACGATAGATACCTAGGTGTCCTCTTGCAGACCATCATAGACACCAGAGTCCGTGGGCATTAAGGGGTCCCACCCATGTGCATGTAGTCGCACTAGATCTACAGCGTACGGCTCTGGCTGCCCGTTGACATGCGAAAGGGAAAAGATCACAGATGACTTTCCCGTCCCATTCCAAGTCTCATGGTTAACGCTTCATTTTCGGCGCAAGAACGCTGACGGCATTGGTTCTTAAGTCCTAGGTAATACTTTCCCGTGCAAATGGAACCTCCACCAACCACATCATTCCATGGTTCCATCTGCCAGCCAACAATATATATATAGCAATTCACATCATTCGAAGATAGGTTTTTCTTTTTCATGCAATGATAAACCATAGTATTTTTCATTTACTTTGATAAACATAATCAAGTAGGACATGAGCAAGAGTGAACTTGCCTTTTTGACTGCAAGATTATGCAGCCAAGGTCTTCGATACAATAAAGACTCCAAAATCTGGAAAGAGCATCATTGGTCCGGTAAGGACTAATGTTTGAAGAAGCAATATGCTATTATGCATAAGTATGAGATGCATCGTCCTAAACCCCGTGTCTAACTCTCGATGGTTGAGGGTTGTTTGAGTTTGGTGATTATTTTTAGATTTGTTTTATCTTCAAGTTTACTTCACAAGAACGATGAATTTTTATCTTTAACTATAAATACCATATTAAGCATAAGGATAAAATAAAACAACATCATAATACTAAATGGTTATTTTAGGGTTTACTATCATCTTTATGTTTATACAGATCAGGTGTCAACTTGAATTAATTAAACAAATGGTGTAGTATTATTATTCAAGAAGGCAAAAAGAATAACTTTTGAAGAAATAAATAATGTATACATTTGTTGATATCATAGGGTAGTTATTTTAGTTAAGTAATGGTATAGTATCAAATATAAGGAGTAGTTACTTATGTATTTAACTTTTCTTTATGCAAAAGATAATATGATTTGAATTTTAACACTTAGAAGAAACACCACAAGTAATCTCATATTATGAAGTAGTTATTAATTTGGATTAATGATTTAAATAATTGTATCATAAAATTAATCCAATTATTAAAAGTATTAATAGTAGTGATCAAGTTTTATTAAATAAAGAATTTCACTTTTATGAATTAAGAACTACATTATATATTATAAAGTAATAAAATGATAAATTTATATGTTGATAGATTTATCTTTTGTATTGTTAAAGGATTCTTGAATGATTATTTTCCTTATGGAAAATATCATTTTAAAAACCACTTAAGAATATTAGTGAGACATGTTTACAAATGGAATTCTAAAAATGATCATAATGTTGTGATGGAAATATATTTCCATATTTGTAGTTAAGCATGTGAAGCAATTGAAATGGAATTCAAATGCATTCAAAATAGCATTTAAAATAAATTCCATATTTAAAATAATAAATAAGATCTTGTTTCAATTTTAGGATTATTCAAATTTAATCAAACAAGCATTTTATTTATACAAACAGATAAATTTCATTTTTCTTAACATTTTGGTATGTTGTTTGTATTTTTCTGATTTAAAATGATTTAGTTATGAATTTCCAAAGTTTAAATTCAATTATAAACAATTTCTGGAATTTATTAAAATGAGTTGGTCCCACTTGTCATAATTTTAATAAATACCAACCTATTTTACTAAATTATTAAACATCTGACATGTGGGTCCACATGTCATAAATTTATTTATTTATTTATTTTATTTAAAGAAAATCAGGAAAATTCTGATTGGTCTGCTGACGTCACGCTGACGTCAGCAGAAGAACTTCCTCTGCTGAGCACGAATTCGATGAATCCGCTGCGATTCTGGCTTTGTTTTCTTGTTTGCTCGATGGCAGGGGATAGAGGAGATCGACGCGAACCTATTGGTGGCGGCGCCGCTCCAAAATGGTCACCGGAGCAAGCACGGCGGCGAGCTCCCGCGGCGGCCGGAGACGGTGTACGGCGAACTTCCCACCCAACGGAAATTGGACAAATCAAAGTACATGAGGAGGAGCGTATGCTCACCACGAGCACGGGGAACTGCTCGGCGAAGAACGACGTGGACGGACGGCGACGCATCCGTGGTCGACAGCCGGCGGCCGGAGTTGAAGAAGACTGCAAATTTCTTCCGCTCCCGAGCTTCCCAGCACGCGCGAGTAGATGAGGAGGATGAGGCAGCCACGGCGGAGCTTCCTGGCTACTTGGAACACCTCGGCAAGGTCGGAATCGACGGCAATCGGCGGCGGCCCGACGAACTAGGGTTTCGACCCGACAGAAATAGAGAGCACGGGAGAGAGAGAGATGAGTACGGGGAGGAAGAGAACGATGCGGACGTCTCCGTGGTCTTATCCTCGCGAGCTAGCAGGCAGGGAGGAGGTGGCACGGCGGCGTCGTCCTCTGCCTTCTGGCGGGAGGAAGAAGAAGAAAGAAAAGAAAATGCCATTTTCTGAAAAACCCCCTGGACTTTCATGGAATTGCAGAATTAGTGCAAACAGGCCCCTGGCTCCTGTTTTAAATGATTTGAGGACTTGTTTGTGATGATTTTAATTATAGAAAAGCCCCTGGTTGTGTAGGGTTACATTATATTTATGATTTCAACTTATAACTTTTAATATTTGATGTATTTTGAATTCATTCCATATTTGGAATGAATTTGTGTATATTTAAATTTATTTCCTTTTACAAAATGTGTAGAATTTCAAAAACAAGTTTCTTTTAAACTTGGATTATAAATATTTTGTGTGTTTTAAATTCATTAACCACTTAAAGTAAATTTGAACATATTTGGAATTATCTCTTTTTAATAAAAATTTATAGTTTATAACCTCTTTTCTTATTGTGTACTTATATAACAATTGATTTATTTTGTTATGCTTTTTATTTGTGGCTTTATATTATTTTCAAATACTAAGGATAGTTTCTTCCTTGTCTTCAGCTCCAGATAAATATTCAAACTTGTTCTGAGTGCCTTATTGATTTCTGGACAACATCAAATTGTGGTCCAGCAATACAACATGATTTGCTTACTGTGGTGACTACAAAGAGTATACACAGTATTTCAATTCAAATTCATGCCAAGCACAAAATATGGCCCTAGTGGCTTTGGCTTGTGATACCTGACAATTAAATCATGTGAAAACATGATCAAATGTCTGTGGATGCACAAGAGAAGATATCCTGCCTGAAGTCAGGTCTTATGGTAGGATAAATGGGTAAAATGATGAGAACAGAATCTTGCTTAATTCCATAGCTCATTCTGATGATCAAAAGGATGATATACTCCTTTGAATAAAATAGATGATATTGTTTCTATGGAAGCAAGTTGCTAAAACAATTGCTGACTAAGTAGTCCATGTGGTTCCATTTACCACATGTCCAGATTTATCTCCTCTTGAGAATGAATTTTGAATAAGCCAAATGGTCTTGGTCATATGATGAACTTGTGAACCCCTTTCTTATGAGACATGTCCACACTCACATGAATTTGAGAGTTAACTCATGTGATGATTACATATGGATGATGATCATATGGTTTTATGCTTTGGCTTTACTTTCTCCCTGATAATCATACTCTTGGAGAAATACCATGTATTATCTGTCTTTTGTTTATTTGTATATGACACTCAATTGTTTGAGCATACAAAAGTGATTTGTTAACAAGGTTGCAAAGCTTGTCACCCAACTACTTCTATATAACACAAACATTGGAATATCACACTATTTCTTGAGAAATTAATAAGAACATAACAGATGCAAGAGTTCCCATTGTCTCTGTGATAGATTGGCATAGCACTACTATGCATATCTAATCAATCCTTCTTCATAGTCTTCTTGTTGCTTTACCTCTTTTCTTGAGATGCTTCCCTGGTTGAATAACTTCAAGAAGATTAGGAGATAAGAAGTTAAGATTCACTAGATAAGGTGAAAAGATCTTTGTTAAGATTTTAGGTAATTCAATTTGTCTTTAAGACTAGAATGATTTCCATCTACTAGAGATATGTCTAACATATAAGGTTAGACAAGATGATACCTAAGAATAACTAGATTTATGTTACACTCCTGAGGTAATGTTTTGATGTAACAAGATATATTCCACTGGGTTTAACAATTTTATCGAGTACCTCTCTACCCAAAAATAGGTTTTAAGCCAAGATCATCTCAAAGTTTGTAACGCTCAAGTCGATGATCTACTTCAATTCCACCAACTCAAGTGAAACTTCAATCACTTAGTGTTTTAAAATTATTTGCGCGAAAATTCTTCGGATTTTCTGATGCATGAATGCAATGCACACTTGTGTGTCCACTCTAATTTGGGACTCTAAATCCTGGGATGTTACAGACCTTCTTGGAGGCGTCGTCTTGGAGACCCAGGCCATCACGGTGCGGTTGGTTCGCAGCAGCTGGCGGATGAGTTTCGGTGGCCGGGGACGTGGATGCCGGGGCGGCGGCCCCGGACGGTGGTGGACGTCGAGGCAGCGGCCCCGGGCTCCCACGTCGCGACGGTTCTATGAGGCAGGGCCGTTGCCTTGTGTAGGTTTGGGTGGCGACTTGGATGAAGACTGCGCGGGCAGAGGGTTCGTCAACCTGACTAGATTGCTTTCGGGCTATGCGAAGGTTGATCTGGTTGCTACGTCGGGGCGGCGGCCCCGAAGCAGGTGGGATTTGGTGGCGTCCTGGTGCTGTGTGGACAGCAGGCTCGTCGACCATGAATGGTTCGACTTCGGGTTATGCGAGGCTTCGTCCTAGTTGCGACGCCGGGACGGCGGCCCCGGAGAAGGTGGTGTGTGTTTGTGGTGTTTGGTTGACTTGTGTTGTGTGGGCGGCGGGTTGCCTCGCATGTGTGGTTTTTTTGCCATGTTTTCCTTATAAACAGGGCATTGTACAGTTTGTATGGTTTTTGGGCCCGGTTTTCCTTATAAACTGGGCCATCTCTTCTATCTATTCGGGCGGTGGATACGACCACTTTGACATAAAAAAAAGGTGTGTATATTCAAATCCACATATTTATCATTTTTATGTAGTTCTGAATATAAATTATTTTAAATTGAGATTTAAATGTTTGTGGGATGCATCATAGACACCAACTTATAAATACGATTTTATTTATATTAAATATAGAGAGCACACGGGGGGCACACCATCTATACAACACATGTAATGATCGACAGTGACACTGATACAACTCATACAAGCGAATCACAATATTACTAAATGACGCATACATGACCCTAGCTACTACTACCTCTTTTACATAAATTTTGCCGTGATTTTAGTTCAAAGTTGAGCTAAAACGATGACAAAAATTATTCAACGGAGGGAATTAATATATAGCACACACAGCAGAGCAAGCTATAGCCCATGCATGCTCTCCCTCGTCCACATGTCTTCCGCTCCACGCATACATGTTTAATTACTTTAAATTACGTACGGCAACGCTGGCTTTATTGGATTCAGGCACTACGTACTTAGCTAAAAAAACAGAATTAATTTAGGCAACATGCATGGTAGCTACTCGTGATCAGGACTTGGTCATCGGCACCTGCACCGGGGGCACGGTGGTCGCGGGTGGTGCAAGTGCCGGCCGCGGCCGGCCCTCCCAGCCTGCACACGCAAAATCAAGTAAACAAAGGCATGATGAAAGGATCAACTTTTGCCCTATACTAATGTTTTGTTCAGCGTGGTGTACCCTCGTCGACGTCGAAGCCCAGCTTGGCGAGCTCCCTGTATTCCTGGGCTAGGGCGCACCAATGGCAGAGCAGGTGGGTGAGGACGTCCGGCATGGGCGTCTCCGGTAGCCCGTACTGCTCCCTCAGCTTGCTCCGGTACCACCCCGCGTAGATCCACCACAACCCGAAGTTGGCGGCCACCAGGTAGCAAGTGCAGTACAGGCAATCGTCTTCTGAACCTTGGTCGACGATGTCGGCGATGGAGGCGAACGTGATGCATGGGAACCAGGCGCTCCAACAAACTGCATGTGAAACGTTAGTATGTTCAGGTGTATAAGGGCATCCACGAAACTGGGTTAAGTTACGTTACGTACATGCTTCATAGTCGTCGTCGTCGAGGTCCAACAGGCCGGTCTGCCAGTCCTGCCGAACAGGTACAGCTTCGGTGTTCAGCTCAATCTCAATCTCAATGGCCACGCTAGTGTCCACGACGTCGTCGCCTTCTGTGCTCATAGTAGTCGTGTGTCACCTGGAAACTAACCTGCCTGAACGTTCGTAGCAGCAGGTAAGTGGTGCATATGACGGATCATAGACCTAGTTTTCTTCTTCATAGACCCCAACATATAAACCTGAGATTTACTCTGAATATACTCACTGCCGATCGAAAAATAAATAAACATAATACCTCAAGGAGCCCGTCGGCGGCGAGCCTGTCTCCGAGACGGCAAAGCAAAGGCAGCCGAACTACTGTTGATCGATGAGCGCTGCCCATTTCTCATCTTAAGTAGGCCGGGAGTGACCGTGAAGGCGTTGACCTGAGGTCTACGTGCTCGGGGCCCACGGAGGGTCATGCCGTCTCTGCCCCGCTGTGGGGTCAGCGGTACCTCGACGGGATTATCCAAATGCGTTCCCACTTGTTGTGACATGTCTGGACAGAAAAATAAGTTCCCAAGAACAGGGAACTGCGCAGATAAACGAGAGGAAAATAACATGGCATGACAACGAAATGTTCGACACCAAATAGCTGAACGGGATTTGAACTATAGATTAAGGCATGTTCTTAGCCACCTTGCCAGAAGTTGCCGCATGAGTCTTGTTAGGCCACTGTTTTAGCAGCATGTCCCTCCTATCATAGACTTATATTTTTGCCAACTTTTTCCTACCTTGTGGGGAGCAATCTTTGCACTTTCTTTTGGCATCAACCATCAATAGTTGATTTGAAAAGGTATGATGAAGTATGGCTATGAATTGAATTTTTTTCTTCTGAAAGGGAGCATATGATTTTTTTTGTTTGTTTAGTTTTTTAGTCATCAGCATGCAAAATTAACATGACATAAACGAAAGTGCCACACATTGGCATCCGAATACACACCGCCACAAATATGGTTTACTGACTTATTACAGAAATCCGATAATGAAAAGTGGAACAAGCCTCCGCACTCATACCCTTTACCAATAAATTGTCCAAACTTTGACACAACTACTCTATTGGACACCAAGACTAACTTAAATCCATCTCTGCAAAGAAGAGATCCGCTAACGAGATTCTTGTTCATAGTAGGGACATGCTACACGTTCCTCAGCTGCACGATCTTCCCCGAAGTAAACTTCAGATCTACCGTGCCAACACCACGAATAGAAGCATGCGATCCATTAGCACCCATATCAATTCACCAACATGGAGATTGAAATACTGAAAGCACAGTCGGTAATAAATTACCATACCCATCAGTATTGCTAGCAGTCACGACGTTGACACTCCTTGGCGTCTTCCCTTTCTTGTCTGCACGATCTGGACAGTCCACAGAGAAGTGGTCGAGCTCTCCACAAGTAGCACTTTAGCTCAGATTTGTTCAGCATCTTCTTCTTCTTCTTCTTCAAAGTAGTCTTGGCAGGCATAATGAATGCAGGCTTGCTCTTGCCGTGGTTATGGTTTTTCTGCACCATGTTGGCGCTAGACTGACCTTCACCACCCCTCTCAGCAGTGTCCTTAGCCCGAGCCTTCTCCTCAACATCAAGAGACACTATCAGGTTTTCAACCGATATCTCCTCTCTCTTGTGTTTGAGAGATGTGGCAAAATTCCTCCATGATGAATGTAGCTTTGCAATAATGCATCCAGCCACAAACTTGTCAGGTAGGGGACACTTGAGGAGCTCGAGCTCTGTCGCAATGCACTGTATCTCTGCTTGATCAACCACGCCACTGAAAGTGCATGAGCCCTCATGTGTGGTTTTGGTAATTAATGACAATCTCTATGGACTAATGGTTGCATTGAGCTATCCTTGTAGGCCTTGTCCATTGGCAATGCTTGAACACCTTGTGTTGGTATCAAGATTGAAAGAAGAAGATAAAGTGATGACCAAAGCAATATCCAAGTCATCATATATATTAAGAGAAGAAGTTGAAGTGCAAGTTCAAGAGAAGCATCTCGAAGAAATCTTATGCTTGAAATTTGTCACCCATTTGGAGATATTGGTCAAGTGAAGATGTGCCTTATAGTGGCTAGCGATATGTGAGTCTTCATCAAGCAAAACGCAATCAAGAAAGGTGGTCCACTTGAAGAGTTCAAGATTGTCATCATCTAGCTCAAGTGGAATGCGCAATGCAAAGGTATGATCTTGATAGGGTTTCTATTTTACCGGTCTCATGTTGTTAGTGGGAGACCGGGTTATAGGATAGGCGGCGTACTATCAAGAGGGGCTCTCAAGTGAGTAACTTTTGATCGCATCTTTGTGGAGAGCTCAAACCTTTGCATACTTGGCATCATCATATTTCTTGGTTCTTATTTGGTTTTCTCCTAGTTGGGTTTTGGTGCTTGTCGTGATCTTCATGACAAGCCCAAGTTCTTCGAAAACGGATTTTGGTTTGAAAACTTGTTGCGTTTTCGTGTTGGAAATATTATCGGTTTATCCGTGAGGAAAGTTCCACACCTTCCCATGTGTGTCAACTTAACTCTATTTATGGTTCTTAATATTTCCACCTTCTGTAGGAAAGCTCTTGTCGTTACCTTTCCAACAAAATTGGTTTCACCTGATTTGGAGTTCAAACGAGAAAGTTATCGCATTTCAGGTTTTCTGAGTGGCTGCAGGAAATCCAGGCCGGAGTTTCCGGTGCCCCTAGACCGGAGTCTCCAGACTCAGGGGGACCGGAGTCTCCGGCCTGCCGGTTTGGCATTTGTGCCTCCATGGACGGCACTCTCTGCCTCCGGTCCGGAGTTGGTCCGGAGTGACCCCGGAGTCTCTAGTCTGGCCGGAGTCTCCGCCCCTCCCGGGCCGGAGTCTCCTCCCGGACCGGAGTCTCCAGCCTACCTGGACCGGAGTCTCCGGTGTAAGTTTTCCTGCAACGGCTCTTTTTCTGGGGACCTATAAAAAGGCCCCCCTTCTTTCCCAAAGGGTCAGCTCTTCCAAGCACGAAATTTCCCCCTCTCTCACCTCCATTGTTGACCTTGGAAAGCTTGCCCCTCTCCCAATTCCTCCCATGATTCTTGCATATCTTTGAGGGATTTGAGAGAGGAGATCTGGATCTATATTTCCACCAATCAATCTCTCCTCTAAGTGAGGGGAACCTAGTGGATCTAGACCTTGGAGTTCTTGTGTGGTTCTCTTCTTTGTTCTTCCTCTCTTCTCCCCCATAAGCATTAGTTGCTTTTAGTGGGATTTGAGAGTGAAGGACCTGAGCACTTCTTGTGTTCTTGCCATTGCTTTTGTGCATCGGTTTGAGCTCTCCACGAGGATTCGTGGAAGTGAAAGTTTGTGAGCTTGTTACTCTTGGGTCTTTGGACCCTAGACGCTTCTTGTGGCGGTTGAGGCCTTTTGTGGCCACTTGGGAGCTCCCAATCCTTTTGATGGTTCTGTCTCAAGATTGTTATTAGGGACTCGATTTCCGCCCAAAAGGAAATCAATAGTGGAAGGTGAACCGAGCTTTTGGGCAAGGTTCATCGGAGAATAGGGTGAGGCCATTTGGGGCGTCTTGAGTTTGAAACTCACACCCCTCCAACGAGACGTACTCCTCTAAAAAGGAGGAACTCGGGAATACATCATCGTCTTCGCGTGTCTCGGTTATTTCTATACCCGAGCTCTTTACTTATGCACTTTACATTGTGATAGCCTTCGTGCTTGAAGTATTATATCTTGCTATCACTTTGTTGTTTGTCTTGCTTAGAATAAGTTGTTGGTGCACATAGGTGACCTAGTTTATTTATGTTGTTGGCTTGTTAATTTAAACACCTAGTTTTATTCCGCAATTATCAAGCCTAAACCGGAAAAGTTTTAAATCGCCTATTCACCCCCCCCCCCCCCTCTAGCCGACACCCTTCTCCTTTCAGCCACGGTTATTCACCATTTTGTAGTCGTGAAAGCTCTCCATGATATACAACTCATTGCCTGCATCGGTTGCACCGAACTTAGCTTTCAGTGCATCCCAGAGCTCTTTGCCGTCTTCTATGTGCATATACACATCACACAGACGACCATCAAGAACACTCAGAATGCATCCTCGGAAGATAGTGATGTCTTTCTTGAACTTGTTCTGAGCTTTCTCAGATATAGTTCCATCAGGAAGACTGCTACTAACTTCCCACACATTCATGGCCGAGAACCAGAGTTGGCACTTCAGCTGCCATCTCTTAAAGCCCATCCCACCGGTGAACTTTTCCGGTTTCATTGCATCGGTATAACCAGCCATATTTAAATCACGAAATTGCCTACAATTAGGTTTTTGGATTCTTGGATAATTAGGCAATAATTTCATGATTAATTCCAGAATATTAAACATGACAAACGCAGCTACTAACATGTTCAATACGAACATACTAGATGTACTAAGCAACATGAACAACAGTAACATGCACGCCAACATATCCATAGTAGAACAGTTCGGAATACGCCACACGTACCGAACGGTTGTACAGAAAGCAGCAGTCGATGCAGACAGGTTCACCGCGCCCAGAGCAGCGGTGATGTTGTTGACGATGACGTTGGTGAAGATGGGTCAGAGAAGACGACGCCTGCGGAGACGATCCGCAGCAGCAGCTTGTAGATGACCCGTGGTGGAAGCGGCGAGCAGTCGCGCAGAGCGCTTCCCAAAAACCTAATTCGCCCTCTCCCGTACAGGATCACAAAGGCGACTGGTTCTGGAGACCTGCTCTCCCAAACGCCGGTGCACGCCGACGCTCGGGATGGAGTAGACTACCGTGGCGGCGCAAGGTGCGAGATGTGGCAAAACCTAGATTGGTTCGGTGTGTGATGGCGCACACAATGCAAGGCAATATCTAGTGCAGCTCAGGAAACCCTAACGGGTACATCATGGGCCGGCCACGTCGCACACGTTCGAGTTGGTTACAGCAGCCCACGATCCGGGAGCGAACCGAATTGGCTAAGCTGTACGCATACGCTGACGACTCGATTTTCCCAAACAGCAAAAATATAGGCATCGGCTCGTTCCCGCAACCCGCGGCGCGTCCTGACGAGACGAGCGAGCGGCGGCGGAGGAGGACGAGTGCACGGGAGAGAGCCTTCTGTTCTCACAAGTACACCAAGTAGCACAACACTCTACCTTATATAGTGTTGCAACTCTCCTCCAACTAGCAATGTGGGACTAAACTTTAGCACATCCCATAGGCAGCCATGCAAATGCACATGGCCCGATTTGAGATTTCAGAATTGATTATTTGGGCTGCCCACTAATGGATCCAAATTCTAACAATAGGACCGAGCAATCCTAAAATGGATGGCAAACGAAATAAAGGAAATCTGCGCGACAATCACTCCAAGTAGCGCTCCTGCTGCTGATGTTGTTGTTGCTTGATGTGTCGGCTGGCTTGTTTTGCAAGGTCGGCTCATGTCTCTTTTATGTGCCCTTACACTTTTGGCAAAGCTTTATGTCCTAGCCTGTTGTAATCGGCGCAGAATTTTGAGCTTATTAATTTAAAGTTGGGTATTTGAATACATTTTACCTAAAAAATAATTTATCCAAGGTATTTCATGTCATACTATCTTGGATTATTTTGATTATCAATTTCGTGCACGGTGCAAAAGTGTATTTGTTCACCACGGAGACATGGCAGTGGCACTCCGCAAAATGGTAATTTATTTATTGGGTGAGTAATCCCCAATCGACTGAGCTTAATTCTTATTCGAGTCATGTCATCTATACTTATCATGAGCGATTCTTTTATTTTTGAATATTTATTTTACAAATTGAACTATTATTTCTCAGTTTCAATTTACTCAACTTAAAAATCTCAGTTGAAACCACACTTTCAACTCGAAATTTTCGGCCGTAACCACACTTACAACTCATATGCCACATATAATGTGATGTAAATCTGACGATACTAGAACTCAATGAGTTTTAACTTAATTCCCATTCTATTAGAGAATTAGCAAGACCGTTATTTTCTTTATTTGTTTGGTTTTGCTAATTTCCAGCTGGCTAAGAATTAACATAGTGTTCAGTCAAGTCTTATTTAATTTGCATCGTGATTCGTGCACCTAGAGTTGAAGGCTGAGTTGAAATTGATTTTTTTTTAGAAGTGGGGTTGCAACCGAAAAAATGTTTTGGAGACTATTGGATTGCTTCGTAATTCGTATTAGTCATGAGTTGAAACTGAAACTCGATGATGTCACATAAAAACGGACTTAATTAGTTTTAAAAAAATGAACTTCTCATTTCGATAGAGGTCATCACTCCGTAATTGTTGTGTTTTCCCTTTTGCTAACGCTCGGTTGACCGAGTTATAGCTTAACGCTCGGTCGATGAGCGTGGTCGTGCGATCGTTGTATCAGGTTTGGCGATTATTGACGCGCGAGATGATGGGTTTGTCCCGTTTGCGACCGAGTTATGGCCTGTTAAGCGTGTGTTTTTTACGTTGCTATATTTTTCGGGTTGTGTTGGGCTATTGTTGGGTTTTTTTTTCGGGTATCTTTTTTGTTTGGGCCTTTTTTTCGCTGGTTTGGAGTTCATTTTGTTCATGTCATTTCGAGTGTGTATAGCCAGAATGTGAAACACGTGGTGGGACCCACAGACGAATGTAGTGGGTATAGAAGGAGAAGGAGGCAGTTGTGCGTGGCGATTATTCCTGAAGACAAGCAAGGCTATTCGAAGGAGAGGGTGATAGGTAATTTTTTTGTCTAAATAGTTTTCTTGGCTAGTATTTGAGCATTTGTTATTTTCTTTTTTTTGGGCTGTATTGTTGATTTTTATTAGGGTTTTTGTTATGTTTTCTCAAAAAATGCAGAGCCTTATGTATTTGAAAACTATGTTCGAGAAGTTGTGTTTTGATTCGAGGAACTTTTTCGGATGAATGAAACTGGCGGGTTTTTGTCCCTCCCAGTTTATGATCATTGTGAAATATCTCTAAGAAGTTGTGTCATTGCATCATCAGCCGATGCATATGTCGAGAACCATTTTTATGTTGAAATTAGTTTTTTTCCAATTTTATAATTGCACATGATTTCAAATCCACTCTTTTCAAGGTAATTCTTCATAAAGTTTTATGAAATTACACATGAATTTTTTTCATAAAGCTCAATTCTAATTTTTTTGTTAGCGTGTACCACATGAATGAATTTTATTGATTACCTTTTTTGATCTTGGAGGAGCAAGTTGGCATGCAATCGAATATGATCCTCTTTTTCTAGAGCGCAATCCACATGTTTTCCCGTAAGCGCGCAAATACACATGAATTTCGTTTAACATGCAATTGCACACGTTTTTATCATGGCAATTGTGCATATCGGTACCGTGCAATCGCACACGATTTTTTAGTCATTAGCGTGCAATTGCACATAATTCTCGTTAGCGTGCAATTGCACATGATTTTTTTGTTGTTTTAGCCAGAATTGCACATTATTTTTTTGCATACATTTTTTTGTGTCTTATCCTGTGTAGTTGCATATGAACGTGCATCTGTTCTTTACTTTACATTCTCGGTAGCGTGCAATTGCACGCTAATGCTCATTAGCATGGATTGCACATGATTTTTTTTGTTAGCCGCAATTGCACATGATTAGCGTGCAATCGCACACATTTTTTCAGCTGTTAGTGCGCAATTGCACTTGATTATTGTTAGTGTGCCGTCGCACACCTTTTTTTATTGTTACCGTGCAATTGCACATGATTATTGTTAGCGTGCAATTGCATATGGGCGCGCCACTTTTTGTTACATTTGTTTTCAGCGTACAATTGCACATAATTCTCATTAGTGTGCAATTGCACGTAATTCTCATCACTGTGCAATTGCATATGATTTTTTGTTTGTTTAGTTTTTTAGTCATCAGCATGCAATTGCACATGATTTTTGTTGTTGTTTTAGCCCCAATTGCACATGATTTTTCGATTAGCGTGCAATCGCACAGTTTTTGACGTTAGCACGCAATTGCACATGAATTTTTGTTTAGCGTGCAATCGCACATTTTTTACATTAGTGTGCAATTGCACATAATTCTCATTAGATATCATTAGAGTGCAGTTACACCTAAATTTCTTTTTGACGTTAGCACAGTTTTTGACGTTAGCACGCAATTGCACAGCAATTGCACAGTTTTTTACGTTAGCACGCAATTGCACATGAATTTTTGTTTAGCGTGCAATCGCACAGTTTTTGACGTTAGCACGCAATTGCACATGAATTTTTGTTTAGCGTGCAATCGCACATTTTTTACATTAGTGTGCAATTGCACATAATTCTCATTAGATATCATTAGAGTGCAGTTACACCTAAATTTCTTTTTTTTGTGAGACGCTAACATTTTGTGGGCATGTTGGTCCCACGGGCCCATAGTATCGAAGGTGGGAACGGTCACGCATCCATGCAGTTGCACATGGATGCGCATATTCTGAACCTTATTTTTTGAGGATCCAGCTTGTAATGTTGAGAGAACATGGATTTTTTTTTATAATCTCATTAGCGTGCAATTGCACATGACTCTTGTTAGCATGCAATCGCACATGAAGTTCGTTTAGCGTGCATTTGCACTGTTTTCTTTTTTATTTGCGCAATTGCACATGATTATTGTTAGTGTGCCATCGCGCACAACTTTTTTTTGTTTGTGTGCAGGTTTGCACCTGAATTTTTGTTTTTTGGCATACCACTTTTTGTTACTTTTTAAGTTGTGATTTTGTTGCGGCAATTTTTAGAGACCATATGGCATTTTTTCAAGACGCTTACTTTCTAGGCATGTTGGACCTATAGTATGACCGAAGTAGCGATGGTGGAAAGGTCTCGCGTCTTTGTGAGTCTATTTTTTGGATACAATTTTTTTGTGTCTTACCGTGCAGTTCATATGAACTTAACTATAACACGGATTTTTCGTATGTCTATTGCACAATTTTTTTTCTTCTGTGGAACCTATGTTTTTCCTCATTTTTTGTGTGTGTAAATGCAACCTATGTGATTTGTTACTCCCCCCACACTAGATTTGATTGATCTCTATTTTTTTGGTCAGTCTACTTCTTATTGTAACTACTTCTGTGTAGTTTTGGTCAGCCAAAACCTTTTGTCAAATGACCCCTCCATATTTCTCCTGTGAGGACATATTATTTGGCCCTTGTTTCCCGTTATACAGCAAGCCAAAGTATTTTTGCAAGTGAGCAGGTTTGTTTTTTGTCATTTGCACTTGTTAAACACCTGAAAATTAATAGAGGGGCGTTACGACAAACTCTTCTTGGAATTTCAAATCAAAAGGGGGAAAGCGTGTCTGCTTTTTGCTGAACCTGAGCAGGGGGTGAGGCGACCGGAGAGATCGCTCAAGGAGCAGGAGCAAGGAGAGGTTGCCGGAATCTGTTTCTTGCCGGGCCGGAAAAAAGCCATTGGCTAGCGGAGATACGTACGCACGACCTAGCCGCCTCTGGCGATTAGGGTTTCAAGCCTCCGCTCACCGGAATTCGTTCCGGCGTGGAGTTCGTCTCTCTCCCGCCTGTGCCTTACCAGGTGGTGTACGTATCGGATCAGGTTCAGGTCTGATCGTTGTCCATAAGGCTGCTCGGGAGGTCTCGGGAGGGGCTGCACCTTCTCGATCTGATTGAAACAATGGCGTCTGCTTCTTCTGAAACTTCGGCGAATCAATCTGGTCTGCCAAGTACTCGGAAGGGAGAAGACCTGGAGGAGATGATTCAAAGGCTCGGTATTGATGAAGAGGAATTTGATGATCTGGTGTTTGAAGATGAAACTGAGGTCGCGAAGGACGGAATTAAGTGGATGGCACTGGTTCGCGTGCATACAACAAATCCGTTCAGTCCTCAAACGTTTGAACAACATATGATGATAGCATGGAGTCCGGCTAAGAGGTGAAATTCACGTCCTTGGAGGAAACTTTGTTCACTATCCAATGTTTCTGCTTAGGGGATTGGCTGAAAATTGAAAAAGGTGGTCCATGGCACTTCCGACAGAATGCTGTAAGTATTGAACCCTATGATGGTCTTGAGTCTATTGCAGCTATCGATCTTAATTTTATTCCTGCTTGGATCCAAATTCATAAATTGCCTATTGGATATCGTGACAAAACTCTTATTACCAACCTGACGGAGAAGAGGGTGGGTAAGGTGCTGGAGGTAGAAACTGATGTTCATGGCGCTGGTAATTTTGTGAGAGCGCGAGTTAGACTTGATGTCAGGAAGGCTCTTGCTCGGATTGTCTCAGTTTCGAGAGGAGGTCAAAGAGAGGTCTACGCTTTGAAATATGAAAAGATCCCAAAATTTTGTGGTGCATGTGGAGTTCTCGGACATACACATCTAGAATGCGGTACGGGAGAACATGATGAAGAGAAGCTTAAGTGGGGAGATTGGCTTAAGGCTGATTGGTCTACATGGCGTGGCAAGAAGTTTGGAGGAAACCGTGGGGGTTTTAATGGTGGCCGTGGTTATGGGGTCAGAGGGCGTGGTAGGGACCCTGCTGGTCGTGGTGACACATTGTCTGGGAGGGGCTTGGTCCACACAAGTTGGCGACACAATGCTCTATCGCTGGCTGAAAAGGCTGTTTTACCAGAAGATCATCTGTTGGGAACAGAACCTAGTCATTTAAAAATTGTGGACAAGGAGTTATCAGAGAAGGAAAATTCTGAAGCAGGAGCAAAAAGAAGATTAATGCTTAATGAGTTGGCAAAAAATGAGGCGATCGTAACTGAGGAGAAGCTTGTTGAAAATAGTGCCACAGCTATGAAAGTGGATGGGGAACTTGATCAAAATTTACTTGAGACAGATGAGACTGAGGAAAATCGTTCGAAGCGAACAAAGAAGGACGGAGCAAACTCCACTTCACCAGGATCGGCGGGCTCTTTTGTGGAGTCCGTCCGGCCACAATGAAAATCTTATCTTTGAACTGTCAGGGTTTGGGGAATGACCCGACAGTTCGTTCGCTTTTGGATCTCCGAAGGCGTAGTGACCCTGATGTGTTGTTCTTGTCAGAGACACACCTCGACGATTATCCGGCAGAGTGTTTGAGAAGGAGATTAAATATGGATTTAAAGATCGTAAATCGCAGTGATGGTAGAAGTGGAGGAGTTATTCTTTTATGGAAGAAGGAGATTATTATTCAACAAATTTTTTCAGCACCTAAGTATATTGATGTGAAAGTTTTAGAATCACCGGGGAAAATTTGGAGGCTAACAGGTATATATGGCGAGCCTCGGTGGGAGGACAAATACAAAACCTGGGATAAATTAAGAGAGCTAAATAATAACTCAAATCTTCCTTGGGTTATTATTGGCGACTTTAATGAGATTCTATATTCAACAGAAAAGGATGGGGGCAATATGAGGCCACATGCATACATGCAAGCTTTCCGCGACGCCTTAACAGACTGTAATCTTGATGATCTTGGGTTTGCAGGAGATGCATACACGTGGAAGCGAGGCAGAATTAGGGAGAGGCTTGATCGTGCCGTTGCCAATGGCGATTGGGTCTCCATGCATCCTGGAGCTGTTGTCCAACATCTAGGATATGTACGGTCAGACCACAGACCTATCATGCTTGATACGGAATTCCAGGCTAGTATTGGCAGAAACCAAAGAGGGCCTCGTCGCTTTGAGGCAAGGTGGCTGAGAGAGGAAGGATTTCGTGATGTGGTCGTGAATGCTTGGGAGGCAGCAGGTGAGACGCATGGAGGTGTGCTTGCCAGGCTAGGGCGTATGCATGCAGCCATGCATGAGTGGGATTCTACAGTTTTGCAAAAACCCAAGAAAAGATTACGTAAAGCTCAACGTGAGTTGGAGGAAGCTATGAGTGGACAGATTACTGATGAGAGCGAGGCTAAGGCGAAAGAAATGGCAAATCTTATAGAATTATTACTGGAGCAAGAAGAGGTATATTGGTCGCAGCGTTCTAGGGCCAACTGGATTCAACATGGAGATAGAAATACATCATTTTTTCATAATTTTGCATCAGCGCGGCGAAAGAGGAATTATATTACGAGGTTAAAAGATGATGCAAATAATTGGCTAGAAGGTACAGATGCACTAAAACCTTTTGTACTTCATTATTTTGCTAATCTTTTCTCGTCTGAGGTCCAGGAGATTGATCCGGCCGTGCTTGAGAAAATACAGCCGAGGGTTACTCAATTGATGAATGAAAAATTAGATGCTCCTTTCTCGGCTGAGGATGTGAAAAAGGCTGCATTTAGCATTGGAGATTTTAAAGCCCCCGGCCCTGATGGGCTTCATGCAATATTCTATAAAAAATTCTGGTGTGTTTGTGGGGATGAGATCACACAAGAGATCTTGCAGGCTTTGAGTACGGGACTTATTCCGGAAGGGTGGAATGATACTACAGTGGTGTTGATTCCTAAGGTAGATAATCCAGAACTGGTAACACAATTCCGACCTATAAGTTTATGTAACGTCATATATAAGATAATTTCTAAGATGCTTGCCCTAAGATTAAAGGAGATTTTGCCGGATGTGATTTCTCCTATGCAAAGTGCTTTCGTTCCAGGCCGTCTTATTACTGACAATGTTCTGGTGGCGTATGAGAGTGTTCATGCTATAAAAAATAAGAGGTCAGGGAGCAATGGATATTGTGCTGTCAAGTTAGATATGCACAAAGCTTATGATAGAGTGGAATGGATTTTCTTGGAAAATATGATGCGGAAATTGGGATTCTCCGAAAGATGGATATCTTTGATGATGGCTTGTGTTAGATCGGTGAGATATCAGGTGAGGTTTAATTCTGAAGAAACCGATATGTTTACTCCTACTAGAGGGCTCCGTCAAGGGGACCCTCTATCTCCTTATTTGTTCTTGTTATGTGCGGAGGGGTTATCCAGTCTTCTGTTGTATGAAGAAGAAGTTGGTGGCATTGATGGGTTGAGGGTGTGCAGGAATGCACCGTCAGTATCACATCTACTTTTTGCTGACGATTCCTTAATCCTTATGAAAGCTGATATGAATAATGCAACTTCCTTACAACGGGTTTTGGACACGTACTGTGCAAATTCAGGACAATTGGTGAGTTTGGCAAAGTCAAGTATATTTTTCTCTCCCAATACTAATGTACTAGTTAGGGCTGAAATTTGTGAGGCTCTTCATATTGATACGGAAGCTCTCTCGGACAAATATTTGGGGCTTCCTGCGCTAGTTGGGGCAGACAGAAGTGATTGTTTTGAGCATTTTATCGAGAGAATTATTCAGAGAATTAATGGGTGGAAAGAGAAGCTCTTATCTATTGGAGGTAAAGAAATTTTGTTGAAAGCTGTGGCACAAGCCATCTCTGTGTATGCTATGTCGGTGTTCTTATTACCGAAAGGTATTTGTAAAAGAATGATGGATGCTATATCAAAGTTTTGGTGGGGTGATGATGATAACAGCAATAAAATGCATTGGTTTGCATGGTGGAAGTTGTGCTATCCTAAAAAGGAAGGAGGTATGGGATTTAGAGATTTTCATTCTTTTAATCTAGCTATGTTGGCTAAACAGGTCTGGAGACTTGTGAATGAACCAGAATCATTATGTGCACGTGTTCTGCGGGCCAAGTACTATCCTGATGGTGATATTCTTAAAGCTGGCCCAAAGGCGGGTTCTTCCTTTACCTGGCAAAGTATTATCGCTGGTTTGTCTACATTTAAAAGGGGTTACATTTGGAGAGTTGGCAATGGAGAGAAAATTAATATTTGGAGCGATCCATGGATTCCTAGTAGTCCTACTAGGAGGATAATGTCGCCAAGGGGACGTGCTGTTTATACTAAAGTTTGTGACTTGATAAATCCCCATACTGGACAATGGGATGAGGTTATTCTCATGGATCTGTTTGGAGATGTAGATAGACGCCGTATACTTCAAATCCCTATTCATAGTCAGAGCTTTGAAGATTTTATTGCTTGGGGAGAGACAAAACATGGCAAATACACGGTTCGCTCAGGATACTATATCCAATGGCGACATCAATTTGGTTCGCATGTGGGACAGTTAGCACTTCCTGGAGGATCAACTCTAAATCCAGTCTGGAAAATTATTTGGAGCTTGAAAATTCCGAGTAAAGTAAAGATATTTATTTGGAGAGCTCTCCATGGTATTATCCCATTAAAATCAATTCTCTACAATCGGCACATTGGAACTTCTGGTGGTTGTCCGATATGTAATCAAGGACCAGAGGATGTGATGCACCTATTGTTTTAGTGTCAAATTGCAAAGGATATTTGGTCTTATTTGGGCATTTCAGAAACTATTGATGATGCGACTCATGTGGATAGGTCTGGATCGGCTGTTCTGGAATTTCTATTCCGAAGTCCAAACAACAACCTCCCAGGTTTTACTAATGTTGGTTTTAAAGAAACGGTGGTCGTGGCGTCTTGGTATTTATGGTGGATTAGACGCCGGCGCACTCATAATGAAACAGTTCCAGCTATTAATCAATGCATGATGTCAATCCTTTCAATTACAGCTAATGCTGCGAGCTCCTTCAAGTCTACAGGAAGTGGTAATGGGGCTAGGTGGTCTAAACCAGACCCACGCCATATTAAACTTAATGTGGATGCCTCTTTTCATGAGGATGTTGGCGCTGGTTCTATAGGTGCTGTGATCCGAGATTTTCAAGGAAAATTTGTGGCGGCAGCGACTATGTTTATTCCGCATGTGGCGACGGCTTCAATGGCTGAAGCTATTGCAATGAGAGAGGGACTGGCTCTTGTCAACAGGCTTGGTTTCGCAAAAGTACAAGCTGAATCAGATTCGATGGAGGTAATAGATTCTTGCAATGGAGAAGATAGATGGTGGAGTGAGGCATCCGCAATTTTTGCAGAGTGTATGGATCTCATCGCACCAATTGGCAGTGTTTCTTTTAAACATTGTCCGAGGGAAGCAAATAAAGTAGTTCATGCTCTAGCTAGCGAGTGTTTCTTAAGTGGTTCCTCTTGTAATTGGGACGATGAGCCCCCTAGATTTCTGCTTAGTAGCTTGATACACGATGTAACCGTTGTGGATGTTTAAGGCGGCAAGTTTCAGACGCGCTCTTTTCCTTACCAGGTACCTAACGGGACTGGAAGATTTTTAATGAGGCGGCTTGCTGACCTAATATATTGGGTGTTTTAAGTTTCAAAAAAAAAACAACACAAAAGCCTAATTAAGGACTGTACAACGGAGATGGACGAAAACGTGCTCTGCCAAGGGATTCCGTCACCGGCTCACGTTGCTTCGACCGAGATTTAAGATAAATCTTGGTCACCCGAGCGCTAGGCGCTTTTTCTTCGGTAGGTCGCACCTAGCAGGCTAGCACCGGTAATTGAAGCGGGTTTACAAACGTGCAACGGTCTCCTGTATTTGAGCGAGTGAAATCCCTGCCTCACGCGCGCGCATGCGCCTTGGCGCCATTCTCGGCCGCCCTGCTATTCCCGGCGAACAAGCACAGCCCCAAGAAACCAAAATTACCCCGGGAACCATCCTCCCCAGCCTCAGGCACGCGCGTCCCACACGCCGGCCTCCCCGCTACCATGGGCCCTTCTCCCCACCACCTCCTTCTCCTTCTCGTCGCGGTGGTCCTCCCGTTGGCGGCCGCCGGCGATGGCATGACCGAGGCGGAGGCGCTGATCCACCTCAAGAAGTCCTTCTCCAACTCCTCCTCGGTCTCCTCATGGCTCATCACCGACAACGACGGCGGCAAGTCCCCCTGCGCGCCAGGGTCGCACGAGTGGCACGGCGTGGTGTGCAGCCGCGGCAAGGTCACGGGGCTCCGCCTCAGCGGGCTCCAGCTCGGCGGCACCATCGACGTCGACGCGCTCTCCAGCTTCCCCGACCTCCGCTCCGTCTCCTTCGCCAGCAACAACTTCATCGGTCCGCTCCCCAGCTTCCACCGCCTCACGGCGCTCAAGTCCATGTACCTTTCCGACAACAAGTTCTCCGGACCCATCCACGACGAGTTCTTCCCCAACCTCAACCACCTCAAGAAGCTCTGGCTCGACGGCAACGAGCTCTCCGGCCCCATCCCGGCGTCCATCGTCCAGGCCGAGGCGCTCATCGAGCTCCACCTCGAGCGCAACGCCTTCTCCGGGGAGCTCCCACCCGCGCCGCCGCCCGCGCTCAAGTCGTTCGATGTCTCCGACAACGATCTCGATGGCGTCGTCCCCGAGGCGTTCCGGCGGTTCGACGCCGGCGCGTTCCGCAGGAACCAGTACCTCTGCTACGCGCAGACCACCGGCCAGCCGTGCAAGCGCCCAGAGGTCACGCCGCCGCCCGAGACGTCGTCCGTCCACGGAGTGACCATGGGGATCGTCGCGGTTCTGGTCTCTTGCGTCGTGTTGGCCGTCGCCCTCTGCGCGTGCTGCGGCGGCGGCGGCTACGACCCCGCCAACAAGGGCGACACGGAGGACACGCCGCCAGTGTACATGGTGAAGCAGGGATCATCGACGACGCAGAGAAGGAGTATGTCGTGGCTGGGGAGGAGGTCGGGGTCGTCGCTAGGCGGGCGGCATCGTCGGTCGTCATCGGCGGCGAAGGCGGACGACGGGAGCACCGGCGGCGGCGGCGACCTTGTCATCGTGAACGACTGCAAGGGCGTGTTCGGGCTGACGGACCTGATGAAGGCCGCGGCGCAGGTGATCGGGGGCGGCGGCGGAGGCGGAGGCGGGCTCGGGTCGTCGTACAAGGCGGTGATGGCGAGCGGCGTGGCCGTGGTGGTGAAGCGCGCGCGCGACATGAACCGGGGCACCAGGGACGCCTTCGAGGCCGAAATGAGGCGCCTGGGCGCAATGCGCCACGCCAACCTGCTGCCCCCGCTGGCGTACCACTACCGCAGGGACGAGAAGCTGCTGGTCTACGAGTACATCCCCAAGGGCAGCCTCCTCTACGTGCTCCACGGCGACCGGGGCATGGACTACGCCGCGCTCGACTGGCCGATGCGCCTCAAGGTGGTCGCCGGGATCGCGCGCGGCGCCGCCTTCCTCCATGCAGAGCTCGCCGGACACGAGGCGCCGCACGGGAACCTCAAGTCCGCGAACGTGCTCCTCGCGCCGGACTTCGAGCCCCTGCTCATGGACTTCGGATACTCAGGCCTTGTCAACTACACGCAGGAGGCGCCCACCACGACCACGACGACGTCAATGTTCGCGCGCCGCACGCCGGAGTGCGTGGCGGGGAACCCCGTGACCGCCAAGGCCGACGTGTACTGCCTCGGCATCGTCCTCCTCGAGCTCCTCACCGGCAAGTTCCCGTCGCAGTACCTCCAGAACGCCAAGGGCGGCACGGATCTCGTCATGTGGGCGACCACGGCGATCGCCGACGGCTACGAGCAAGACCTGTTCGACCCGGCCATCGTCACGGCGAGCAAGTTCGCGCTGCCCGACATGAAGCGGCTGATGGAGGTCGCGGTGGAGTGTATCCAGGCGGACCTCGAGAGGCGGCCAGACATGAAGCAGGCTGCGGCCAGGGTGGAGCAGGCGGTGACCACGGCGCAGGCCACAATGAGGCAGAGACATGAAGCCGGCGCCGGCGAGGAGGACGCGGCCAGCAGAAACTCACAGGCAGCGTTCGTGAGAGACGAGTCCATGCAACGGGTCACGAGCGTCGACGAGCGGTAGTCGCGGCGAGGCAGCTTACGGTATCTTGTGAGCCGGTGACAGAGCAGCGAGCTAGCCGGAGTTGAAGTCGATGTCACGGGTCCATCTTACCCACACACTTCTCTGTATTTCACTAGTCATCTAACTGTACATGTAAATGTAGCTCCAGAAATGAACAATCAAACTATAGAAGTGGACATTTATTCTGTAAATGAGTAACTGTAGCTCATGTACATTGCACAATCTTTCAGTTAGTTGATCAATTCCTGATCTTTACCAAAACATCTATTCTCATTGTTGACCACTCAAACTTATCTTGCTAACTTTATTCACAGAATACTGGCAGAAAAGATGCATTGACAAAAACTTAATGCCACAGTTCACGTTGTAAGAGGCTAAGAGCATCTCCAACGGGCGCGGTAAACCGCGGCGCGCTAAAACTGGTATGCAGCGTCGAAATAGCGGTTTACCGCGCGCGGGCGTTGCGCTGCTTTTCTGGACGCGCTATATTTAACCGCGCCGATGGTAGCGCTCCAGTGGGCACGCTAAAATGCATTGACAAAAACTTAATGCTACAGTCACCTTGTAACTTGTAACCACTACAAATGTATCTTGCTAAATTTTGCCTTCCCTAACTTGACATGCCTTCTCTCTGTCATGTAGAGCGGCGGTGGTTCTGCGGCAAAAATAGGACATACAAATATATATCAATGCAGAAAGCACAAAGTAAGGTAGGAAAGGGATGCATTGTGCATAATGAGGAGAAAAATGAGGCATTCCAGACAAAGGGAAAATTCCCTAGGACCCAGCAGTTCTAACCGTTCCTTTAATCTTAACTGTACATGTCTGTAATTATACATGTATGGATGGTTGTAATCTAACTCCATGTGTAGGATCGCAATGTAAGGTCCTTAATTTGTTTATAATTTGTTTACTTGAACGTTGCTTGGCCTTGATAGATGACATTTTCATGAAGCGTTTACCACATCTTTTACGAAACACCAGGATAGGATCGGTACCTGACTTGTAACCCTTGTCGCTCGGTAAGCGTGTATATGCCCTTCAAATTTGCGAATTCGTAAGCTCAGTCGCATGATCCATTGATTGCTTATGCTTTTAGCTTTGGGTGCATTCAGTAAATTCATGAAGTTCAGTTCACCATCCCTCTGCATTCCATCCACGCCTTCTTCAGCAATTTGTTTTCCCAGAAACCACACCATAATGGCAGAATCACATGAAGTGCTCAGCTCGCTTCTGAAACTGAGAAGCAGCTGTGATCAGCACCCTTCCTGACATTGCAATAGAATTATAGAAGCTTCTGCGGTTCGTAGAGCTATGGAGAGTACCTTCACTGCAATATGGATGGCAAGCCCTTCCTCAGTCCTCACTGATGTCCAAATCGACGGACGGACTTGGTGAACTCGATAGGCATTCAGGACTCATA
The DNA here is from genome assembly GCA_947311845.1 of Poa pratensis. Taxonomy (NCBI): domain Eukaryota; kingdom Viridiplantae; phylum Streptophyta; class Magnoliopsida; order Poales; family Poaceae; genus Poa; species Poa pratensis. The sequence continues at coordinate 10,662,452 of CAMZMU010000069.1, read as the reverse complement.
GTATATTGCTCTGGAGTTTCCGTCGAAAACAATGGAGTTTGTACCATCTGAACCATAAAACGAGAAGCTTGGACTGCATACACAAACGAATGTCAGGGTGCTGTGAGCGAGAACTGCATCCACACCAGATCAAGTGGTCAGCTTTTCTTCTGAGACGGAGACCAGCTGTGACCAGAACCGTTCCTGACCAAGAGGAGAATCCCAAGCCAATGAATCCATTTCCAGTCCCATAGCTCTAATTATAGCCACTGCTTCTTTTAGTCTTTCCCTGGCTTAACATTGTGCTCCTCATCATGGAGTGGAAAACCTTAAGCCCTTCATGCATGAGATCCTGGTGCTTTTGCTTTGGGTGCATTCCGTAAATTCGTGGAGCACATCATCCTCTCTCCACTGAATCCACAACCTTTTTCAGCAAATGTTTTCTGAGAAACCACACCAGAATCACATGAAATGCTCAGCTCGCTTCTGAAACTGAGAACCAGCTGTGACCCGCACCCTTCCTGACATTGCTGCCTCCAAGCTTTTCTCTCAACACCTCCTTTTCACGCCATTGACATTGTTCAGCATACATGTTCGACAGCAAAACATAAGGCCCATACTTACATGGCTCTAGTTCCATGACCTTCCCCGCTGACCTCTTCGCCAGCTCGACTTCTCCATGTAAACCGCAAGCACCCAGAAGTGACTCCCAGGCCAATGAATCCATTTCCAATCCCATTGCTCCAATCAATATCTCTGCTTCTTCTAGTCTTCCGGCGTGTCCTAGTAGACCAACCAAGCATGCACAATGCTCTCTCTGTGGCTTAACATCGTGATCCTCAACCATGGAGCGGAAAATCACAAGCCCTTCATCGACAAGATCCCCTTGGCTACACGCAGAAAGGACTGCGAGGAATGTGACGTTGTCTGGCCTAAACCCGCCATGAACCATTTCTCTGAAGCACATAACAGCCTTCGTGGCCTCACCATGACGCCCGTAGCCGACGATCATAGCAGTCCACGACACGACATCACGCACCTGCATCATGTGAAACGCAAACCAAGCATCCGATGGGCTGCCACACTTGAAGTACATGTCAAGGAGCGCGTTCCCGACAACTGTATCTGAGCAGAAACCCGATTTCATGACACGACAATGCACCATCTTTCCATGCTCAAGGCTTGCAAGGGCGCCACATGCAGAGAGCACACTAGTGAAACAGTAGTCGTTCTCCCTTTCCTCAGCCCTCACCATTCCTTTGTAGAACCTCGCTGCTTCCACAACGAGGCCATTCTGCACTAACCCGGAAATCATTGCGGTCCAAGTGATTATGTTCGGCTCCGATATCATATCGAAGATTTTGACAGCTGATCTCATCCCTCGGCCACATTTCAGGTACATGGTGATAAGAGCATTGCAGATGGCAGTCTCTGTGTCAAACCCAGCCTTGTATGCACAGGCATGGAGCTGCACGCCGAGGCCCCGATCGTTCTCATGCGAGCATGCCTTCAAGATACTCGCCAGTGTGAACTCGTCGACAATGCCCCCAGCCCTGCACATCCTTGCCAGCGCGTCCACGGCACGCCCCAGGCTCCCACGCCGCGCGCACGCGTCGATCATGACATTCCAACATACGACGTCCGGCTCGGCGATCTCCTTAAACACGGCAGCAATGGCGTCCGCGTCCCTGTGCAGCTCGTACACGCGCACCAGAGCGGTCCCGACGAACGCGTTCGAGCAGAGCCCGAGCCGCACCGCGTGTGAGTGCACCTGCTGGAAGAAGCCAGGACTCGCCCCGGTGCACGGCAGCGCGATGAGCGCCGAGAGCGTGGTCCCGTCGGGCCTCACGGTGCCGCCGGCGTCCTCGCGTAGCATGCGCGAGTAGGCGCGCGCGCGGTCGGCGGCCGAGCGGGACAGGCGCGTGATGATGGTGTTGTAGGATACGGTGTCGCGCCCGGGCATTGCGTCGAACAGCCTGTGGGCGAGTACGGGCGCCCCGCCACGGGAGAAAAGGCCCAGCAGCTTGTTCCATAGGTAGGTGGCGGAAGAGGAGCGCTCGAGCCTTAGGACGCGCGCGGCGGCCACGAGGAGGTGGTGGTCGCGTGCACCGGCGGAGAGGCGCGGCGGCGGGCGGGAGCGGGCGCCTCTCGCCAGCGTTTGGCCTCCGATAAACAAAGCACAGCGCGGGTCGGACAGCATCCAGCTGTTAACGCGGAGAGAGATTTGGGAAACCTATGGGAATTGCCCCAAGATGGAAACGGGTCCGGCAAGTTTTGGAAACTCAAATCCGTGGTGAAGAGGAGTGTCTGTCGTCTCCGATTCAAAATAGGAGCAGAGCGTTCCTAAATACTGACCCCACCCCTACTCTACGCTCCACACCAATCTCCCTCCCGCCATCTCGCCGCCAATCTCCCTCCCGCCATCTTGCCGCCAATCTTCTCATCGACCAAGAAGCAGAGCGGCAGCGGATCCATGGAGATGGACGGGCTCGACGAGGTGTACAAGCTCCAGCGCTTCCTGCCCACCGCCGAGGAGGCCGTCGGCTACTTCCTGCCGTGCCTCCTCCGCGGCGAGACGATGCACGGCGCCGAGAAACTCATCCGCCGCGCCCAAGTCTACGACTGCGACGAGCCCAAGGACCTCGCCAAGAAGTTCGCCCCCGTGCCTACGGCCGTGACCTCCGGCGACCGCTTCTTCTTCACGACCTGCAAGCGCAACGCCAAGAACGGCGGTGCGCGCGCGGCGCCGGCGCCGGCACCTGGGAAGTGCAGAAGACCGAGGACGTCTACGACAAGGAGGGCGTCAAGATCGGCGAGGCCAGGACCCTGTCGTTCAAGAAGGGCAAGGGAAAGGACAAGACGTCCACCGGCTGGGTGATGAAGGAGTACCGGTGCCTGCTGCCGCAGGCCGTCGTCGCCGACGGGGAGAAGGTGCTCTGCAGGATCCATCTGGCTCCCAACCCACCCGCCGCCGCCCGCCAAGAATCGGACGCGTACAAGCTTCGTCGCCAAGAACCGGCAGAGCAGGCACCCGCGCCGCAACCAGCTGAGCCCGTGGCCGTGGCCGCGAGCGCGCACGCACAGAAGAGGCCAGCGCCGGTCTCCGACGCCGATCTTTCGAGCTGCAAGAAGATGCGCATCGCCGCCCCCGTCCCCGTCCCGGAGCCTGAGGTAGAGTACCAGGATTGTCCGGTCTGGCCTGCCGCGCCCGTTTCCACGACCTTGCCGACTGCGTCCACGGAGGTGCCTGAAGCTGACGACAACACCGGAAGGGAAGAACTTTTCGGGGAGGAACAGCAAACTTTCCCGGCGGAAGCAGATCAGGACCTCGACCAGTTACTGCAAAGCCTTTTGGCTGATGACAAGGCAGAAGCAGCGTTCCAGATGAAAAGCTGCAATCACAATTTCGATCTTCAGGGACAGCACAACCAGTTCTCGTTTGCACCTGTATATTAAATCAAATCTCGACGGGATTCTAATCAAACTGTACTTCAAAACTGTACGATCGTCAATGATGCAATTCTCCTGCTGAATTGCTTCTGTCCAAATAGAATGGTTGTACTTCTTGCTCCTGTGATCCATCTTCTGAACCTTGTATTCACTTGCGCTATATTTGCTATGTTTTGGGTTAGAATCTTTTATTCGATTCAGCATACATGACGCAGTTGTCCATCCGTGAAAATATTATGTTCAGTGCAAATATTATCTCAGATAGAGCTCTTTAAGCAATTTCATTGATCCATGAACAGAATCCACTTACGCTGATCACAGCATACACTTTCCAACTTTGTGAGCCAAACGGCAACTAGTTCAAACAAAACAATACATATCCTCGGCAAGTGTAGGACAGCAATCTCATCAGTCATCGGCATATATTAAGTACAAGCAATTATTAGGTTCTTCCGTTCAAAAACGCCAGCAGATCACTCTGCTTGCCTTGTTTGCTGTCAGAAGGAGCAGAAGCAGCAAACATCCTCAGTGCCACGATCTTGCGTGCTGTCTGAGAACCCTACTACTGTTTCTGTTCTCTCCTTCTGCTTGTCTTCTCCTGGCGGGAGCAGCCCGGACTGACCATGGTGCTGGTGTTGGTGGCATCCAGTCCTAGTTTGATGCCACCATCCAGTCCTAGTTTCTCTGAGACAGCAAGGGCAAGGTGTGAGGAATGTGAGATTACGGGAACATGAACATTTCTTAATGCGTGTACGATGTGGCATATTGGACATACCGAATATGGCGTCGATTTGCTCTTCTGGCAATTCTTCTTCTGGGCGCTCATCGAGTGACTTGAGCCTTGATGCCATTTGAGCGACCTCCTTCACAAGGTCCTTACGAATCCTCTTAAGCAATTGATGGTCTTATGTTCTGATGGCCTCAAACTTGCACAGAGCCACTGCGTATGCTTTCCCAGGCGCACTCTTCCTATCTTGGCTATTTGCTACCTAGAACATTCCAAGCATTTGATGTCAGTTCTCATACACAACTCTGCATATATTTTATTCCCCGAGAAGTTATTGTAATGCGCATGAGACAACAGGTGAAATCGATGATTAGTTCGGTGCCTCACAAAGTTGCAACAAAATTATAGAAGCATGTGCAGGTTCGGAGAGCTATTGAGAGTACCTCCACTGATGTCAAAATCGACGGACGGATTTGGTGAACTTGATAGGCTTTCACGACTCATAGTAGCTTGCTCTGTAGATTCCGTCGAAAATAATCGCAGTAATATCACGATTCCTTTTCCTTTTTTCCGTTAAGAAATATTCATGTAAATTCCACAACGACGCTTGAGAAAATGCAGTGATGAGGCAAAATAAACACTACTTCAGAACCGCTGTGTGCTTTGTTCTCTAACAAATTTTGCTCTCCGTTTTCCTTTTTTAGGTTTTCTTGACACGACAAGACCCTGTTTTTTCATTCTCTCCAGCTTTTCTTTCCTTCCTTGTATATCAGCCTTAATAACTTCGGCCCTGCTTTCTTCTGACAACAGAGCTAATCTGGAGAATTTCTTTGGCCATACTTCCCCCCCAAGTTGCTCGTGTATATCTTTAAATGTAGATACAAGACCAGATCTCATGAAGTACCCTTCAGTGAGCTTCATCGAGTTCATTTTAGGAAGAGTTGGGGCGTCTTTCAACTCAAGATCCATGCAGAAAGGAGAATCTTTCAGCCACATCTTAAGAGAGTAAGACTTCGCCACAAAGCGACCTGATCGACTTTTACATGGCAAGAAAGGAGATCCCATTTCCAAAAGGTAAACACGGATGGTTTTACGCAATGATACCATGTTATATTCCCCCTCCCCTGTGACCAGTACAATAGATTTGGGGGATTCTGGCGAACCCTGCAGTGAAGCATCCTGCATTACAAATGGAATGCCGTAAATTATATTGGGGTATTGCAACTGTAGATACGTTTTTTCAGGAGAATATTCTGAATTTCTTTTGGTAGCTTTCAATTAAATTTGTGCCCTCAATCAGTAATAAAAGATTAAATTTGTGCAGAGGGCTGCTGCAACAAAGAAAGGAAAATGTGTTTCATAATGTTGCTGTAATGACACGCAATGAAAATTTGTATAGAATGTGAATGAAGTTATAGATGGAAATCATCAGTAATAGCAGCTAGTGCATATTTCTTATTTATGTTCACTGCGTTATAATTAATTTATAATCGTATGACCACCTCTAAGGGGATATGAAGAACGCCAGAATTAGGGCATAAAGTAGACACATGCTAATTTCGTGAATCTGTCAAGCTAACAGCAAGTCCAAATACATTACTGTCCATAGTTATGGTAAGGGTAACACAAAACAACCAAAGCCGATGAGAAAAGTTTACTATTATCTGCAAGCACGTTTCTGTACATTGCTGTCTTTCTCTATTTATTAACTTAATGCAAGAAAGACTGCAAAAAATATGATTAGGAGCACAAAAAACAAAATATTATTAAAGCACCTACTTGCATGTGATCAAGCCATAATGTTAGAGCGATAAGTGCAGCCCCAGCAGACAACATTCGGACGTCAGCTCCCCAGTCTTTTTCAATCACCCTGAATCATTCAGGCGAAAAAATTAAATTAATTAATTAGCAGAAACAAATATAATAATAACAATTTGGAGTTTTCCCATTCTTGAAACCATAAAGCAATAAGATCCTGCCAGCCAAAATTTCTACTTCAGTTCTACACATAAACAAGACACTGGGAGTAGTAAAAAAACATCTACATGATAAGACCTACTGTGATAAACAACTTCGAAAGCAGATGAAACGAAAATAAACTTAGACCAAACCTTATTGTTCAAACGTCTCAACTTTGTAGCATTGAGCATACAAATATAGGTGTTTTAGCAGACTGGGGCTCTTTGAGATAAAGCCTAGTTACTCTAGGGACAGCATGCCCAAGCATAACGACAACATTAACTGTTTGTTCGCACATATCTTAAACCACCTCTTCAATGTTCAGATAAATTATCTAAAACAATAGCGAGACTGGATTGTGCCTTTTCTGCAACAACGTTTGTTTTGCTGTCAAAAAAGTTGCTATCTGTAATTGTTTTCCTTGTCTTTGTTGTTTATGTCTGGACGAGAACTATCAGTGTGTGACCCACTTATTTGGTTAAAGAAGTATGCACATGAAATGCATATTTGAACGCATAAAGGTAAGTACAGATTCTGATGAAAATAATCGGAGTTCAAGATTGCTGCAAATACCGAAAGACATTCTGACGGTATATGCTTCTGTTTACTGCCAGCTGGAAAATGTATGAAGCGGTTGCTCGACATTCAAATGCCCACAAGAGGTCTTCTAGTGCATTTACAAAATTCAGAGCTGCGGAATCTTCTAGTGCCTCGAGTTCTTCTAGAAAATTGTCAACCTCAGTAAACACAGATGAAATCCTCTCTGTCAAGAGCCTGCAAAAGATGCAAGAGATTATGGCCAAATTTAGCATGTGAAGTAAGCCCCATAATTGTGAACATAGTCAAGTATGGTGTCAACCTAATGGGAAGGTCAAATCCACAATCCTGTAAAGAGTTCAGGAGAAGAATGGCATCATCAGTTCGCTCGCACAAACTAGCGGCCCTGATGAAACATGTCCAAACTTGATGGTCTGGTTTTATACCATCTGTTTTCATTTCCAACAATTTTGTGATGGCAAGATTGTAGTCACCATTTTTCAAGTAAGCATCAAAAACAGTACTGTATGGTAAAGTGGTGACTTCCAAACTGGATGACTTCAGGCTGTTCAGTACTCTCTCAGCTTCGGTGGGTTCCCCGCAGTCCCATAAGAAGTCATGAGGATGTGCATAGTGGAAACTGTTGGTTCGATGCCGTCCTCTTTCATTGCTGCTAGTAGTTGCTCGGCTTTGGAATGGTTGCAGGCATCCCTGTACATTTTCATCATCATGTGATATAAAGATCGATTTAGTCGGTAACCCTTTGATCTTATTTCCTCAAAAAGTTGTTCACCTTGCTCCCAGAGTTTTGCTTTTCCAGTTGCCACGAGCAAGCTTTTATAGGATTCTAACCTGGGTGTCAAACCTCGTTTACCCATCTCATTCAAGAGAGTAAATCCTTCTTCGGGCCTCAAGTTTCTACTGTACATGACTATCAATGTATTATATGTATCCTCATCAGGCTCTAAGCCAGCTTCAAGAATTCTATGGTATACTTCAACTGTCTTGTCAAAGTTTCCATTCCCAGTATACATCGAAAGAAGGGTATTAAGTATGACTAAGTCTGGCTTCAATCCTGCTCCCTCCATCTCCGCAACCATCAATTCAACATCCCTATATCGTTTATTACGGCAGAGCAAGGAAATCATACTTCTGTAGATGTGCATATTTGGCAGGTATCCTGCTTCCTTCATTCCATTATATATTTTCATTACCTCGAATACATCCCCAACTTTTGCAAAAGCTTCAAGCATAAGGATTACTGTGCTTTTGCTGATCTTGAAACCCATATCTTGAAGCTCCTGAACAATCACATACAACTCATCCAGCCTGCCGTCAATAATCAATGCTCTCATCATTCCATTAACTGAATCAACAGTTGGTAGAGGGCCGTTTTTAATCATAATGTCAAACACTGCCCTTGCGTGCTCATAAAGGCCACTCTCGGCATAGGCATGTATCAACGCATTCCAAATCCGTCTGTCAATACCTGACTCTTGTTTCAGTCCTTTCACGAAATTTTCTGCATGCTGCCAGAGTTTTGTCTTCCCATACGCATCAATTATAGTTACTCTAGATGAAAGAGTATTTAGCCAAATACCAGACTGTACAGCTTCATCCATCAATTGGTGAGCTGTTTCTGGGAAGCCCAATTTACAGTATGTAGAGATCATACTCTCGTATATCTTCTGGGAAGGCTCTACGCCAATAAACTGCATATCGCAGAAAACCTGAGAAGCTTCAGGAAAGAATTCAGCCTCTTCAAGGCAAGTAATCAAGTGCTCGTACAAGTTACAATCTCGGCCAAAAGATCCACATTTTAATGTCTGCATACTGTCGTACTCTTGAATGGCAGCAGCAATCTTCTGGTTTTTGCACAGAAGCATGATGGAACATTCAGATATCAAGTTATGGGAGTTGGGGACATGATCCCGGATGCATTGAAGCAAAGAGAGACCTTCTTCATGCTTTCCCATTGTTTCATATGCATCTAAAATGGACAGTAAACTCTTACTGTCTGGTTCATGTCCTTGTAGGCATGCCTTCTTTAACAGCTTAGCACCCTGAGAAATGCACTCTGCCTTGATGAGTATGCTATATACCAGCTGCGGATTCATTTGACAAACTACCTCCATGTCTTGCATAACTCCTTCAATCTCTCACATTCATTTCCTTTTGCAAGTGCAGCAAGCATGACCTGATACAAGGTGGCATCTGGTCTATAACCATCCTTCATCATTGTCCGATACAGAACCATCAGCTTTTTCGTGTCACCAGACCTTGCGATAATGTCCAGCATAACCAAATAGGCTAAACGATCAGGTTTGACGCCTGACGCAACCATACGATCAAATGTCCGCTCCGCCTCATCCCGTCTCCCACCTTTGGCGTACGCACATATCAGAGCACTGAAAGTTACCAGCGTTGGCTTTAATCCTGCATCTGCCATCTCCTCCAGCACCTTCCCTGCATCAGAAATCCTATCCATCTTCCCCAAGGAATCGATCAAGACAGTATAAGTCACAGCATCTGGAGTGCAGCCTATAGCCCTCATCTCATCATACAGACCAAGCGCCAAATCAAGCCTGCCCATCTTTCCATACATATGAATCATGGTATTGTAAGTTATTCCATCCTTCCTGAACCCAGCCTTAACCAATTCCTCACACACACGCTCCACTGCGTCGGCATCCCCTTCCTTCGCAAAAGCATAAAGGAGAGAATTATAAGTTACTGCATCCGGCTTAAAACCCTTCTCTAAAAGCTCCATAAACATCTGCTCAGCCTCCTGTGCCCTCCCACACCGGCCATGAACCGACACCATGGCATTGTACGTCCACAAATCCGGCCGACACTCCGAATCAATCATCTGTTCAAACACCGCCACAGCATCATCCAGAACGGAACCTTGCGAGCAAGCACTGATGAGGGTGTTGTAAGTGATAACATCCGGCCTGAGCCCCGCCTGCCGACCTGGAGCAGGAGATCAAAGGCGGCGCCAGGGGCCAAGCTCCCAGACTTGGCCCTGGCGTTAATCAGAGTGTTGAAGCTAACGAGGTCCGGCTCGATCCCCTGCCCCCGCATTGCGTCGAGCAGCTGCCGGACGTCGTCGAAGCGCCCAGAGCGCGCGTAGACGCCCATCATGGCGTTGAACACCTGCACGGTGGCGGCACCCTCGCCCAGGAAGCGGAGGAAGACCCCCTCGGCGAGCTCGTCCTGGCGGGCGCGGCCGAGGACCCCGAGCACGACGGCGACGACGCGGGGGCCCGGCCCGGCGGCGCCGCTCGCCGCGAGCCACTCGTAGGCGTCGAGCGCGCGGCGCCAGGAGGCCGCGCCCACGGCGCGCACCACGTAGGCGAGCTCGTCGGGGGAGACCCACGCCTCGTCGAGCACCCCCGCGACGGGCGTGCCGGGGGGCAGCGCCAGGAGGCGGTCCGCCAGCTCGGAGACGCGCTCCCGCCAGTCCCGCGCCCGCCGCAGCGCCAGCTTGCTCAGCTTCTTCACCCTCGCGCGGTGTGCGCGCGCGTCCAGAGGCTCGACGGCGACGACGGCGCGACCGGAAGCGGAGGGCGCGGAGGAGTCATCCGCGGGCTCCCGCTCCCGGGATGGCCGCGACGGGGCGGGAGGAGGAGCGGTGTCGGCGGCGGGGAAGCGGGGCGCGGGGAGGTGCGGGAAGCGGAGGTGGGGCCAGCGGACGGAGGGGTCGGCGAGGGGGTAGTCGAAGTCGTCGCTGGCGGAGGACGCTGCGGCGGCGGTGGTTGCGCGGCGGAGATGGCGCGTGGAGGGGAAGGAGAAGGTGGGGAGGAGACGGCCATGAGCGGCATCGGGTGCGATAGGGGGATCAAGCGCGCATGGAGCTGCAGGTGCGGGCGCCAATGGCGGAGAAGAGTGAAACGCCGGACGCGATAACGCTGGGAGTTTGAGCGGGCAATGGAGAAGAAGATATTTCGCACCGCACTCGAAAAATCTGTTCGAGCCGAAGAAGAGCGCACGGCGAGCAAGAGCGTCTCTCCAACGGATTTCCTGAAATTTGCTTGCTGTTCCTCATACTTTGACGGTGTGGGCTATGAAAAAGTGGTTCGGGTCAGTGGTGGATCCAGGAATTTGTCGAAGGCTGGGCGTGCCGCAGTGCAACTAAAATTTTTCTTGGACAAATGTACGAAATATGGAGCAAATATTGTCTTCAAGATAGTTTTAATGCGGAAACACAAATATAATACATTATATGCTCGCAACATGTTCCAATGTTCACAAGTCACAACTTAAGAACTACAAAATACTAATGAAACTCCGACGGTCGACCAAAAGTTGAAACGTCAACACCGACAAAGAAACCCTACAAGCTAAAAAGAAAGACGATTAGTAAATCATATGAACAAGCCTTCAAAATATATTCATCTTGATTTGTGGGATAAAGAAATATACCGAGATAGTATGCTAGTTAGTCCTATGCCTACGAGGTAAATGTTTCCTCCTCTTCCTCATAGCTTGAAACCGTTGAGCGATAACACCATCATCAAGTAGTTTAAATAGCTCCCGCTCGGTGTAACATATCATCAAGTCGTTGAACCATCCATTCTTGAGCTTGTTACGCAATTTAAACTTGATGATCTTCATTGCCGAAAAAGCCTCTCAACCGATGCGGTTGACACCGGTAATATTAAGGCCAATTCAATAAGCTTGTAGACCAATGGAAAGACCAAATGCTTCCCCGTTTCCACCATCTTTATAGCCAAACTCTCAAGATTCATGCAAGAAGAAAAGGAGGCATGGAGTCTCACATGGTGAATGTAATTCTCAAGTTGTCCTCTTATGGTTGCACGGTCATCATTAGAGAAATCCTCATGATAAATTGAAGATAAGCGAGCAACCTTGTCCACATCAAACAATGAGAAAGAGTTCTTTGGACTAAGCCACGCAAAGCTCTCTAATACCTCCATAGATCCTTCACAAAAGCGATGATCCATCTCAACACATATCTTGTCAACGGCAACATAGAAGATCTCAACTTTGTAGAAATGAAGGTTAGTGTAGGCAAAGCCATCAAGCCTTGAACGACCCCGAACCGGTATTTGATCATCCATGTTTGAACCGGAATACCCTTCTCCATGCAAAATTGTTTGACCTCATCAAACAAGTCATCCCAACCACTATCTCTCATAGAGGCCAACCGAGCTTTGACATCACTAACTAATTCCATTGCATGCACAATATTTAGATCCTTTGATTGCAAAACATGTGAAAGCACATCCGTGATGGCAAGCAACTTTATCATTAGCTTCAAAATGAAAACAAATTTGTAGTCCTCCATTTTCTCTATCCAACCCGCCGCTTGGGTCAATCCACGGCTCTCATCATTGACCTCACGGAGAACATACAAGGCTCCCAACCACATTTGGTGCACACGAAGCAAAGTTTTATAATGTGAACCCCATCTAGTATCCCCGGGCCTAGTGAGACTTGTTTCTTTATTCAAGCCTCTTCCACTAGATATCTCACCCCTCTCAAGCATATCCACAAGATTTTGATGATGTTCTTCTCTAAGCACATCTCTTCTTTTGCAAGATGAACTTGATGTGTTCACAATCCCGGAGATGGACTCAAAGAAATTAAAAATGGAGGAACAAGAACTAGCAACGGAAACAACTACCAATTGCAAACGATGGGCAAAGCAATGAACATAGAAGGCATAAGGATTTATATCTAAGATCTTTTTTTGCAAGCCATTGAATTCACCTCTCATATTGGAAGCCCCATCATATCCTTGCCCTCGTAGCCTATGAATAGATAGCTTGTAATGATCAAGAATGCAAATGAGAGCATCCTTTAGTGCCTCCGATGTAGTCTCACGGACATGGTATAAAGAAAGAAATCTCTCCACAACCTTCCCTTCATTATTCACATACCTACAACAAAACAATTACAATGTGGTTAAATAGAAGCATGGAACAATAGGTAGATTTAATAACAAGACAACCTACTAGTAACTAACCTCAACATTACCGCCATTTGCTCTTTCACGGATATATCACATGACTCATCAATAAGAACGGAGAAGTTCTTATCACCAATTTCTCTCATAATCACCTTGGTGACTTCTTGTGCACAACACTTGGAAAGATCCTTTTGGATTTTGTGAGAGATCATCTTGGAATTTCCTCCTTTCTCATATGCATGCTTCACCTTTTCATCCTTTCCTTTATACCAATCTACCATCTCACAGAAGTTGCCCTTGTTTAATGAACTAAGAGATTCATTATGGCCACGAAATGCCAATCCTTGACTTATGAGAAATCTTACACAATGCAAGGAAGATGTCACACGGATCTTGTATAGTTCTTCGGATTCCTTTGATGCACGAGCGAGGTTACAAGAGACACTTTGTCTTTGATTAACAAAATCCTCACAATGCAACCTTGCCTTATTGTGGTCACTATTGACACCACCTATATGCTCGGGTAAAGCTTTGTAACCATGTTTCCAATCACTAAACCCGGTTTTGGTGAAGACGTCACTACCAAAACGGTTTGCACTCCCAAGTGGCTTAAAAAGAAATCAATAGAAACAATAAGCCTTATCATGAGACTCACTATATTCTATCCAATCATACTTATCATACCATGTTTTTGAAAACCCTCTAGATCCACTTCCATTCCTAGGAAAATTCACAATTGGTTTAGTTGGCCCTTCAAAAGGTATGCTCTTTTCACTTGATCTTGTACATTTGGATGATATTCATTGATTTGTTTCCTAAGAGCGGGATCACACACTATCTCATCCGCATTAAGCACATTCTCCGCCTCATGCCTCTCTTCCACCTCATTTGCCACATTTGGTTGCGGCGGTGGTTGCGGCAAGCTTCTTCTATCAACCAAAAAGCTCCCAATTTCTGAAATTTATAAGATTTTTATCAAGATTGATCATTAATTCAAGCCATTGCAACTTAGCTATTTAGAAACTTATGCACAAATCCTATCAACAAAAGGTGAGCAATTCATGGTCGGAATGTTCTAAACTGAGTTAAAGCCCGGAATTAAACAAAAATTGAGGCATAGAAATTACCCATCTGCCTTCTTGCTGTTGAAGTCGAGCCTGAAGACGAGCCTACCGCCCCCACGTCGCCTTGTCGGTGCTTGCGGCCGCCGGATGCGGCTGGGCCTGGCCGTTGCTGCCTGGGACGGCCGCCGTCACCGTCGCGAAGGTCTGTGGCCGGTGGCGGACCTCCTCCCGGGTCTCCATCGTCCATGGTCTGCCCGGCCACCTGCCGGTCTGGCGCCGTGCCCGTCGGAGTTGTCGCGGGCAAGGGTTTCAGAGCTAGGTCGATGGGGGAATTGGGGATTTGGGAATCGAGGGATCCTGGTCTCTGGAACGACGTAACGAGTGAACGACGACCAGTTTTCCTGCGAGTCGCCGCCAGGATCACTGGCCTGCTGCGCGTGCGAGAGGGCAAGAATGGCCCAGGCCCAATACCTCAAAGCCCACGAAACGCTACGGACCAGTTTTGCCCCAGCTCGATCGAGATGTGCTAGCCTAACATCGATCCTAAGAGGAGGCGGACGGGATGGAAGCCCGGGCGGGCGCCGGGCAGCAGGGGCGCTGTGTCCGCCCATGGTTGGGGTAACCCCAATCACCTGGTTGGTGGTAACCATTTTTCATGTTTGTTTGTGTGGGTTGGCTAGCCAAGTTTTGTGTTTGGTTGAAGGATAAAAAGTGGTTAGGGGTAGCCATATTTATGTTTGTCTTGAGATGTTAGGTGATATGGTAACCTCTTGATATGATGGTGAGAATACCCTCACAACATGAGCATGCACATTTTCTGCCCAAAACATATTATAATTTGGGGAGAAAATTACCTTCAGTATTGATGCAGAATATCACCTTCAAACAGTGCATGCCGTAGTGCCATATCTACTTCAAATCACGTGTCAATAATATTGGGGAAAGAATGAGGAGGTTAACTTGCCGTTTTTCTATTTTAGAGGAGAAGGTGAGCAGCGTAAAAAATGTTTCAGAGGTGATTCTAGCGTCTCGCCCAAGGGTGGTTGGAGCCAACCACCATATTTCTGGTGGTTGAGCTCAACCACTTTTTAGAGAGAATATTCCCATAATATGGTTACCCCATACAACCAACACCACAAACCAAACAGGGGCTAACCACCTAAAAACTAGCTATCACCAACCACCTGGTGGCTAGCCACCCAACCAAACGCACCATGTTTTCGCTCTCCTCTGTTTCTAGTAGACTAAGCCTAATCCTACTTTGCGAGTATGTTTTTTCTTTACTTATTCATAGAACTGCTTCGTGTTACACTGCTACCAAATAATCTGCAATCACGATTACAACTTATATTAGGATAACAATAGCATGAAACGCATATTGCATACTTTTTTCTCGAGAATGTATTTTTTTCGAGAATACGACTTGTAAGACGCATTCATAGAAGAAATAACAAAACGGCCGATACAATGGCATTGAAGACTTACAATACCACACCCGCCAAGCCGTTTACAACGACACCCAAACATATGACTCGGCGAAAACGACTTGCCTTCTTCAATCTCCAACCAATAATGGTGAGGAGATGTTGCACATAGCAACAAGGCCGCGTCACATACCAAACAAGACACCACCGAAGCACGACAATGACTCTGAGATAACCGGACCAACACAACCATCCCCCATGCGCCTAAGAGTCTGCGAGTAGAAGGTGGGATCTGACCAGACTCGGAGAAGGCGTCGACTGGCTGCATCTGCCATACCGTATATAGCGCCCCGAAAGCCCACACCCTGTGCCGCAGCCAACACCGACGACACATCACATCGGCTCATCCAGTCACCCATTGTCACAACGTCTTCTCCCCAATAGCCAAGGCGACATCTTCAAGAAGAGAACATCGTTGTGGTGCCGCTGCCGCCTGGTCCGGCTTGACGGCGACTGCCACGGAACCAAGAGAGGAGGGGTCATCCGCAAGGTCCCCTTTTCGTGACGGCCGTGGAACAGAAGGAGGAGCGAATCGGAGGAGGGGAAGCGGAACGCGGGGAGGTGCGGGAAGCAGAGGTGGGGTGAGCATATGAAGGGGTCGACGAGCGGGTACTCAAAGTCGTCGCTCGCAAAAGACGTTGTGGCTGTAGTGGTTGCAAATGGAGGTGGCGCGTGGAGGGAGGGGTGGAAGGGGAAGGAGAACGATGGGAGGAAACGGACATGAGCAGCATCCAGTCCAATAGGGTGATCAGGCACGCATGGAGGTGGGGTGTGGAGTTGCGGGTGTAGTTGTCATGGGTGTAAGGATGGAGGAGGGTGGAACGCCCGCTGCAACAGTGGAGAACTGGACACGATAACGTTGAGAGTTTAAGCGGACAACGAAAAAACGATATTTGGTACCGCACTATGGAAAATATCTTACAACAGAAGTAGAGCCGCAGAGTAAGAGATAAGTACCATGTGATTATTTTTAGGGTGCAACTGGCAACACATACCTAGCACGAATCATCAAGCAAATCCAAAGATCCTGAACATTTAAAAAAAAATGAGATCCAAGGGCATCTTTTTATAAAAGAAAATGCTCATTTGCGAGAAATCCAGGAAAATCGTCCCCGACGGGGTTCGAACTCAGGATGTCGGGCTGCCACACCGCCCCGAACATTTTTCTCCGTTGCAACCCAGCTTACTACTCACAGGTGCACAAATCACATGTAAAGGCTAAGTTAATTATCACCTTGCTTAAAATTAGCAATTCCATCACTTTTAGTAAGGATGCGGGTACTTGTGAACTGTAAGCACCCTTAGTTCGTTTTTCATGAATTCAGTCAAAATCAACGAAATGGTTATAGTATCACATGTTTGTCTCAGATTTCATATGGTCCACAAAATCTCACATGCTGGACACCAGAATGCCGATTGAATAGGCACATGTGACCTATGTATGTAACCGGTCATGTATGCAGCCCATCTCACACGCATTCCAGCGAACATCGTGAATAGGCACGGCAGAATGAAATGGAATGTGAATTGAATGGATCTATGTATAATTTTATCTGTGTCAGGCTATTCTCCTGCTGGCTCCTTTAATATACAACTACCAAGAACTTACAGTGCTCCAACAGCGTTTTTTAGTTTTCTATCTTCTCTTGCATCTCTTTCTCCTTTTCTTTTTTGGATTTCTTTTCTCTGTGGTGCTGACCTAGGAGATGTTAGTACACAGCAACACGAAGCAGACCGGGCTGTGGTTGCGTGTAATGGAGGCCTTCATCCAGAAGGAACTGCTCCACAGCGATAGGCAATCTCGCGGTGCGAGAACCCTTGGTGTGGTGGCCTGTTCCGACGCATATCATGACTTGCATCCTCTCACCTGCAGCCCTCGCCGCGCTCCTCAGGGAACCGAGCTCAACCTTCAGGATGTGGATTGCTTCGCTTACATGGAGGCCATGTAAATCGATCAGACGGTCACTCCCCCGTTGCAAAGCACCAGGGTTCCTGAACAATGAAACAAAACGCGGCATGAAGTACATGTACTTGTAAATACATATATGTCCAGAGCAGGTATTAGATATGAAGGGTAGAAAGTAGATCAAGAACCTCTGTCGATAAATAGCTTCTCTGGCTTTCTCATGAGCTGCTTTCATCTGTGAGTTGTAGGTCTGTCCTTTGATGCTTAGTTCCTTGGCCAGAGCTTTGTTGCCAACTAGGTAAGCTTGTCGAGCCTGTAAAGTACATATTTCATGAATACTTCAACAACTAACAAAACTAAGGAGTAAAATATGCAGCAACTTAGCAACTGGTGACATCCAGGATGAAATCTACGGGATAGTAGATATGGTGCCAGATTCGCGCTTTCTGGAAATAGGTCACATAAGACTACCATTTTATTACAATATTCCTTTTGAACAGGTGTCTACAGAAGGCATGCAAATGTGAACACACAGTATGTACATTTGTATAATTATAAACGCGTAGGTACATATATATACAACCTAGCATCTGAGACCACAATTAAGATGCTTACCTGCTCAAAACATGCATTTCGGACACGAGCAAAATCACGAGCTTCCTCCCTTGATTCTGAATACATGTTTGCTGTTCGGCCAAGTAAAAGGATAAATTCATCAGTTTGTACTTGCACCTATCTAGAACAAAAATATGAAAATATACTAATACTTCATTACTTTTGAATTTTTGTGATTTACCCTGTTAAAAAAAGTTTACTAATACACTTCCAACTATGATTGTCTCCTGAGGTCTAACCAGGATCCACATAGTTCTAGTTCAAATACACCGTAAAGAAAAAGGTACAAATGCTAATTTGCCTATATTATAAGATAACGACAATTCAATATGCAATAAGCATCAAATAAACAGGACGAAGTTGTGCAATCTGCACCAGAAATGACTTGTAATATTTAGAAGAGTATTACCGACTGCATCACCAGTATCAAGCCATGGAGCTGCACGTGCACTGCTAAAACTTTGATACTTGTTCCCAGAAGATGCTTTAGTGCCATAACTGTACTGCTTGGGTGCAGAAACGGTTGAAACACCATTGCCATAATCAGGACCTTTCTTGAACTTCCCATGTCCAGTGTTCTGAGATGCAAGTTTCCGAACAGCTGAAACAAAATCGCCAGTACCAGATATGGTGGATGAATTGCGTCCATTGAAGATGCCAAGGATATCCAAATTTCCCTTGGAGAAACCGTTTTGATCTTCTACTGTTGGCAGAGCAGGGAAGTCCCCCGTGCTGAAGTTTGGTGCAGTGGGGGTCAAATTCATAGTCTGGTTTGGGGTAGGATCCACTTGCATCTGAAAAATCAAAAGAAAAAAAACTTGAGATGCTGCTGAATATTGCAATTGTAACACAGCTACATTGTCAACCTAACAGGAAACATATTATAAAATTATTATTCAAAGGATACATGATACTCCCTCCAATCCCAATTAAATGTCGTAAGTTGTACAAGGTTTTGTAAATGTTCAGTTCATTTCCCACGTCACTTAAAAAGGATCAGAGAGAGTACATTTAATTGTGCCTTAACCAGAAGGAAATTCACAGTTAAACTTGCTGCCATATATGTCAAAAGATATGGGTATGTTAAGCAATGCTCTAGGTGGGTGTCTGGAAGAGTTAGTACGAATATTGCAGGCAGAAAGAGTTACCTACCTCTAGCTGGGTGAGGATTTCAATCGTATGATTGAAGTCACATCCATTTGCATAGTACAGCTCTGCTAGACTCTCTGCTGAAAATCCAGGAAACTGAGACGACAAATACTCTAGGGGATCAAAAAGGCCATCTGACGCGGCAACATACTCATTAGCAAAACTGTCAGAATCATAATGAAGGTCCTGATTTTCATTGGCGAAATGGAGATCACCCACATAATTTTGCTCCCAGTTGCTTGAACCAACAGTTGAAAAGGCTGCCTGTGAATTATCCTCATAAAGTAAATCGGTCTGCCCCATGTCCAGGATGTTGCTAGCTGAAGAAGACAACTGTTGGTGTTCTCTTGACAAGCGGCTAGCTTTTGCCCCGTAGAACGGAGGTGCATCCAATGATAAGCCAGCAACGGACAGCTCTTCAGGTTCATGTTCGATTTTCTCAAAAGAAGTAAAGTCTGGAATAATATCATCTGGAAGCTGCTTACGCCAGAACTGATGCGCCTCATCATCCGAGTTATTAGACTTGGATGACTCGGACCTATCTAGGATAGTTTTACCAGATGACCCCTTAAATTCAGACTTAGTTACATCTGAATCTGCGCTACCACCAAAGGATGGTCTAATAACACATGAAGGGACAAATTCTGCTGCATTGGGATTCAATGCAGTGACTTTATTTGGTAACATTGACCTTGCATCTCCATTATTTGGAGCAACTTTACTCAGTGAAGTCATCTTTTAACAGAAATTACATGTACAAGAAAAAAATCTTCTACTAATAAGATTTACTCAAGCCCTGAAAAGGTAATAAAAAACAAGGGTTAGTATTAGCATGGTTAAGAACATTTACAAGAAGTATTAGCATGGTTCAACACATATACAAGAAATATATCCTCTATGAATAACTGAAATTGAAAAGGCATCACTACCGTCACATTACGAAACTATTTGCTAATCTGCAAATTACTTAGCTACTTCCATGATTTTCTGTGAGGTAACTAGTGATAATAAATTCATGCCAGATTACTGAAAATGACATTATTTTCAAGGAAAAAATAATGCTTATCTAGAATGGCTCTAAAAAAACATTATTGGAGTACTAATATTTAGAGCAAGCCAAGTGAACTCTAAACTAGGTAAGCCATTTACTGATTTACATGATATATGGACGAATAAATGAGCACCTATTCAGTGAGGAAAGTTATAACTTCTAAGAAGCGCCAAACAAGTCAGTTCCATTAGATTTGTTACAGAGATGGCAACATTAGTACCACACCACAACTACCACCGTTACTTGAAATAGAGGTTTCCATATTTACACAAGACCCAAAAGCCGGTAGGCATCTTACCAAAAAAAGGTGCGTGTCACCCGTATGCACACGAAATGGCGTGCCCTTTCTTAGCTCATATAACTGCCTACCTCCTCACTACAGCTACCCGACGTCACAAAAGCGGCATCTAGTTAGTTTTACCGGTCTGTATTCGTCAAATTCATCAGCTAAGAAGTTAAAATTGGTATCTTTTTGTTCGTACGCTTTGGCTCTTTTACACGAAATTGACATGAGCGTCAAACGTAGCGGTAAAAGAGATAACAAAACAAGCTCGGGAGAGTTAGGTCAATTTGTGAGCAGCTCAGCTCAAACAGAAACTTGGAAAAATCATACTACGCGCGAACAAGGCAAGAGAGCAACAAAAGGAGATGGCGACCCCTCCCCCACCGCACAAGTTTCTGGAACTCTCCCTCCCCTCTCCTCCTACGTTACCAGAGGCGACTCGAGGGCGACCCCGGCTCGGCCAGCGTTCGCCGGCGCAGCCGTGGGATTCCCCACCCTCCGTCAGTCGCTCCGGCGGCGGGAGGAGGGGGGATCCCCGGATCTGCGGCCCGGCGATGTAGATAGGGTGTGGTGGTGGTGGATCTTGGGTGTCGGGGCCGTGATGGGGAGGCCTCCGTCGCCTTTTTGCCGAGCTGCAGCTTCCCCTCGTTTCCGTCGTCGTCTCCGACGGCGGCGGATGGCTGCTGCTCCGATCTGCCGGCGCTTCCTCCGGCGTCGGTGGTTGTTTTGCGGTGTCAGATCTGGAGGTCTGCGAAGGGAGGCGGAGGCTGCTGCTGCTGCGGGGGCTCGTGGAGTGAAGGATGAAGATCTGGCCACCTCCGGTGAGGTGGTGTGGCGCTGGCCCCAGTTCTGGGGCGGAGCTTGCTCGGGGGCCTCCCCCGGCCGATGCTGCTTCTTCGGTGTCGAGTCCAGCTTTTCGGAGTTGGAAGTTGTTGCGGCTCGTCAACGCCTTCGGGCTAGGAGCTTCTCCGCTCTCTGGGTGACGGATGCCGGCGACTGGTCTCTGCGTCGTCCTCGACGACGAAGGGCTGGGGTGCTTGGCGTTCTCGAGGTTGAAGACGATGTTCTGCAGCAGCGCTGCTCTCTGTTTCCTCTCTTCGTAGATTTAGCTGCTTGTATTCCGATTTGTTCTGTGATCTTTTCCTTTTGAATATAAGTGTTGTGCTGTGCAAAAAAAAAAGCAACAAAAGGAGATTGAGCAAACAGTGCACCTGCGTGCCTCGCTCGCTCTCCGGGCCACCAGCACGCGCTAACAACAAAGAGACGCTGGGAGAGAAGAGAAGACGCTTAAAACCAAAGCAGGACGGCGCGCGAGATCCGAGGCCAGATCTACCGGCGAGCCCTTGCGCCAGATCCGGAGAGCTCCCGCCAACGCGAGCCGATGCCTTTCCGCCGGTCGACGAGCTGGTAGTGGTATATAGCTGGTGACCGGCCCATAGGGGGGCGCGGAGGGGAAAAAGGCTCGGCCGGCCGCCCTCCACCGCGGCGGGGCAGCCTTCGGTTTACCGCCCACGAGACGGAGTCGGTTCGGACGCGCACGCGCGGTGAACGGGAGGAGGAGCCGAGGCCGGCGCGGAGACGGAGTGGCCGGGATTTGGACGGAGGAGGAGAGGCGGCCGTGAGGAGGAGGGATGGGTGGGGAGGAGGATAGGCGAGGGATGGTGGAGTTTGACCCGACGCGGCCGGTGGTGGGGCTAGGATCGGGTGAGCGGTGGCGTGGAGGAGAAGGATGGGTGTGGGTGCTGGCCTTCCTTGGGATCGGTGACGGGTATAGCTGGCCAACCGGGCGGCCCGGCACGGCACGGCACATCGTCCCGTGCTGTGCCGGCCCACGGGCCTCAATTCGAGGCTGGGCACGAGCACGCTGACACGATTGCGGCCCGATAGCCCGGCACGGCACGTTCGGCCCACGAAAAATAGGTACAAAATTCGAAAAAAATAAGTAAAAATAGCTATAAAATTCAAAAAATAGGTAAAAATAGCTATAAAATCTTTAAAAATATATATAATAGCTAATCGTGTCGTGCCGGCCCGCGTGCTTCAAATCGAGTAGCGGCCCAAGCACTAACGGGCTCGTGCCGTGCCGCGGCCCATTTAGGTCGTGCCCGTGCCGTGCCAAAAAAGGCGTGCTTCAGGCCGGCCCGTTTGGCCAGCTATAGTGACGGGATCAGGCCGTGGGTGGGCGGGGGCGGTGCGGCCCGGTGATTTTTGTTTTTTTTTAAACACGGTACAACGCATGCGCTCATATACACGCGTACACACTGAACGGACGCACGCAGGGGCGGAGCCAGGAAATTTTGCCGATGGGTTCACTCGAGATTTCGTCATGAACTAACTGTTGTATAGTAAATCTTATACCACCTCAATACAAGGCCATATATCACTCTAAAACATCATAATAAACCAAACTATCATAACATGTATAGTTGTTTTATAAAAAATCTAAAGGGGAAGACATATCAGGTAATTAAAATTCTAAACTACTTGTTTATATTAAAATAAAGTAGTACAAAAACTTTATATCAAAATTGAACAAAAATAACAAATTGATTTCATGACTTTTATACAAGTATTGTAAAGAGAAATATGTAAAGTGACTCACATTTCAAAGTCGATATTTCATCTTCATAAAAATATCCAACACATCATCGTTACTAATGATATAAACATGTCTTTCTCCACCTAGCAAATTAGACAATCAATCATAAACTGATCACGCATTTTGTTGCGCATTTTTTTCTTCACAACATCCATAATTGAAAAACATCTTTTCACTGATGCCGTGGCAACCGACAATATGAGTAGTAGCTTTAGAAGTTGATATATAGATCAATGGGAAAGTAATTATACTTATTTGTATATACCATTAATTTAGCAAGGTCATAATTAAGGCAGTTCATCTATATCAATGTCTCTTTCGCTACATGGCTTAAGAGACTGGCATTAGGAGCATCTGATTGCTTGCTTCTAAGGGTGGCCTTAAATCTGATGATCTATTCATTTTTCCCAAAATACTGTTTCATGACCTAAGATCAATCAAAGGTGAGAAGAAAAGCTATCTAAACATTAGGGCTAGATTAGAACCGCACAAGACGGAGAGGATTACCCCATGTAGCGCTTCCGGCCGCCGCTGCTGTCCGGGCGATTAGGGAGTTGCGATCAGGTAGGGACGATTTAGTTGGGAGTTGCGGCGGTGGAGAAGCCCGGAGACTGCAAAATGTGCGGCCGGCTACTGATGCGAATAGGCACGCAGGACCTGTGCGCATGTACGATCGACTAGAGATTAATTTGTTTACTTGTGGCCTGTTAGCCTTTTCTTAGAGTGTGGGCTATTAGCTGACTAATAGAACGTGCTAGTGGATTATAATATTATGGGCCAAAGCCTTCTCATCTGTTCAGTTGAGAGGAAGCGATCGGGATCGATGGGTTCAGCGGTAATTTTTGGTTGGGTTCAGGCAGCGGACGTATGTATACGATCTACTCGACCGAACGGAAGTCGTTGGTGTCATCTGCACCCAACGGTTTTACGTTGGCTCCGCCACTGGACGCACGTACACCCTATCCATATGAGTACTTCCGAGAGACCGAGTCGGCGGGTTGAGTCTTGAGATTGACAAAATCACCACGGACGCCTCGTTGTCGACGGAAACGTCGTCTCCCACTGAACAATATTCCGGCTTAAATCAGAAACACCACCGTCAAACCTGAGGTTGAACTCTGATGGGCTGAGGGTACAACCATCCTTCTAACCATATTGTCACAAACAAGTTCTCGTCCGGTGATTCGAAAGGGTCTCTTTGCCTCGCCGGTATTTTCCTCCTGCGGTCGGGTCCATCCGGTGACCGCAAATTTATAGGAAAAGGCTATTCTACACTCGACTGCTCCTACAGTCAGGTCGAGTCACGCGTACGACCATCCCCTCCGCCTCCTCCTTTCATCCTTCCCTCTCCTCCGCACTGCCCACTCGACCTCCAGCGAACCTGCCGCCTGCCCCCCCCCCCCCCCCGCATGGAAGACACGCCGGCGACCTCCTCCCCCAAGCCCTAGCCCCGCGGCGAGCCTCTCCTCCGCCACGAGCTCCTCCCTCGCGCCCAGCAGGTGCTGCTCCTCAACGTGTCGCGCTCCGCCGACGGTTCCTCCTGTGGGGGCTCGGGATCCATGGGGAAGACGTGGCAGAGCTCTCCATGGATGTTGAACTCCCACAAGTCACTGGACTCGAATAAGAGGGACGCCCCGAAGTGGATTGGACTGGGATTCACCGATCTGGTGTCGAGAGACCTCCGTTGTGGGGAATCCGTGGCCGACGTGCTTGAATCGGGGCAGGCGACGCCTCCATTGTCCATGGCGAAGGTCAGCTTTTGGGGATTTTTGTCGATGTTGCATGAGGTATTGTGATTTGCTGCATGAGTATATAGATTTGGTTGTGTAAACATGAGCTAAATGCTACAATGATTTTTGTAAAATTGATGTTTTATTGATGTTTTGCTATGACCAAATTGGGATTTGCTGTCTATGTTGTTGCTTTTTCCTACATGGTTGTGTTCAAAGTGCTACAACATGTTTTTGGCTACATGATGCAGGCTACACCGAATTTTTTTCCTACACACCGTGCTACATGTGCAACTTTTTTTGTTGCGGCGGGATGTTTTTGCTACATCGATCGGGTCGGCATTAACATTTTCTAAAAAAAAATTGCTACATGAGATGTTACATGCACAGAAATAATTGCTACACACGAACCATTTTTGTTACATTGATCGGACTCACGGGATCGATTCACTTATGTGGATCGGACGGTGCGGAAGGTGGCATTGCTACAGCCGACTGACGCTTAGCACTTGCCAAATTTATATGCCACTTGTTGTTTATTTACTACTCCGTATCATTAGAATCATAGAAGCCAGAAATAAGGGTGTAAAATTATATGAAACTAAAACTGGGATATAGGTGGGATCTCACTAGCGTTCCTCATTAAAATCAACCAGAACAGATAATTCTTTCAGTGATAAGGTAGTTCTTTTGGACATCATTAAGATTACGAATAGCATTACAAATAACGTTAAAAATTTCACCGTCAAGCTGTCAAAGAATAGCACCAATATCATAACAGATTTGCTATATCATAAGCACCTGGAATTTTCACAAATTCCGGTCGATCAGTTCGGCCATCCGATCCCGCGCCAAGATGTGTGCTACTTTCTGACACAATATCGACAACTTTTTCGAATTCAGCGCAGTGTTATCTCTCTATTTCCTCCGTCTTTTGTGGGAGGGGCGGTGGGAAAAGGTGGAGAAGCGAAAGCGACTTTTTCCGGCATAGTCTTCGATGGCGTCTTCAGGTTAGCCATCTTATTTTGCGCGAGGGGGAGGTAGGGGAGACGGTGCCCGGATGGGGGAAGCAGCCCCAGATGTTAAGCTTCCCCATCCTTTGTCGTTGTTGGCAGAGTATTTTGCGGTATCCTAGGGTGAGCAACCCAAGTTCGAACAGGTATTTACGATGTCAATAAACCAAAGGATAAGGGAAATCCACCAATATAGATAAAAATAGTATCCACTACCACATATGCGCGTGTGTAATTTCTCTATTGCTTGTTTTGTGTGCATCGTCTCCCTTGTAGTCGTTGTGTCCTTCGTATGGTGGTGTTTATAGTCGTGGTAATGGAGTATTGAATCGAGGACGGGCGGAAAAGGCCAACCTGTGTCACGGGGGGTGTTTTTCATTTGGGATTCAGTTTGTGGCATTAAAAAATGTGTGGCGATTGATCTGAGAAATAGAGGGGGTTGATGCGCATTGGGTATGGCTCAACTCACCCTCCCAGATCTATGTGTTTGTGTTTTGGTCAGCCACTTAGATGACTGGTATTCAGTTCATGTTTAGGTTTCTGGATTTTGTGAACACTCCTTTCTGTCGCTTATAGTCAAATGGAAATACGGACCTTCCTTTTGAGGTTGATTACCTTTGGTTTATTTTTTTTTGAAGTGATTCATGTTTGAACCTATTGGTTTGTTTGAAGTAGAGTTAGATTTTGAGCCAAAGTATCATGCATTTGTTGTTCGTAAGTTTCAGTGACTAGAAGCGTGTGAGTCGATGTAAACAATTTTTGGGATGCTCCTTGTGTAGTTTAGCTGCTAGTATGCTGGAAATATTCGAGTAGTATAGCTGCACGGATGTAATATAGCAAATTTTTGTATCTTTGCACCTCGTGTTTTGCATTTCTGTTTGTTGTGCATGTATACTCAGTTATGCCACTTTTGAAATGCAAGAGTATTTGCCCAACTAAGTTAATCCTTTTTTAAGTTGATCATATGCTCACTTAAGATAGCATTGTGTCAAATATGTAGCTTTTCTAGTCACGACTTAGATAGTTTAATCATGTCACACTCTAGGTGCAAATGGTTAATTTGTGTATTTGTTTTGCTTTTTCCCTATCATTTAGTTTAGTAACATTGCTATGTATATTTGAAATCAATTATTGTCATGGTTAAGTTTTCTTACCAACAGAGTCATACATGTCATTGGGAGGGGGGTTCTATTGGAATTCAGTTTGTTTATAGCATGATGTATGTGTGGTGATTGATCTGGGGAATAAGGGGGTTGATGGGCTTCGTTGATCCCAACACATTTAAGGATCGTTGTGTTGGTTTGCACGTGAGGTTGTTTGCGCGTTAGTTTTTTTATCAAGGGATGCCGGACCTGATGGTTAGATGGGCCAATCCTTTCCTTAGCAATCGATGAGGTTGGTTTCTTTTCTTTTCGTTCGATCGGAACCGGTATTTCCACTTATCGGTGGCAGGGCATGGTAAATAAAAGGAGGTGTGACGCCAACCACGGACTCACCTTTAATAGTAAAGATGTTTGTGTCCAGAGGCTGAACCTCGTGTAGTCCGGGGGGGGGGGGGGGGGAGGACCGCCCCACCCCCCCGAAACATTGATATTTAACCCTTTCGCTCCCCCCTCTTGCAACTTTGTGAAGCTCTGCCACTGTTTGTGTCATGGTTGATTTCCTACTTAAGTTCCTCATGTGTTTCGTTGCTAGTAATCCTTTTAGAATGTTTATTTTTGATACTTGTGTTTAAAAATGATTAAGGGTACAACTCCATTGGTTAGTTTGAAGCAGTAAGAGTTGGACTTTGGTCTATGCTGCCATGCATAGTTGTTTGTAATCTCAATTTTGGTGAATTGGGTCGGGTGAGATGTTGTAAGCATATTTGTGATGCTCCTTATGTAGTTTAGCTGCAACTATGATTCAAATCTTGGAGTAACATAATATCGCCACCTAAATGTAATCTAGCAATATTGTGAACATATTTTGCACCTCATTTTCTTATTCAATAAAATTACTATATATTTAGTCCTGGAATCATTTTTTACCATTCACTAAATGCGAGTGTAAGCACGACAGTTGGCCCACGGATTGAGGCAGCGAATCAGGTGTGTGACACCAAAGCCCTAGCATACGATGGAGATCACCGCCTCATCCTCTGGGGGAAGAGAGCGCCCAGAGAGCATACGACGGAGATCCTACATCGCCTCCGGCATCGCTAGACATCCATGGTTTGATTTTGGCAAAGCTAATGTTTGAAGTAATTTAAAACCGATGGAGCACCATAAGAATACATATAACCGGATGAACGGATGAGCTCTTGCAATGTGGTACTCAATCGAGGAAAAAATACAATTCCGTGGAGTAAAGCAACAAAGAAAGGGAACCACAAGCATAAATAGGCAAAGATAATAAGTTAACCCCCAACAGTCCGGAGTTCGGTTTAGAGAAAGAAAGAAAGAAAGAAAGAAAGAAAGAGAGGCGGCGGCCTAGGGTTTCAACCCTAGCCGTCGCCGCCGGCGCCATCTGCATCTTCATCGTCGCCTTCGTCTAAGAATTGACGGGTCCTCGCCTCCTCTAGTTGCCGCTCTGCCACTAGGAGGGGTGGGGACCTCGGACCTGCGCATGGCGTTATACAAAGGTCCTTAATGTTAGAGCTTGTTTTTGATTGTTATCTTCTTCGTCAATGAAGATGGCTTTGTCTGTAATAAGTGATCTTCGACGCTTCGTTTGACGGCGTGATCTCCTTCCCGACGTCAATGGTGGTTTTGGAAGATTAAGTTTGTCTAGGTTTGGTTCTTCAGATCTTGCTTCGCCGGATCAATCTTGGATTGTTTCTTATGGTTGCCGCGAGGAGGATTATTCTCGCAATATCTATCCCGACTACTACGTCTTCGGCAATGGTGATTCGTTCTCCCGGCTCCCAACGACGTCGACAAAGTGGTTCGGTTATTTGTCCCTGAAATATCAGTGGTGGTGCTCTTGCCGATGTTGCTTGATTAATTAATGGCTGCGTGCGTGCATAAAGCCTTGGCATTGCGGCTCAAAATTAAAAGAGGAGAACCTTCGTTGGTATTCACAGGTCTGTGGTTTAGTGTATTCGACGTTGTTTTACGGCTGCCTTCAGAAAAGTACAAGATTGTGTCGTGGAAGAAGAAAGGACTTGAAGATCTCATAGATTTGCTCGTCTCTTTTAGTATTGTTTTTGTAATCGATATAATCGTGTACTCTTTGCTGGTTTAATATATATGGTAAAATTAAAAAAATAGGCAAATATAATACATACATACAGTAGATAATTAAGGCAACACTTTACAAGAAATCATAATACAATGCTTTTGCACATAGTGACTAGAAGCCTGCAATGCCTAGCCGAAGCCTGAAATGGAACAGTACTCTCATCACAATTGGATACTCCTAGTACACATTTCTCACAACGATTTAGTCTACTCACGTACATTACACAATCTAGTAACAACTTCATGCTCGATCATACGGAGCTTAACTACTCCTCTCTCGAGCAATCATCAGTTTGAACACAAACTAATCCTCAGGAAGCCAATGTGCACAAGACACGTGCCCCCGAAGTTTATTATTCTTGGCGCCTTGCCCAATCATTAGCGATAGCAGGACGCAACCACCAACTAGCTACTAGCCTTCTAGCACCTTCTCCTCCAGCCGGCCGGCCGGCGGGGCAATCAAGCATCCTCAGCGTCCGAGCACCGGGGCCCGGCGGCCACCTTCCGGCCCTGCGTCGCAGCCGGAGACGCCGGCGGCGAGTCGAGGCAGCGCCGGAGCAAGCGCGACACGGCGGCCACGAGCTCCTCCGCGGCCTTGTTCCCTGGCGCACGCGGCGCCTCGCGCGCGAACGCGCCGTGCCGGTCGAGCGCCTCGGCTGTGGTGGATCCCGCGCGGCGGGCCTCGTCGTCCACAGCCTCTGCGCAGAGGCCGCAGACCCAGCGGCCGAGGTACTGCGCCCGCACCGCCGCGATGTACTCCGGCGTGCACTCCTCCGTGAAGCCGCAGCACTCGCACCTGGCGGCCTCCACCTCCATCGATCCGCTAGCTCTTGTTCGGTTGATGATTATATAGATTACCGCTCCTTCTCCCAGACGACGTAGGATGACGGGACGGACGGCGCCTCCGCCGCGCGCTTGCTCCTCCTAGTCTGCTCGCTCCGGCTAGCTGCTGCTGATGCGACGATGACGGCGTCGGCGCCTGGTGTCATCGCAGGCAGGCAACGTCTCCGTCTCACGCTCCCCTCTCCTTGAACTCAGCTCGCCGCGGCACCGCTCCCCTGGTACTCTCTGCACCGAGACAGCGGTGGCATCCAGGTGGTATTTATGCACGTAGACAGTGGAGCTGAACATGTGGGCGACGTCCTCGCTCGCTATTAGGTTGGACCCACGTGTCGGTGGTAGCTCGTGAGCGGGTTGGAAGGTGTGGCCGCGCCAAAGGGAGGTCTACGTCGGGGAGCCGAGCAGGATTAATGGCGCCGGCCGTGACAGCTGGCGACGGGGACGGGCCCGGCCGGAGTGCTAGCTAGGCGGACCACGGGAGCTGCTCACCGTGGGTACCCAGGGGGTCGGGTGGATTTGGTGCGGGTTCGGATGGGCCGTCGCTGTCGCTGGGCCCGGCCTTCCGTTTTCGTGCGCCTGACACGTCGCCGTCGAGGTTTCATAGCGACAGGAATGTTTTTTGGCGCCGCTGCTCTGTTTTGTCTTGGTTGGTGCCTCCAATCATCAGCCTACCTTTTTCATCTAGTACGTGTAGTAAAAAAAACTATCTTCACAAGACCTAGCTCCCATAGTCCTGATTTTTTTTTCAAAATAATAAGGTATTTTGAAGTTCCAAAATTTTGAAAAACAATTTAGATGGATACATACACATGTTATCTATATATCTGAATACTCCTGGTCGATAATATAATGTATTGTAGTCTACAAAAAAATCACAAAAACATGGCCGTAAACGGTTAAAAATATAAATTATACATTCGTCGTTTTCATGCAGGTCACGTGTGAAAAGATATTTCTCTACAACCATAGTAGACACGTATATATATATGTGTATATGTTTTTTTACATAATTTCTTGGAACCCAATTTTTTTGTTTTCAAACAAGATTGCTGGAGCTGGGGAGCCACAATTTTTTTGTTGTCGTAGCTAGTTACAAGTACACTGGGAATGAAACCATAGATGAGTTATATAGTGATAACTAATTAGTTAACCGAGGAGAGCCGGCTCCCACATATTTTGATGCATGCTGGTTCATAACTTTGTGCTATTCACGCGAACAAGCAGTAAAAGAAAACAGTGTGGGCGTGGCGACGAAAATGCAAACCCGAATCTCCATGGCTAACACTAGGTCCACCTAATAATCTCAACCACTAGGTAGATCAGCCCCCATGGAAAAAGATTCTTCGATCATGCATGTGGTACGAATCGTTCATCGCGGTACCAGGCTACCAGCTATGCTACCAAACATGTGGTAGCTCATTGTTGTACGTAAAACATGTTTTTTTTCTTAACAAAACAAAATCGTACGTAGTGGTAGTGGGCTAGCCAGCTAGAGCTAGTACTACCCACACAAAACTCCAGATTGCAGGTTGAGCTAGCTTGCGTCCACGATTGCTAGTAGATCTCATCCTGCTCCAATTCCCAAACTTATAAACTCAAGCCAAGAAATATACTGCAAATTCAAATATTTTTGTACTACCCACACAAAACTCCAGATTCTTTACTGTCATGCGGTGCGTTTTGGAAGCTGCCGTTAGCAAGAGGACAAGCGGGGTTCACATGGTCCATCATTCGTTTCGTCGGCCGATCGACGTTGCGGTATCGGAGTAGCGATCGAGGTTGGTGGAGATAGACGATCAAGTGGCGTCCGGTTTTAATCAGAGGCGAGAGCGACCTGGCGTACCGTACCTGTCCAGTCCGGGCGGATTGTTGGCGAGAAACATTGGCAACTAATAGTACGGGGTTGTTTGCAAGTGTGGCAACAACAAAAGCATGACAGGGAAATTGGACGCCACAAAATATGGTGAAATCGTAAAAGTTGGCACAAGGTTCGCTCTATGAATAACAAAGCATGTCACTTTTAAGTGTGACAAGGACCAAACACATACCAAATTGGAAAATTTAGGATTACCGATAGGATGGAGACGGAGTGGATACATATGGAATCTAGTCGTGTCACATTTGTTTCATTTACTCGTAAGCGGAAACGAATCTAGAAATCCGTGAACTAATACGGAAATATATATGGTCGGAAACCGAATATGATACGGACATATGTTGGCCGGAACCAAGAGACCCTTGAATAATGTAGAAAACCGAAGCAGATCAACAAACTTGTTATAATATAAAATAAATATATGAATACATCATGATTAAATATATAAACATATGGAGTA
Organism: Poa pratensis; assembly: GCA_947311845.1. Lineage (NCBI taxonomy): Eukaryota > Viridiplantae > Streptophyta > Magnoliopsida > Poales > Poaceae > Poa > Poa pratensis. The sequence continues at coordinate 10,630,574 of CAMZMU010000069.1, read as the reverse complement.
GTATATTGTGCATACATACGTTATCAACTTTGACAACATACGACGAGCAGCGCGAGAACGATGGATGCGATGTGATGCGGCTGCGAATCTTCGCCGCGGGCCAGCAATCAATTTACCAACGTGACCCGTACTGACGTCGAGCGACAGGACGTTGCAACGACGATCGAGAATAAATGGTCGATCGAAAAGCGGGTGCTGTGCTGTTTACCGGTGAGAGCAGCTTGTTGTCAACTTCCACACTGACTCTTATCCCGTTTCTCGCCGCTCCGATTATATCTGTCTCATCATGGCTTAACTCCTCGCTTGTTTCTCGCAACTCCCTCCTTCTATAAAAATATGGCTTGGGTGTTAGAGCCCATAGGTCTCGTTTTTTTTTTTTGGCTTAACTCCTCGCTGATGACTACAGTACTACTGTACGCGATGATCCGCCACCACATGTATCTCGTTACTCTGCAGAGGCATACGTAAAATTTATTGGTCTCCATCATAAAAATACTGTTCTTGACGAAATAGTCAAACGGAGCACACGAAATCGATCATGTCATTTTAGCAGCATGTGAAAGAGGAAATGGCGACGTGTTTTAGAATTATTAATCGGGAGACAGAGAAACGGTGACATGACGCCTTGTTTTATTTTACTATACAAACAAAAAGAAGAAGAAGAAGAAGAAGAATATCCGCATACACGTTCTCAGCGAGGGTTGTTTGCTGCACTAACCTGTTAGCTTAGCCACTCTGAGGCAATGAGAGTGCCCACGTAATGCGCTTTCGCCGTGTAAAGACGAGAAGGTGAGTAGATCTTATCAGGCTGTTTTCTTCAGAGTTTTGTTACCGGTAAGACATGAATTTCTGACGTTGGCACGATTATCCATTTATTTATCCAGACGACTCAACAGAGCACCCAGCAACCATTCATCCCTCACCACAACCTTGTGGGTCACAAAACCAAACACTCCCATGCTTATCTGGACTTGGCATCATCTTATCTTGTTGCTTAGCCACGTCATTCTCGTCCAGCGCCCTTCCCTGCGCCACGTCATTCTCATTGTTGTCCCTGAAAGTGCAAATTTGCAAGCGTCTGCCACAAGATGGACAAGGAGAATTCTGCTGCCTGCTGCTGAGACCCAGAGCTGTGAGTTATTTGCAAATCAGCACAGTAAAATTCAGAGCTAGTACAGTGCAGTGCAAGTAGATTCAACAGTACTAACATCGGGAAATAAAATTAAGAAGAACAACAACAACATTCCCTCGATATCTATGACCTAACAACAACATGTTCATCAATACGGACAACCCCTAGTAAAAACCTGACGATACTCTTCACTTCTTACACCCAGAGGTGGGGGAGTACTAAGCTTAACACTTGGACATGTTGATCATCATACATCAGCTAGACAGGGTTGCCGCTGGAAGGACCCACAGGTGGGCTACTGCCTGTACCAAACGTCTGTGCCTTGCACGCGAGCCTCACGGCCGTGTGGATCTGCGAAGGTTCGGCCATCGCGCCGTTCCCGTAATCCCCACAGGCCAGCCTCTTCGTGATGGGCGGGACCAGAGATATCCCGAGCTGGTTGATTATCTCGATGTGGCGCCCCGTGAAGGGGTTGCTCCACATGAAGGTGTTCATGGCTGGCGCGACAAAGAGCGGTTTCTTGAAGTCCCATGCTCGCACTATGCATGTCAGGAGGTTGTTGCACAACCCACCAGCAATCTGAGAAACTAATCAAATGTCAGTTTGTGCTTGCACTGAAAGCAATATGCTGTTGTTCTCTCGACGGATTCAGAGAATGGTTTATGCGGAAGAGAATACAGACCTTGGCCAGAGTATTTGCTGATAAGGGAGCAATCACCATGATATCTGCCCACTTCCGCAGCTCTATGTGTAGAACCTCGTCCCCGATCTTCTTCCAGGTAGACCATTCGTCATCATCGGTGTACAGAATGACGTCGCTAGGCAGCGATGATCTATCAACAAAGTGCAACGATGACTTGGTGGCCACCGCCCGGACTTCCGCCCACTCAGAGAAGATACGGCAAAGGCTCTCGAATTTTATAGCAGCTACACTTCCTGAAGCTGCGAGGAGGACCCGAGGCTTACTGGGTTCCAGCATCAAGCTGTCCTGTACTGGTTCTGATGTAGCCATCTGATTTGCTTGAACTGCTCAACTGCAATACAGTTACAAGATTTCAGAGGATTTACGCTAGCATAGAGTGCACACTCTGAAATAAAATTAGAGAGAAAAACTAGAAATAATTTCAACGAAGCACACACAATAGTGTTACTGTCTCAACTCTCAAATTTAAGCGGACATAGATTTTCTCTTGTATTCCTCAGAAAATGATATGTTTGCATTCGGAACTATGTTATCATAAACAAGAAATAAAGTGTTGTCAGTTTAATTGAGGTGCAGTTTGGTTGCACTACACGAGGCAGCACATTGTCAGCGCTAAAAACATAACTAGCTGTTCCAACTTGTTATTTGCATCCTTCAGATAAGGTCTAATGTACAGTTTGGGAGAAGCAGACACTAGAATGGTAATCCAAGAAAGTTAAGCAAACTAAAAATCTGAGAGCTAATGTTACTCAAGTGTAGCACTCATTGTGTATATGAACCATCCAAAGAAATGTCTGCCCAAACAGACCCTAAAAGTATAATACATCCATAAGTTCCAGTCTGATCTCTGATGACTGTATAATTCCCAGATTCCTGACATGATGCTACAACAAAATAAATCCAATGGTATCATATTGCAGGTACTTCACTGTTTCATGTTCAAATCTAAAGTTGTATGTAGCACATCAGTCTACATAATCGCAGAATGGTAATGCAGCATTGCAGCAGCTGATGAAACATGGGGTGTTTGAGATTCAGTTGGTCCCTCTCCCAATCTTGCGCCGAAATGGATGCATTTAAGTATACATCCCAGAAGAAAGTTTTGGATTAGATTGAACAATCAAACAAAAGAGGATACCAAAGTTCTTACATCAATAAAGCAAGCTAGAGTGTTCAGTGATGATTTTTGCCAAAAGGGGAAGCCACTATGAAGTAGGTAAGATGCATCATTTGTGGTCTCACCTCCACCTCTGCTTCCACAACGAGGGAGGAGGAAAGGGAAGGAAGAAGGCAAGGGCTGGAACTGACATTTCTTGGGTTATCTTAGACGCAGCGTAGCATGTTGATAGGACTGTAGTTTCCTTTCTACAATGTTGCCTTAACCTTTGGGCTTCGGTGCTAATCACCATATTTAGGTGTAAGTTTGGGTGAGATTTGCTTTGTGGTTGTTAGAGACATGGGGAATCTCATATTCCCATGGAGTTGTGGACACATGACATGAAACCATTCAAGGCATTTTTTTCGTGAAAAAAAACCATTCAAGACATTGTTGGACTGATTTAAGTGTCCAGAATTAATTAAGGAACTCCAATAGTTAAGGACTAAGCAAAGCTAATCAAAACTATCAAAGTTGTGGTGCTTGCTAGTGCATCATCAAAGTCATGGTGGCACAGTACCACAGAAGTCATTCCTACCATCTTGCTAGCCCTTGCACGGTCACAGGTATGGTTGAAAACAGAGTCGATATTTCCTGGCGGATCATATTCGTAGGAGATTGGATAAAAAGTTTCAAAACCCAATCAGATCTCGAACCCAATCCTGGTACTTCATCTTGAGACAAATTCATTTTCATAGAGGGTGCCCCACCAGATACGAGGAAGGATATGAGGGTAACATACTCAGATAACTGGCAATGTATATTGGTTATGTTTGCCTTGGAGAAACATGAAAGGATTTTAAAGCACTGAAGATAAACCGGAATTCAAATTACGTGGTTAAGTCTTTCTATTATTTTATGGTGATCAAAATTATTGCTCAATTAGGTGTTTTTTATTCTAGAAACTAGAAAGGGTCTAATAATTCATAGACAATTCTAAATTCTCAAATAAAAAGAAATAATTTTATTTATTTATTGGTAATATTAGGGATGCTCTGGAATATCCTTATGTACGAACGTGTGCCATGTGCTTTGTCAAATTGTGTAGTTGTGTACAAGTTTGGGTGTTAAGTGCTACCCCATGGCACACCAGAGCTCTCGCCGTTTTGCAGTAAGAAATTATGCTCCTATAACATAGCAAAACTACATATATGGTGGGAACAGTTATGCTAGAGTCGAAGGGAAGAATTATGATACTGGCTATAAACACATTTCGGTTCAACCGCTTACCTACTTTTCTCTAAGACAGAGGTTCCTTAGCTGACCTGGGGCCCTTTGGCTCATTGTCTAACCTCCAACGACCCATTTATGTTCCATATTGACAACAATGCTGCTTTGGGCTTTAACACTTCACGCACCAAATTCGTACCCTCAAATGCAATTCACATCTAAGCAGTAGCCAGCTCTAAGCAATTAAGCATCTCATTATCTCAACATCTAATCTGACATTTTACACGAAAGCTGCGTCAGGAAATAGCTCCCGCGATCTAGTGTTTTGACACCTATAGTACGAAACTAAGTTTGGGATAATGGTGATAAAAAAGGCATACACACATCGCTGATAACAAACCAAGATCTTAAGCAGCACGGTGGTTAATCCAAGAGCAGTACTACAGTTCGTCAGGCAGCAACTTAACAAGTTCGTTCTCGCCAAAAGTACTTCAAACAGCAGCAGAAGATTCCACGATCTACTCACCTCGGGGATAATTTTGTAGAAGCGCAACCACCATGGAGTTTGGCTGAGATTTGCTTTATGGTTGTTAGAGACTTGGGGAGTCTAATTACCATGGAGTTGTGGATGCATGGCACAAAACCATTCAAGGCGTTGTTAGGCTGATTCAAGTGTCTACAATTAATTAAGGAACTCCAATCGTTAAGGACTAAGAAAGCTAGTCAAAACTATCAAAGTTCTGGTAGTTGCTAGTGGCAAGTACATCAACACAGTCACCGTGGCACACTACCACAGAAGTCATTCCTACCATCTTTCTAGCCTAGCACAGTCATAGCTATGGTTGAAAACAGAATTCACCTTTCCTGCCGGATCAGATTGGAGAAATTGTTCCAAAAGCCATTAGATCTCGAACCCAATGCTGATACTTCATCTTGAGACAAATTCATATTCCTAGAGGGTGGATCCACCAGATACGAGGAAGGATATGAGGGTAGCATCAGATGACCGGCAATGCATATTGGTTATGTTTGTCTTGCAGAAACATGAAAGGAATCTAAAGCAGCGAAGATAAATTGGATTCCAAATTACATGGTTACGTCTTTCTACTATTTTTATGTTGATTAAAATTACTTTGGATCATACACAATTCATACACAATTCTAATAATTCATACACAATTCTAAATTCTCAAATAACAAGACATGTTTTTATTTAATTTTTGGTAATATTTGTGATGCTTTGGAATATGCTTATGTACGAACATGTGCCATATGCTTTGTCGTGCACAAGTTTGGGTGTTAAGTGCTACTCCATGGCACACCAGAACTCTCACTGTTTTACAGTAAGCAATTATGCTCCTAGAACATACTAACAAAACTACATATATGGTGGGAACAGTTATGCTAGAGTCGAAGGTAAGAATTATGATACTGGATATAAACCTATTTCGGCTCATCCGCTTACCTAATTTTCTCTAATAGAGAGGTTCCTTCGCTGACCTGGGGCCCTTTGGATCATTGTCCAACGACCCATGTATGTTCCATATTGACAGCAATGCTGCTTTGGCTTCGAACACTTCACGCACGAAATTGGTACCCTCAAAGGCATCTTACATTTCACATCTAATCAGTAGCCAGCTCTAAGCATCTCAGTATCTCAACATCTAATCTGACATTTTACACGAAAGCTGCATCAGGAAATAGCTCCCGCGATCTAGTGTTTTGACAGCTATGGTAGGAATCTAAGTTAGGAATAACGGGGGAAAAAAAGGCATACAAACATCGCCGATAACACAACAAGATCTTAAGCAGCACGGTGGTTAATCCAAGAGCAGTACTTCAGTTCTTCAGGCAGCAACTTAACGAGTTCGTTCTCGCCAAAAGTACTTCAAACAGCGGCAGAAGAGTCCACGATCTACTCACCTCGGGGATGATTTTGTAGGAGCGCGACCACCAAGAGGTCGAAATGGTGGGTGCGGTGGGACAGGTCCAATCCAAGAGCCGGCAGGTGGCCGCGGCGGCAGACGGCGCGTCGCAGGCGGGAAACCGGTGGCGGTGGATCGAGCGCTGCCGGGATTTAAAGCCGCAGATGAAGGGCGGGGCGGCAGTGCCCACGCTGCTGGCCTTGCCGCTGCCGGAGGGAGAGGAAGACGGAAGGGAAATCTGCGGGTGGCCGGACTGCCGGGGACGGTGGGGAACGCCGGGCTTCGACCGTCGACTGGGTGAAGTGGTCGTTGGTCCCGTTCTGGGCTTTGCTGGGCTATTAGGCCAGATTGGCGCTGGGCCCACCTGGACCAATCCTGGGCCAGCCCATTTATAAAGGGAAGACTAGTTTTCGCACATGCGAGCGCTCGCACGGATCCTCCTACCCAGATTCCGCCGACGGAGAGGAAAACGACCCGCCGCAGCAGCACCCCCGCAGCCACCGCCGTCCGAACCGCCGTCTGCCCCGTCCGCGGCCGGCGCGCTGCCGCGACGCCTCGCCGCCCCGCCCTGCCCTGATCTCCTCCTCCACCGGTCCACCGCCGCCCCGGGCATCCCTTTAACCCCACCCTCTTCTCCGGCGCCGACGACCCCCACACCCTGCACCACCCAAGTTAAGTTTCTCCTAGCCGTCCCCGCTTCCGCTGCGGCTGGCCACCGTCGCCATCGGGAGGGCAAGGAAGTGGGGAGGAAGAAGGTTGGTGGGACCCATCGCGCGTCCCGCGCCACGTGCGAACAAGAGCATTCCTCATTTATAAATATACATGTTTTTGTTTTGAGATTAAATATACAAGTTAGCGCCTCATCGACACTTCCCTGCTCTAGAGTTAACACTTCTTTGTTTTTTTGAAACGAAGGCAAAAACTTTGCCTTATTCATTAATTAAGCAGAAGGTGCCCGGTTTATTAACGGAAGAAACCGGGCGAAAACCATACAACAAACACCACGGGGCAAAGCCCACACAACACCCACTCCGCGGCGGCCGGCTAACAATCCACCCTTGACGGAGAGAAGAAATCGCAGCTACTATGAGAGGAGCAACTACGGGACACTCCATCGTAGATGAAAGCGGCCACCACCCGGAGACTCGACGAACAACAATGAGAGATCCCAAGACAAAACAAACCACTTTCCCACCCTGCTACAAGTGAACACTCTCGACACATTGATCACGTCATCTCAATGAACAACCCACTGAAACAACAGCAACAAAGATCTCCAACGCGACAACTCAGGATAACAAGAAACATCCATCAAGTAACCGCGGACACCTTTCTCATGGTACTCTTCTTGCTTTTACTCCGGAGAAACTCCTTCACCTTCTTGATTCGATCCCCCGTATCCTTCCCCAATAAGAGGCAAGCAATCTCTTTGCCACATCCAGGGATAGCCATCTCCAAACTGCCGAGAAGGTCGCAAAGCTCTTTTGCGAAGAGGACCTCAGAGTCCACAAAGGTAAGTGGCAGGATAGGCTCTAGAGGTGGTGAAGAGGAAGTCATCGTCGAGGGTATAGGCGAGTCCACCTCCATAAGCACCGTCGATAGGGAGGAGCCGACTCCTCACACAGTTCCTCCAGCTCTAGCATGATCATCATCACCGGGGTTATGACCTCAGTCTCACAGGCAGCCGGCACAAGGGGCTGCGGACATGGAATGGCACGGGGAGAGAAACGACCATACATGTCGTCTTTCTCAACTTCAGCTGAAACAACATTAAGCTCGACCAAAGGAGGGTCTTCACGCGCAGTAGGCGACGTCCCAAGCACAACCTCTGCTCTTAGCAAGAAACTCTCAACCCTCGCGAGACAGCCGTGAAGCTCGGAACGAAGCAACGTTGCTTGCTCAGCCAGTGTAAGTTGCACATCTGTCGTGGCTGAGGGAGGAGGTCGGCGAAGCGGCGAAGGCTGGTCGACGAGGTGGCTGCCGAGGACAGACTGTAGCTGCACACCGGTCGGCTCATAGGATGACACCGGCTGCCGCTGTGGATGGGGAAGGGGTCGCTTCATGAGACAAGGACGAACTGCAACGAGCGTCTCCGCAACGGGGCGACCTTGAACTGGAGGAGGACGAGGAGCAGTTATCCCTGTGCAGCACTTTGCTTTGTGACCGAAATGGCGACAATTGTTGCACCGGAGCGGCTGACAGCAAGTTGCAGCCCAATGCCCGACTTCGTGGCACCGATGACATCTCCCATTAAGCCAAGCAGGAGGCGCAGGACGGGTCTTCGACGGAGGGGCGAAAGCCATGTTGCGTACGCGCCGCCTGGGCTGGACAAACATCCAAGGCGCCTCCTCCTGCCCCGTGCCACTCGTCGAGTCGACCACTGCAGAAAACGCCTCCGAGCAACCCATAAGCACCGGCTGCTCAACGGAGAAAGTCTTGGGGACGAGCTCATCTTCGACCTGCAGTGCGAGGGTGGCAGCCAACGCCGCAGACCAGGGCTGGGAACAACCTGCAGGGAGCAGTTCCAAGGGCGTCGACATCCGGTCGGTGGAGGCGCCGGCAAGAGGAGCCGCGGCGTCGGGCGACGGAGCTGGAACGGCGGTCTTCGTGGCCGCGGGCGTCGACATCAGGTCAGAGGTGCCGGCGAGAGGAGCCGCAGCGGCGAGCGACGGTGCCGGAACAACAGTCTTCGTGGCCGCGGGCTTCGACATCAGGTCGGAGGAGGAGCCGGTGGGAGGAGCCGCAGCGGCGGGCGACAGGGCCGAACCAGCATCCTTCGTGGCCGTGGACGTCGGCAACAGGTCGGAGGAGGCGCCGGCGAGAGGAGCCGCGACGGCGGGCGACGGGGCCGGGAAGGCAGTCGTCGTGGCCGCGGGCGAGCGCTTCACCAACAGCTTGCCATGAATCGAAGGGTCTGCTCTGCGGGAGGCGAGAGCAGCTGCGGCTAGCACCGCGGAGGTGGACGGCGAGGCCATGAAGGTCGCCGTCGCAGCCATGGGGAGGACGGAAGCTCCCTAAGCGGCCGCGGGGACAGCAGGCCCACCCTCTACATTCCAGGCGGATGGGCGGAAAGAGGGCGTCGAGAGGAGGCCGGATCTGGTGGCAGAACTTGAAGACGACGGTGGAGGAGGTAGATGAGAGCAGTGGCGGCGGGAGCGTGGCCATGGTCGCGGGTCGTGTCAAGTAGAAGCTATCCGACAGGGTGCTTGTCACCCCTGCTTGGGAAGCGCACTTCCCCCTCTCCACGGGTTGTTGTTTTTTTCGTCTGTTAGGTAGAGATTGTTTTGCAGTTAGCACGCTGCCACGTGTTAACACTTCTTTGATCTAAGGGGGGAAATGCAAATAGCTTGAACAACAAGAGAGGATGTCCATCAACCAATCTACCAAAGGGGGAAGACGTTTACATGTAGCCATCAAGCCATGTAGGTCTGAACAAAGACGGTAACTATAGTACAATCACCACAGCCAAATTGCACATCTTCGAATGACAAAGGACCAAAAAAACACCAAGGCTAGCGACAGCGGTAGACATGTACATAAGCCTGCATTGCATGCAGAGCATCAGAAGTTCAGAACCCGACGGTGGCGACCGGGCCGAACGACGCGGTGCGGGAGCAGTCGAGGCCGGCGGGAGCGTTGAGGGCGCCTAGGAGCGCTCTGCCCTCGATGAGCTCGCGGAGGGCCTTGGCGTAGCTAGCGCGCAGCCGCCGCAGCGTCCGCCGGTACAGCGCCGCCAGCCAGCGCACCCGCACCCGCCGCAGCGCGCCCAAGAATAACCTCCGCCTCTGTGGTGCTCCTCTCCTCCGCCGCTGCCTCCGTCGCCACCCAGCCTCGCGACCGCCATCCGCTTCCTCCTTCCGCCGCTCGCGGCCGCCGTCTCCGTCCTCCGCAGCCGCGGCATGCGGAACATCATGGCCCTCCGCGCTGCACCAACATCCACCATATCGATCGAAATGTATATATATGCAGAGAGAGATCGGCTCGATCACTCTCTGTCGCATGCTTGTCTTTCTTGCTACGGGAAGCAGCTATATATACGCTCCACATGAGCTAACTAGCTAGCTTTCGGCGTCCTCTTGCTTGCAAGTGAGGCGCAATCACGCTAGCCATGGTACTCCGTCATGTGTCTACGACAGTTGAATTATAGTAAGATAATCTACTCTATAACTTTAGTAGCTTCTCCTTATCCTAAAGGGTGGTGTACTGCTGTGTTGTGTCCTATGGAGTACTTAAGGGCCGGCATTGACCGGTGTGACGTCCATCTATCAACGAGCAGGTGGTTTAGTTAGTTAGCTACCATAGTTTACAATAATTCATATACTCTCGCACTTAAGATGCGCTAATCTAGCCAGCCATCGACTCATACGTGTCTGTGTATGGATGTATACGGTTACAAGCAATATTAGGTACATAGATTAAGCTATCCGGAAAAAGAACTCGACTATTTCTTTTACTAGTAGCTTTGCACGTGCACGCACGTCTCTACATGACACATCTTATGTTATTATGATTCTAATTCCTTTGACTCTAAGGTCCCGACCTCCCCTCCCCTACGTTGCTACGGTTAGTGAGACATGCGAATTTGCGTTATCATATTTTTTGATATATGTCCTATTTGCTCATACCCCTAACCATAAAAAACTAAATTGACAAAAAATATATCATGTAAAAGAATTATTTCATTATCAACGGTGAGACGTATCGTAATTAGTTCATTACTCATGTTTTCACAGGGATTTTACGTATTATTTTCACGTCTTGTTATCATAAGAGACATGGAGCGTTCAAACAACTTCTATGATATCAGCATATCTGCACAACATGTGCTCATTGATTCGTTTAAGGTTTTGGAAAAAGAAAGTTGAAAAAGATACATGGTTATACAAACAATATTACAGACAATACCTTCTTAGGATCGTGTGAAAGAAGTATCAGGGAACATGCAGAAAATAATCTGGCTTGTACAGATAGATCTAACTCTTGCAAAATAAAGATCTTTCAGGAAACAAAACAAACCATTGAAAAGCATTCCGACTTTCAATTGGGAAATAACAAGGTTACATAGTTGAATAAGTCACAGATACACAAATGAAAATAAACAGAGGGAAAAGGACTTGGCAATCCCATGAATAGATTTGCAAAGTCCTTACACTTTAAGCAAACCTCTCACATACATGCTTTCATTTTTCTAGCGAGAACTTCCAACTGCATGGGGTGCCTGCTAGGTTGGTTCTTGAATCTCATCCATCTTGGAATCCATTTATGCATGAACACCATAAACTAATTTGTCATCAGTATGCGTAGCTTTTCCAAATTGACCAGAGATCATAATCAAATGGTTTTTGACAAGTAATGTTCACTAAACTCAATCAAACCATTTGTGGTATAAGTACATGGGAAAGTGCATGCTTCAGACAGGACAACACACATTTCATCATTTTATTTAAAATGAAGCCCTCATTTAGCTGTGCAAAATAGTCACCTATGATGAGGGCACAAATATTAAGCCAGCCGAACATGGTTGTGTCTTTCCATCCTCACAATGACATATCCATGCCTCTCATTGCCACCAAATGATATTCTCAAGTTCTCAACAAATATCAAATATGCCGGAGTTAAATAAACCAATGAGCCAAAATAATTTATTAAATATATCAGGTTAATGGAAAAAAAAGGAGAACAGAAGCAACAATTGATGGTTCAGACATAACAATTGGTACTTATGCTATATTGGAGATCGGATATTTATGCAATATTGTAGATCGGATATTTATGCAATAGTGCTCAATGTAACTGATAAGTAGTGTACTTCATGCATGATTTTGTGTTTCGTTACCAGAGAAATTGATGTAAAACTACAGCCAAACTTACAACTACTCTTGGCCTTGTCAGTACTGAAAACAATAGAGCAATAATGAGACCTATTGACCCTAAGCAATCAGATATGAAATGAGTTGCACATTGTTCTGATGGCATCAGTATAGTTCGTTAATGTAAATATTAGCTTTACTCACATCAGGCATTTTACAAACTTCTCGGTGGTAGAAGCCTACACCAAATCTGTCGAGCGCATTCTGAAGTGTCAATTCCATCAGTTCACTGCTTCCTGCTGTTGTTGAAGAAAAAAGGCCGACAAAAAGTTGGAACCAATCAAAATATGATTCTCCAAGAAGAGGGTGGCCTGGGAAGAGGTAAGCAAGATGGCCGTCCGGGCCCATGCCGAGAAGCATTAGATGAAACCTGGGAAACCCAGTCGCTGTTGACATTGCAACAACTCCATTGTTAACAAGTTGCTTCAAGACAGCTTCATAGTCAGCTGCTGCTCCTTCAGCAGACAAGGTATCATTGATAGCATACACTTGATCAGTAGGAATTGGTACCTACAAAGTTGAAGACATGAACCCGGTTAAGTACTTCTTGATAGGTAGAAAGTTATGTATCCGGTCCTTGACCATACTAATTCTTCAGATGTAAAATTAGATCTCAACCTGACAATTAGGAAAACAAGAAAATGAGCTGTGGTCTAGAGTCTGCATCGAACATAGATTTCAATTACTACTGGTTCATCCAGGCAATAGGTAGATCAGGCTGGTTGTGCCAATCAACATGTATTTCTACATGATAGCAAGAGCGTTGGGAAGTATATCAAGCTAACTACGCGATGGATTTAAGGATCCTAATATTACCATTATTCAACATTGGTAACCAGTACTTCTCTGGTATCGAACTCAGTCTCATGATCTCTGCGCCAAGCAAAACCAAGCAAGAATTATGTGATGCACACCGACATAATGTACTTACAGAATTGAAAAAAAATGAACACATGTTACATTGAACCAGGTTTGAAGCATGTTGAATGGGGTGGTTGGTCTGGAGCATGATGGACACCTACCGTAGCTCTACTGTGACCACAATCCATCTATCCCAAAGAAAGAACATGCAATGCATGTATCCAGTTGAGTTCAATAAAATTATAAAAACCATATAGATCCTAGTTCATTTTGATCCACAATAAAATATGTTATTTCAAAATACTCACGGTTCAAAAGTAAAATGTCCAGGTAAATTGCATCAGTTTTTGCTATACAAAAGGAAGTTCCTCTTATGTGTATATCACTATATCCTACAGACCATGTTATTGTACATGAACTCTTTCTCTTTTCAGTCAATGAAACAACTCCTGTCCTTTTTGGCAAAAGAAAAGACTATGAAACTGTACAATACCCATCTCTGTCATGAGAACCAAATGTACTGAAAATCATATTATGAATCTCAACCTGTACAAAGCAATATACTCATATCACCATACATGATATTTCCATACTCTACTTATCTAGCAAAGCATAAGTCGCTGTTGAGAGGCCCTATCACAAAAGAAAAGAAAATTCATAAGGAGTAGGCCGTGCACGGAAGCTGCTCTGATGCATGCGCGCTCAAGAAAGAAACAGAGTGATGAGAAGGGGCACTCACCTTGGTTGAGCAGCGCTCTTCACCACGCATGCCACTCTTGGTGCCTTGTGATGGCGTGCGGCGAGGAGGCGACCAGGGCAGAGGGATCATCACGTGCAACTCTCACCGCGTCCATCGCGATGATGCTCACCGGCATCCCTCGTGTAGTCTTCTGGGTCGTTGTGTGCGTCCCCTCGGCTGCCTTCCGCCCCTCCCGGAAAGTCCTCGGCCCCCATTGCATCGACGACTATCCTGAACCCTCTCCCGACCCCTCCCGATTTCCGAAACTCGAGGCGATGGACCCGCCGGCGACACCCTCTCCATCTCAGCGGATCCAGATGGACTCACATCGGCGTCGCGAAGGACCGCGAGGCAGCAATACGGCAGGGACGCAGATCGGGCGCAGTCATGTGGAAAGGATGCGGGCCTGGGGCGGAGGCGGTGGCGTCCTCCGGGGGATAGTGCGGCGGCGTGGTCTCCCTTACCCGGGCAGTGGCGGAGGCCTCCAGCGGGCGGTGGCGGCGTACCCGGGAGGCAGCGTGTGTGGTGGGCGGTGAGGCCAGGATGGCTTTGTGAGGGAGGCGGCGGCGTGGGGGTGCAGCGGTGAGATTAGCGAAGGGATGCGGGCGGATGGGGGAGCAGAGTTTTCGTCCGCTCGGTGTCGTTCCACCAATGCTAATTGCTAAGCGCACCCGAGGCATCGATTAGATTAATCCAGTCTGTTAGATCTAATCAGACCGGGTAATCCAACGGTATAGGTCGAGCTGTGTACCTATTTGGGGTGGCTGTAGAAAAGATTAAGTTTGCTTGTTTAATAGTAGTATAGATACTGTAAAGAGCTCTTGACTACTTGTTGCAAGATAACCTCGAAAATGCGTTAGAATAAACAACGCTTAGTTATACGACCGTCCGCTTGAGCTAAACTAAGATTCGAGCTTAATCATGGGCAAACTAATCGTCATTGACTAGATACTTGCCCATGTGTTAAGAGTGTGTGCCAGCTGCTAGCGCCCGGTCAATGAGCTGAGAGCCTATCGAGCAATTGAAATATCCAAGTTTTGGAAGGAACTGGTGAAGTTGTGATCCTTTCAGATTAAGAGTTAAATGGAGTTGACGAAATTCCTCAAAACAAGATATTATTATTTATAGGAAAAACAGCTAAGGTGGAGTCCGCCGACCAAATAATACTAGCAAAAAAACTATTGGTAGCATCTCACAAGACTTTCTCGAAAAAAAAATCAATGAGACTTTTGGCTTGTCAAATAACCCAAATATAATTTAAAACATGATTTGCTGCTGACAAAATCACTAAGCCTTTGTCATTTGTTTGTCGCATTTATCCATCTTTCGTTGTAATGCCATATGGCCATATGGGTATGGCTAATGCACAACACAAACATTTTTCTTTGCCACGAGCAAAACAACAAATTGCTATTTTCAAGTGAATCACTCAAAATCTTAGGGAGGTAACATTCAAATAAATAAATGAATGAGTGTCTAGGAGGAACTAGACACTACTTTAATATAGTAGAAGCTGAGGTTCAAATCCAGACTGCCTAGTCCGCCATCCGTGGTGCTAGCCAGTAAGCCCCTGGGTGACTTCTTAGGGAGGTAACATTCCACCTGAATTAGAGTGACGAGTTAACCAAACATAGTGCATGTTTGGTTGTTGGTGATGTCCAAAACGGTTAACGTACCAAATCGTGTAGGGCTCATTTGCCCTATAGTGGCATGGGTTACCGAATCTACGGGAGGTGAATGCGCCTGCAGTTAGATGATGCTAGCAATCACTTTTTTCGTCGTTCTCTCTTTGAGAAACAAGTGCTAACATCGTTTGTAAGAAACAAGGCGTGCATAAATTGATTAACAAAATATAAAATGGGCCTATGGAATTGCTTCACATCAAACCTTCGATGAACGTGAGAGATCATAAAATAGATATGATAATTGGAGCGATAAATAATGCATATGTTATTGTTGGATGAGTAGAAAAAAGAGAATATAAACCATGGAATGGTCTTTTCTACACACAAAAAAAATCACATGTTATCCCTTGTACTGAGTCAACATGGCACGTGAATAAAAAAGGCTCCATTCCGGTTTTTGACCAAACCATTCATAAAACAGTTAAGGGTCAGCCGTTGGGTTTTCAATATTTTAAGAGTTCAATGAACAATTCACTCATCTCGTACAAGTTAGTACACCAATGGCGTGTTTACCTCGTAAATAAGAACAACTCGGTAATACTTTGTCCGCACTTTAAGTCGATTTGTCAAAAGTGAACAATTTGTCAACTGGGCGTTTTTTTTAGTTCTCACTGAGGGTTGTTTTATTGGACCGGTTGTAAACCTATGTTTTTATAGAACTTCTACTCTCTTTTTTTTAGACCAAGAACTTCTACTCTGTTGTGTCACTGGCTTATTCATCACAAGGCGTAAAGGCTGAAAGTATACCCAACTGCAGGAATACTCATCAGAATGGCCCAATAAACCACAAACTTCGCGACGAAGGCAGTCGGCCCTAACCCAACAGCCAACGACTTCCACCAGCCGTCCCAGTACGCCACATTCCCTCCACCCCCTCCGCCCACCACCGCAGAGATCGCCGGCGTCGACGCCGAGGAGATGGCTGCGTCGGCCCTGGCGGCGACGGCGGCGGCGAGCCAGTCCCTGAGGAACCGCGAGATCCTCGACGCCGTGGGTACCACCGCGGCGGCGCTCTCGCTCGCCGGCTCCTCCTTCATCGTGCTCTGCTACCTCCTCTTCCGCGACCTCCGCAAGTTCTCCTTCAAGCTCGTGTACTTCCTCGCCGTCGCGGTGAGGCGCTCGGACCTGACTGAGTGCTCTAGTTTTATAGTAGTAGATTCTGAGTTTGAGATGCTGAATTGCGTGATCTGGCGTGGGCGCGGTTGTGGCGCGATCTGCGAGCGGTGAGCAGTGGATTGGTCTGCAATTGCGTGGTTTTGGTGCCTCGTGACGTTACTTTAGTACATAATGGCTTACATTTTGTACGCATGAGTTGAAGTAGACGTAGAGAATTTGGTGCAGGATCGTCAGAACTATGCATAGAATGTTGACCCATGATGCTTATTTCTGCCAGTTGGGTCCATGAGAGATCCATTTTCCTTGATACTTTCCTAGCTGTGGCATAAATCTACTCACGTCTTACCGTATGATGAGTAGTTTCAGTTATTAGTCAAGTTAACGCTTGCTTCATGAGATGATCGAGATCATATGACCTGTACCTGTTGTGATCCCCACATGGTGCGCTCCAGTTTAGCGAATGTAGCGGTATGATGTTTTTCCACATATATATTTGAATGTGGGGAAAACTGTCATCCAATAGCTACTCCTTACCTTGTTCATCTGCAAGAGGTCACATTGCAACCTATTCTTATTTCAGCAACAAATGCAGAATTCATTCTTAGAAAAATGAAAACTACATGTCAAGTCCAGCTAGTGAAAGCATTTGGTGAAGCAAAGTTTCTCCACGCCCATCATTGCTTCAGCTACTGTATGTTTCAGTTTTTCTGACAATGTTTACTTGAATTGCAGGATATGCTTTGCAGTTTATTCACTATAATGGGGTACGTTGATGTCTGTACAATTTGATTATACTCTTTGATGAACATTGTTGATTCCTGTCTTACTGGTTATATTCATCTTTGCTAATGACACTTACAAATAGGCCACATAAGATTTTATCATGGATAATTTTACCAGCCTAATATTTTCCTACAAATAAAAATGTGAGGAATGCCAATGGATCTATAGTATTACTTTTTCCGGTAGAACAAAACAGACTGTTCTTTCGTCTCTTCCGTATTTTACATCTGCTATTTTCCATACACATTGTTTGCTGAGTTAGTGAGTTACTGCTGCATACTTGTGGCAGATTAATTTAGTGAGTTTTTTCTTTGATGTTGTAGGGGGCCAGCAAATGCATTTTATTGCTTTGCGCATGACTACAGTGCGCACTTCTTCTGTGTGGCTTCTTTTCTATGGACAACCACTATAGCATTCACTCTTCACCGCACAGTTGTCAAGCACAAAACTGATGTTGAGGATTTTGGATTCATTTTCCACTTGTATGTATGGGGTATGTAAGTTGTTCACCACTTCGGCAGTTCCATGTATTTCTTAGAAATCATGTTTCCAAATTACTTGCAGTGACTTGTTTAACCAGGCAACCAGTTAAAATGCATTCTTTGAAGAGATCACAATTTTGAAAACTTCATAATTCCATAGCTGTATCATCTGTGTGTAGTTAATATGCTTCTGAAAATGGAATATTTCAGACCACATAGCTGTGCAAGGGCTGAGCTAGAACGATTAATGGATTTTTCTCCAAAAAGTAGGGTACACATATGTATATCCGTTGTTGTGATTGAAGGCTCACCAGATTCCTGGTTCATAAATCTTTCACTCTATATGGCACTGAGACATTGCACTAAAAGAGATTTATGTTACGTCAACAAGAATTCAATATGATCACTTGATTTCTTTCCATCTTTCCCCGCTGGCTTTGCTGATATTCTTTTTATGATTTATTTTAGACTAGACTAAGTAGAGACTTAAGTAAGGAGCAGTATCATGCCATCGTCTTGTATTGTACACCAAGCATTTGTGCTCATAATTTTCACGAACTGAATGTATCGTAGGCAGACCTTGCTCGACACAGTTCTTTTTATGATGCCAGTCTCTTAATCTCGACGGATGGACCACTTTATTAATGAGAAAGAGCAGTCCATCTACTGATAGAGATAATTGACAATTCTTAAGGGGTTAGTCAACATAAGCTCTCTTTCTCGTTGTGAAAGTGGTCCATCCACCGAGACTAAGGGACAGGCGTCAAACTAGGGACTATGTCGAGCAAGGTCCAAAATGATTAAATTCCACACGTGTAAATTGCATTCAGTTAGGGGGATTATGGGCACGAACAGTTTTTGTAAAATCGAGATGGCAGTATAATATTACTCCTTCAGCTTGGTCTAACATAAATCATAAGGAAATTATCAACAAACACCAACGATGAAGACAGGAAAAGCAACTGAGCATGTTGATTTGATTGTTGAAGTACCATGAATCTTTTCCTATCCGGTGATCGAGTGCTAACTGTCAACCAGAGTGAAAAGAGGGATGAGCCAGGAAGCGGCACATGCACCAATTATTTTGAGGAAAAAAATCATGGTTATGCAATGTATACCCATGAATCATTCTACCTCCACCCTGTACCTATATTTGATGCATCACGCTTTGTCAGTCTTAATATTTATTAGGTTGCTATATCTCATGGCAGCATTTATATATGGCGCACGCATGTACCCCTTTTTTGTGTTGCTTTCAACCTTGCACATCCTTTATGACAGTACTAGTTTCTGTTGTTTGTCCATTCAGATCCTCATGCCTGTGTCTGGTAAATGAGTACGATTGATTGGATTTTATGACTTCATATAGTTGTAACCAACCATGTTTAGTAACTTACAAAAAAACTCGACCTATGGGCACCAGCACCTAGGGTGTTTCCTCTACGAAGTGAGACACCTGCGGAGGCTGCGCTCGTATGTGGGAGCACGAGCTCACATGTGTGCGCTCTTGGTTCGCCAACAATGTTTAGTAACTTGTGCTGCAGATTTTGTTTGTGTACTATCTGAGTTTACCACCGTAGTTGTTTCGTGCAGATGGTCACTGTTCTCAAATTCAAAAATCCATTTCTCTTCAGTAGATTTTCGTCCTAGTTCACATTATGTGCATATGATTTGCTTTAAACATAGATGAGTAGAACCTTGCAGATATCCATTTTAACAGTAGACCACTACAACAATGTTGTTTTATGGAAGGTCCTAGTTCAGTTGGCAAGGTTTTGTAATTCATTTTTTGTTTCCTCAGGAACTTCACTAGCTACCACTGTATTACGTTCAATAGGAAGTGATTATGGAAGGCCAGGGACCTGGTGTTGGATCCAGCAGGGAAGCACGGGAAAGGTACATCTTTCTCTTTTATCGTGAGCTTCTCATTTTGGTTATAGGCACTCTTGGTTCTTAATCTAGGATACATTTGATCATGTTTTGCTTATTAGTGATTCCAAGACCAGCCCAAATAGTTAGAATTATGTTCCTGAATTGATCTACTGTTCCCATTTAGCATTTGAACTCCATCACTAGCTCTTATCAAATGGTTCAAACTGCGGCACACCAATAATCACCATTTTTGTGTATTGCTGACACATCGTGCTTAGACTACCTTCACATTTTTAAAAACATTACAATATATGGACAATTCATTTGTATAGTCTTCACTCTTCGGTTCCTGGGATGTAAACGGTGCCACTGTATCAGCTTCTTAGCAATTTCTTAACTAAAATGCCTTCACTTGCAGATCTTACACTTGATTACCTTTTACCTTCCACTTTGGGGTGCCATTCTCTACAATGGGTTTACATATTATCAAGTAAACCGCATGTTGAACAATGCGACTCGGGTATGCACACAGCACACATTCTGTTAACTGTTTTCTCTTGTATATTGACTATTCAGGGTAGGGTAACCGAGGCTTGTATTGTAGCACCTTGGTAGGTTCTGCTCTTTCTGCTTGTATCTTCTAAAAGTTAGTGTTAATTTGTAGATGGCTGTTGGCATAAGTGATCGACCAATTCAATCTGACATGAGGGCGGACAAAAAGGTATATGCGTTATGTACAGACTGCTCAACATATTTTGACTGAAAACAGACTGTTCAACATTCTAGTTCATAAGCTGTTTCTATGTTTTTCTACTTCTTGGCTATACCTGATGAAAAAATACAACTCCTCTTATTGTGAGAACATGTCATTATGTTTATTTGCTTGTTTATCATGCTACTTTGGCCTGTCCTTGATCAGCTTCTCAGCATTATTCGGTTCCTTTGCAGGCATTTAATCGGTGGGGTTATTATCCTCTGATTTTAATCGGATCATGGTCTTTTGCGACAATCAATCGTCTGTATGACTTTGCTAATCCTGGGCACAAAATATTCTGGCTATCCATTCTTGATATTGGATTTGCTGGACTTATGGTGAGTTTTGGATGCTTTTGTCTTTCATTCTAGACTAGATGCTTCTGAATTTATATGACGCAAAGTTGCAAACTCAGGGCTCCTACTTCCTGGAGATACTGAACCAATCCATCCACACATTAGTTTTTCAGTTCTATTGATTCCTACTTCCTAGAGATACTGAACTAATTCATCCTCGTATTGTTTATGCTGGAGCTAAATTACTTAGCTCCTTCCAGTAAGGTTGTGCTTCACACACAGTAAAACATATGCATATATGACAGCCCACATATATGCTCTCTATATTTCCTACATATGCTTGAGGCTACATCTTGGCTTGCAAGCCTTGGTTCTCATACAAAGGGCATACAGCCTTACATAGGCTTTCTAGGTCAGGTACTGCTCAATGAACAGTAAGTAGCTACAGTACTCTAGAAACTACTACACAACTGCAGACATTAACTTCTAGGACTCCTACATATTCTGGATACTTCATTGCTAAGCTAGCAACTTATGCATAGATATGACAACATTACTTCTAACAGTTTATTCAGTTCTATTGAATATTGATAGTTGCACCCCAAATGATGGGTGGGCATGCGATCCATCCTCTTTATTTCTTGGAACGGTTCCATGCAGTCAAATTGTATTTGCTAATATTCATTACAAAACGGAATTAGTTCAATGGATTATGCTAAAATTTATCATCAAAACCGGCCTTAGTGCATTTATGAGTTATGACTCTTGTTGTTCTATTTGCTGGAATCATACTGTTCATTTGTGCCACATTATGTACAAAAGAATATTTGTTAATAACCTTGTTACATATCTCCTATTTTTTGTCATATCCTTGGACTGGACTAATGTTCTCCGACACTTTTAGGGGCTTTTTAATTCGATTGCTTATGGTCTCAACTCTTCAGTGCGCAGAGCAATCGCAGAAAGAATTGACATGTAAGTTGTGTTCTGTAGATCAACTTTCCGCAACGATATGTTTGTTCAGTCCCGTACCATGCACTATTCTGCTTGTAGTTGGGTAGCCATAAAGGATTTATTTCCAACAATTTTCAGGTTTCTACCGGAGAGAATCAAAAGGAGCCTTCCTACTTTGTCAAGATTGAGAAGTCAACAAGAAAATGAGCTGACTTCTCTTATTGTTGAGAGCAATAACAGATACAATAATGCCGCCAGTAGTAGCACCTAAGAGCTTTTCTAGCTTACTGAGTTTGTTCATATCTTTTGGCCTCTTGTTCGGTGAGGGTGTATGTAGTATACCATTGACATCACTGTAGGAGAAGATGCTTAGCACTTGACATTGACCATTCGGCAAATTGCTTTGTCCACGGTACATAAGAGGTTATAGGAGATAGCCAACAGTGGGTAGATACTCTCTGTCTCTGATGTTCATCTGTAGCATGTAGGTAAAGTTTGTGAGACTTCTCTGATCTTCTAGCCCCGCCATCTTGTTGTACTTGTTAAGAACTTCTCTGACCAGTTTCGCACAACTGACTGACTATTGATACACCTTGATGCTCTTGTAAAACTAAGCACTGTTCAATTACTGTTTTTTTTCTCCCCTCTGGGTACATGGTTTCACCTTAATACTGTCGTCTTTTGTGTGAGAACCCCTTCTCTACAGCTTCTTCTAACCTTGTATATTCGGTTCCAGTTTCGGGCCATGACAAAAAGTTTGGCCTGGACATCGAACTTTTTGGCTAGTGCAGTGCATTTTCCGTCCTTCAAAGGCATCTAGTAGCATATGAAATTTGGAAAAAAATCTCGAATGTGTAGCTCACGTCAGACGTCTCAGCTGACAGGTCGGTGCACGCTTTTGTTTTTCTTGAGCCACTTAGGGGCGCGTTTGGTGGCCGGCAGCATGCGTGACTAGACCCGGCAGCGACCCATGTTTGGTGGCCTGCATCTGCTCCTGGGCCAGGACAGCGCTCTTTAAAGCACCGTTGGGACGGGCTGGCTGGGCCTGTTGGAATCGAGCGTTGTCGTGGAGCCAGGCCCTGTTGAGTGCAACGTGCAGCGAAACTGCCCAGCGGTTGCACGCGTGGAGAAGGTTGGGAGACGCATCAATATTCTGCCCAGCACTCTCTCTCTCCTCTCACTCGGTACTGTCACCGCACAACCTCCCATCTCACGTCCCATCAACTGATCGAAGAGACCTAGGAGACCGATGGCCGGTGCTCCTCCTCCACCGTCTCTGCCGCCATGGATCCCACCTCCTCCGCCGCACCCCAACCATCGGCGACGGTCGCGCGCGCCTTCCACGAGTTCGAGGCAGGGACGGCTCGCAGCGCGGCGGCGCCCATTAACCTCGACGTTCTCCCTTCGCTGAATCGTCCCTCGCCGGTTGCACAGCACACGAGCGCCGCCGCCGGGCGGCAGCGCCATCAAGCTTCACGTATGCCGGGCTGGAATCTTGCAGCAGGGCAAGCATGAGCCCCGGGGTGGGTACACCATTCGGAGGGCGGCGATGCTGGTGGCGGAGGCGGCCGCAATCACCCATCCGCGTGATCCCACCGGGATTCAGCCCAAGGCCGCGATTTGCCCCTGCTCCGCCATCCCCTGTTCCGGCACGCGGACCTGTTTTTCGAGCGGCCGCCATCTCTGCTTCGCCGGCCTCTCCACCTTCAGCATTGGCAACTCCGGCATAGGCTACTCCGGCGTGTGCCTCGACATGGACATCAAGGAAGAGGAAGGGCAAGGACGATGCACCGTCTGGCATGGTAAGATTGCAAATCCCCAATCTGTGATTAGGGTTTTTTGATGCACTAGATTGCTGCTATTGTACGAAGTAGATTGCTAGAATGCTCAAGTAGATGTTCTAGTTTACATGCATGTTGAAGTAGATTGCCACTGATCCTTGCATCTGTGTAAAGGAGCAATGCCACTGATTCTTGCATCTGTGCAATGGAGCAATGTTGCATCTGTGCAATGGAACAATGCCACTGATTCTTGCATGTGTGCAATAGACCAATGTCATTGATCCATGCATCTGTGCAATGGACCAAGCCATTGATCCTTGACTGACCCAAGTGCTTGTTTATTTGCAGACCTGGGAGAGGCTCTGTGATATGATGCCCGATCCTCCTGCACGTCTGCAGGACTGCATCTACCACAACACTGCCGTTAGAAGAGCAGTTGTGCAAGGGCTGGAGGACGCTGTGAAGGAGATGGAGCGGAAGAACTTCGATGGGGAGAAGCACATAGGATGTCCTCCACGCCTGGGCAATGCACCATCCGAGGTGGTGCTACAACGGTTCTATGTTGAGCTGAGCTTCTCCGACCTCAAGGCCATCGTCCTTCCACCCGAACTAAGGCCGATGATGGTGAAGAAGCTGAATCTGAAGAAGTGCAAGTTTGTGCCCTTGCCCAGGGCATCTGTGCCAATCCGGTGGTCAAGGTGTTGTGTGTACTTCGTGCAGGTCCAGTGGTTTGAGGAGGAGCTTGTCATCTTCAAGGGCTGGAAGGATTTTGTCAAGTATAAAGATCTGGATGTGGGTGACATCGTGGTGTTCAAGTACCATGATGGGGGTTTCGACATCAAGATCTTCAAGTACATCGGCTCCACTCAGAAGTTCTTCGACTGTGCCATCCATCCCAGGTGATGATCTCTAGCAAGTTATGTGACGTTGAAGAAGAGGTTTGTAGTGATGTTTCATTAACCCTCCTTATTTTGGGCCAGGGGTGTGTACCCATGTCTATTGTTAACTAATCAGGTTGCATGGGATGCACCTGATACAAAGCTAAGTAGCTTATGTATGTTAATGAAGTAGATGTTGCACCCTATCTAAGTAGATGTTAATTAAGTATCCTAGTTATGTGTTTCTGTGTGATGTTTGTGTGCTTGTGTTTCATTGTTTGTGCTGGTAACCTCACAAATTTTGAATGTGTGATGCATGTAAAATGCATATATGAACTTTACATTTTATTACATGTTATTCCATGTTATTTGCATCATATAAGGGTTATATTCATGATTTATATTGAGTTTTGGGGATAATTAACAACTTCCCCATTTTTCTGGAATTAACCCTGCGCTGTCAGAAAACCCCTTTTTCTATATTTTGATGTTTCAGGGACCCAAACGACGTCCAAATGACCTGAGATTTTACGGGGATCACTTTTTTTGGAAGGAACGAAACGTAGGCGCAAAGGAATCGAAGAAACGGAGACCAGAAGGCCGAAAGGGGTGGGCCCACGTGGCCAGATTCCCTGACCGCGTGGGACCCACCAAAATGTCCCTCGGGCCTCCGCTGCCGTCGATCTTTCTTCCCGAAGCTTCGTCTTGACCTAAAAACGACTATATATAGACCCCCAGGGCTTTCGCGAAAGGGAGCGCCGCCGAAACACAGAAACCACGAAACAGAGACCTGGAGCTGAAGATTGGAGGGGAAAACTCCGGCGGGGCGCTGCCGGTGTGGTCTCCTTCCCTCCAACAACATCTCCACCGACACCATGATGAAGAGGGAGTAGTCCACCCCTGGACTATGGGTTTGTGGAAGTAACTTATGTATCTCTCCTCTCTATGAGCTTCACTAATTAGTACCGTATGAGCTGCTGAACATGATTACGGTCATCTATGTAATTCCTTTGTGGTGGATCTTTATTATGAGTTAATACATGTTTGAGATTGCAATGGTTTTGTTTCAGTTATGAAAGTAGATGCATATTATGTACCCCGTTCTTATTTACTTGTCATGATCAAGCATGTTTATGAGAGCATGTGAGGGGGAACGTGTGCATTAGTTGGAGTAACGGGGGGTGGCTAGTGCAGTGAACGTGAGAGAAAGTTCTGCGATCCACTTGGGTTTTCTACCTTACTTTGTTGCCTCACTAGGGATAAACAAAAATACCATGCTACCGGAGAGTGGATGTGACCTTGGCCACTACCTCCATGACTAGATCTAGCATGTTCTTATTTTAACTTCATGTCATTGAACTTATTGCTATGCTCTGATTTATCTTAATTACTAAGGTGTTATGATTTAGTTCGCATCTTGGTGGAGCATAAGAGAGAGAACAACTTATACTTGAGATCTCTATGTTAGGACGTGATGCCCATATTATTAATAACTTGTCAAACCATGTCTTGCCATCTTATATTTTAATTTTAGTGTTCCATTGTCTACCACGTTATCAAGAGAGAGTGCATTTGTGAAACCATGAACCCCGGTCCATTTTTAATCATAAGAAACACCTTTCCAACACTTTTATCACCACTTTTGTTTGCTGCCATTATTAAATCCGAAAATACAAAAACACTTTTACATCTTGCATTCATCATAAAAAACCCAAAAATATCATTTATCATTACTACCATCATCCTTGCATATTTATTTTACCATCATTGCATATTTACTACTGTTTGCATATTTATTTTATTATCATTCTCACACCTTGTGCTTGACAACCACTTGGTGAGGTTGAGGGCACAAAACAATTTATTTTGTTGCAGGTTCTCAAGAGAAGGATAAGGAGATAACACCTGAAATACTGGTTCCCCGAGAGTTCGATATTAAACCCTCGAGTCACCCCTCGTGGGGAAAACTGTCTTCCACTACTACATACACTCTGCACTTGGAGTCTCAACCTAACCCATTTACTTTTCACGCAGGTAACCACACGAAGGGCCTCAAGACCGTTTTCTGGCGCCGTTGTGGGGTAACTACGTGAAGGGCCATCAAGACGTTTTCTGGCGCCGTTGCCGGGGAACCATAGCTGAAAGGTTTATCCAAGGATCACTCACATCAAGTCAACTTCATCACCAACTTGTGTAACAACCTAA
The DNA here is from genome assembly GCA_947311845.1 of Poa pratensis. Classification (NCBI taxonomy): domain Eukaryota; kingdom Viridiplantae; phylum Streptophyta; class Magnoliopsida; order Poales; family Poaceae; genus Poa; species Poa pratensis. Next base: position 10,604,212 of record CAMZMU010000069.1, on the reverse strand, counting down.
GCTTGGGGAGGTTGCACCTACGTGAGCATCATCTTATCCATCTTTACCTACAATCATTTTATTTTGTTTTGTTCTTGTCTTGCATATCATCTTTATATTTCGGTTTGCATTTTTATATTCAGTTTTGCATTTTTGTGTTGCATTTGTTATTTCGAGTTGCATTAGTGTCATTTTACTTTCAGTTTTGCATAAAAAATTAAAAACACATAAAAACTTGCAATCATGAGTCTTGAAAACAAAAAGAAAGTGAGTCTTCCTTTAAGTTCCATTTCTAGTTTTAAACAACAACCTGGAGAAACATTAAAAGATGCCTGGGTTAGAATTAATAGGATGCACTATGAAGATCCTACACCTTGTGAAGATGAAAAGCTAGATCTTTACTTTTATTATGGAATAGATCCTTGGTATCAAAATGCTTTAGATGGGGCTACAGGTGGAAGTTTTGTCCTGTCAACACCATCCTGTGCGGCCATGACACTTAGAAGATTTTTGGTAACTTTGTTGGTAGAAAGAAAAAGGTAGAGGATACCACAGTAGCACTTGCTTTGTCTAAAGATAAATTCGAAGCTGGTTTAGAGAAACTACCAAATAAAGAGGATTTTGAACAACTAGCATCTGTTTCTAAAAATATTATTCCTAAGATAAATGATGAATTAGTTAATGTCATGCATAAACTAAGATTATGTGAGAAAGAATTTCTTGAAAAAAATATTAGTCTCAACAGTATTGAGGAAAAGTTGGTTTGTGTTAGTGATTTATTAAGGAAAAACCCATCATTTAAACATGTGAAGGAAGTTCCTATTAAGAAACAAGTTTGGATTAAAAAAGAGAAAAAAGTTGAGGAAGTTAAAATGCTTAGTGAAGTTAAGGAACCATTTGTTGATTTAGAGAAGTGTAGCTTGCATGAATTAATTTCTATCTTACAAAAATTTGCAAGTGATCCTTCTGTTAATATTAACCAGGCTGGTTTTGGTTCCTATATTGCTAATCATGTCTTAAAAGAAAAGATTGCTAGGTACAATCAAGAAGCTATGATACCACCTAAGCTTGGGGATATATGGATCCCAAAGTACTAGTAACCATTGGAAAAGAGACACACCATGCTATACTTGATCTAGGATCTAGTGTCTCTATATTATCTAAAGAACTATATGAAGTCCTTGAACTTAAAAATATTGAGAAATGCTCTATTGAACTTGCACTTGCTGATGATTCCATTAGACATGCTCTAGGAAAAGTAAGTGATGTTATGGTAGAGTTACACATGACTTTTGTGCCTGTTGATTTTCTAATCATGGACATGGGGAATAAAACCTCTAGTCCTATTATTTTGGGAAGACCTTTTCTTCGTACTACAGGTGCCATTATTGATTCAAAGGAAGGGAATGTGAAGTTTCAGTTTCCACACAAGAAGAGCATGGAACACTTCCCAAGGAAGAGGGACACACCAAGGTTCAAGCTCCCTCATGAGCTACGTCCCCTTTGATTATCAAGTAAGTAAGCCTAGCTATATGGCTATAAAGAAAGCGCTTTACGGGAGGCAACCCGGTTGTTTTTGTTTGAGATTTTCTTTGAGTCCTCTTGCTGTAACAAGAGAGTAGTTTGTTAGTTTTGTTTCTGGGATTTTTAATAAAGAACCAAGTTTTACCTATTTTGGGTTTGAAAAGTTGCTATTCATTTTCGGAGAGTTTTCTGCCTGCACGAAGTCTGTGCACGGTTTGATTTTTCTTTTTTATCTGTAACTCCGATTGAGCTGTAATTTGAACATAGCTTCAACTTTTCATCCTCTGCACACGTGATTTTTTGCAGATTTTTCTGACGAGTTTAAGTAGGGTAGAAAAATGCGTTTTGCTGCTGCTGTTTTTCTGGACAGATTCTGTCTTGATATTGTTTGATGCATTCTTTGAGCTTTTTGCTTGAATCTTTTTGATTCAATTGAGTTTATGAGTAGGCATACAACATTATATACTCTCTGGACATTCATATGAATTTTTGCCTAAGGATTTTATGCAGCAAGGAACCTATTTGTTTATCACTACTAATATCACCCCACAGAAAAGAAATGGGAGAAACGGTGTTTTGAAGTTTTTTCACAGGGATTAGAGGAGCTGCACCAAGAGCTATCCAAGGATGGTGAAGACCATAAGCTTGGGGATGTCAAGACAACCCCACTGGACCAACACACTCTCGGTTTGCACACGTCTAATTTCTGTTTTTCGATCAAAGCACTTTATCGTATAAACTTGGAGCGTCTGTTTTCTTTTGTTTTTGTTATTTCGGTTTGTTAATAAGACCACCACTATCATTTATATATGAGAGAGCTACTGGAAGTTTGGGTTGAATTATGTTGGATGCTATTAAATATATTGGGATAGGGATGTTTGAGTTGATTTTAAAAGATACATATAGTTGCATAATTCATGTGCTTTGAATGAATGTTAATTTGCAAGTGTGATGTCAAGAGCTATCTTTTACATGTTTAGATGTTGAATTTCAACTTTACTTGGTTTAACATGGATTGATTAGTTCTATAGACACTTATGCATGCATTTAGATGGTCAACTTTCTCCCTATTGCTAGCCCAAAAATTACAACAAGTAAAAGGCGTGTGCTACGCGTCAGTCGGGTGTAGCAAAGGTTTGCTACAGCCGCCTCCGCAGCCGTCGGATCTACTTAAGTGAAATGATCTCGCGCGTCCGATCTATGTAGCAAAAACGTTTCACGTGTAGCACTTTGTATCTGTGTATGCAACATCGCATGTAGCAAAGAAAATTCAGAAATGCTACGTCCGATCTATGTAGCAAAAAAAATTCAAACACAACATATTTTTGTCGCATGTGGCACTGTATGTAGCAAAAAAAAACACAGATCCGTAAAGCTGGCGACATGTAGCAAAACGAATGTAGCACTTCAAACACAGCCATGTAGCAAAAAAAAACAATCTATGTAGCAAAACTCAATAAGAACATGTAGCACAGGTGTGTAGCAAAAAAACCAGTCAGCAAAAAAATCCCCATTTGGTTACACAACAAATATAGTGTAGCACTTCTCTTGTACTTACACACCAAAAACAATAAGAACATGTAGCACTTTTAAAACATCCATGTAGCAAAAACCAACACCACATCACTTTTGCAGAAATCATGTAGCACTTTGCTCATGCTTATACACCAAAAACGAATCGCACATGTAGCAAAACTGCACACCTAATGCAACATCAACAAACCCAAAAACTGACCGATTCCTGGACGGTGAGGACGGGCCGTCGGTGCGCATCGGCGAGGAGGCAGCGGCGGCGGAGGCTGAAGAGGACGCCGTCGACGCGCAGCAGGACGTCGCCCGTGGCGGCGTCGGTGACGGTGAAGTCGTTGCCGGACATGCTGACGGTCTTGGCCACCGCCAGCGCCGCCTCGTCCCCGCGCAGAAGCGCGCGTCCACCACCGCCAGCGCCAGCACCGCCTCGTCCATCTCGTCCATCACGGTGCGAGACAGGCGCACGTCGTCCGCGGAGCAGGTGGCGGCTGGAATGGGGATGGATTGGTCGGATCGGCCATGGGGATGGGCGCACGCGTCTTTCCTTGTCTGGTTTTGGACCGAGATGTTTGACCAGTTTGGCAGCTCGGTTTCAGCCCATATAAATTAGGCGTGTGCTGCGCAGGACACGAACCGACTGTTGCTACAGTCGGTAGATGTATAGAGTTTTCCCAAGTAAAAAGCTTGTTTCTCAACACCTTCAATCAAAGTTTTTCCAGTGAGTCCACCATATCTACCTATTAGGTTTATGCTATTCCAAGTATGTTTATCATGTTATATTGTGTTATCAACATTTCTGTATTTAAATGCTTATGTTATTGATTGTCATGTGAAAATTGGTTAAAAGCTCTCACGAACTTGATGCATAATTTACTTTTATTGCATTTAATAAGCATGAACCATTGTGATTAAAATTATGAAGTTGTGGGCTTGACAATTGTTTTGGTTGGGAGTTAGCCCATATGTGCTGTCACATGACAAGCTTTCAACATTGCACTTATTTATATTTAGTTGATGTCATGTACTTTTGTTTATGGATGCCTATGATGGGTGAAATGAATGTGGATACTTAGTAAGTTCAAAGAGTTTGTATAAATGGTTAGAGAAATGCCTGGGCCGCTAATCTAAGCCATGCATCATTCATGGTGGAAATTTACAACATAACCATAATGTTCATTCAGTGATGCACCTCATAATAAAAAGCTATACCCATAGTAAATAAAAGAGTGCTGAGATTGTTCATTGTCTGTTTGTCTTGTTGTTTTGACATGGGCTTGTTCATGTCTAGGGGCAAGAGGTACCCCAGTGCAGTTCTTGATGATACTATTATTACTTGCAATGACCTTTATTTGAATTTACTTTGTGGACCAAAGTGAGTAACACATGGTGTAGGTACTTGTATTCAAGGGACATGAGACATTCAACCAATACATTGTCAAGCACACCACTCATATTTGCTTTCACTTTAAACATTAATCATTCAAGATGCTATGATAGGGGTAATGAGAGCTCCACACCAATGACTACGACATTGCAAACATTAACTTAAGTAGAAGTGTTTGGAAGTTAGATGAAACTTATTCATGCTTTACCTCTACTTATTTATCTATCCAAAGTGTCCACCTTTTATATTCAGTTTTCATAAGAAGTACTCTATGACCACCATATGATGTTTTTACTTTTCATTATGCATACATTTGGTCCATAGTACTTTCTTCTATATTACACTTTGTGAATTTATCATTGAACATCTTTACATTGAGTATTTGATATCACTTCATAATTTATCTTGCATATTGTTATTCCTTTGAAGAATGAATCATTTGACTCTATGTAGCAATAGTAATCACCTTTGATATCCATTGATAGTATTAAAATGCAAAGTCCATGTTAGTTTTATCACCTTCATACTCGGGACGAGCATGGGTTAAGCTTGGGGATGTTGATGCATGTAAAATGCATACATGAACTTTACATTTTATTACATGTTATTCCATGTTATTTGCATCATATAAGGGTTATATTCATGATTTATATTGAGTTTTGGGGATAATTAACAACTTCCCCATTTTTCTGGAGTTAACCCTGCGCTGTCAGAAAACCCCTTTTTCTATATTTTGATGTTTCAATGACCCAAACGACGTCCAAATGACCTGAGATTTTACGGGGATCACTTTTTTGGAATGAACGAAACGTAGGCGCAAAGGAATCGAAGAAACGGAGACCAGAAGGCCGAAAGGGGTGGGCCCACGCGGCCAGATTCCCTGACCACGTGGGACCCACCAAACTGGCCCTCGGGCCTCCGCTGCTGTCGATCTTTCTTCCCGAAGCTTCGTCTTGACCTAAAAACGACTATATATAGACCCCCCAGGGCTTTCGCGAAAGGAAGCGCCGCTGAAACACAGAAACCACGAAACAGAGACCTGGAGCTGAAGATTGGAGGGGGAAAACTCCGGCGGGGCGCTGCCGGCGTGGTCTCCTTCCCCTCCAACAACATCTCCATCGACACCATGATGAAGAGGGAGTAGTCCACCCCTGGACTATGGGTTTGTGGAAGTAACTTATGTATCTCTCCTCTCTATGAGCTTCACTAATTAGTACCGTATGAGCTGCTGAACATGATTACAGTCGTCTATGTAATTCCTTTGTGGTGGATCTTTATTATGAGTTAATACATGTTTGAGATTGCAATGGTTTTGTTTCAGTTATGAAAGTAGATGCATATTATGTACCCCGTTCTTATTTACTTGTCATGATCAAGCATGTTTATGAGAGCATGTGAGGGGGAACGTGTGCATTAGTTGGAGTAACGGGGGGTAGCTAGTGCAGTGAACGTGAGAGAAAGTTCTGCGATCCACTTGGGTTTTCTACCTTACTTTGTTGCCTCACTAGGGATAAACAAAAATACCATGCTACCGGAGAGTGGATGTGACCTTGGCCACTATCTCCATGACTAGATCTAGCATGTTTTTCTTTTAACTTCATGTCATTGAACTTATTGCTATGCTCTGATTTATCTTAATTACTAAGGTGTTATGATTTAGTTCGCATCTTGGTGGAGCATAAGAGAGAACAACTTATACTTGAGATCTCTATGTTAGGACGTGATGCCCATATTATTAATAACTTGTCAAACCATGTCTTGCCATCTTACATGTTAATTTTAGTGTTCTATTGTCTACCACGTTATCAAGAGAGAGTGCATTTGTGAAACCTTGAACCCCGGTCCATTTTAATCATAAGAAACACCTTTCCAACACTTTTATCACCACTTTTGTTTGCTGCCATTATTAAATCCGAAAATACAAAAACAATTTTACATCTTGCATTCATCATAAAAAAACCAAAAATATCATTTATCATTACTACCATCATCCTTGCATATTTATTTTACCATCATTGCATATTTACTACTGTTTGCATATTTATTTTATTATCATTCTCACACCTTGTGCTTGACAACCACTTGGTGAGGTTGAGGGCACAAAACAATTTATTTTGTTGCAGGTTCTCAAGAGAAGGATAAGGAGATAACACCTGAAATACTGGTTCCCCGAGAGTTCGATATTAAATCCTCGAGTTACCCCTTGTGGGGAAAACTGTCTTCCACTACTACATACACTCTGCACTTGGAGTCTCAACCTAACCCATTTACTTTTCACGCAGGTAACCACACGAAGGGCCGTCAAGACCGTGTTCTGGCGCCGTTGTGGGGTAACTACGTGAAGCTCTGTAACAGCCCAAAGTTCGGAAACCTAAAAAAACCAGGGTAAAATTTTCGCCTTTGTGTTGCATTGCATCATGGCATCCAATATTAACTTGCTAAACAACACACAAATGGTTTTGGCACCATCTAAAAACAAATGCCCAACTTGTTCAATTACAAATTCAAATCGCGCGACTGGTTTCAAAATTAAAAGAGAAAAGGACTAGTCCGTGTTGGAAACAAAAGAGCAGGGGGCTCTGTGTAAAAAAGGACACTAAAGAAAAGGAGAGAAAACCCCCAACCAGCCCACTCCCTCCATCCTCACTCTCCTCTCCTTTTTCTCTCCCCATAGAGCTCCAAAAGCTAGCTCCCATGGCCGAGCTCGCCGCCGTTGATTGAGGAGTCCCCGAGCGAAACGAAGACCGCCATTAGCTCCGCCTCGCCGTCCTCTACCTCTCCACCGAAGGAATCGAGCCGGGAAGCCTTCAATCGAGCTCACCGTCAAGTTCTCCGCAAACCACCGCCGGAGCTTTCCCGGACGATTCCGGCCGTCTCCGGTCATCTCCGGTCCTCCCGAGCACTCCCTACGAGTTCAGGGTGAGCTAACCATCCTAATGCACCGCTACATTTCCTCCCTTTCCCCCTAGTTCATCGAATCCCCGTAGCTCTATTTCGTTTTGGTCGCGTTGACAAATCCGGTGTCCAACCCGGAAATTTCCGGAACTGAACCCGGAATCACCCGGTACCAGACCCGGAATTGTCCGGAATCTATACCGGGTTAAGCAAAACGGTACTGGACTCGACCATCTTTGCCCGGATCATACCCGGAAATGACCCGGAATTAAACCCGGTGCCAGACCCGGTATAAAACCCGGAATGACCCGGTACAAAACCCGGAATCATCCCAGAAAATTCCGGATTTCAAACCGGATGCTCTCTGAAACTTGTTTTAACACCAATTCTTTTTCCGTTGCTTTATAATTGTTGCAAGAATGTTAACCACCTAAACATTGCATCTCTCACATGATCATGTCATATCATCTACAAGTTAAATCCTAGGGTCTCAACTACGTTAATCAACAAGTAAAGATGATTCCTTACTTAACTCCACGGTGTATTCGAGGTGTGTCCCCACTAAGCACCCAAACTCCGTTTAAATTGAATAGTTGAATCATCCTCCTCTCGGGGATTTAAATTGACATGTCATCATGTGTTTGTGCATTGCATTTGCTAAAGTTGTGTGGTGATTGATTGTTCTTCCGTTGCTATGCCTCGATAGATCAAGCAGCCGGGGTTACTCCACAATACCCCGACGATCCGTACTTCCCGCACGTTGAGCAAGGCAAGCGTAATCCCCCCTCTGAGCATATCTTATCCTATTTTCCGCAAATATATTTTCTCCACTATAATATTGCATGCGGTTCCAAATGTCACTTTTGTTGGATTAGAGTATCCTATAGTTGCATTAAGTTCCCTATGCCATTTACCTGTTTTCCCTCCTATTATCCATAGGTTGGTATTGTTGGCCTGAGATACTTACTATGCTATGTTGATGCTTAGCCATGCTTAGTTAATTGCATAGCTATACGATGGATGATTCATGTGGGAAACAGGTGATGATATGAGAATGATGGTGGAGAAATTGTGGTGACGGATGGTAAAATGCTTAAAGGTGGGGATGAGAGGCCACATGGGATGTGGTGGGTTGTCTCGTTCTCGCCGCCTAAGTGCGAGTTCTCGCCTACGAGCCAAGTTGAGCGTGCAACCATGCGTGGGCATATGGAACCTCGTCGACCGACTAACTTGTGGCGGACTAGCCGAGGGTCCTCTAGTTTGGCTTTCCATTTGCGCGTGCGTTGAGTTGGTGGCCAAGACGGAGATGAGGACTACGGTGTTAGGAAAATGAGTGGCCGTGGGGCGGGGTGTTGTGATCCTGGCTGTCCTACCGCCACTGATGATCCTTGGTTAGTCTTAAGCGAGGTAAAGGTCGTAGCCGCTCCCACCCAGCCGGCTTTCCCCGGAAGAGAGCTAAGAGCTAGGCAATGGGCCGGACGGTACGCATGGATAAGAAGCTGGGAGGTCCCTCGGGAACCTGGCGTCTTTCACATTGTACACCCCTGCAGGGATAAATCTTTTCGAAAAGCCGTGTCCGCGGTTATGGACGACTTGGTGACGGATTCTGAGATCATAGAATAACTTTAACGGAATGATTAAAAACTGGGTACTAGAGGTACCACTTCACGATTGCAAGGTGAGCTTCCTCGAGGGTGATTCGGGGAGGTGCCTTTGATGAACAGGTACAATGGTTGATGTTGTGAAAGGTGATGAAAGAAAGAGTTACTTCTTACCTCTTTTTAAAATACTCTGAATAGTCGATGCCTTTGAGTTATGTTTTCTAAATAAAATCAGCTTTATGCAAAACAGCCATAAAACCTTGAAAGCCAATCATCGAGCATATATTAGCTCTTAATCTTGCGAGTTCGTCGAACTCAACGTCTTTGCTTTTGTTTCAGAGGAGGACTTCACCGACCTCGAAGGTGGGTTCTTTGTGGACGTCGACGAGTAGTCTGGGGTTCCCAGGTGGCAGCTTGGGACATCCTGGAACAGCTGGCGTTGTGATGTTTATCTGTAGGCCTCTTAGGCCATATTTGGATCTTGTTGTTTAGAACAACCTAATTTGCTTCCGCTTGATGTAATGTTGGGTCTGTGACCTCTGGTTGTCATTTGCTATCTTTCTCTGTATAAGAGTTGAACTATATGATTTTGTGTCGTAGAGTCTGTGATGTGCCAGTTGTTCCACAAGTCTTGATCTTACTATTATGCTTTGATAGTTGTGCCTGTGTTGAGGCATCAATCGGGGTGTTGCGTTGTCTGGAGTGAGGTGTACCCAGCAACGCCTGCCAAAGGTTTTGGCCGGGGATTGGAAAACCCGTAACCTCCGGTTGTATCGCTTAACCGGTGACACACAGCATCACTGTATAGCAGTCAGGTCGGGGCGCCACAAGTTGGTATCAGAGCAGTACTGCCTGTAGGAAACCCTTCTACTGGTCGATGTTGAGTCTAGTGTTTGTGAAAATATTTTAACCTAAAAATGAGTTGTGAAAACCATCTTAGGATTCTTTTTACTCCTTACCTGGTTACCCTCTAATCTCGGAGCAATCTTACCTCGATTTGAGTTTAAAAGTTTTGCTTCTCACCTGTTACTTCAAAATTAGGAGAAACGTGGGTGGGTTCGACCTTGAGTGTTATGTGTCACGTTGCTCCCGCTGCGTTGTCAATCCCAAATCAACTCAGGTGTTTCTACTTAATCAAATCAATTGATCCTTCTTTGGGTTTTAACCCACGGACTTGAACATAAGGTCCCGGATTGTGTCAACTAGAGTGTGTTAAGTTGTGATTTCTTAACTCTCACTAGTAGCACATGATGCTGATCTTTGACCCAAGTTCTATCTTGTTGTTTTCCTTCTCGCAAAGTATTATCGTCCCTAGTCTGTGTACTTGTGTAGACGCTAATGCTATTGTTCGACCATTCGGAGAAAGATACTAACCGTGTCATTGTCAAATCTCCAGAATGGCTCGAGGAGGGCGTGGAGGCCGTGGTGGTCGCGGTAACCACAATGATGATGAGGATGATCTGCCGCCACCACCCTCGATGGCTCAAGTCTTGATGGCCATTGAGGAGAACCGTGGGCGCAATGAGCGTTTGCTTGAGCAGTTGGTGCAGCAGAATGCACGGAGGAACGAGTGCAACACTCTCACCGAGTTTCTGCGTTCTCAGCCACCCACCTTTGCTGATGCTAAGGAACCACTGGAAGCTGATGATTGGCTTCGTGCTTTGGAGCGCAAGTTCTCCGCGCTTCATGTTCCATTGGCGGAGCAAGTCAACTTTGCCACCTATCTCTTGGTCGGTGCTGCTGGCTGTTGGTGGGAGAGCCATGTGGCTTTGTTTCCAGCCAACCATGTCTTCACCTGGGCTGAATTCCGCACTGCCTTCCGTGCTGAGTACATTCCCCAGCCTATCATGGACTTGAAGAGGAGGGAATTCCTGGATCTGCAACAGGGACGGATGGACCTCCGTACTTATGGTCGTGAGTTCAACCACCTCTCTCGTTACGCCCCAAGGGACGTGACAAATGATGCTGACAAGCAAGAGCTGTTCCGCAAGGGTCTGAATCCGCAGCTTCGCTATGAGTTGCTTCCCTTCAGGTTCCAGACCTATCAGGAGCTGTTCAACCAGGCTTTCACCCTTGAGCAAGGAAGGAAAGAACTGGAAGCTTCCAAGAGGCCCGCACACGGGGACTACCAGAGTTCCTCAGGTTCTGAGAGCAAGAAGCGCAGGGTGTTTGTCCCCTACAGCGCCGTACCTCGTGCTCCCTTCATGCCGAGGGCAGCAGGATATAGGCCACCTCCTCCGCGTCCCACTACTTCGACACTTGGGATAGGCGGAAGTGGGTACCGTCCTATGCTACCTGCTCCACCTGGACTCACTTGCTACACCTGTGGCCAGGCTGGCCACTACTCCAGGGAGTGCCCCCAGAAGGCACCTCTCGCTATAACTCCTGCACGAGCCCCTGCCACTCCAACTGGCAAGGCTGGACCTATTGTGCGTGGTCGCCTGAACCACGTCTCTGCTGAAGAAGCTGAAGAGGATCCTGGCGTCCTTATGGGTGAGCTTCGAATCAACAACCATCTTGCTACCGTTTTGTTTGATTCTGGAGCATCGCATTCATTCATCTCGATTGCGTTTGCAAAAGATCACCAAATACCGTTCGAGAAGATGAGCCGTCCCTTGATGATCTCCACTCCTGGCTCCAACTGGCAGACCGACGGAGTTACTCCTGAGGTCCAGATTATCATAGCATCCCTGTCCTTCCCTTTCCCGTTGATAGCCTTGAGGTCGAAGGGCCTTGATGCCATACTGGGCATGGACTGGTTAGCAAGATACCATGCTAATCTCGACTGTGCTGCTAAGTCCATCACCGTGACCCACCCTTCCGGTTACGATGTGCAGTTTTGGGCTACATATTCAGGACCTCCATCATCAGACAATCCCCTCTCCCCGGAGATCGCCCTATGTTTCATGGAAGGCTTGTCCCCTCCTGAAATCCAGGACATACACGTGGTGTGTGACTTCCCGGATGTGTTCCCGGAAGAGTTACCTGGCATGCCTCCTGATCGAAGTGTGGAGTTTGTCATAGACTTGCTTCCCGGTACTGCTCCAATTTCCAAGAAGCCCTACCGTATGCCGGTGGAAGAGTTGGCTCTGTTGAAAGAGCAAATTGATCAGCTGTTAGCTAAGGAGTTCATCCAGCCTAGCAGTTCACCATGGGGTTGTCCGGTACTCTTTGTCAAGAAGAGGGATTCTACCGTGCCTCGTCTTGTCTCTGACTATAGACCGTTGAATGCGGTGACAATCAAGAACAAGTATCCTATCCCTCGTATCAATGATCTGTTGGATCAGTTAGCTGGTGCAAGAGTATTCTCCAAGATGGATCTGAGGTCAGGGTACCATCAAATAAAGATCAGAAAGGAGGATATCCCAAAGACGGCATTTGTTACTCGCTATGGCTCATATGAGTATACCGTCATGTCCTTTGGTCTCACAAATGCTCCAGCTACTTTCATGAGGCTCATGAATTCCATTTTCATGGATTATCTTGATAAGTTTGTCGTCATTTACATCGATGACATCCTCATCTATTCTAAAACCGACGAAGAGCATGATGAACACCTTCGGTTGGTTCTGACACGGCTTCGTGAACACCGTCTCTATGCCAAGTTCTCCAAGTGTGAGTTTTGGTTGGATAAACTTGTCTTCCTTGGACATGTAATATCTGCCAATGGTGTGGAAGTCATCCCCGACAAAATTCAAGCTATTCTAGACTGGAAAACTCCAATGTCAGTCAAGGACATTCGTAGCTTTCTCGGATTGGCGGGTTACTACCGCCGATTCATCGAAGCTTTCTCCAAAATAGCCAAGGCATTGACTGACCTTCTCAAGAAGGATAGAAAGTTCGAATGGACTGCTGAAGCTGAAGAGAGCTTCCAAGCCCTGAAAGCCAAGCTCACATCCGCTCCTGTGCTTGTCCTGCCGGACACGAGCAAGGATTTCGTCGTCTTCTGTGACGCCTCTCTACAAGGCTTGGGCTGTGTGCTAATGCAAGAAGGCCATGTGGTGGCCTATGCTTCTCGTCAGTTGAAGCCACATGAGCTCAACTACCCAACTCATGATCTAGAGCTTGCCGCTGTAGTCTATGCTTTGAAGCAATGGAGACCATATTTGTTTGGTAACCGTTGCGAGATCTTCTCAGATCACAAGAGTCTGAAGTACCTCTTCACCCAGCCGGATTTAAATCTCAGGCAAAGGCGTTGGTTGGAGTTAATCACGGACTACAATGTGAGCCTGAACTATCAACCCGGCAAAGCAAACGTCGTGGCTGACGCGCTAAGTCGGAAGTCCTATTGCAACAATCTGATGATTGAGAAGGCTCAACCCGCTCTTCATAAGGAGTTTGCCCGTTTGAACCTGGAAATTGTTCCTTCCGGCTACCTTGCGAATCTGGAGATCAAATCTACTCTTGTGGACCAGATTAAGGATGCTCAGAAGTTGGATGAGGGTATCCTGAATATTAAGAGGAACATTGCTAGTGGCAAGGCGAAATGTTTCTTGGAAGATGAATCCGGGGTTGTTTATTTTGGTGACCGTCTAGTGGTGCCAAAGAACCGGAATTTGAGGGAGCTTATCCTCCAAGAAGCTCATGAATCCCCTCTCTCTATTCATCCCGGTAGTACTAAGTTGTACCAAGACCTTCGACCACTATTCTGGTGGACCCGGATGAAACGAGAAATTGCAAGGTATGTTGCTGAATGCGACACCTGTCGACGGGTAAAAGCTGAACACCAAAGACCAGCCGGCACTCTCCACCCTATTGCTATCCCCGAGTGGAAATGGGATGAAATTGGTATGGATTTCATTACTGGACTGCCAAAGTCTCCCAAGGGAAATGATGCCATCTGGGTAATCATTGATCGGTTATCAAAAGTGGCTCACTTCCTCCCTGTCCGAGTTGATGTCACAGCCGCTAGGTTGGCGGATCTCTATACCTCCAGGATTGTCGTGCTTCACGGCATTCCTAAGAAGATAATTTCTGATCGTGGAAGTCTGTTCACCTCCAGGTTCTGGACTAGTTTCCAACAAGCCATGGGAACCCGTCTCAACTTTAGCACCGCGTTCCATCCCCAAACTGATGGTCAGACTGAAAGGGTGAACCAAGTGTTGGAAGACATGCTTAGGGCATGTGTCATCTCTTTTGGCAAAGGTTGGGAAAAGTATCTCCCTTTCGCGGAGTTCTCTTACAACAACAGCTATCAAGCTAGTCTGGGCATGGCTCCATTTGAGGTTCTCTATGGAAGAAAATGCCGCACTCCTCTAAATTGGTCCGAGACCGGAGAGAGAGCACTCTTTGGTCCGGATGTGATCAATGAAGCTGAGGAGAAGGTTCGAATCATAAGAGAGAATCTGAAGATTGCTCAGTCTAGGCAGAAGAGCTACTATGATAAGCATCATCAGGAAATTCACTATGAAATTGGTGATAAAGCTTATCTCCGCGTCTCTCCCCTTCGTGGCGTTCGCCGCTTCGGAATCAAAGGAAAATTGGCACCTCGCTATGTTGGTCCTTTCACCGTTCTGGGCAAGCGGGGGGAACTTTCTTATCAACTGGAGTTACCGGTCAAATTCCCAAATGTACATGATGTGTTTCATGTCTCCCAACTCCGCCGGTGCTTTAAGGATCCTATCCATGGAGTTAATCATGAGGAGCTAGATCTACAAGAAGACCTCACTTATCGTGAGCATCCTATCCGTGTCTTGGATGAAGCTGAAAGAAAGACCCGGAACAAGACTACCAAGTTTCTCAAGATTCAATGGTCTCACCATTCCGAGGAAGAAGCGACTTGGGAACGAGAATCTAGTCTTCGTGAGGAGTATCCCGACTTCTTTCCGCAACCTTAGAATCTCGGGACGAGATTCCTGTAAGGAGGGTAGAGTTGTAACAGCCCAAAGTTCGGAAACCTAAAAACCAGGGTAAAATTTTCGCCTTTGTGTTGCATTGCATCATGGCATCCAATATTAACTTGCTAAACAACACACAAATGGTTTTGGCACCATCTAAAAACAAATGCCCAACTTGTTCAATTACAAATTCAAATCGCGCGACTGGTTTCAAAATTAAAAGAGAAAAGGACTAGTCCGTGTTGGAAACAAAAGAGCAGGGGGCTCTGTGTAAAAAAGGACACTAAAGAAAAGGAGAGAAAACCCCCAACCAGCCCACTCCCTCCATCCTCACTCTCCTCTCCTTTTTCTCTCCCCATAGAGCTCCAAAAGCTAGCTCCCATGGCCGAGCTCGCCGCCGTTGATTGAGGAGTCCCCGAGCGAAACGAAGACCGCCATTAGCTCCGCCTCGCCGTCCTCTACCTCTCCACCGAAGGAATCGAGCCGGGAAGCCTTCAATCGAGCTCACCGTCAAGTTCTCCGCAAACCACCGCCGGAGCTTTCCCGGACGATTCCGGCCGTCTCCGGTCATCTCCGGTCCTCCCGAGCACTCCCTACGAGTTCAGGGTGAGCTAACCATCCTAATGCACCGCTACATTTCCTCCCTTTCCCCCTAGTTCATCGAATCCCCGTAGCTCTATTTCGTTTTGGTCGCGTTGACAAATCCGGTGTCCAACCCGGAAATTTCCGGAACTGAACCCGGAATCACCCGGTACCAGACCCGGAATTGTCCGGAATCTATACCGGGTTAAGCAAAACGGTACTGGACTCGACCATCTTTGCCCGGATCATACCCGGAAATGACCCGGAATTAAACCCGGTGCCAGACCCGGTATAAAACCCGGAATGACCCGGTACAAAACCCGGAATCATCCCAGAAAATTCCGGATTTCAAACCGGATGCTCTCTGAAACTTGTTTTAACACCAATTCTTTTTCCGTTGCTTTATAATTGTTGCAAGAATGTTAACCACCTAAACATTGCATCTCTCACATGATCATGTCATATCATCTACAAGTTAAATCCTAGGGTCTCAACTACGTTAATCAACAAGTAAAGATGATTCCTTACTTAACTCCACGGTGTATTCGAGGTGTGTCCCCACTAAGCACCCAAACTCCGTTTAAATTGAATAGTTGAATCATCCTCCTCTCGGGGATTTAAATTGACATGTCATCATGTGTTTGTGCATTGCATTTGCTAAAGTTGTGTGGTGATTGATTGTTCTTCCGTTGCTATGCCTCGATAGATCAAGCAGCCGGGGTTACTCCACAATACCCCGACGATCCGTACTACCGCACGTTGAGCAAGGCAAGCGTAATCCCCCCTCTGAGCATATCTTATCCTATTTTCCGCAAATATATTTTCTCCACTATAATATTGCATGCGGTTCCAAATGTCACTTTTGTTGGATTAGAGTATCCTATAGTTGCATTAAGTTCCCTATGCCATTTACCTGTTTTCCCTCCTATTATCCATAGGTTGGTATTGTTGGCCTGAGATACTTACTATGCTATGTTGATGCTTAGCCATGCTTAGTTAATTGCATAGCTATACGATGGATGATTCATGTGGGAAACAGGTGATGATATGAGAATGATGGTGGAGAAATTGTGGTGACGGATGGTAAAATGCTTAAAGGTGGGGATGAGAGGCCACATGGGATGTGGTGGGTTGTCTCGTTCTCGCCGCCTAAGTGCGAGTTCTCGCCTACGAGCCAAGTTGAGCGTGCAACCATGCGTGGGCATATGGAACCTCGTCGACCGACTAACTTGTGGCGGACTAGCCGAGGGTCCTCTAGTTTGGCTTTCCATTTGCGCGTGCGTTGAGTTGGTGGCCAAGACGGAGATGAGGACTACGGTGTTAGGAAAATGAGTGGCCGTGGGGCGGGGTGTTGTGATCCTGGCTGTCCTACCGCCACTGATGATCCTTGGTTAGTCTTAAGCGAGGTAAAGGTCGTAGCCGCTCCCACCCAGCCGGCTTTCCCCGGAAGAGAGCTAAGAGCTAGGCAATGGGCCGGACGGTACGCATGGATAAGAAGCTGGGAGGTCCCTCGGGAACCTGGCGTCTTTCACATTGTACACCCCTGCAGGGATAAATCTTTTCGAAAAGCCGTGTCCGCGGTTATGGACGACTTGGTGACGGATTCTGAGATCATAGAATAACTTTAACGGAATGATTAAAAACTGGGTACTAGAGGTACCACTTCACGATTGCAAGGTGAGCTTCCTCGAGGGTGATTCGGGGAGGTGCCTTTGATGAACAGGTACAATGTTGATGTTGTGAAAGGTGATGAAAGAAAGAGTTACTTCTTACCTCTTTTTAAAATACTCTGAATAGTCGATGCCTTTGTGTTATGTTTTCTAAATAAAATCAGCTTTATGCAAAACAGCCATAAAACCTTGAAAGCCAATCATCGAGCATATATTAGCTCTTAATCTTGCGAGTTCGTCGAACTCAACGTCTTTGCTTTTGTTTCAGAGGAGGACTTCACCGACCTCGAAGGTGGGTTCTTTGTGGACGTCGACGAGTAGTCTGGGGTTCCCAGGTGGCAGCTTGGGACATCCTGGAACAGCTGGCGTTGTGATGTTTATCTGTAGGCCTCTTAGGCCATATTTTGGTTCTTGTTGTTTAGAACAACCTAATTTGCTTCCGCTTGATGTAATGTTGGGTCTGTGACCTCTGGTTGTCATTTGCTATCTTTCTCTGTATAAGAGTTGAACTATATGATTTTGTGTCGTAGAGTCTGTGATGTGCCAGTTGTTCCACAAGTCTTGATCTTACTATTATGCTTTGATAGTTGTGCCTGCGTTGAGGCATCAATCGGGGTGTTGCGTTGTCTGGAGTGAGGTGTACCCAGCAACGCCTGCCAAAGGTTTTGGCCGGGGATTGGAAAACCCGTAACCTCCGGTTGTATCGCTTAACCGGGACACACAGCATCACTGTATAGCAGTCAGGTCGGGGCGCCACAAGCTCATAGAGAGGAGAGATACATAAGTTACTTCCACAAACCCATAGTCCAGGGGTGGACTACTCCCTCTTCATCATGGTGTCGGTGGAGATGTTGTTGGAGGGGAAGGAGACCACGCCGGCAGCGCCCCGCCGGAGTTTTCCCCCTCCAATTTTCAGCTCCAGGTCTCTGTTTCGTGGTTTCTGTGTTTCGACGGTGCTCCCTTTCGCGAAAGCCATGGGGGGGGGTCTATATATAGTCGTTTTTAGGTCAAGACGAAGCTTCGGGAAGAAAGATCGACAGCAGCGGAGGCCCGAGGGCCATTTTGGTGGGTCCCACGCGGTCAGGGAATCTGGCCGCGTGGGCCCACCCCTTTCGGCCTTCTTTTCTCCGTTTTTTCGATTCCTTTGCGCCTACGTTTCGTTCCTTCCAAAAAAATGATCCCCGTAAAATTTTAGATCATTTGGACGTCGTTTGGGTCCCTGAAACATCAAAATATAGAAAAATGGGTTTTCCGACAGCGCAGGGTTAATTCCAGAAAAACGGGGGAGTTGTTAATTATCCCCAAAACTCAATATAAATCATGAATATAACCCTTATATGATGCAAATAACATGGAATAACATGTAATAAAATGTAAAGTTCATGTATGCATTTTACATGCATCAGTTGTGTATGAAGTTCCTCTTGTCTTTGGCACCTTCTTCTCCTTGTACTTATTTTTCTAGCGTCCGATGAATCATCAACACTAAAAACGGGGTGAAGTGTGGCATCTGGATGATCCTGTGTCCGACCTCCCCATATATATCGTCAGATCAAATTCATCGAGAACTCTTCCTAGTCATGCTAACTATTAAACTACGGTCCCGAAGTTTATTTGAACTACGCGTTTCGAGTAGAATTTCATACCCTCATGTCGCCCTGATCGTTGTCGAACAAGTTGTGGACGTGGTGGCTGTTGGTGACGCCGGAAGATGCCCGCGTCCGCTGTAACGGCGGAGAGTCGGCCACCATCTTCGAGTCATGCGTCAGGTCCACCTCCGACGGGAAGTCGTCCAGGAACAGCCACTGCATCGGCTCCTTCGTGTTCGTGGTGAGGACGTCGCCCTTCTTGCCGCTACGGCGGGCGGCTTAGGCGTCGCCCGCCTGGGCGTGGGCGTGGTCATGCCGCCTTCTCCGCCTACATCGTGGCCTCCTCCTTCGTCAACCTCGCCGATCCGCATGCTTGCGTTGGCGCTGCTTGTCTCCCGCCTCAACTTTCGGGTGACGGTCTCCGGTTTGAGCTCGGTCCCCAGCAGCTGCTCAACGGATACTGGCGATGTGCCCTTCTCCACGGTCTCCACCGGACCATCCGCGTCCATCCTCTCTTCTCACGGCGCCGACAGCTACGGACGGAGACGGGCACAGGAGATTTTACGGGTGGACGTGGCGGGAGAAATGGAAACGGGAGGCGGGAGGGGCGCAGATCAAGGGGATATTGGCTTCAAATTGGGTGGATCCGCGTTGACAGGTCTGACGTAACGGACGCATCCGAACGGCCCCAAACCCGTCCCACATATGGACTGGATTTAATGTTTGCCGAACAAATCGGACGTTTAGGCTGAATAAATGGGATGCGGCTGCGCGGCCATTTTTAACCTAGCCGTGTTCGGGCTATCCGTCCAAACGTATAGGCCAGGTTTGGGGAGCCGGTTGGAGATGCTCTTAGGGTGGCACTTATGCTCTGAGCTCTTTTTGATTTGGGGTACACTGATGGAGTCCCTCAAAAAAATAACGAAAGGAGGATGGAGAGAATGATTACGTGGCATCATCTAGTACCTAGAAATAAATCAACGGTCTAGATTTGCTAAGTTGAACACGATGGATTTGGCTAACAGCCTTCGTCTACGGTCTACCACGGCCTCTCTATCCTCGGCGTGCTCGCACCTTCCCCCTTCCTCTCTTCGGATTCGTCTTCCGACACCGACCTCCGATCTGGCTCGGACTCAAAACGGCTCTGAAGTACCCCACCGCCGCTACCTGCCTGCCTAGAACTGCGACCGTGCTAAGCTCAGCGTCAGCCCCGGTCCGCGAATCGCTTCGCCTCTCGCGCGCGTCGCCGCCCATCGCCGCTCCCGTTCTGCCGTTGGGTCGCTGCTCTCTCAACCCCGTCCGCAATCTTGACCATCGGTATGCTTCTTATCTTCCACTGAACCCCACTGGATTCTGCAGATTTTATGTGTGTAGGTGCACACGCGGCACACCATCTAGTAGAATTCTAGATCCACCCCATCTCGCCTTCACAAAAACACTCACACTCTGTTCTGATTTACCCCCGAATTCATAGGTAATACTGCACTAAAACGTAACCAAGATGGGCCGTCTGTTCAGGGGCCTTTGCTACAACTATAGCTTATTGATCATACGTAGGTAATAAACCACTATAGCTGGTTTATGTATCGGGGAACAAAAATGACAACTTTATGGACTGAATCTTCTTATCTGGTTATGAGGGATAGTAGAACCTGGAAACGGTATTGAATACGATAGCAATTCACTTGTGAAGTTTACATGTGTTCAGGGCTTCCAGGTTCAGGTGCCCGGTATATTTGTACATAACCTGGCATCATGTTTCTGCAGAATCAAAATGGACAGCCATCTAATGCGCGCAAGAAAAAGACCTAGGCGTTACTACCACGGGCCAGTGATTAAGAAAACGAGAGCAAAGGTTCAACTTGCAGACATTTCTGAGGATCTTCTGTCTCTGGTTCTATCAAAATTGCCGATAAAGGACACAGTGAGAACTGGTGTTCTGTCAAGTAAATGGAAAGATGTGTGGAGGGGTTGCCCCAAACTAAAATTTGATGGTCTGACTGTAGGAAGCACCAATGTGTTTGGGGGACACGAGTATACTCAGAAATTCATCAACAGTGTTAATGTAGTCATGCAGCAGCATCAGTGCATGGTTTTGGAGGAGCTGGTGATTAGATTTGGATTCGACAGCAGGCTAGTGGATCATGTCAATACTTGGATCGATTTTGCTGTATCATCACGGACGAAGAGTCTTGCCCTTGATTTAGCGCCAGCTGAATTCCGTGATGATCAGTACAGATTTCCTATTGAGCTCTTAGACGAGGCAAGCCTATATCGGCTTCGTCATCTGCAATTGAGCTTTGCATCATTTGAACTACCCCATCAATTCAGCGGTTTCCCAAATCTTAGAACACTTGATTTGCACATGTTACGTGTCACCCGGAACGATCTTCAAGACATGCTGTCAAATTGCGTTAATCTTGAGTGGTTCAGTATCGTTAGATGTCATTTGAATGATGAACTGATAGTAGCTCGTCCATTGTCAAAGCTAATATACTTGCGTGTTGTGCACTGCAAGATTACCAAGATAGTACTCAATGCAGTGAAACTCAAAACATTCATTTTCTATGGACGTCTGTATCCGATTGACCTTGGGCGTGCTCCAGAGCTGAAACACACATTTCTTGATTTCTATTCGCCTGTAACTCTTGAGCATGCTTTGACTATACTGTTGGAGTAATCCTGTGCTTCCTCCTCTACACAGCACTAGAAAGTTCAGCTAGTACAGTAGCTAGTGGTAAGCTCTAGAAATATCTACCATTTTCACTGCTGTGGCTTAGCAACTAAGCTAGTAGGTAGAAGAAGTTTCTAGAATACAGAACATGAGCTGTAACCTGTAGAAGACACTAGAAGCTAGTAGTAAATACTTCCTAGATAGGTCGGTTGTGAAGTCCTATAAATAGGACATGAACCCATGTAAACTAAGAAGCAGAACACAAGCAATAGAGCTTCTCTTGAAGTCCTGCTTTGTTCGTGTGATCCAGCTGCTACGTTCCGAGTACAGCTGAACACAAGTGCTGGGACAACAAGTGGTATCAGAGCCATGTCCAAGGCTGCAACGGAGGTCGGCGAGAAGGGTGAACGCAGCGGGTTCAAGACGCCGCTGCCGGTCGCAAGGCGACGCCATTCCACATCTCCAATGGCTCGACGGGGCTGCAGCCCGACACGCCGCGGTGGCGGCGAGCTGGTAGTGCGTGAGCGTGTCGTGAGGGAGAGCACCAGCTCTGCCCAATATCCGATGCTAACCCGCTCAAACTATGCTGAGTGGGCGATGGTGATGCGCGTCCAGCTCCAGGCTCATCACTTGTGGGATGTCATCGAGTTTGGCGCCGACGACGAGCACGACGATCGAGCTGCGCTGGCAGCATTGCTCCGTGCCGTTCCGCCGGAGCTGGTGCGTACGCTGGCGGCAAAGGACAACGCAAAGGCAGCGTGGGAGACGCTCAAGACGATGCGCCTCGGCTCTGAGCGCATACGGGAGGCAAAGGTGCAGACCAGACGTCGCGAGTTCGAAGAACTTCGTTTCCGCCCAGGTGAGTCGATCGAAGATTTCTCGATCCGACTAACAAACATCGTCAGTGATCTCGAGCTCCTCGGCGACCCCATAAGCGAGTACAAGGCAGTGCTCAAGTTCCTGCGCGTGGTGCCGCGCAAGTACCGACCGGTGGTGATGGCCATCGAGCAAGTTGTCAACCTCCAGGAGTTGACAATCGAGGAGTTGTGTGGTCGCCTTATCACGGCAGAGGAGGCGTACGACCTAGACGATGCCACCAACGGCGTCAACAAGCTTCTCCTCACAGAGGAGGAATGGGCGAGCCGTCAACGACAACATGGAAAGGGCGACGGCGACAGTAGCGGTAAGCCGGCTCCCAGGCGGAAGCAGCAAGGTGTGCAAGGAGGTGGCAGTGGCTCAGGTGAGCGTCGTAGAGGGAGTTGTCGGTACTGCGGTAAGCTTGGACACTGGGCTAAGGAGTGCCGAAAAGCCAAGCGAGACCGTGAGCAGCGCGGCGAGGCGGCTAACCTTGTGCAGGCTGAAGACGAGGACAATGCGCTGCTGATGGCAACCCATACCGAGGTGGCAGTGGCTATGCCCGCGAAGGATACGACGAACTCCTCTACACCAACACCGGGGGAGCAAGTCTTCCTCAACGAGGAACGTGCACATGTCGAGCTTCGCAAGTCTGAGAGTGACACCGACACGGCATGGTACCTGGACACAGGCGCTTCAAACCACATGACCGGAGAAGCATCCGTCTTCGCAGAGCTCAACAAGGTCTCCGGCACGGTACATTTCGGTGACGGCTCTCTTGTCGACATATGTGGGCGTGGCACGGTGATGTTCGCTATGGACGGCGGGCGACACAGGGCGTTGACGAACGTCTACTGGATCCCGCGGATCAAGACAAACATCATCAGCATTGGGCAACTCGATGAGATCGGGTGCCCGACGCACGTGGAGAACGGCATGATGATTATCCGTGACCGGCAGAAGAAGCTCATCGCCAAGGCTCCTCGCATGCGGAACCGGCTGTACATGGTGCATCTCCAGATCGAGAAGCCAATATGCCTAGCTGCTCACATGGGCGAGGACGCGTGGATATGGCACGCGCGCTTCGGCCACCAGAGTTTTGAAAGTCTCGAGAAGCTTGCTCGGAAGGACATGGTGCGCGGGCTTCCGATGATCAACCACGTGGAGCAGCTTTGCGAGGCGTGCCTCACCGGCAAGCACCGTCGTGCCCCGTTTCCTCAGGTGGCGAAGTACCGCGCTACCAAACCGTTGGAGCTCGTGCATGGTGACTTATGTGGCCCTATCTCGCCACCCACGCCAGGAGGTAAGCGTTACTTCCTTCTTCTCGTCGACGACTACAGCCGATACATGTGGATCGTCCTCCTGCGTACGAAGGACGAGGCATCGGAGGCCATCCGTCGATTCCAAGCTGGCGCAGAGGTGGAGTCACGACACACTCTGCGCGTCTTCCGCACCGACAGAGGAGGGGAGTTCACCGCAACGGAGTTCGCGGACTGGTGCGCTTATCAAGGCATCAAGCGACACCTCACTGCTCCGTACTCGCCCCAACAGAATGGGGTGGTGGACGGCGCAACCAGACAGTCGTCGGCACCGCACGTTGCATGTTGAAAGGCGCCGGCATGCCAGCACAGTTTTGGGGGGAGGCGGTCACCACGGCCGTTTTCGTCCTCAATCGTTCATTCACAAGGAGCGTGGACGGGCGTACTCCATACGAGGCGTGGCACGGTATAAAGCCAAATGTACACTTCCTTCGTG
Organism: Poa pratensis; assembly: GCA_947311845.1. Lineage (NCBI taxonomy): Eukaryota > Viridiplantae > Streptophyta > Magnoliopsida > Poales > Poaceae > Poa > Poa pratensis. The sequence goes on along the minus strand of CAMZMU010000069.1, from coordinate 10,580,337 downwards.
TCTTTGGTTGCAAGGCTCATGCCAAGATCACCACGCCAAACCTGAAGAAGTTGGATGACCGAAGCAAGCCCATGGTGATGCTTGGGTACGAACCCGGTGGTAAGGCGTACCGCCTCTACGACCCAGCGACAAAGCGCGTCCACGTCTCCCGCGACGTCATCTTCGATGAGAGTGCTGGTTGGGACTGGAACAACGACAACATGGCGGAAGATTATGGCGCAGGTGAGTTCACCATCGAGTACTCCTACACGCCTACAACAGCGACATTGCCCGCTTCGCCAAACCAGTCCACCACAGTCACTCCTGTCCCAAAGGAGATTCAGCCTGAAATCAATTCGGAAGCAAAGGCTGTAGACACGGCGGCCACAGAACAAACCCCAGCAGGCACTACAGAACAAGTGAGGTTTGCCACACCTCCGTCTGCACCAAACCCGGAGCTCTTCGACGACAGTAACGATCCGGATCATCCACACCGCTATCGTCGCGTCCTCGACATGGTGGAGCCCGACGCACCGGTGCCAGGCCAGGCTGAGCGCCTGCTACTCACACCCTCTGGTGAGCCATCAACATATGCTGAGGCAGAGCACGACGAGGACTGGCGCACCGCCATGCAGGAGGAGCTAAGGTCTATTGAGGAGAACAAGACGTGGACCCTCACTGACTTGCCTGCTGGTCACAAGCCAATTGGTCTCAAATGGGTCTTCAAGCTCAAGCGAGACGCCAACGGCAACGTGCTGAAGCACAAGGCTCGCCTGGTGCCAAAGGGGTACGTGCAGCGTCCGGGGATCGACTTCGAGGAAGTCTTTGCTCCGGTGGCGCGTCTGGACTCTGTTCGCCTACTTCTCGCCGTCGCCGCGCAGAAAAGGTGGGAGGTGCATCACATGGACGTGAAGACCGCCTTCTTGAATGGGGAACTTGGCGAGGAAGTATATGTGACGCAACCGCCGGGCTTCACGACCTCCGCCAAGTCAAGCAAAGTACTGCGCCTCCACAAGGCGTTGTATGGCCTTCGTCAAGCCCCCAGAGCATGGAACACCAAGCTGGACAGCGTGCTGGTGTCACTCGGGTTCACTCGCAGCCCATCTGAGCATGCCGTGTACACCCGTGGCGAGGACGGTGAGCGGCTTCTCCTTGGCGTCTACGTCGACGACTTGATCCTGACAGGCGCAAGCACCGAGACTATCTCCAAGTTCAAAGAGGAGATGAGCAGGAAATTCAGCATGAGTGACGTGGGATTGTTGACGCTCTATCTTGGCATAGAGGTCAAGCAGTCACCCGGAGAGATCACCCTCAAGCAGTCCGCGTTTGCGAGCAAGCTGTTGGAGAAGGCGGGCATGGCAGATTGCAACGCCGTGCATGTTCCCATGGAGCCGCGTCTGAAGCTATCCAAGGTGAGCACTAATCCACCTGTGGACGTCACTTTGTACAGGAGCATCGTTGGCAGCCTCCGCTACCTCGTGCATACACGGCCAGACATCTCCTTCGCCGTCGGTTACGTCAGCCGCTTCATGGAAAAGCCAACAACGGAGCACATGAGCGCCGTGAAGCATCTTCTCAGGTATGTTGCAGGGACACTCCACTATGGCTGCATCTACCGTTCCAGCGGCAACGACAACGCACGTCTAGTCGGCTACAGTGATGCCGACCATGCCGGTGACGTTGACGACAGGAAGAGCACAACAGGGACTCTCTTCTTCCTCGGTCAGTGCCCAATCACTTGGCAGTCTCAGAAGCAAAGGGTGGTCTCCTTGTCATCCTGCCAAGCAGAGTACATTGCCGCCGCTACTGCAGCATGCCAGGCCGTCTGGCTCGGACGACTCATAGGCGATCTCTTCGCCACAGATCCCATGGTCCCTACAGTTCTCGTGGACAACAAGTCGGCAATCCAACTGTGCAAAAATCCGGTTTTTCACGACCGGAGCAAGCACATTGAGACACGCTATCACTTCATACGGGAGAACGTCGAGAGCGGCCAGATTGTTGTTGACTACATCAACACCGACGATCAGCTAGCAGATATCCTGACTAAACCACTTGGTCGGATCAAGTTTCAGACTCTACGCGAGAAGATTGGCATCGTCGAGATCAAGTGAATGCATCAGGATTAGGGGGGAGATTGTTGGAGTAATCCTGTGCTTCCTCCTCTACACATCACTAGAAAGTTCAGCTAGTACAGTAGCTAGTGGTAAGCTCTAGAAATATCTACCATTTTCACTGCTGTGGCTTAGCAACTAAGCTAGTAGGTAGAAGAAGTTTCTAGAATACAGAACATGAGCTGTAACCTGTAGAAGACACTAGAAGCTAGTAGTAAATACTTCCTAGATAGGTCGGTTGTGAAGTCCTATAAATAGGACATGAACCCATGTAAACTAAGAAGCAGAACACAAGCAATAGAGCTTCTCTTGTGTACGTGACCAGTCCAAACTACATCCTGCTTTGTTCGTGTGATCCAGCTGCTACGTTCCGAGTACAGCTGAACACAAGTGCTGGGACAACATATACTTCCTAAAGTGCTTCCAAGTGTTCAGGATCTGACATTGCATGCTCATTTTCCACTTAAGGTTTGTTCTCTCATTCTACACATTAATATGCAAGTCTTTTGCCGGTTTTCGCTCTCGCCATGACCATTTATTGTCTTACTTTTCAGATGCCCTTTTTGATGGAAGCCCCATGCAAGTTTTCCCAGTTAAAATATTTAGATTTGTGGTTGATTCTAGATCATAAAGATGCTGGCAACATTCTTTCTCTGGCCTCTTTTCTGAGAGCTGCTCCTTACATTGAGAAGTTAGAGCTGCATGTAAGTATACCCCACTAGACTTCTCTTTGCTGTAACTATAGTGAGTAGTTAACCATGAATTAATCCTCTTATCATATTTCCTCTCAAACTTTTGCAGTTTAGTGTTTTTGATTTCGCACATCGGGTCTCGAATCCTATCAAGATTCTTCCACGGTGTCCTCATAACTATCTCAAGAACCTGCACATTACAGGATTTTCGGGAACAACGGCACAACTAGAATTTCTAGTGCACACAGTTCAAAATGCCCATGCCTTGGAGATCTTGACGATTAAAGGAGCTGACATGCTTGGCCAGGAACTAGATCATGAAGGGAAAAAGAGATTTGTTTCCCAATTTTATGAATTAGAGAGAAAATATCTTCACGGAACAATTTCACCAAAAGTGAAGCTGTGTATTACTTAACTTAGTACATTTACCAACTTTACTTTACACTCTGCTTTTATTTTGCAGACCCTTTTGAGAATCTTTTCTAGATATGTAAGAACTCGTATTCTGTCAAGTACATGTAAACATATATGCAGGTTTGCACCAAACTAAAATTTACATATCATCAGAGTGTGCTGCAGCTGCAATGTATTTGAAGGACAAGAGTACACTCAGATATTCATGACAATGTTAATGTAGCCATGCATTCTAAGAAGCAGAACACTAGTATTTCTAATTTTTGTTAATAAGCACCTAATGAATGAAAAGAATCACGGTAACCAAGGATGATGTAGTATTATCTGCAGACGCTGTAGGTGGTCATTGGCGTTCTCGATCTGCTTCCTTAACCAATTCGCCTGATTAACTCCTGGATTTCCAATGGCGTACTGCACCTGTGCATTGTAGAGTATACTGCTGATGTCCAGAGCAGATTCTATTGTATACTGCTGATGTCCAGAGCAGCTTCTAATGGAATCGCATCTGACACGTGGATGCTAATCCCCTTCGCGTCCTCTGTATGGTTGCAAATTGCAAAGTAAATGTCCTCTATATCGTTGCAAATTGCTGCCAAGTAACAAGTAAAGTAAAGAACTCATCCTAATTCATACATCTAATAAAATAACCACATGCTTAAATAAGAAAAAAAAATCTTTTTCATGGGTATATATGAGGGGTTAGGCGGCCTCTACCCATGAGGTTAGGGTTCTAAGTCGGTTGGGAAAGAATTCCAACTAAAAAGGAAAGAAATCAATTGTTTTGAAAAGAACGAGACACGTAACGAGTCATGATCCCATCCTTAGTCTTTTTGGGATTAACTGAGGAGACATTCTTCTTTTTCTTTCCCTTGCTATCAATAATGTTGGGTCTAGGATTCATTCCATTGTATTTACCTATTGAGATTGTGCCAAAAGGGATAGTCATGTTGGGATACTTCACAACTCGAAGTGAAGATACCTCTTTGTTCTCTACTATTTTTTCCTCTTTGAATCCTGTCTCAACATTTTGAAGTTCGAACTCATGTAGGAGCAATAGCCAATGGACTAGCCTTCGCTTAACATCTTCTGTTGTTATAATTTTCTTCAAAGCTTGATGATAAGTATAAATCTTCACTTTTGAGTCCATAAGATAAGATCTAAATTTGTCACAAGCAAACACTACAACAAATAACTCTATCTCAATTTTAGGATAATTTTGTTGATCCTCATTTAGAGTTCTACTTGCATAGTGAATAACATTGAACTTATCTCCACTATATTACCCTAGAATTGCTCCAACTGAATAATCATAAGCATTACATATTACTTAAAATGGCTCATACCATTTGGGTGGCTTAATAATTGGTGCATTCACTAAAGCATTATTTAGGCAATTTAAGACAGCCATACATTTTTCTTCAAAGGTTGGTTAAAGGCTTTGCTACCTTGGAGAAATTATTAATAAAATGTCTATAGAATCCTGTATTTCCAAGAAAACTTCTAATACCTTTAACATTAACAGGGCAGTTCGAATTTTTCTGTAGCATTTATTTTAGCTCTATCAACGTGTATGCCTTTACCTGATATCTTGTGACCAAGTACTATACCTTCTGTCTACATGAAGTGGCATTTCTCCCAGTTTAGCACAAGGTTTGTGTCTTCACAGCGCTGCAGGAATTTGTTAAGATTTGCAAGACAACAATCAAATGTAATACCATAGACAGAGAAGTCATCCATGAATACTTCCATTATTTATTCAACGAAATCAATAAATATGGATGTCATGCATCTTTGAAAGGTGGTGGTGCATTACACAACCCAAAGGCATTCTTCTATAAGCATACGTACCACATGGACATATGAAAGTTGTTTTCTCTTGGTCATCAGGGTGAACAGCAAAATCCATCTACATAACAAAAATAAGAATGCCTTGCTCATAACCCACAAGTGTAGGGGATTATTTGTAGCCTTTTGATAAATAAGAGTATCGAACCCAATGAGGAGATAAAGGTAGGATTAATAGTTCTCTCAAATTCCAGCAACCACTTATACGACTATACGCACACCGAACGTTTGCTTCATATAGGAAATAAAACTAGAACAAGTTTACGGGTATAAAGGATAGCTTTGCAAGAAAAGTTAGTTGCTTCAGCAATAAGGTAACATAAGTGTAGTAACAGAACCATGAGCGTGAAAAAATGGTGTAAAGTGTGGCAGAATTGTCCATGATTACAAAGTTCACCGTCATCTATTATAGTTTTTATGTGGATAAGCTTTTGCTAACACACTCTCAACTACTCGTGATTACGTGCACTTATGATTGGAACTCTAGAAAGCATCCCATATGTAAGTACCGGGAGATACATTAAGGTGAGAAGTTACCCAAACGTAGGATTATAAATTGTTCCCCTTTATCCCATACATGTCAAAAAACTAGTTTTGTTCTTGTGTTTCTGTCATTCACGTAGCACTCCGTACCCCCAACTTCCTTGATGTACTACACACCCTATGATGATGATTCATACGTGCATATATATAATGGCCACCATAGGACTGTACCATATCAACTTACAACTTGAATCAACCAAGGATATTCAATAATTCAACCGTAGGAGAACCAGGAACTATACAAACATAGTATAGACACCATAAATCATTTGGAAACAATTTATAACATCAAACACCAAGTTTACGTAGGGGATTACAGAGTTTTGGGAACTATACAAACATAGTATAGACACCATAAATCATTCAGAAACAATTTATAACATCAAACACCAAGTTTACGTAGGGGATTACAGAGTTTTGTGAGAGAGTGGACTGTTGTAGCGTAGTGGAGATGGCGATGGACATGACGGTGAGGGCGAGAAGGGGGCAGCCATGAGGGCAGGGCGGCACCGGCAGCCGACGGTGGCGCAGGGGCTCACTACAACCGATCCGACCTTTTGTGACAAAACTCCTATTGACGACATCGAATTTGTTACTGATTATCCATAATAGGTGACGGAATTTTCATCTTTGTCACGCATTAGTGTTAATGCATGACGCACAACTTTCGTGTCACTAAATTTGTCACGGATTACTCCTGGTGACGGATTTAGGGCGTCACCCTGGTCGTCACAAAGTTTTTGGGACCAAAATGTCAGTTAATTAAATAAAACTTTAAAAAAATAATCATTCGTTTGTTTTGAACCCGCGACCTTCTGAACAAAATAAAGATGCACTACCGCTTTGTTAAGCTAACGTTACTGATAAGTTTTACGAGGTCCTGGTATTTACTAGTTCGTACTGAATTTAGGCCTAGTGTGCATTTGTTGTTTGGACGGTTCAGGCGACAATATAAGTTAGTTTCCATTAAAAAACATCAACACAGTACATAGAAGGTTTACATTACCATTACAAAAGTTCCCACATTAGCATCATGATAGAACAGCACATGCATGGACTAACTGGTTCACATAACCATTACAAAAGTTTCCACTCATTAAACCGATAGAGCATCAGTGAGGGTTCTGAAGACAGTACTTAGAAGGTTTACATCATGTAATTACACAGCAACAGGCTTCGGCATCAGTTCAGGGCAACAACAGTACACACAAATCCAGATTTTTCAGTATGCACAAAAGTGAAGACACATATGGCACCCTCCTCGATTCCAGCTTCCTTGACTATTTTCGGCCAATTGCGACACATCTGGGCTTCTTGTTTGTTGCCGATGAGCAAGGTTACACGAGTAACATTGGTGCCACTAGTGCAAAATACAGGAAGCTCCATTGTCGCATACTGGTTGAGGTGTGCAATGCTGAACTTGGAAGAGAAGTACTGGAAGAGAAGTTTCTAGTTAGTTGAAGCCTAGGATGATTGTGCAAAATCAGTATGAGAGTTTATTTTTTACCATCTTGGCCTTCCCATGGGTGACAGTAGACTTTGTCATCGTGCATACATAGTATGGTATCAATGGCTTCAAGATTGCAACTTGGCTTCTGAGATGTGCAACTTGGTCTTCATTCAGGTCGACGTCGTTTGCAAAAAAGCAGTACTTGTCAAACTCTTCAGTCCCACAAATGTTAGGACCTACAATGCAAAGAACTAATTATTAGAAAGTAAGCTGTAGGTGCATACAATAGTATACTAGTACAACATTAGGTTAGGCGTTGTCACCTCTACGAGTGATCTTTCCTCCCCTGGCTCTCTTCACTCTAGTGTGCTTGGGATCCTGATGAGACTCTACCGCAGCTTTCTTACCTTTCTTGTCTGTCGTTTCCTGCTCATCATCATCACTTAGGTTAACTACGTCTGTGTTATTATTGTTGCCCATCTTCAATTTCTCTAGCTCTTCCGCGGCCTTATCCTTCTCATCCCACATTTTCATAAAGTTCGTATGGAATCGCCTAAAGCTCCTCATCTGTGCGAGCACTTCATGCTGGAGTGTGAGGCACTCCTCCACTAGAGACTCCCGACTAGCGGTTTCAGGTAGGAAAGCGGTCACTTGCTGTGCGGTACAGGCCAGGATCAAACAAGTATGCAGTTAAATATGACAACAATCACAATGAAAGATGTACCTAGAACGTAGAAAGGAGATATTAATTCGTTTGTTATTTACCTCGGCTGAGCGTACAGGCTTGGCTTCTATGCGTAGTCTAGCAGTGAAAAAGTGTCATAAAGAGTTGGGGAAGACATCGTTGATGGACCTGCGGCATTTTTCTGACGACGACGCATGCAGGCCTTTCGTTCCTTCTCTAAGAATTGAGCGTACGCGGGATCAATGGCCGGGCAAACGATCTCCCGCACTTGGGTGCAGATGATACACTCAGCATCACCACATTTTGACTCCATTTGCTCAATTGCACTCGTTCTAAAACAAGAGTTCGAAATTAAGTTAGAATAAGAAATGAGCAGCTTCTACATGGAACCAATCGCCGGTTAACAAAATCGAAAGCCGGCGTCCTAGATCCATGGACGGGGGCATTTTCTAGCATATTTTTTCCGAAATATAACCTACATCGTACCCTGGCTATGGATTTACCTAGATTTAGAGGCATCATAAGGGATTGGAAAGGAAGGAAGTAGCAGTGCAGTGGTACTTACCAGGTCGTGCTTGAGGACGACTATGCTGTCGCTGATGACAAGTAGGTCCTTGATGCGGAAGGCGCCGTGGTCCGCCGCCGTCGGGGAGGAGGAGCCGGGGTTTTTTGTGGGGTGTGCGGGAGAGGAGTCTGATTTGGGCGAGGTGGAGGCGAGGACGAGGAGTAGGAGATAATAACTGTATGACTAGTGGGACCCATAGGGCGAGTTCGTAGATTCTAAATGGACGGACCAGATTGCTCGGTGAATGCGAGGAGACGGCTGCCACGTATTAAAGTAGCATTGTCAGAACACGTCTCCGTCATTCCACTATTCACCTTCTTCCCCACTCGGCACCAGTCGGCGGAGAACTCCCCATTCTGCACAAAACCCCAGCCATGTCTACGCGTCGTGGAGCTCCAAGCTGGAAGCAACAGGTAGCTGCCACGAGAGCTGAGGAGGCCCGCGAGGCAAAACGCCGTAAGAAGATAGTGGCTCAAGAAGATGGCGGCGAACAAGATTGTCCTCTGACGGAGGCAAAAACCCTGCTAAATCTGAGCGAGAACCGGTACGTTTTAATATCCATGAAGCATAATTTGTTTGGTAGAAACATGTCACGATATCCATCAAACTCAAGTGAGTTGTACATATCTCAGAGCCAGCGGCTCGACCATCGGCAATCCAGAGCAAGAACAAAGCAGGAATGTCGTAGCGGGAGAGAAAGAATCATTCGATAACCTCGTCCATGCTCTCCGACAGAGCGAGGTCTGAACTTACCACTTTTTGGTTCTATTCCTCAAATTCAGACTACTCTCACTACAAATTAATAACTGCCTGCAGGAAGCCAGGGCTAGGATCGAAGTGAAGGAGGCTCAGGCAAATGACTGGTGCGCCACCCTTCTGAACAATAACAAGCTACTGAAAAAAGAGTGTGCAGGGCTCCGTGAAGATTTGGAGCTACAGAGGAAGGCGGCTCAAAAAATTGCGACTGAAGCAGCAAATCTTCGTGCGGACCGCAACAAACTACAGAATGAGGTAGCCACCTTGTACAGGATAAACAATATGAGTTCTGAAACGAAGAAGAAGGCGATAGGCCTGATCAAGGAGCTTCTGGTAGAGAAGAAGAACCTCGAGATGCAGCGTGAAGACCTTATTCGTGAGAAAATCAAGGCGATAGATGAACGCCATGAAGAGCTCAAATATGCCATCGCCGCCCAAGAGGCTAAACTGACGGCTCAGGTAGAACTGAAGAAGTTGAAAGATGACAATGCAAGATCAAGCATCGTAATCCAGAACCTGAAGAACGAAGTCGAGCAGCTCCGCGCCGACGGTAATGCACCAGTAGAGCCCCATGTCAAAAGCCAGTAGAATCTACTAAACTAGGTAGCAAAACGTCCGGCTCCGACTTGTAAACATGGGGCTATCCCCATTTTCAGTTTGAAAACATGTAAAACTTTATTGCGAGAGCTAAATCCTTCTACGATTCTGACTACTACGATTACATACTGGGCAGTACTTAATAAGAGATACAACAACTACTATCAGTTTTGTACGACACTACTTGCACTTCTTCATAACAAATACTTACATTCAGTACCTAACTACTCTGGATCAATGTACGGAACATCGGTCACAAACAGGAAAAGCCCTTGGTTACCACTGTAAAGCAAGAGCAGCACCTTGTCACCCAACTGGAAAACATTTTCCTTCTTCATGAACTCCTTCCAACCACCGACAGAAAGACGACCATCTGAAGTAGAGATGCTGTATGTGCCCTTAACCGCAGTGTTCGGATGTCTCACAATGGTGATGCAACCGTATTCTTCGAGCTCTTGGGGAACAAACCGGCTTGGGATTTTCTGTTCCATATTCGACAGACGTTAGCTAGGTTTTCACAATCACTGCAACATACTTCAACAAGTGGCACACATAACACTGTAAGCACTACATATTTAGTAAGGAAATAACATGTTATAAGTGTTTACCAAGTGCATGCTGTGTCTGCGAGTGTTTGTGTAGTTAAGGGTATGCAAACATGCGACAGTCCTTCCTTCTGCATACTCTCCACCATCATGATAGTCGACAAGGTGGTCAAGATGTTGCACATTTAGTATTACTATCTCCATCATCCTCCAGTTGATCTTGGATCCATCAGTGGAATCCATAGAGTCCACAATAAGACATTTTTGGGGGGACAAATCAAGGTAGGCTGTAAGATTAAAGTTTAGTAACTAAGAATAAATGATCAGAGCACTACTCATACTACCTGGTTACAAAATGCAGCATAACAGAAGATGCATCCACCTTTAAACTTACCTGGATGTGTGATTGGTAGGTTTTCAGGTTTAACACGAGGCTCAAAATGTTTGCTAATGCAAAAATAGAGATCCTGTCCAACTTCAAGAGAGTAGATTCTACAAAAATCTTTCCACATACTACCAGTAATGAAGGTGAAACCCATTTTGTTGGTACATACAACAGGGAATGAGAATCCCTCATTGGTAACGAGAGTAGCTTGGAAGTGGCAAAGTTGAGACTTGGCGATATAGTGCCTCTGAAGAAAAGAAACTCTGCCGTAGCAGGGTATAACCTGAAAAAATAGAACCAAACATGACTTTACACAACTAGGTACTAGTTTCCTATTAAAAAATAGAACCAAACATGACACCACAGCAATTGCTCCTACTATCAAATAGGCGCAACAAATTCTTGGAGACATTTTCTTGGAACCATAATCAAACTAACATGCATATTGCACAACAAAATCTTCAAGACATTGCAACAGAATTGTTAATACCGTTCTGTCCTCAAATCCCTCTTGAAGGGTCAGAACAAAGAACTTATTCTTCATGTCTGGATCGCCGCACAATCCCTTCGTGTCAAAACAAGTAGGACACTGCGATCCGAAATAGTTCATGTCAGTTCTCCAGATCTGAGGTAAATCGGTGGTTAGGGATGGCCACGGAAATAAATCTTACCTGGTCGGAGGCCGCCATCGTCGGTTTTCCTCTAAGTGGCGCGCGGCGGATCAATGCGCCGCCTGAAAGTAGTTGACGAGGCGAGAGAGGGACAAGGAGTTTCCGGCGACGGCGACTAGATGCGCCGGCGATATATGTAATGCGACTGGTCTAGGGAGACGGCGCTGTGCCGGAGATTGGATTGGCAATGAAGTACTGTACGTGGCGTGAAGCGGCAGAGGGGGTGAATTGATAATGCGCAATTGACGTGACAACTCGACTACCGCGATCGTCTAACGAGCTAAACCCTGACTATGGGTGTCTGACATGTGGACCCCAATCCAGGTGGGCCTCACAAGTCTGTGATTGAAAGTAGGATTCCCCACGTCAGGGGAGCTGGGCCCATTAGGCTGACGGTTCCACGATTTTTGCAAGAAAAAGGTTACGAAATTTATATTTTGACCTACTTTTCAGAAATCGGCTAAAGTTCATTCAAATGGGTAAAACTAGATAGCAGGCGACAAAATTCAAAATACTTCGGAGATTACACATATCATATGTCCTTATTTCTGTGGTAATTGTGTTCATGCTATTTTGCACCTTATTTGTGGTACTTTTTTCAGAAACAAAAAACTCATAGGTGGCGCTTACAAATTCAAAATATATATATATATTAAAAAACTCTATCACATCCTGTGGTACATAATTTCTACATGATTATACAAACATTGCATGACTCATGTGAGTTTAAAATGATTTTAACATGAATTTGACCAATTTTCATGCATTTTTTTTCAATTTCTGGCATTTTTCTTCAAAGAAAATTATAAGCACACTTATAATTGTCACAAAAATCTCAAAATCTGTGAGCTCACCTAGTATGTGTGCATTACCACCCACAAAAAAATTGAGGCCGATCTGTATCTCCTATGTGCACCTTTCTTCAAAGATGCCCCATAAGCGACATGAACGATGTCGACCAAACCCATGTTGTTTTGACCCCATTGGGTTTCACAAGTGCTATGCAAAATAGAAAGCCCACAATCATGATCCTTCCCTGCAACATCGTTCATGCTACATCAAAACACACATCTTGATAGGGTTTATCCACAGCTTTCAGCCTCGATGTTTTGACAAAATGCCCTCCTAAGTGAACCTTTTGCATCCAACTTGACCAAAACTCTGTCACATCCTGTGGTACATAATTTCTACATGATTATACAAACATTGCATGACTCATGTGACTTTAAAATGATTTTAACATGAATTTGACCAATTTTCATGCATTTTTTTTCAATTTCTGGCATTTTTCTTCAAAGAAAATTATAAGCACACTTATAATTGTCACAAAAATCTCAAAATCTGCGAGCTCACCTAGTATGTTTGCATTACCATCCACAAAAAAATTGAGGCCGATCTGCACCTATCTTCAAAGATGCCCCATAAGCGACATGAACGATGTCGACCAAACCCATGTGTTGTAAGCACACCTAGTCTGAAAAACTGCAAGCACACCTAGTATGTGTGAATGAACACTCACAAAAAATCTCTGCTCAATTTGCAAGCACACCTAGTTTAGATGGGAAAATTTTATTTCGTTTGTACAAAAAACAGTACGTTCCCTCCTTTCTGGTTTAATTTTTTTGTTCCCTCCTTTATTTAAAATTATCCCCGTTCCCTCCCTTTTTTCGGCTCAAACGAAACCGTCCCGCGCACCCACCCTCCCCCTAAATACGCCCCTCGTATCGCCAGAACCCACGATCTCGTACCACACCTTCCATTCCTATCATCCTCCCTCTCCTCTCGAAGATCTAATCTCGCCTACCTCATCCTCTTCATCACCCTAGATCCGTCTGCCCGGCGGTGGAAAATGTTCGGCCGCAACAATCTGATCGACCTGACGACCGACATGGACGGCAGCATTCTGGAGGAGAACCCCGGCATGAATATGCAGGAGAACACCGGCAGCCCTGGTAAAGATCAAATTTCTTGTACTAGGGGTTGTTCAGTCAACCTCTTTCCCTCTCATCTTCTATTCCATATAGATCTACGCATATTTGTGATATTTTGTTGATTCGGGTAAACACCATGAGTTTACCAGTTATATTTGCAAGATCTTAGCTGCTACAAATGGTTGTTATTGCACGCTCCTTATTACGTATCAAGTCATCACAATCGTTAAAGAAATCAATTTTTTCACAGTCATATAGGTAATGGTCAAGTACTGTAGGGTTTCATGGATTTTAGTTGGTTCAGATGGGTAGACCAAGTATCATGTTTGAGATCCGTGCAAGTTTCCGTCATGATTTATTTTCTGTAAGTCTGTTAAAAATGCCACGTTTATTCAGACTAATACTGAACCTAAATGAAACTGAAACAGACAGCGACAACATCTAGATGAGCTACAGTAAAAGTGTCGCTCTGAAACTGAACCTTTGTCTGTCAGGCTTATAGTTCTGCACGGACCTCGTACTACTGGATTGTATGCTACGATAGTTGTGTCGGTTCAGAAACATTGACATCTGAGTAGATAGTTATCATGTTTTAAGCTATGTGCCATCAATAAATGTATATGCATATAAAATTATTCACTTTCTTTTATTTCAGGTAATGAAGACATATCAGAAGTTGCATATGAGAAAATTAGGAAGCTAGCGATGGAACAGAATGCTTCTCGTATGTCTGCACTACTGAAGAAGCAAGCAGAAGGAAATGGTGAACAAATGCAAGATTTTGACTCTATAGCAAGAACTTTTGTCTACGGTGGTTCAAGCACCCGAAAGAAGAAGGCTCCTGGACCGCACTGGATGTACTACGATTCAGTATGTTTTGTGCGACACCATGATTTTATAACTCATGTTTGTTCAGTTATAGCTTGTGCATTCATATGTTTTTACTTCATGGCTTACTAGGCAATCGACGGGAAGAGTACAATGAACCAGATAGGTGAGACAAGTCGCTCTACAAGCAAGGATGCTAGCGAGGAATATGCAGTGCGTACTTATCAGTAAAATTCAGTTGTACCTAATTATTGCACTTATAACTTGAGCACTAATATATTTTAACTTAATGGTAAACTATGCAATTCAGGAGAGGTATGAATTGAACCAATTAGGTGCGACAAGTACCTTCATAAGGAGCATCTATGGTGGCGACGTATGTGCAGTAACTGCCTATCCCTCTGAAAACCTTACCTCTTCACTAAATTTTTCATATACTCTTCTTATTTACCTGTTTCGTAACCCTTATAGGTTCCTCCTGTATTCAAGATTACTGAGACGCGCGAAGCAACTCCTATTGAAGTTTTTAAAATAACCAAAACAAACAGTGCTGGTATCATGAGCAAGGATGCACAAGCTGCTTATGTAAGTAAAATGTTTACATTTTCTTGTTGCATTATTAAGTACTGTTTCTTGCACCTGACAAAAAAAATACTCATATCCTATGGCAGGATGAAATGATCCTTGCAAAAATGGGTCCACACATGAAAGATGAGCCTCCCTGAACTGATCAGCAGATTTGTGAAGATGTCCTCAAGAAACGCAGAATGAAAGGCATTTTCCTGTCAGACTTGGGGACTACATCTAGCATGACATCTGCAATCATCCCAGAGTTTGAAGGAATACTAGAAGATCATGAGCAAGAGTCCTTACCTACATCTGCAAGGTACCAACAACTGCAGGCAAGGATACAGGCCGTGGAAGAAAGAAGTGAAGACCTGAAAAGGAAGCACACAGAATATGAAGCTCTCCACAAGGCCTATGATGACATGACTTATGAAATAAAATCGAGGCAGCAAGAGATGGATGCACTTCTTGGTTATTGGAGGCCTATGATGACATGACTTATGAAATAAAATCGAGGCAACAAGAGATGGATGCACTTCTTGGTTATCTCCTCAGGATGTGTAAATCATCTAGTTGACCAAATAAGCATCAAACCTTGCCCGCCAGTACTGTTTTCTTCATGAAAACTTGATTTCATCCACATTTATGCCTACTTTCTTCCATTTTCGTGTGCTATTGTAATAGTTGGTGTCAATCAGACATTAAGTATTTTGTGTGCCTGAATTATAAAGTGCAATAATGTTTTATCGGTACATTTCCAAATGGTTTATTTGAATTCCTTTTATTTACAAATTGCCTCAAAATTTGCAAATATTGAAAATTTTCCTTAGGCTAACAACCGTGACAAAATTTGTTAAGCGTCACAGCCTTCTGTCCCACATGTCAACAAACCGGTGGGTCCCACACGTGAGCAAACCCGGTGGGTCCCACATGTCAGCAAACCGAAGGGTCCCACATGTCAGCAAACCGGAGGGTCCCACATGTCAGCATTGTGTGGACCCATTTTACGTAGTGCCACGTCAGCGGAGAACGGACCCACATGTCAGCATACACGTCAATAGACACGTCGAGTGCCACCTAAACAGCCACATGTCAGCATCCACGTCAGCATCCACGTCAACAGCCACGTAAACGACCACATCGTCTTCATTGACCGACAGGTCAGCAGCTTTGACCGCTGACGAACCAATCAATGACACGATTTTTGTCACGCATTGCGTTCATCGGTGACAAATTTACGAATGAACAGTGACAAATAATTTTGTCATGCATTCCATCAATGCGTGACGCGAAAAAACGCGTCACCGATTAGCCATAATGCGTGACGCGATTTTGTCGTGGCATCACTATTTCGTAATCTGTGACGAGGATTTTGTGACGGGCTTAGTGACGCCCTAATGTCGTCACGAGGGGGTAATCCGTGACAAATTTCGTTAATAAGTGACAAAATGACCGTGTCACAAAAAGTCAGTTCGGTTGTAGTGGCTCCTCCTGCGTTGGCCGGTCATCAAGTGGGTGTGTCGCCCCTTAGCCCCTTCCTCCATGGCTTCTTGATGCTGTAGATGAGCCCTCCCCCGTGGAAATGAAAGCCAATAACAGAACAAAAATTGACTCAGCTATCAAGTGGCATGGACACATAGTGATCAACAGAAGAAAAAAAGAGCTAATAACACCAGGAGTCCCACAACTTGTCCAGCATGTGAGTTGCAAAGTGTGAATTAGTAGTACAACAACTTGTATTGTGGGAGCAAATAGGTCCTAAATGACTCTGAAGCTGACACGTGGCAACGTGCCTTTTGTAAATAGACCCCTGTATATTTTTCTTTGACGGACATGACCTTCGTGCCGACTTATCTACGGGTCCCACCTGTCAGTCTCGGGAGAAATAATCAAAACAATGGACGACGGACTGGGGATTGAACTCACGACCAGCGGTGAGGTGCTGTTCGGATCCCTTGGCTAGCCAGAACAACACACACTTAGAACTTAGAAGTGGTAAATAGGAGGCTGCCCGTGATTTATAACTTAGACATTGTCTGCCATCAGCTCACCGGTCCACCAAAATATATTTTTCTGATTTGTAGTAAAACTGTGGAACAGGAGTACAGATGTACAATACACGACTATGCATGCAGCTTGAGTCAATGTGTGTGACTTTGTAGTTTGTATCTTAAATTGCGGTTTGTATGCTTGGACAACCCGTATTATCTTGACTGTCTTATATATGCATACATACTGTGTTTTGTACGAGCCATACTTTGTAGTTTGTATCTTCAATTTTCAAATGTGCACTTTTATGTTTCCAGAAATTCAAAACATTATAGATCTCAACATTGTCTACACCCAGATTTCTGTTTCGAGTTTTTTGGAAACACAAAAGTGCAAACTTTAATTTTTAAAAACGGGAGCCATATAGCTCGGCCTACATATCGCTGCACTTGTATTTTCCTTGCTTTGTATTCGTGAATGAACTATCATTGTCCTTGTCGTTAGTTTCAAAAAAAGAAAAATCATCGTCCTTGTCGTTAGATTATTGACTCAGACTATTTTAAAATTAATTGTAAATGTCTATGTTCACTATAAATTATATTTTTATTGTTCGAGGCAATGTTTAAGAATTGTACGTCATGTGAGGTACAAAGATACATGTCTAGATCATTTATAGTAGGAAGTACCCGGATGACATGATGTTTGGATCGTAACGTTGTTGCTAGATCATTTGCGTGCAAAGATAGATGCATAATCATTTACGTATGAATGATACACCCGCGCTCTTATTAGTACTGTACAAAATATATGTGTCCTAATTTCTTTCAGTAAGACTGTCATGGCGCAGTGGTTTACCTACGCGCAAACTCGCAGGTACTGAGTTCGTATCCCAGCTTACGCTCTCCGAATTTTAATTCTTTGGTCGACCGCTGACATGTGGGGCCCGCTAGTAAGGAAATCACAAGGTCTCACGTGCCAGAAAAATTATACAAGGATATTTTCGCAAAAGTTCCAACGCCACGTGTCATCTTCAGAATGACTTTGGACCTATTTGCTCCCATAATACAACTTTGTGGCACCTACGCGCGAACTCGCAGGTACTGAGTTCGTATCCCAGCTTACGCTCTCCGAATTTTAATTCTTTGGTCGACCGCTGACATGTGGGGCCCACTAGTAAGGAAAGCACAAGGTCTCACGTGCCAGACAAAATTATACAAGGATATTTTCGCAAAAGTTCCAACGCCACGTGTCATCTTCAGAATGACTTTGGACCTATTTGCTCCAATAATACAACTTTGTGGCACCTACGCGCGAACTCGCAGGTACTGAGTTCGTATCCCAGCTTACTCTCTCCGAATTTTAATTCTTTGGTCGACCGCTGACATGTGGGGCCCGCTAGTAAGGAAAGCACAAGGTCTCACGTGCCAGAAAAAATTATACAAGGATATTTTAGCAAAAGTTCCAACGCCACGTGTCATCTTCAGAATGACTTTGGACCTATTTGCTCCCATAATACAACTTTGTGTACCACTGCTTCACACTTTACAAGTTATAGGACTAGTTTGCACATGATGAGCAAGTTGTGGGACTATAGATGTATATAGCTCAAAAAAAAAAAAAACCGCCTAGATCTAAAGATAATCTGTAATTCCGTTCAACCTTTTGCAGAACATAGTAGCCTGTCAAACGTACCATCTGGGAAGTATTGTGGTTTAGAGAAATTGGAAATTCTTGACCATTGTGGGTTATAACGCATACACAACATTTCTTACAACAGATTTCAGCGCCAAGGTAATGCAATTCAGATGAGAGTTTTTTCTGAAAACATAAGTCAGATATTGAAAACCCCAACATTTTTTTACAGTACAAGTGCAATTCAGATTCAGATAGTACATTGGAAGGGCGCCTCCGCCCGGGAAGTGCGGCATCGTGGATTGTGGAGGACTGGAGGCAGCTTCATATCCCGGGAACAGTGGCGGCGTCCTCGTGCAGACAATGCGCCGGCAGTGGTTTCCTCGCACAGTCGATGGCATCGTCGTTGTCCGGGAAGTGACGTGCCATGGTGGCTTCCTCCGGCAGGCCATGGTGATGTTTGAGGAGTGCTCGGCGGGGGCAGGACGCCAGGGTGTGCAGGCAACGTCTGGGGGATGTATACAATTTTATTTTATTTTAATCATGAAGAATCAATTGTTTTTTTCTGTTGTGCGTTCCGCTCGGTGCTATTTTAGCGCTGATTGTGGTCACGCTGTAAATCATCGGATTAGTGGTTAAACGTCCATAATTTATTTATTGTGATGTGTAAACGTCCAAAATTTGTTGCTCACCTCTCTCGTTTTATATTAGTGGTAATGATTAGGATAAGGAAAGGAGGATGGAGGAGAGAATTTCATGGCATCATCTACTATCTAGAAGAATAAATCAACGGTCCAAATTTGCTAAAATGCCCATAGTGGATTTCAGTGGCAGAGCCAGGATTTTGTGTTGGGTATGCGAAAGTCCACACTAAGAGCACCTCTAAGAGCATCTCTAACGGCTGATGTAAAATATAGCACCATAATCAGTTTTTGTGTTTTAGGGCACGAAAACGACCGGCGCTTTACCGGCTGATTTATAATAGGGCACGAAGTATAATAGGGCAGCCGCTGGAGCTCGTCTTTTGCCGTTTCGTGACCTAAAATGGCAGTTGGGGGTGCACAGGGGTGGTGGGATATAGGGAAGCCCCTCGGCTGATTTATATTTGCATCAAAATGGGCTCTGATGTATAATTTTTTAGGGCACGGAGTATAATAGTGCAGTCGTTGGAGGCCGTTTTTTGCCGTTTGATGACCTAAAAGTTAGGTATTATAGGGCACGCAAGAATATAGGTCAGCTGTTAGAGATGCTCTAATGGCTGATGTAAAATCGGCCGTGCCCTATAAAACCCAACTTTTATGTCACCAAACGGCAAAAAACGCCGTCCAACGGCTGCCCTATTATGGTCTGTGCCCTAAAAAAATTTACATCAGAAGGGGTTGTTGCGCGGCAGCCGTGCCCTAAAATAGGGCAGCCGCTGGAGCATGTCGTGCCCTATTATAGGGCAGCCGGTAAAGCGTCAGTTGTTTTCGTGGATTGTGGAGGGCTGGAGGCAGCTTCATATCCCGGGAACAGTGGCGGCGTCCTCGTGCAGACAATGCGCCGGCAGTGGTTTCCTCGCACAGTCGATGGCATCGTCGTTGTTCGGGAAGTGACGTGCCATGGTGGCTTCCTCCCGCAGGCCATGGTGATGTTTGAGGAGTGCTCGGCGGGGGCAGGGCGCCAGGGTGTGCAGGCAACGTCTGGGGGATGTATAAAATTTTATTTTATTTTAATCATGAAGAATCAATTCTTTTTTTTTTCGTTGTGCGTTCCGCTCGGTGCTATTTTAGCGCTGATTGTGGTCACGCTGTAAATCATCAGATTAGTGGTTAAACGTCCATAATTTATTTATTGCGATGTGTAAACGTTCAAAATTTGTTGCTCACCTCTCTCGTTTTATATTAGTGGTAATGATTAGGATAAGGAAAGGAGGATGGAGGAGAGAATTTCATGGCATCATCTACTATCTAGAAGAATAAATCAACGGTCAAAATTTGCTAAAATGCCCATAGTGGATTTCAGTGGCAGAGCCAGGATTTTGTGTTGGGTATGCGAAAGTCCACACTAAGAGCACCTCTAAGAGCATCTCTAACGGCCGATGTAAAATATAGCACCGATTTTGCATTATACATAATCAGTTTTTGTGTTTTAGGCACGAAAACGACCGACGCTTTACCAGCTGATTTATAATAGGGCAGCCGCTGGAGCTCGTCTTTTGCCGTTTCGTGACCTAAAATGGCAGTTGGGGGTGCACAGGGGTGGTGGGATATAGGGAAGCCCCTCGGCTGATTTATATTTGCATCAAAATGGGCTCTGATGTATAATTTTTTAGGGCACGGAGTATAATAGTGCAGTCGCTGGAGGCCGTTTTTTGCCGTTTGGTGACCTAAAAGTTAGGTATTATAGGGCACGCAAGAATATAGGTCAGCTGTTAAAGATGCTCTAATGGCTGATGTAAAATCGGCCGTGCCCTATAAAACCCAACTTTTATGTCACCAAACGGCAGAAAACACCGTCCAACGGCTGCCCTATTATGGTCTGTGCCCTAAAAAAATTTACATCAGAAGGGGTTGTTGCGCGGCAGCCGTGCCCTAAAATAGGGCAGCCGCTGGAGCATGTCGTGCCCTATTATAGGGCAGCCGGTAAAGCGTCAGTTGTTTTCGTGGATTGTGGAGGGCTGGAGGCAGCTTCATATCCCGGGAACAGTGGCGGCGTCCTCGTGCAGACAATGCGCCGGCAGTGGTTTCCTCGCACAGTCGATGGCATCGTCGTTGTCCGGGAAGTGACGTGCCATGGTGGCTTCCTCCCGCAGGCCATGGTGATGTTTGAGGAGTGCTCGACGGGGGCAGGGCGCCAGGGTGTGCAGGCAACGTCTGGGGGATGTATACAATTTTATTTTATTTTAATCATGAAGAATCAATTGTTTTTTCCGTTGTGCGTTCCGCTCGGTGCTATTTTAGCGCTGATTGTGGTCACGCTGTAAATCATCGGATTAGTGGTTAAACGTCCATAATTTATTTATTGTGACGTGTAAACGTCCAAAATTTGTTGCTCACTTCTCTCGTTTTATATTAGTGGTAATGATTAGGATAAGGAAAGGAGGATGGAGGAGAGAATTTCATGGCATCATCTACTATCTAGAAGAATAAATCAACCGTCAAAATTTGCTAAAATGCCCATAGTGGATTTCAGTGGCAGAGCCAGGATTTTGTGTTGGGTATGCGAAAGTCCACACTAAGAGCACCTCTAAGAGCATCTCTAATGGCTGATGTAAAACATAGCACCGATTTTGCATTATACATCATCAGTTTTTGTGTTTTAGGGCACGAAAACGACCGGCGCTTTACCGACTGATTTATAATAGGGCACGAAGTATAATAGGGCAGCCGCTGGAGCTCGTCTTTTGCCGTTTCGTGGCCTAAAATGGCAGTTGGGGGCGCACATGGGTGGTGGGATAAAGGGAAGCCCCTCGGCTGATTTATATTTGCATCAAAATGGGCTCTGATGTATAATTTTTTAGGGCACGGAGTATAATAGTGCAGTCGCTGGAGGCCCTTTTTTGCCGTTTGGTGACCTAAAAGTTAGGTATTATAGGGCACGCAAGAATATAGGTCAGCTGTTAGAGATGCTCTAATGGCTGATGTAAAATTGGCCGTACCATATAAAACCCAACTTTTATGTCACCAAACGGCAAAAAACGCCGCCCAACGGCTGCCCTATTATGGTCTGTGCCCTAAAAAAATTACATCAGAAGGGGTTGTTGCGCGGCAGCCGTGCCCTAAAATAGGGCAGCCGCTGGAGCATGTCGTGCCCTATTATAGGGCAGCCGGTAAAGCGTCAGTTGTTTTCGTGGATTGTGGAGGCCTGGAGGCAGCTTCATATCCCGGGAACAGTGGCGGCGTCCTCGTGCAGACAATGCGCCGGCAGTGGTTTCCTCGCACAGTCGATGGCATCGTCGTTGTCCGGGAAGTGACGTGCCATGGTGGCTTCCTCCCGCAGGCCATGGTGATGTTTGAGGAGTGCTCGGTGGGGGCAGGGCGCCAGGGTGTGCAGGCAACGTCTGGGGGATGTATACAATTTTATTTTATTTTAATCATGAAGAATCAATTGTTTTTTTCCGTTGTGCGTTCCGCTCGGTGCTATTTTAGCGCTGATTGTGGTCACGCTGTAAATCATCGGATTAGTGGTTAAACGTCCATAATTTATTTATTGTGACGTGTAAACGTCAAAATTTGTTGCTCACCTCTCTCGTTTTATATTTGTGGTAATGAATAGGATAAGGAAAGGAGGATGGAGGAGAGAATTTCATGGCATCATCTACTATCTAGAAGAATAAATCAACGGTCCAAATTTGCTAAAATGCCCATAGTGGATTTCAGTGGCAGAGCCAGGATTTTGTGTTGGGTATGCGAAAGTCCACACTAAGAGCACCTCTAAGAGCATCTCTAACGGCTGATGTAAAATATAGCACCGATTTTGCATTATACATCATCAGTTTTTGTGTTTTAGGGCACGAAAACGACCGGCGCTTTACCGACTGATTTATAATAGGGCACGAAGTATAATAGGGCAGCCGCTGGAGCTCGTCTTTTGCCGTTTCGTGACCTAAAATGGCAGTTGGGGGCGCACAGGGTGGTGGGATATAGGGAAGTCCCTCGGCTAATTTATATTTGCATCAAAATGGGCTCTGATGTATAATTTTTTAGGGCACGGATTATAATAGTGCAGTCGCTGGAGGCCGTTTTTTGTCGTTTGGTGACCTAAAATTTAGGTATTATAGGGCACACAAGAATATAGGTCAGCTGTTAGAGATGCTCTAATGGCTGATGTAAAATCGGCCGTGCACTATAAAACCCAACTTTTATGTCACCAAACGGCAAAAAATGCCGTCCAACGGCTGCCCTATTATGGACTGTGCCCTATAAAAATTTACATCAGAAGGGGTTGTTGGGCGGCAGCCGTGCCCTAAAATAGGGCAGCCCGCTGGAGCATGTCGTGCCCTATTATAGGGCAGCCGGTAAAGCGTCAGTTGTTTTCATGCCCTAAAACTCAAAAATTTGTGCCCTATAATAAATCAACAATAGACATTAAGAAGTTGATGCTGAAATTCTCATTAAAAATGGTTCACTTTTGAAAATAGTTCCGATTTTGAAAAAAGTACAATTTTTAAAATGGATCATCTGTTGAACTTTTTTTAGATTTTTGGAAAATGTTTTCTAATTGGAATATTTTTCAAAACGTTTCAAAAAAAATCTGTTCAAAAAATATATGGTAAAAATTAAATCGTACAAAAGATTTGTATGTATCATTCAGTGTTCCACTATACGCAAACCGAAGTCGAACAGGAGGAAGAATGAAGAAGTAGAAGCCACGGTTACGTACATGGGTCTCAACGTCATAATGGGCCTTCCCTTCGAACTGGTAGGGTGCGGGCGAGTCATAGCATACGATGGCAATTCCTATATGACGACCAGGACGAAGCGCAATGCGCTCCGCACTCCCTATGGCTTATGGGCTGGCCGAATAGGTGCACCTTTTTCTTTTTCTTTTTCGTTTTTTTGGTTGTTTCATATTCTTTTTTCTTTTTCGTTTTCCCTGTTTCTATTTCTTCTTTTCTTTTTCTTTTTCTGGGTGTCTCTTTTTCTTTCTTCTTTTATGTTTTTGCTTTAGATACAATTTTAATTTTTTGTTTAAGATTTAATTTTGAAATTTTTTATATTTGAAAATTATTCATATATGAAAAATGTTCAGATTAAAAAATTGTTAATATTTGAAATTTGTTCATATTTCAAAAATCGTTCAAAAATAATTTATGTTCATAGAGTTTTTTGTGTTCAATTTTTAAAAATCGTTAAAAAATAATTTCCGTTCATAGACTTTTTTATGTTAACTTGTGAAAATCGTTCAAAAATCAATTTTCTTCACCGGTCCTTTCCGTTCACTTTAAAAAATAGTTTCCGTTCACCCTCATTTTCTGTTCATTTCTTAAATAATTCAAATTAATTTTCATTTGTCGGCCTTTTCTGTTCACTTTCAAAATCGTTCAAAAATAATTCCCGTTCACCGCCATTTTCTGTTCTTTTTTAAATGTGTGTTTAAATTTTCATTTTTTTTGAAAATATTCAAATTTAAAAGAGGTTCAGATTTGAAAATTGTGCATGTTTGAAAATTATTCATATTTAAAAAATGTTCAGATTTGAAAATTGTTCAGATGTGAAACTTGTTCATATTTAAAAATCTTTAAATAATAATTTCCGTTCATAGAGATTTTTGTGTTCACTTTTTAAAATTGTTCAAAAACAACTTCCGTTCATAGACTTTTTTCTGTTCACTTTTTAAATCGTTCAAAAACTGATTTTGTTCACCTGCCCTTTATATTTAGTTTTAAAAAATAGTTTTCATGCACCATCATTTTTGCTCTTTTTTGAAAATGGTTCAAATTTTGAAAATATTTATAATATCCTGATTTTAAAATGTTCATATTCTGAATTTAGAACCATGTACGTGGCAGCACCATGAAGCATCGTGGGGCGGCAGCGGCGCGGTACGTTGGCGGTGCAGCGACGATGGCGGAGTTGGAGAAGACGCGTAGAGTGTAAACACGTTCAAACATACATTACAAGATTACCTCGTATATGACCGTCGAATCGAAAAAATTACAACATGAAAGTTGTGCGATCCGTTGAGGTTAACCTCCTCTTAAAATGATATTATTTCAATCGGTCAACCAAGTGCGACGAATTTGATAATATTTTTCTAAAAAAGTCCTGAACATCGATTCAAAATTGAGAAGTTACAATCAACAAAACTCAAACTGAGTATAGTAATGGAACCTACTCGTGGTCGCGCCACACTTCTTTGGACTGTTTCAGTCCCCTCTGTAAGTGTCTAGCTGATTGGTGACTAAAAATCCTAGGAATTCAGTTGGTTTTTGAATTCAAAAGAATTCAGTGGCAAGGTCTTTTATAAAAGAGTCCAGTTGACTGCCAGTGTCAACTGTGACATCTAAATGCTTTGGTTTAAGGATTTTAATTGTTGCCTTTGAATATTTATAGCTGAATTTGGCAAGCTGGAGGGCTTTGAAAACTATCTGGTTGCTTGTACATCTTTTGAAATCATTTGATCATGCTTATACATATGTCTTTGCCCCTGATGATTGCTGGGTTATCCAAATAATGACCAAAACATGATCAACATGATATCTTGTCTATGGTTACCTTCGGTTTATTGGTTCTTTTGCCCTCTAGCATCAAAACATGATCAACCCAACTGTTGATCTTGTTTCTGCCATTTCTAACATCAAAATGCCATCACCAACAAGTGGTGGCAACATTTTAATCTTAACCAAAACTTTTTCTTTGTCTTTGCTTCTGTGCAGGTACCAAGACCTCAAGACTTACAAGATCAAGACTAAAATAGCTAGGCTTAGTTTCTAGGAAACAATCCTATGTAATTTTCTTTATAAGGTTTTGTTGTAAACCTTTGGGAATTATTCCTTGTAATACTTATGTAACAATGTGTGTAAAGAATGAAGATAAGAAATAAATAATTTCCACTTCTGTTTATATGTGTTCCTTAAGGATTTCAAATCCTGGTTTTGGATTTAAACTTGTCAAATATTTAAATTGGTCAAATTTGAATTTTGACTCATTGTTTTGTTGAGAAATGAGATGAGTATAAATACTAGGGATACTTGTGTGTTGCTTTTGAATTCTTTAAAAAATTCATTTTAAACTTTTAAATTTAGTGTTTAAGTTTATTTCAACCCCTCTCGACAACCCTGTCGAGTGTTGATCATCTCATGTCCCTCTTTTTACAAAAGCGCAAAAGTTACCCCAAAATTTCAAATGCATGAACGCAAGTATGCACAATTCTAATGCTACCATTCGGAGGTACTATAACTATGAGTTCTTACATGCGTAGAGTGTAAACACGTTCAAACATACATCGAAACGAAAAAATTACAACACGAAAGTTGTGCGATCCGTTGAGATTAACCTCCTTGTCAAATGATATTTTAACTGGTCAACCAAGTGCGACGAATTTGACAATATTCTTCTAAAAAAGTTCTGAACATCGATTCAAAATTGAAAAGTTACAATCGATGAAACCCAAAACTGAATATAGTAATGAACCTACTAGTGGACGCGCCTAATTTTCATGTACACATTATTTTAAATTAGATCGAACGTGCATGACACATATAGTGAATTTTGAAAAACAAACATGCAAGAAGCCGTTCATTTCTTATGTGCAAGAATCAAGGAAACACGAAACAACGAACCTGCTAATATCCCAGTTTTCAAAATAAATGAAGTACGTTCGTACATGTAGTAATTCGAACGTGCAAGAAGCAGAGAAAGAGGAAACAATCTACAATCCATTCAAGCGACAAAGCGCGAAAAGGAGATGCTGCTACTTCAGACGAAAGTGTGCCGAGAAACGAGGCCCATTAGCATCACAGGGGTATGCGGAAGATTGTTCCCTCCGCGTAACGTGTAAATTAGGAGCTCCCACGGGAGGTCCTATTCAGCGCCCTCTCCGCGCTGTATCCCGCTGACGCCTACATATCCAACCGCACGAACGTGGGCCAGCCCAATAAAGTTCATCTTCTTCCTTGCTTCTTCCACGCATGACCTACTCGATCTCTTGATCCCCCACCACCGGCCGTAACCGCCTGCTCCCGCCTCCCGCGGCTGGCGGTGCTCCCGCACCGCACCACCTCGCCGCCCCGCCCTCATCGAGCCGCCGCCTCCGCCGGTCTTCCGCCGCCCCGGCCTCCCTCTAACCCTCCCATCCCTTCTCGGACACGAGCGGCACCGCACTGGACCCCTGTTCGTTAAGCTTGCCGTGTCGTCGCCGGCTACGACTCGATCCAGTCCTTGTCTTCGCCGTCGCCGTCGAAGACTCGGTCGTCATCGCCATCATCATTAGTGGCTCGTCTTCATCGTCTCCGGTGGTCGCTGACTCCGCCTGGCATCGTCCTGCTCGTATCCGCGTCGTCCCCATCGTCAACGGGCAGAGGCCAACTACTCCGCTCACACGGGCGTTTTCGCGCTAACCAGTGCAACGGGCGTTGAATAGGGATTGCCAGCTTCTGCATATGAGTATATGACTCGCTAAGGGCATGTACAATGCAAGATGCTTAGGGAGTGCTTACAAAAATAAACCGGTTTTTGTTTAAGCACCGGTGCTTATTTACACTAGGCAGATGCCTAACTAGGCACCTTTCCTATACAAATAAGGACCGGTGCTTAGGAAAAATGTTGGTTTATTTTTGTAAGCACCCCTCCAAGCACTCTTCATTGTATATGGCCTAAGAGCAAGGTATGGGAACCCGGGCCTGTCAGAGCCAGATCAAGCCCAGATCTGGTTCAAATCAAGCCCAGATCCGGTCCAGCTTAGGATCAGATCACGCCCAACTAGCACCGCCGTCGCCATTCACTGGCACATCCCTCCAACTCCGACACCGACCTTCAATCTGGCTCGGACCCAACGCGGCTCTGTAGTAATCCCGCCGTTACCGCCGTACTAAGCTCAGCGTCAGCCCGCGCGTGGCCGCCCATCGCCGTTCCCGTTCTGCCGTCGGGTCGTTGCTCTCTCAACCCCGTCCGAAGTCTTGACCATCGGTAAGCTTCTTATCATCCACTGAACCCCCACTGGATTCTGCAAATTCAGATCCACCCCCTTCCCCATCTCGCCTTCACAAAAACACTCACACTCTGCTCTGATTTTTTCTCTCGATAAAACTCTGTTCTGACTTATCCCCGAAATCATAGGCAATAACGCACTAAAACGTATAGCAAAAATTGGTTTTTAGTTTCATGGTTTTGCTAGAATTTTGTCTGGTTTATGTATCGGGAAACAAAAATGACAACCTTATTGATTGACTCTTATCTGATCATGAGGTACAGTACTATAGTAGTCTAGTACAGTAGAACCTAGAGAACGGTAGTGAATACAATAATATTCTGTCGTGATCTTGACTTAACCTGGCATCATGTTTCTGCAGAATCAAATGGACAGTCATCTAATAGCGCGCACAAGAAAAAGACCTAGATGTTGCTACCACAGACCGGTCAATAAGAAAACGAGAGCAAAGGTTCATCTTGCCGACCTTTCTGAGGATCTTCTGTCTGTGGTTCTATCAAAATTACCGATAAAGGATGTAGTGAGAACTGGTGTTCTATCCAGCAAATGGAAAGATGTCTGGAGAGTTTTCCCCAAACTAAGGTTTGATGGTCTGACAGTAGGAAGCAGCAACGTGTTTGGGGGACAAGAGTACACTTAGAAATTCATTGACAATGTTAATGCAGTCATGCAGCAGCATCAGTGCATGGTTGTCGATGAGCTGGTGATCACAGCAGGCTAGTAAATCATGTCAATACTTGGGTCGATTTTGCTGTATCATCAGGGACGAAGAGTCTTGGCCTTGATTTAGCGCCAGCCAACTTCCTGAAAAGTACTACTGATCAGTACAAATTTCCTGTTGATCTTTTAGGCGACGGAAGCATATTTCAGCTTCGTCATCTTAAGCTAAGCTTTGCATCATTGAAACTACCTCCTCAATTCAGTGGTTTCCCGAATTTGACAACACTTGATTTGCACTTGTTACGTGTCACTCGGAAGGATCTTCAAGATATGCTGTCGAATTGCTTTAATCTTGAGTGGTTCAGTATGATTAGATGCCATTTGAATGATGAGCTGACAGTAGCTCGTCCATTGTCAAAGCTATTATACTTAAGTATAGCACACTGCAATATAACCAAGATAGTACTCAATGCGGTGAAACTCCAAACTTTCATGTTCTATAGACGTCTGCATCCTATTGACCTTGGGCGTGCTCCAGAACTGAAACACGCATTTCTGGATTTGTATTCGTATGTAACTCTCGAGCATGCTTTGACTGTACTTCCGAAAGTGTTTTCAAGTGTTCAAGATCTGACATTGCGTGCTATTTTTCCACTTAAGGTTTGTTGTCTCACACTAGTATCATTATGTAATTTGTTTTTCCCAGTTTTTTCTCTGGCCATGACCATTTATTATCTACTTTTCAGATGCCCTTGTTGATGGAATCCCCGTGCAAGTTTGCTCAGTTGAAATATTTGGATTTGTGGTTGATTCTAAAACGTGAAGAAGCTGGCAACATAGTTTCTTTGGCTTCTTTTTTGAGAGCTGCTCCTTACATTGAAAAGTTAGTGATGCATGTAAGTATTCCACTAACTTATTTCTGCTAGAACAAAATTTATTAGTTAACCATGAATTATGCATCTAATCATGTTTCTTGTCTCAAACTTTTGCAGTTTAAAGTTTCTGATTTTGCACATGAGGTCTCGAAGCTTATCAAGAGCCTTCCAAGGTGTCCACATAATTATCTGAAGAACCTTCATATTACAGGATTTTCAGGAACAACAGGACAAGTGGAGTTTCTTGTGCACACTGTTAAAAATGCCCCTGTCCTGAAGATTTTGACAATCAGAGGAGCTGACTTGACTGGTCGTGAACTAGATCACAATGGGAAAAGAAGATTCTTTGTTCAGTTTCGAGAAATGGAGAGAGAATATCTTCGTGGAATAATTTCACCAAATGTAGAGCTCCGTATTATTTAACCTTGATGGGTTATTCATCCGTGCTGAACTAGTTTAGCGCCTTGGACTGTATGTAAAGTTCTGTAGTAAGAAATATGTCTGAGTCCACAACTTATCCTTGCCAACAAGTGTTTTTTTTTTCGTTTTTTAATTGAGGAGAATGTACTTGAGTTGTGTGCATGTAAGCATATATTCTGAGCTTGATCGACAAAAGTATATTCTGAAGAAAAAGTCAATTTTACACCCTCTAAACTATTTCTCTCGGTTCAGTTTCTTTGGGCCCAAATCATCTATTAACTGAAAATTTATGGTTAACTTCTTGTGCTAAAACTGGGAGCATGCATGAGAGATCAGTTCTCTTAGTTCGAACTAGAAATTTTGGAATTACATCATGGATCAAATGCAAAACGAGAGTTGCTTTCTGGTCATATTTCTTTGCAAATACAGAATTAGAAATGACGAAAAACAGTTTCAAGAATCTATGCTTCCGTGATCAAAACTCACACATCTGGCATGATTAGGAGAGAAGAATCACAACCAGGCGAAGGAGAGCTTACCCTCCAGCTCTGTCCGTGCATTGCCGATCATGTTCTTGAGCCATATGGCTTGTCTTACTTTACTATCGAGAACAGCAGCCTCTTCGACTTGATCTCGAAGAACACCTTCAAGAGTATGCCGTTGACCTCCTCCGCGTCGATATGGATCATGTGTAGCGAGACCCGAACGCACACCTTCTCGCAGGTGAACCAAGCGACGACCGCCATGTGGGCGTCCTAGCGGCACGAGGCTGCATCACCGCCCCCTTCAGCGCCATGGAAAGATGCTTCGGGTACAGCCGACCCCGGTAGGTGTGCGTCAGACCTGGCGAAGCCGAAGGGAGCTCGTGGCTGACAAAGGCGGGCTCGGAGAAGTCCCCATCCCCGTCACCGCGGTTGGCGTCTGTGCGAAAACGGTCGACATGGCGCTGCGCCACTACTTCGGCGATGGCCACCTCGAAGAGGTGTGGCCGACGAACCGTGGGTGGCCGTCCTTGTCGTCGAAGAGGCGAGAGCGCCCGAACAACCCTCTGCCGCTGCTGTGGAAGCGGCGTGTGCGTCCACCGCCACCACCTACGTCGTGTAGGAGGCGCGCGTGCCATTGGGGGACAGTATCTTGATGGAGGGCACTCTTCTTGATTTTGGCGGCTGCTTTCTTGATTTGTTGGTTCCGAAGGGAATGTTCTAGATTTCTGGCGTCAATGGAAAATAAAGACTTGATCAGCTGCAACGGAAACGGAAGCTGAACAAGAATTTGTTTGGCGCCTCTACATTATTTATTCCGTTGGTCTCCTTGACGTTGGTCCAGAGAGTAGGAGTATTAAGTGCGGTGAGGTGAGGAGGATTTGTGCGACCTATGGGAGGTGGGAAAATATTTTATACCGAACTTCTATACTTACTCGAAACTTATTTCAACCGTAATACAATCTTATTGAGTACAATTTGCAGTTACTTACATGGTATAGTTAACGATTTAACAATGCTTGAGAACATCAGTTGTATGTTAATAATGACCTTTCTTATACAATTGTAGTGCATAGCATTGGCTCGTTGCATAATAAGTTTGCGCTAAATTGAAATTGTATGGTGTAATAAAGTTTCTCACTAAACTATGTTTCACCATTTCATATTTAAAAAAATGTATATATATTATACATATGTACTTGTGTGTCCATGTTTATGTTTTAATATTCTTAATACGATGATTGAGATATCTAAACAGTAAATTGAACAAATATCTTAGTAGTGGTTCTAGGATGACATTAGGGAAATATACTTATAGAACATACTAGCATATAAAATGACTCATTGATAAATGTGTCTTGCAAGTTGGGTTCAATAATAGGTTGATAACATCTGTGCATGTCATGCACTTATTGAAATAACATATCCTTTTGTAATGGTCAACTAACATAATTTTTTGTGACTCTACAATTGCATAGATTATTTGATATGCTCGTCTTGAATGAGCTAATGTTTCATCCTGTGTATACAAGCTCTCCTACAAGTTTCTGAAGAAAAAATCGTGTGTCAAATTAAAAGTAAGAATCTAGTGAATATATATTTCCGTAAAACTTATGTGGCGTCGATCTGAGAGAAAACTAGCATCCATATGAAACTCACTCTAGCTTACCAGATTCGTTTGTTCCTATGTAGTATATGTTTATTGGTACGTGTTCTAGACTCACTCATGTGAATTAACTTTTTTATTTGTTTCACATCTTTAATAATCTTTTGTATGCAAAGGATAATAGTAGTATTTATCGGAAATCAGTTTCAGTCGTAGGAGAATATGATCCTGCTACTTAAAACCGTATTTTAAAATGTAAAAAATTCGAAACAAAATATTTGGTTGTACTCCCTAGTTTACAATTAGTTTGAGTTCTACGTATAGTCGAAGTCAAATATTCTGAAGTTTGACCAAATATAAAAGGAAAAATATAAATATTTACAATAAATTTTTAGCATAATTAGAATCTTCATAAGATATATTTTCATATTATATATATTAAATATTATAGATGTTGATACTTTTTCGTATATAGTTGGTCAAATTTGAAATTTTTGACTTTGGAAAAACCCAGAACGCGAACTAAATAGAAACTGAGAGAGTACATACAGAGATTTTATGTTCGTACACAAAGTTTCACGAAAAATGTCATTTTCTATGGGTTGTGCAAAAAAGACAAATTACAGTGCTCTTAAATGAACTAGTTGAATGCCCGTGCGTTGCTACGGGACAAAAAAAACTAAACACAAATTTATCGATCAAAAGTGTAATTCACTAATGTGTCCGTCAAAATAAAGTTCACGGCGAACAAAATCAAATGCAACTTACAACTTAATTGCGATTCTTTGTTTTATGCCTTGCTTCTCATACATGCACCAATCACACGCCTCCTCAAGTTTCTTTGCTCATGGCACATGTTAACATAATGCACATGAAATTCGAGTGTATACATATTCCTTGACACTAAAAATACTGATGTACATTGTTATTACTCAATGCCATTCTGTTTCACAATTCTTCCGTTTTGATATGGCATCACCTTCCAGCTCCGCCTCGATGAACACGTTCACATCCAGGCTCTCCTTAGCTGACGGTGATCAACCTAATAATGTTTCAACAGATTAGTGCTATATGTTTAAAAATTTATTGCTTGCGATGGACAACCAAACTCCTGATCTCTTCTTCCTTCATGTAGTGTTTTTTTACATGTTTTGAATGGGCTAGTACCCGATGGCTTAAATGAACCAGGAAAATTTTAAGAGTTTAGTCCATGAATAGCTAAAGGCATACTTTTCTATTTTGTCCACAACAAATCTGCATCAAGAAAATTGCGGGTCCATATCTTTTGCAAAAAAATACAAGTGGGGTCTACACCAACATGTGTGCATGGAAAAAATTAGATTGCACAAAAGTAGAATGCTCAAGAAAACTGTTGGGTGTAATTGGCATTCTCAGTTTGGTGACTAACCAATAAAAAAAGGCGTGACTAACAATATTATCTTAACTGTTAAGGAAAAAATCTTTCAAAGAAAAGTTAATGTGCATATTGTTTCATGGAAATGCTCTAGTGATTACTTAAAATACATGCTCTACATACAAAGCTAACCATGTTATTGCTGGTTGTGTTGTCGATCTAACCCAGTAAAACCAGAACAAAGGAACAAATCATAATCAGTGCTAGCTATAAGACATGAATGTACTTCTTATCACGTGAAGGTTATGTAAGTATCATCTCAGGAAAGCTAAATGCCTTTCGTGAATCAAGCTTGCTTGACGGAAGGAAAGAGAAACCATACAAAAGTTTCAAAGCCACTTCATCAGAAAAACGGGATAGGAAACTAAACCATACCGAAAAGTTAAAATGTGCATATTATTTCATGGAAATGCTCTAGACTCCAGTGATTACTTAAAATACATGCTCTACATACAAAGCTAACCATGTTATTGCTGGTTGTGCTGTCGATCTAACCCCAGTAAAACAAGAACAAGTGAACAGATCATAATCAGTGCTAGCTATAAGACATGAATGTACTTCTTATCACCTAAAGGTTATGTAAGTATCATCTCAGGAAAGCTAAATGTTTCCTGTCGTGAATCAAGCTTGCTTGAGGGAAGCAAAGAGAAACCATACAAAAGTTTCAAAGCCACTTCATCAGAAAAGCGGGATAGGAAACTAAACCAGTAAATTAGAACTGTAGCTCTTAGCAGCTTTTTCGGGTGAAAAAATATGAAACAATTTTTTTTATTTTTTCAAAAGTCCAGAAACGATATATTCGGGTATTTCATAATGAACAACTAGGTCAGTTTTTCCAGGAGCAAGGTAGCCTTCGTGAAGAGAGCATAGAAACACCAAAAACCATATATGGGATGTGATATGATTAATTCAGAGAGGCAACAGATGATTGATGTTCAGCTAGACCGAGATACTAAGGATAAAAAAGCATTACATACCTTGGGGTACAACTGTAGAATCTTTCATCTAACAGAATATATCATCTAGAACACACTTGATGAGGGTTCCTGGAAAGATCAAATCAAGCAACAAGGTTTCGCTGCATTAAAAAGACAGATGCGTTAAGGTGCAGTACCAACATGAACGGAAGAGATAGGCATATATCAGTTTCATTCTTCTATTGAGCAGCTCAAAACTCCCACATGGTCTCAGAGAGCATTGATCTCAATTTTGTTCAATCAGAGAAAACGAAGAAGTAAGATTTGACTGATTAATTTCATATACATTAATAAGATATTAAGATATCATGTGTGTAGACAATGGCCACCGCAGTACTAAGAGCAGTACAAAAACTCCATGCTATATAACTTGATATGAGTATTCCTATATGTTATTATTATTCGTATTTTTAGTGGATAGCTAAAGCAATGTAGCCAAATTGAGCATCCAGTTTTTCAGAAGTATTGCCACTAACGTAAAAGAAAAAATACGAACCTCAGTACCACAACCACAATTCTGGCCGCATACCTCCAACATCTGATGGACCTGCATCGACATCAACACTAAGCACGAGGGGATCGGCCACCACATTCCCTTTTCCATTTCTTCTCATTCTCATGTGCCCATAAATTCATAGCAGCGACACCTAATTTGGATAAATCAAGCAAAACAGAGCACTCTGAGTCTGAGTAGCAGCAGCATTTTTAGCTTTGTGTAGTCGCAGCAGGTCACATAGTCACATAGCTTCATGCGTCCTGAACGGCGAAGAAGGAGATCGAACGGGCTTACTTGCAACCTCGCACGTCCTCCTCCTGCAAACTCTCGTGCTACAACAGCTCGAGGCGGGCATGTCGACGACTGTTGCGGCGGCGGCGCCTGAGATCAAGGCGGCGAGCTGGGGAGCCACGCCGGCGGGAGCACGTGCGGAGCTCGGGGCGGTTGTCATACGTTCCATACGGGCAGAACCGTGGCGGCGGGCGAGCTGGGACCAGGCCTAAACGGGAGCCGTGGCAGCGGCGCAGTAGGTATGAGGAGGCGCCTGATGCACGAATCCGTGAGGGCGGCGGAGCAGGTCCCTGTCGGCGCGGTAGGTCGGTAGGCTGGGCACTGCGGCGTGGTAGGCAGGGGAAGGTCTACGCGTGGTGCGTTATGCAGGGGCGGAGGCAATGGATCCCTCGGCCTTGGCCCATTTGCGTGATTGCTGGGGTGCGGAGAAGCAGGAGAGGCAGAAAACCCACGACGTACCAACGTACGAACTCTCATTTAATAGTAAAGATTTGTACGAGACATTTTTTTTTGCATAGCCCACAAAAAAATTCACGAAACATTTTTGTGCGATCATAGAATGTCTAGATGTACCTCTAAATTATTTGTTTGTAGTTGACGTATTGCCTCTAAATTATTTGTTTGTAGTTGACGTATTGAAATATATTTAGATAAACATTATCATAACAGGTGCATCTAGATTCATGAGTCCAAACACTGTGTCCAGTATTTATATCTTTTGGGGCCCATGGCAGACCGTCTCTATGCCCTCGCAACAAGAAGTACGGTGGTGGGGCCGCGATGAGCTGAAGGCTTCGGGAGCATGCAGAGCCGCCACCCTCAACACGAGGGATACGAAGGGTAAGCTCTTCTTGGCAGGGACGGATCCAGGTTTTCGAGCTTGGGTGTTCAAAAAAAATTGGCGACTCTATAAAGGATTCACATAGCAAAAATCAGAACTTTTTTCCGCGTAGTTAGAAGAATCATTGATGTTTTTTTGCAGAAGTTAGAGAAGAAGTACTACACAATAAGATTAGATTGATGTCACGTACCTATTTTGCTCACAACACCCTTATACATGCACCTATTATGCAATATATACACATGCAATTTTGTTTATCCAAAAAAATTGGGTGTGCATCTGCACACCCATGACCCTATGTGGATCCGTCCATGCTTCTTGGTCGATAGTTCTCGAGACTGAGTGATGCGACCATTATAGAAATACATTAGCAGGCAGTGGGGGGTGATCTGGCCGGCAAGTTGTCTGGCGAATAGCGACTCGGCCAATCACAAATTCGCTGCCTGGGTGGGAAAAAGATATTTACAATGGCATATGGCGCCCTTGGGAAATCTGGGCCGTCCGTTTCGGACATCCGACGGCCCAGATTCGCCGTTGACCGCGGACAAATCAACGGCGAATCTGGGCCGTCGGATGTCTAAAACGGACGGCCCAGATTTCCCAAGGGCGCCATATGCCATTGTAAAAAGCCATTTTCGCCTGGGTGGCGTTGAGTGCCACATCGGAGGAGGGTCTTGAAGCGGCCACCAAAGCACCGTTTTTTAAAAACAAATCGTGCTTCGTGACTAATTTTTTTGGGTGTAAGGGTTTGATGGCTTTACATTTATATTTTCTTATTTTGCAGTACTAGTAAACTAGTTGTCATGATTCAAATTATTCTATTGATGCCAAGACTTAAAGGTATTTGGGTCCAAGGGCCTTTGCTCATTTTCTTGGTGGCGAGCACCCTCGCATAAGATCATGCTAATTTATTTTACACCTGGGAAACATATAGTTCTTTGAAACTCAACTTCATACTAGACTTCTATACTTCTTTGAAACTCAATTTCAATTATATAGAATTACTGAGTACAATTTTCTATTAGTTAAATTCCATTGTTACCAACATAATATTGTTTCAGAATATTAGTTATAGAGTATTTTCTTATACAGTTGTACTGCCTATCATTATTGAGTATGTTGTGCTATACTGAATACACGCATGATTTGATTATTTGGTATGCTCATCTTGAATGCTCTTTCTTTCATCTTGTGTACACAAGACTGATGTTAGTTTCTCAAAAAAAAAAGTGTAGGAAATTAAACATGGGAATATACTTAACATATTACCGCTTTGTGGTGTGGACTTGGTCATGAGACTTTTCACATACTCAATAAACTTTTGGACATGATGAGCAAAAGTATATTGGTTACTAGTATTGACTTAGTATTTGGATCATACTCTTGTTGGGTCCCTTAGATGTCGCCCTATGGATTGTTGACCTGTTGGAGTTGGGTGGGCCAGGGGTTTCACTTCTTTTTGGTGGATTGACGCATTGCCATTCCCGGCCTCAAGAGTCGGGCGATACGATGCTTGCGGAAGTTTTCAGAGCCGCCGCTCTCTCTCCATGATTGGTGAACGGGAGCTCTTCTTAATCAACGAACATGTTGTCGGAGAAGTTCTCGGGCCGAATGCGGTGACCGAGGATCTAATTCATGGAGACCTCAAGGCGTTTGCCAAGCCTTTTGGATAGGGACGACTACTGTAGAAATGTGTGAATAGGCGGCTAACAAGATGCTCGTCAAGCTTTCTAGCCGCGAACTTGAACAATGGCGTCTCGACCAACCGCAGCTGCCTGGCTGGCAATGAGCTCCATGCAGACGCAGCAATTGTGAAACCATCGTCGCTTCACTTTATGCTTCTTCACATATTCTTTGTGTTAGGTTTTAGAGCTTTATGTGCCTCTCTTCTTGGTAGGATTTTCTTCTTGGTGGGATTACTTTTAAACAACTAATTAAGTACTCATGCTTTAGCTTTTTTTATTCTGTTGATGTCGATATTAGAATGTATTTTGGATCCTGGAGCCTTTGATTGTTTTCTCAACGACGCAATGTTGTTAAGCCTCGTAGGTTTCAAACTTTCCGGGTTAAATTCAATCATTTTCCTAATCTCACTGTTTGACTAGGGTTGGTTATTCTCTAACCTAAAAAGAGTTATAGATTGTAGGCTATCATCTTTTTGTTTTAGTTTTAGAACATCGTAGATACTAGCTAGCTCTTACAAGTTCATTTGGGGCTCTCCTATTTTCCTAGCTCTCAAATAACCCCTACAACTTCCATATTTAACTTTATTAAATTAATAAGGGGTGATTGATTTACAAGAAAATGAATTATGGAATACAACTGAATAAATAAACAAAAATCACTTAATAGCCTATTAATGTATCAACACTTGAAAAATCATAAATTTTATTATTTTTGGAAGATATTGATGATATTGGAAATGTCATAAACTAGTTTAAAATTGAAATTTACCGAAAGAAATATAATATTTAACATGTTATATAATTCTCCAAAGAAAAATAATTAAATTTCCAAGTAGAAATCTAATTTATTAAAAGCCCATCATTTACCATTGGAATAAATTTATAATATAAAATCATATAAATTATTAAAATACGATTCACTATCATTATTTTGGAAAAAAAGATGAATGAGATTTCACATTTAGGGAACCTAAGTTGCACAAAAACAACCAGGGAACTTACATATATTTATTTGTGCAAATGCAACTTAATTGTACCAAGGCACCACAAAAAAAAGGAAAGACTGTAATTAGGTTACACCATACAGTTCAGCAGTAGTCAAAATACAAAATATTTTTTGAAAAGAACTAGTTAGCTTGCACGTGCAATGCACATCTATATAATATGGTGTCGTTTCATCTCTCAATAAAAAAAGGATAATTAATAATGAAATACATTTAACAATGACACTAATCACCCCCACTTTATGCATCATCAATAATAATGTAAGTCTTTCCTCTTTCATCGACGCCGCAGACAGGAGGCCACCGTCCCAACACCAGCTGCCGCCGCCGCCTCCGCGCCGCGCCCCAGCCGCTGCCGCTGTAGCGGCTCCGTGACGGCTGCTGCATCTTCATCTGCTACACCGTGGTCACCATGGTCGTGCTCGCCATCCTCGCCGCCTCAGCGCCGCGTGGCCGCGCCGTTGCCGCGGGCGGCTGCTGCATAAGGATTGGGCAGCGCTGGAGCAGTACTCCCCTCTTAGCAGGCTGGCGACGCGCTGGAGTAGGGATGATGCGGATCAGGTCTGCCAGTTGCGGCACCGCGACGGAGCAAGGGCCTTGCGCAGCGGCCGCGGTGAGTGCCCATCAGAGATACATCGATGAACTGCGGTGACAGCTTCGAGCAGTTTTCGTATCGGAGGACTTGTTCAATGATGTTTGCTACATCGGGACAATCTGAATCGTTGATTGAAAATTAAATGGACAAGATTTAAAGTGTTTGCTACTCGACATGGGGACAATCTGAATCGTTGATTGAAAATTGAACGGACAAGATTTAAAGTATCCCAACATGTTTGCTCTTTTAATAGTAGTATAGACTAGTTGGAATGTACGTGCAACGCACGTTTTAATAATTAAAGAGGACAATTTATAAATAACAATACTACCGTACCTATGTGATTTTTTTCTTTTTACATATTTTATTGCAAAAGAGAATCATGCATATATAAGCATCATGAAGCACACAAATCTCAAATCTCAGACATAAACTTAAGAAACATGTGCACAACGATAAATATGTGCTCTTTGGGTGGCTTCTCGACACAAGTTATGTCATATCCTTAATGTTACACACATATCCTTCAGCACAACCTTGTGGCGGCACCGTCTCGGCCATTATCATCTGCATCATTGCTTCTCACATCGCGTATACAAAGAAGTAAAAGAAAACAAATCTCCAGCCCGCATTCCTAGCAGGGTCAGATTCAGCTTGGCACTGAATGTTCAGGTTGCGACAGTGTGTTGCTCTGGGTTATGAGGCTAGCTGCGGGCGAACAAAAATATTTGGTGAGAAATCTGACTCAGTAACTTATATAGTAACGATGATATGTCAAACGAAACTGCTCTACCTACGACGTTTGTTGTACGACATTTGTCCGACGTTTTAATCCATCGGACCAGGCTGCGTCTCTAATTAGCATCAATGGCCATCAGTCTGTGTCGTACGGCCGTCGGACGGAAAAGTGTCGGACGTAAAGCAGTGTTGTATATCAAATAGCAACTCGTGTGGACGTACAAGTTAAAGTAATTATAAGTTCGAGAGGAAAATCCCAGTGAGGCGACAAAAGCTGGGCGTACATCATTGCACGAGCGCTGATCGCTAATCAACGCGCTACAGCTATTCCAGCGAGATACAAAGCTCTCTTTCGAAGAATATGGCGCCATTATTGTTGTTTGACAAAGAACCCTGGATCAAAAGCTATGAAACTTGCCTTTAAAAAAGCTTCCAGATTTGGTCTCCGTTTATTTTCTTCTCGGCCAATTAACACAACGTAAGCCAACCTAGGGAACTTGGAAGAAAAACTCCAAGGGCGAGAGATGTGTGTTTGAAGGAACGTACCAGATGGAAGATGTCCTTGGGAAAGAGGTAGTGGTGTGCCCGCCAGGAGCGGGCGGGGAGGAGCCGAAGTGAAACTGCGCCAACGCCTTGCGGTTGGGTAGCGGTCGAAGGAGCAGCTCCTCCGTGCTTTTTTCATCTTCTCCACGGCCAGCGACGGCCAGACGGAGACGCGGTCAGGCAGTTGCCGTCGTCAGCTTGGCTAGCATGTACGCTGCCACGAACTTCGTCTTGATCGGAGCCTCGACGATTTAATACATCCTTGTTGGAACAGGAGTTCGTATCATATGACAATTCGTGTTGGAGTAGAACTCTTTGGGACATGATATATATTTTCGGACAATCTGAATCGTTGATCAAAATAAACGGACAAGATTTAAAGTGTTTGCTGCTCGACATCGGGACAATCTGGATGGTTGATCGAAAATTAAACGGACAAGTGTTTGCTCTTTTAATAGTAGTATAGAATATAGATAAAATGGTGATGTTGGGCATTATCATAATCTAAGTGACCCAGCTGCGTACGTTTTGAAGGTATACATGGCCATATGGGACTCCAACCCACCAAATAGGAGTGCAATTCATCTATGTGGTATGTCCTTTTTTTTCTTCAGTCTGAGCCGTAACACACATGGACTGCATGGAGCCATGTACTCCTGCCGGCATAAGCTTCTATCACGTCTTCATTGTGTAACTACATAATCGGTACTTTTTAATAGACTTGGTACTTTTTAAAACGCTACTGTTTATAAAATCATAGCCGTTAAATTTTGCAATCAGACAAGCAGACGTGGTGGCTTTATAAGACTCGTATATTGCTTTTGGTCTATAATCTATACTTCTATACTATTATTACTAGGAAACGTGCCCGTGCGTTGCAACGGAAGAAT
Organism: Poa pratensis; assembly: GCA_947311845.1. NCBI lineage: Eukaryota > Viridiplantae > Streptophyta > Magnoliopsida > Poales > Poaceae > Poa > Poa pratensis. The sequence goes on along the minus strand of CAMZMU010000069.1, from coordinate 10,538,999 downwards.
TTGTTTACATCGTATATGCATTGTTGGTATATCCTCCTACCAATCCAAAGTAAAAAAGATGCTCTTTCCGATCAGGCTGCTGCATGTCAATAACATAAAAACAATACAGAATAAATGTGAAAAACATGAATTCAATAAAAACAAATTCTTCGAAACAAACCTTTCAGAAAGAGCCAAAGAATTGAATACAGTTTGGAACAATATCATGGCTCTGTTATGCATTTAGCTAGTCAGCCAGCTAGCTTGTCGGTTGAAACCATGCACGTGCATGAGGACCTCAGGAGCTGGACCATGGAGTCGTCTGCCTGACTGCCTCTTGCGGCACCTCAGCTACAGCTCGGTTGTGAGCTATGCGCAGGTGAGGGAAGCGACCCTGCCGGCTGCGGGATGGCCACGACATAAACGATTGTGAGTTATGCCGGGAGCGCGTCGCCTTCGCCAACGGAGTGGCTGAGTTTGGCCGTGAGCTCTGTGTTGGCGAGCATGAGCGGCTCCTCCGCCGGAAGCGTTTGCGCTGTGGTGAAAGACCACTTGTACACGGAGATCCTCAGCTGATTTGGCCAGGAGTGATCCACGCAGTCTTATATGAAAAGAAGAACCAAAGTAATACTTGTCACCATTGGAGAAGATCACATCCGTCTTCTTCCTAGCTTTGGCGATGCCTTTGCGCAGATGGAAGGATCGCATGGCCAGCCATCTTCTTCTTATTTTCACCCATGCCTTCGCGTGGCTGGAATGATTGACTTGCCGGCGTGAGCCCTCTTGTGTGCGTTACCGTGCACATGCTCTCGGCGAGATCGTCTCCTCCGAGTTGTCGCCAGCGTGAGCGACAGAGTTGTGCGTGCGTCCCTCCGGTCATAGCCTCACAGGCTCTCGTTGAGATCATCTTCTCCGAGCTCTGCCTGCGTGAGCGATCTGCGTGCGTCTCCTCTGTCACAGCCTCACAAGCTCTTGGCGAGATCTCCTCCAAGCACCTCAGTGAGCGACGGAGTTGTGCGCCCGTCTCCTCCGGCCGGCCTCAGGCTGTCGGCGAGCGCCCCGGCGAGATCGTTTCCTCCGAATTCTGACGTGCTTTGAGCGAGATGTCTCCTGCAGAGTTGCGCCCGTGTCTCCTCTGATCCTTGATTTATCTAGCTAGGGAGTACGCGAGGCCTAAGGCGGTGGGATCGATGGCGTGTATCCTGTCCGTGTTGGACTCAGAATTATTCTATCTGTACGCACGTACGACGGATCCGGGTGGCAGTGCGATGCGTGGGCTGGTTTTTTTACCGACGGAATCGTGCTGTGGTGTGGGCTGGTTTTTTTACCTAACGGAATCGTGCTGTGGGAAGAAGCACGCCACGTACCAAACCAAGACGACGTACCAAAAAACGGACGAAAATTGGGAGGAAGAAACACTACTCGTATTATATCTATATATATATATATATATATATATTATTAAAAGAGCAAACTTGTGTTGATACATTGAATCTGAGCCCTTCAATATTTGGCCAACTGTCTAGATCGCTCCAATGTTTGACAACTCAACACAAATCCACTTTTGCCCGTTTTACCCTCCCACCAAATCACATAATACTGCTAATGCCATCGTACGTGTTCGTTTTATTTCGTGAGCTTCGCAGCAGCAGCGCGGATCTTCTAGCTGTTTAGGGGCGTGCGATCGGCCGCCTTCACGCCGCTCGTCCACCTGCAGGGAATCTAAGGACTAAGGGGCAGCGCGCCGGGAATCGAGGGGCAGCGCTCGGTGCCCACGCGACGCCGCCGCTCCAACCCTGCCGGCGCTTGCGTTCACGCTCGCCGGACCGCGCCCCTCCGCTGGTGCAGGCCATCCCCTGCGTCGCCTCCAACGCTGGATCTCGATCAACGCCGGATCCACTGATGACCTGGTTACCGGCCGCCCAGATACGCGGGCGCCACCTAGCAAGGGCGGTCATGACGATGCTGCCGCCGTCCTAATCCGATTCAGAGCTGGCAGCCATACTACCACAGGGGCACAACATCAAGAGGGGAAATACAAAGCTGCTAGGACGAGAGAGGTCACGTCCCAACTCCCAAGATTTCCGTGATGCCGACAGTCGACACTGCCGCGCCAACGCTTATCAGGTCAGTTTCAGACCATGCTTGCAATTCTTCCCTGTAAGGTTTCGCGTTAGATGGATCTATCGTTTGGTGCTAGCTAGGTAATCAAACTGATTTGTACAGAGTGTACAACGGCTGCAACTTGATGGTTACGTGCGTGTACGTAGAAGCTTTGCTAATTACGTGTGATACTTGTGATTCATTCTGAGAGCATGGCATGATTTATCAGGATGATTGGATGAATGTTTTATTTTCTTGCACCAGCATTACATTACCGGACTATAGAAATATAGGGCTAAATCGGATGGCATTGTCAAGAACCATTTAGATGTGAGATACTTGTGAAATCCGATATGATTAATTCATTTCTCGGCAGCCATCGAGTGTTGTCTTTGCCCCAACGACATCATTCATCCTACATCATTTAGTGAGTATGCCATTGTCCCTGTCTTGGATCATTGCACCAGGTATATTCTTATTATTTTGTTACTTTGGTTTATTTTTTTTGAAAATAAGCTGCATGAGATGCTTATCATCTAGGAGGAACAAATAGTTTCCATTTACATCTAGACATGTTTGTGTGCAGATTTCAGAGTTTGTAAGCCCTATGTATGAGCCGTTGTTTAATTATGCGTAGAACAAAGACACATTGTGCTGCTGTTAATTATTGATGTTCTTTATAGATTGAGGAACTCTGAAACTTCATTGCCAGGCAGTAAAAAATCTATTGGCTCCAGATACGTTGGCTTTATTTTACAAGTTTGCCTTTATGCAATACTATTAAGTACTAACAGTACATTTAGTAAGGATAGGTGGTACCAAATTATAGCTTGATGTGCTAGAGGCAGAGGCGCTACTTATTTTATGACTTCTATTTGTGTCTTTAGATGCGAGCACGACAAAGTGGTCAGTGCAGAGGAAAATACAGTACATTGGCATGTTTAGCACCCTATGGGAATTGGAGATTTATATTATCCATTCACTTATATAATATCAGATGATCGTATCGTTTTTCTTAATCATGTGCAGGTTACTTTGGCCTGGATGAATCTGAAACTTAGTACATATGGTTAGATTCAAGAATAAAATTTGAAGGATCTCCATACAAAATTAAGAGGCAACATGACCATGCAGCTTCCAAATTGTTGTTTCTATAGGCTGGGCACAAAACTTATTCCCAGAGGTAACAATTTAGTGTCTGAGGCTTATTAGTCTGTATCCCAATCTCAAAGCAATGGACGGCACACATAGTGCCGGGGTGCGAAATTAAATGTGAGATTGCATTTCGCCGAAAGCCGAGGGACAAGCAAGGAAGGTGCAAAATTAAAGGAAAACGATTTTTAAACGATTAAAGGAAAGCCGAGGGACAAGCAAGGAAGCAAGGAAGGTGCCAAAACCGGGATAGAATAATTAACAGATAACCGAAGCGAGTTTTTAGCGCTCGACCGAAAATTTTATGGATCGACTGTGCCACGAAACAAATATCAAATGGGACGTAAGTTGATTTTTCTCTCTCCCATTGCAACGCAGAGTTTCTATCGTTTTGGCTTTAGCCATTCAGTTTCATCCGTGCCCGCTCAGAAGACGTGCGTTGCACGTACATGTCAACTAGTAGTAGAGAAAAGAGCAAACTTGTGTTGATACATTAAATCTGAGCACTTCAATATTTGACCAACGGTTCAGATTGTTTCAATGTTTGACAACTCAACACATCTTTTGATTTCGTGTTAATTACAGCCATTGCCAACACTAAAAAGAACATCAAACGGTTCGTTATTAATCTAAAACAATCTGAGCGAACCTAGCTCTGTTCCCTGCCGCCGGCCGCTCAATCCCCGGCGACCGGCGCCGCCGCCCTCCTCCGGTTGCTATTCCGCATCCCGCCTTGTCCCCTCCATCCTTCGGCGCCAGCCGGCCGCTCGCCCAAACGCCCATGTCGACGCGCTCGCCTGACGCCCCCACATCCACATGTCCCCTCCCGCCGCCGCCCAACACGACGCCGGCTAATCCGGGCCACCGTTGTCCTGGTGCCTCGGCCGCTGAACCCCGGAACCACGTCTGCACGCTGCCACCGGCTTGCACCCGTGGCTGTTAATGGCGTGCAGGGGAGGAGATGAACGCGCGTCCGGCCGTTACACGCGGTGGCTAGGTCAGCCTGCCGGCCGTCGATGGCTTTCCTGGCTTGCGAAGAAGCATCTCCCGGCTGGACATCTCGGCGTATACTGGTTCCTACGCTGAATTTTGTTCCACTGAATATTTGTTATTATTTGGGATCTCATAGACGTCTAATCTTTAAGCTGGATCCTGACTGAATTTCGGACTGTGTGCTGTAGGTGACCAGAAGAGAAGTAGGGCGGGGATGGGGCTTGTGTTCGGGAAGCTCTTTCGCCAGCCCTTTGCAAGGACATACCAATCCTCACGACCGGTCTCAGTGCCGCCGGAAATACCACTGTCCTGTACAAATGTAAGCTCGGCGAGATTGTCATCACCATCCCAAATTGGGTTGTTTATGCGGGAAGGAGAGTCGGAGCCGGCCTTGCCGCCGTCACATATGGAGCTCCATTGCCCCATGGACCATGGCCATCTGAACAAGAATTGTTTGTGCTTATCCTCTCTCCACCGTCGCAAGTATGTATGTACCATATTCAGAGGGTATTATGTTCATATTTGCAGGGAATGGGAGTTCAGATTGATGCTGGCATCGATGGGGTGATTACAGAAGCAAATCGGTGCGCTGATCCCAGTTTCCTTAGACAACGAGGTGTTATATTTACATTCCTTTTCTTCTATCAACCATTGCTTTAAGCCTCTATATTAGCGTCTAATGGACCCAGTGGCAATGATTAGGCACCAACGCATCCTCTGTTCACAGCATTCATACTGTTCATGAAGGAGCTCTGCTAATTCAGATCATCGCTAGCATCAAGTAGGTGTATGTATATGTATTTTATTGACTCTTCTTGACTCTTTTAAAATTCCAGGTGTTTCACTAATTCTTGATATGGTTCTTATGTTTGCTTGTGGATTAAAGACATTGCCTCCAGGATGCGCGCGAGCAGATCAACTGTGATAATGACGACCTCAGCATCATCTGCTGCACAACCATTCTTCCTTGTCCTCTTTTACAGTGGCACCATCCTTTTCGGCAAAGGGACTACTTTAATGCTTCTGATCCATAGAAATGTATTTGCTGATGAACAATTTGCACCGAACCGTATACAGCTTGCAACTAGCTTGAGTTGCTGAACGAATAATGCTAGCTGCGTTGTCATCTTGATTAGTCTTCTTATCTCGCTACGATTCAAACTGTTTTCTTGCGGCTATCTGCATGCGTTCTGTGCATTTTTCAGGCAACAGGTGATAGCATTTACCTTATTTTATCAATCTACGCCTGTTAATTGTGTGTCTGTCCTCAGCATATCATCATGTTTCTTCTGTGCGCCTGCAGTTACCTAATATTCTGCTCATTGAGATATTTATCTTATTACACAATTGATAGCACACATTTTATTTTATCACTATACGCCTGTTCCTTATATGCCTGCACTCAGCATATCATCCTGTTTATTAGGTGTGATTGCACTTACCTTATATTCTGCTCATTGAGATAGTTCTTATTACACAATTTGTTCATCACCCCAAATTGAAGGTAATCTGCTGCAGAAAGAATATGTAGCCAAAATTGTTGGTGTATTTTCTGAAGGCGGGGTATGGTATAAATTTGTGGCCGCTGTAGTTAATTGTAGCTGGTTGCTTTCGCTGATCGGTGCCAGTCTTTTCTGCTGTGAATTTCCCAGGTCGAGAGGGGCCCTTTCCTTGTACCTTACTGAATCCATTCACCATATCTTGTAGTCAGGTCTACATCTCTCACGAGGCAATCGTATTTAGCTTGCATGAATTGTAGGCCTTAGTTCCTCCTTAACTTTTTTTTTTTGCAAATCACCAGGATTTCAGAGTGTTTGATGGAGTATATATGTTGTGTTGTTCATCCCTTCCATAAATCTCGCCCTTTCATTTGGAACCTGTCAGATTAAGATCTGTTTTTAAGATTCATTTTAACTTCTCCTGATTATTGCGCCTCGCTGTCGACGGAAACGCCGCCTCTCACTGAAGAATATTCCGCCTTAAATGAGAAACACCAGCGTCAAACCTGAGGTTTGAACTCTGGTGGGCTGGGGTACAACCACCCTCCTAACCATCTTGCTACAGACAAGTTCTCTCATTAATTATTTTACTTGATACTACAAGGATCGTGCGTTGCACTTGCACGCTAACTAGTATTATTAAAAAAGCAAACTTATGTTGATACATTAAATCTGAGCCATTCAATATTTTATCAACGGTCCAGATTGCTCCAATGTTTGACAACTCAACACATCTTTTCGTTTTATGATAATTACGTGATTTGTGCCACCGCTAAAAACAAAACGTACTTTCTATTCCACCATTGGCCGTTGCGGTTGGCGTGGGAACGAGATGCGAAGAAGCTAGCAGATCGAGGTTAGATCGACCTCGATCGGGAACAAAACTGGATCGACGTCGCCCTTGCCTGCGAGTTCCCCGACGCCGGCGACCTAGCTTCCGACCTTCACAACCACACCAATCTCCGAGTTCACCGTCGACCTGGAGTTCGATCCCTGGCATCAGACGACCTTGTGGCCTGGCAGCGGGGTGGGATTCCGGCGGTTGCGGGAAACATGGGCAGCGCTGGGGGATGCAGGGCGGAAGAGGCCATCCCGGCGGTAGGCATGGTCGTGGACAGGGATTTCGAGGTCGTCGATGTCGATTTGGGGATAGGGCGCTGAATCAGTTGGTTTGGTGCTGCTGATGAAGTTTCACTTCGAAGATGCAGCAGATCTTACTCCCCGTCGCGCCGCCCCGCGCCTGTTTGCGTCGTCTATGCGTGGCCTCGCGCCGGCCGCATCCCACCGGCTCGCAGAGCCATGCAGCCTGTCGCCGCCCCCCCCCCCCCCCTGGTTGCCGCCTCCCCCACGGCCGCACAGCCCACCGGCGCCAGGATGGTCTTGCAGTTCTCGCCATGGTGGACTCAACAGAGCACGCCACAGCCGGCTTGAGGGAGAGGAGGGCAGCATGTTGGTGGTTTGAGTTAGAGGAGGGGAGCAAGACGGTGGATTCAAGCGGAGGAGTGGAGCACGACAACGGCTGCTCGATCTTGGTCACCGTCTCCGGTTCTCTCCGCTCGTGTATGAATCCCCAATCATGTGTGTATGCCTGTAATTTCTTCAGACTCCATATTTTTTTGGAATATACTGCGCACCCTATATATTTTTTCTGTAGGCACAGTTTGCGGACATGCCGTGCACCCTGGAAAACGGCGGGACCCGAGCCTCACCGCCGCTTTCGTGCCCGGGCAGCGCCGTCCCTCCTTTGGCTACCAGCGCACCGTTCTGAAACGAGAGGCAAGAACCGTAAATCATCTTCAGTTTGTGTCAGCTGGTCCTCTGATTTTTTCATTTATTTTTTACAAGCTTTTTTTGATCAATTCCATTCGTTGCCTGCGCAGTACTGTTTTGCCCATTCTAGAAGTATTGTACACGCACCATTTTCTCTTTAAGCTATTCAAGGTTGTAGCAGTTCTTCTCGAAATTTTCTTGCAGCTGTGGTTGGAATAATTTGGAGAAGGCACTGATTACATGAGTGAATAGTTACCCAAGAAGTGATTACTAGAACACCTGGCCCCGAGTCTGCACTTGCTACCATAGACGTATTAGCAAAAACAATATACTTCCGATTGTTTGATTGGTAATGATACTCTGGCAAAATACTTCAATTCGATTTTTATTTACTTTCAAATCTCGACATTTGCATTGTTACTGTGACCTTTGGACATGATCGTGAAAATAATTAATGTATCCATTTGACAGGACCCCACACTCTAAACAATTGATTGTATTCTTGATATCTGTGGGTTTGAAACCTCCAAAATTTAACAAGTCAGTGTCTTCCAACTTTTCTGAATTTTATGACAATTCATTACACAGAATTTGCCAAAAGAAGTGCTGCTTTCATCTAAACAGTTTTGAACAGTTATGCATAACATATACAAATGAAAATCTGCGGCAAGCGTTGTTGGCAAACTTCAATAACATTAATTGTTTAGTATCTCCCAAGTGGTAAGTGTGGACAAAGATATGCCAATTTACATCGAGCACAATGGTGCTCTTGATGGTCTGGAAAAAATGAAGAAGATGAATGTAGACGAAGAGGAATTACTTGACTAGCTGCTCAAACTTAACCAAAACAATTTTTTTAGAATTTTTTGTTTTAACATTTTGTACAAATAATTTTGACGAACTTCATTAACAAATCTGATGATAAGGGAACTTGCTATGACATCTATCTTAACAATATTACAATAAATTATGAGACGTGCGTTGCACGTGCAAGTTCACTAGTAGATAATGTAACATATGAAGTTGCACATTTTCGCAATCCAAACAGCAGAAAATAATGTGCAAGTTATGCTTATGTTTTGGCGCAACTACGTCTTATCTTTACTGAAGCACCACAAAGAAGAAAATATATTTAAAAGAGAAATACTTATTTTGTTTAAAACTAGATAACATAATCTTATTAGTAGTCAAATAATTTAGCAATGGTTAGAATATAAAATCTTATACATGATAAGAATAAGATTGAGTAACTTATTTGGGAAACGGAAATGGACGAAGTTCCACATTTTCTTAACCTGAGCTGCACACTACATCTATTAAATATGCACTCATCAAATTTGATGCCTCTTTAGACATGGCAGAACTATTCCAGTATTGGAAATTGACGCGAACATTTTTTTTTTTTGACGAACCTCGTCAAGAGGGCGGGGAGCTCCCGCATTGCATTTAAGAAGAAGAGTTGGTCCAGTTAATAGGGAAACCAGACCGAAAAACCATACAACACACGGTTAATTTTAAGGAAAACCGGTAAAACCCAAAAACACCCTATAACTAGTCAGGGCACATCATCTGAGCCTGACACAAGAGTTCCAAGGCCCAAGGCCAACTGAAACCCCTTGTGCTCAGCCAGACCAGGCAACACAGCCACAGGAGCACTCACCCGACAAGACCAAAACTTGCACCTAGCCTTAATGTAACAGGAATTATACATTAACCTTGACCAACTCACGAACAGCCTGCATTGTCAACGGCGTGACAGGCTGCTTGCACATCTTCAGGTAAGGCTTCATCTTTTCTTGCACATCTTCCTCGGTGTCTTTCTTTGAAGTCTTTTCCTTTGGCAAATCACCGAACGCTTCTGCCCTCCTATATTCAGCACGCTTTGCAGTCGGGACACTGCACTCCTTGTTCTTCTTCTCCAATCGTCCACTACGCCTCCCAATAAAGGTAGAATCCCCTTCAATCTGCAACTGAATTGGGGCATCGAGCAAGGAGAGCGGCGCCGTGCAACTGAAATTGTTCAAGAGCTCATCTAGCAAGGTGGGCGAAGCCGGACCAAGCAGAGGGCCAACGCCATCCGACGAGACGTCGGGCTGAGAAACCTCTAGCATGCGATGGTTGCCTGGCGTTGTCAGCTCAGCACTCAGCTCCCCAATAGCTACCTCAGCCAGCTCAAAGCCCTGGCAAGAGGCCACAACTTGATCACCTTGGTCTTGCTCTTCCTCTCCCTGAAGCTCCGTCGCAGGGAGGACAGTGTCTAAGTCAGGAGGGTCATCCATGGCCAGCTCAGACAAGCAGCTTGCCCCAACCGCCTCGCTAGCATGAGCAAGCCTACCACCGATAGCCTCCATTAGCTCCCACATGCCAGAGACCTGCTCAGTCCATCCTTGCACAGCAGCGACTAGATCACGAAGGGGCTGGAAAACCTCCTCCAAACGAGCCGCGAACATGGCTTGCAGCTCAACACCAAGTGCCTCCGCTTGAGTCGCAAGGAGAGGCTGCAACATCTCCAAGGCGATGGCGGCAGTGCCAGAACCAGCCGCAGCATCTCCCACCCCATGCGGAGCCTCTAGAATGAGCGTGTCCCGCTCGGCGACGACCGAAGCCCAAGAACGGTGAGGACTAGGGGATGTAGGCGACTGCCCAGCAACAGCCCCGTCCCTCGAGCGACTAGGAGGCGCCGGAGGAGAGCGGCTGAGAGCTTCATCTCCTCCAACGGAGGCAGCAGGCGAGGGGACAGGGCCATGGCAATCCCGCTCACGATGGCCGGGACAACGGCATCTTAAGCAACGAACAGGTCCATGGCAATCAGCGACGAAGTGATCCGGTGCCAAGCATCGGAAGCATAGGCCAAAGGTCCTCCGCTTGAAGGCGGGGGAGATGCCCGTCTCCTTCCTGGGCGGTGGTGCAGGTTCCTTGTGCATCCTTCGTCGCCGGCGATCTCCAACCTTCTCCCATCCCTTCTCCGCCGGCATTGAGAGAACCTCAGAGATGTGCACCGGCGTGAAATCCGGAGGGAGCCGAGCAGGGGGAGGCGGCAGGACGATCCCGGAGGCTCCAACTTCTCCAACCGCAGCAATGGAGGCGGTAGAAGTCGCAGCTCCTACTCCAACCGCAGCAAAGGAGTCAACTCCAGCCTCCACGAGTGCCCCGCCAGCGGAGAAGCCCAACAGCGGCGAGGTGCCAGGCACCTGCTCCACCCCAGACAGAGAGGGAGGCCGCACGTCGCCCCCATCGCCCTGCCCGGCAGCCGGTGGCAGGTCGACCACTTGCGGCGTGAAATTGGACGGGAGCCTATCAGGTGGAGGCGGCGGTCGGGGTGTGGCGGACGGTGCAGCCGGGGAGGGCCGCTGGATTCCCGTGGAGGGCGCATCGGGCTCCATCTCCCCTGCACCAGAGGTCACCACCGAAGAGCCAGCTCGATTTGAATCTGGATCGGGGCTGGCAGCAAGGGATATGGGGTGAGGAGTGGGGGCAGAGGCTGGTGGGGGGGCCTTGGTGGTCGGGGAGGACATGGCGCAAGGCCAGGAGGCAGGGGGGCTCGCGGGGCGGGGCTAGGCGGCGGCGGCGGAGGCCGCGCGGTCGTCAGGGCTGGTCGCGAGAGCCATACATCACTTGACACGAACATTTTACCATGTATATTGCCTAAAACTTTTTATGATACAGATGCAGCAGCCGAACTAATCTTTCGCTTGTAGTAGTATATATGTCAACCAACAAAACTGAAACACGAAGTCTCTCCCCTAAAAATTCTGGAGATAATGAAATAGCATCACCAAGAAAAGGAAGAAAAAGAATCAAAGAACAAATCGTCACTATGTACACCGTAACACCTCGGCTCTATGTACCGGAGTTCCTCTGTACTTTCCCTGCTCATCAGATCACGCCCGGTGGGCTCTCCGGCCGCTTCGCCGCGCTGGTGACCCACCAGTCTCCCTTCCGCAGCGGGCTCTCGGCGTGCACGGCCGACTTCACGTGCCGCTTGCCCTGCGCGGCCACCGGCTCGTCGTCCCCGGCGCCGTTCGCTGCCACCGCCGCAGTGGGTTCGACTGCACCGCCGCCGACCGTGAACACGAACGGGCCCATGGGCACGTCGTCGTCGAGCGCGAGCAGGGGCTCGAGCGCCTCCACGACGTCGCGCATGTGCGGGCGCGCCTTGGGCACGCTCTGCAGGCAGGCGTGCGCCACGGCGGCCGCGCCCTGCGCGGCGCGCGTGGAGTACTGCGACTCCATGCCGGGGTCCATGATGCGGTGCAGCCTGTCGTCGGCACGGCGGAGGTAGGGGCGCGCCCAGTCCACGAGGTTCTGCTCCCGGCCGCGCCGCTTCTTGTCGACGGAGCGCCGGCCCGTGAGCAGCTCCAGGAGCACGACGCCGAAGCTGTACACGTCGCTCTTCGCCGTGAGGTGGCCCGTCAGGATGTACTCCGGCGCGGCGTAGCCGTGCGTGCCCATCACCCGCGTCGTCACGTGCGTGTCGTCCCCTTTGGGCCCCTCCTTCGCTAGCCCGAAATCCGATAGCTTCGCCGTGTAATCCTGAAAATTCATACGAAGAACAGTCAGTAAATTGCTCTGAACTTTCAACTGAAATGAAATCGTACTAATATGTAAGATCAGATTATGAGGTTTATCTTAAGGAGTACTGTGTGCTTGTACTTCGTACAGTGTACTTCAATGATGATGGTATCTATGTACGTTGTACCAGGTTCGGGACTAAAAAACTGTAGGCTTCGAACTAACCAGACAAATGAGACAATACAGCATTATTAGTTTAGACGATGACTAGGGCCGGCATCTAGAATCAAAACAGAGAGATGTTGCACTAATTTGTCGGACGCTGAAACACAAAAATCAGATTTGATTTGAGCACGAGCGTTTTATCCCAGAAAGGATCAACGCTTACGTGCGACCTGCTAGGATGCTACGTACGATGGCTGATGTGTCCTGGAGCAGGCATAACAAAATTCACGCTGCTTCCTCTACAATATTTCAAGGCCGATGGCGACTTGGCACTGGCCTGTCCCACTCACTTCCTCGACAAGATTGAATTTTGGTGCAGATGTGATGTAGAGCAAGATTATGACATCAGGGGATGGAAGAATGAAACTCACCGAGTCGAGCAGAATGTTGGAGGCCTTGAAGTCGCGGTAGATCACCGGCGTGTCCGCCTCGTGCAGGAACGCCAGCCCCTTGGCGGCGCCGACGGCGATCTTGAGCCGCGTCGACCATGGCAACGACGAGAGTACATCTGAAAATAGCCAAACAAAACACGCCCGGATAACGAATTAGCAACCCAATGGATCAATCAAAGAGAAAGTTTGTTAGCAATAAGCCATGTCGCCATTGCCGTGCGATCGAGGTGTCAGTGCACCGAGTCGAGGTCCGTGGCGGGCATGGCGTGTGCGTGAGTGTGTTGCGTGTCTGTGCGCGTGTGCGTGCGTGTGTGCGTGCGTTCCGTTAGAGGCTAGCGAGGATAGGGGAGAGAGACCAGGTCAGGCACGCCAGGGAGGCCGCGTTGTCCGCGTCAGAGCGCGGCGAGTGCGCGAGCCAGGGCGTGCTGATCGTGGCGAGGTGGGCGCGTGGACTGCGTCAGTGCGCGTCTAGTGCGCGGCCGTGGCTTCGTTAGGGCGAGCTAGAGCGGCTATAAAAGCTCACCACCCCTGTACTCCATTGCCATCGAGTTGGTGCTCGAGTTATCAAGAAATCCGTTGGTGCGGAGGGCATTAGTGCGCCGAAAAATTCTTGTGTCCATCCACTGTTTTTCTTCCTCCTCTGTCCGTTTCAGGTTTCGGCAACAACATTTGGTATCAGAGCCATGGCGTTGGTTCCGCACGGCGCCGGGGGGAGCACGGTGTCGCTCTCTCTTCCGATGCTGACGACGGAGAACTACACCGTCTGGGCGATCAAAGCTGAGGCCATCCTTGACGCCGCAGGTGTGTGGGAGGCAGTGGTGCCGGAGAAAGGCGCCACGGTGGACGAGAAGAAGAACAAGACAGCGCGTGCGCAGCTGCTCAGCGCGCTGTCCGAGGACATTCTGCTTCAGGTCTCGTCGAAGAAGAAGGCGGCGGAGGTGTGGGACGCCCTGAAGACGCGATTCGTAGGTGCGGATCGTGTCAAGGCGGCGCGTCTCTCCACCCTCCGCGGCGAGTTCGATCGGCTGGACATGGCGGATGGGGAGAAGCTGGACATCTTCGCCGGGAAAATCAGCGGCATGGCGGCGAGGTACGCCGGGCTCGGCGCAACCCTCGGAGACACTGCGATGGTGAAGAAACTCCTGGACTCGGTGCCCGATCACCTGTACACGGCGGTGGCCGGGATCGAGCAATTCTGCGACGTGAACTCCATCACGTTCGACGAGGCGCTCGGGCGGCTCAAGGCGTTCGAGGAACGCACGGAGTGGCGCAAGCAGCGCAGCGGCGGCGAGAGTGGTGATGGTCAGCTGCTGCTCACGGCAGCGCAGTGGGAGGCACGGCGTCGAGCACGCGGCGGCGGCGGCTACGACGACGACGCGGCAAGCAGTGCGGACCGAGGCAGGCGCGGCATTGGGAGGTGCAACAACTGCGGCACCCGTGGCCACTTCGCTCGGGACTGTTGGAAGCCGAAGAAGGAGAAGGAGAAGGCGATGATCGCCGACGTCAACGTCGAGGACCTGCCAGGCCTCGACTAGGTCATGGCTTAGGAGGGAAAATGTTAGCAATAAGCCATGTCGCCATTGCCGTGCGATCGAGGTGTCAGTGCACCGGGTCGAGGTCCGTGGCGGGCATGGCGTGTGCGTGAGTGTGTTGCGTGTCTGTGCGCGTGTGCGTGCGTGTGTGCGTGCGTTCCGTTAGAGGCTAGCGAGGATAGGGGAGAGAGACCAGGTCAGGCACGTCAGGGAGGCCGCGTTGTCCGCGTCAGAGCGCGGCGAGTGCGCGAGCCGGGGCGTGCTGATCGTGGCGAGGTGGGCGCGTCTAGTGCGCGGCCGTGGCTTCGTTAGGGCGAGCTAGAGCGGCTATAAAAGCTCACCACCCCTGTACTCCATTGCCATCGAGTTGGTGCTCGAGTTATCAAGAAATCCGTTGGTGCGGAGGGCGTCAGTGCGCCGAAAAATTCTTGTGTCCATCCACTGTTTTTCTTCCTCCTCTGTCCGTTTCAGGTTTCGGCAACAACAAAGTTAACTGAATTCAGAAATATTCAAGTTGAATTGTATCGCTTACTCTTGAAGAGGTGGTTCTCGAGGCTGCCCCTGGGCAGGTACTCGTAGACGAGCATCCGGTGGTCGTCCTGGTTGCAGAACCCCAGCAGCTTCACCAGGTGCGGGTGGCGCAGCATCCCCAGGTACACCACCTCCGCCTGAATTCATCACAGAAGAAAGTCAGTAATCAGCACACGGAATCAATTGATAAACGTGGTTGGCAATCAATTGAAGTTGATCTGGCACCAAAGAAGAGGAACGTACCAGCCACTCGCGGTGTCCCTGGACGCCGTCACTCTCGAGGTCGAGGTACTTGACGGCGACCTGCTGCGCGGCGAGCCCCGGGCGGAGGCTGGCGTCGACGGAGCCCTTGTAGACGGGGCCGAAGCCGCCCTCGCCGAGGAAGTTGGTGGTGGAGAAGTTCCTGGTGACGGACTTGAGCTCGTCCAGGGTGAAGGCGTGCAGGCTCGTCGTCGCCAGCGTCCGCGACAGGTCCTCCAGCGACAGCGACCGGAGGTTCATCACCGTGCGCCGGCGCCGCCCTGTCCCCGCCGCCACCGCCACCGCCCGCGGGTCCTGCTCCTCCTCGTCGAACTCGTAAACCCCGAAGCATGCCAGGACACACCTCCTGGCCCCCATGACCCTTCTTCTCTCGTTGCTCTGCTCTGCTCCTGTGCTGTGTGCGTTCCTCTGCTCTGCTCTGTTCGAGAAAGTCACTATAGCTGGTTTGCGACTTGGTTGTTGGACGAGGGTGGAAATGGCGCGCGCGCGAGTATATAAAGGGCTTTGGTGGTTTTGGTTTGGATGGAGGTTCGCAGTAGGTGGGTTTGGAACATTCTGATTAACTAGCAAGCTAATCGAGCAGGGGGGGGGGGGGTATTAGAGAGACTAAATCATTGGTGACGCAGCGGCTTGGTTAGTTAGTTAATTACTGGGCAAAAGCCATCTCGAAAGAATTTTTCCTCGGTGAAATTATTATGCGTGATGCATGCATAGATGATGCCTCTCCCTATGTAGAGATGTCGACACACCAACTCTTAGGGCTGCTGTTGACTAGTGGAGACTGCTCAAGTTTAGTCCCACCTCGTTTAGGGGAAGAGGCCACACCCAGCTTATAAGTGAGAGATTCCTCCTTCTATAAGTCCGGGCTTTTGGAATGGAATTGGCTCTCCTCTTATAGTTGGGTTGTGTGCGCATAAACGCCTGAAACTAAACCGAGTGCTGGCCTGAAACTTCCCCTCGGACAGAATGGCATATGACAAGACTAGAACGAAGAACAGTGGTCGTTTGTGCTTATCATTTGGAGGAGTTGGTTAATCCTTCTTATACTTAATCATTATTATCTTTTTAGATGAAAAGTCTTAATTATTGTGTTGTGCTCGTTGTTGTTTAAATATAGGCGGATAAGATCACGCTGGCTGATCTTGCGACTTCCCACACTATTGGTTTCAGATGGGTACTAGTGGTACAGAACTGCAGGCCTCTCCCACTCCATTCAGTAATTGGTGTTTCTCTTTGTCTCTCCTTGTCATTTTCGGAGTAGCATTCGGCAGCATTTGTTTGCCATTTTTTTAGTTGGCAGATTCCTGTTCAGTTACACCATTGACCTTGAAGAAGCAAGGAGCCTGGCCTGATTTCGATTTGGAACTACTTTAGGTGCGCACAAATCTGCTCGAGTTTTGTACGAGCAAGTAAAATAATCCCTTAAAACATTAATCCAAGAAGGAAATTATGTTTTTGCTATGTGGTCCGATTTTTCATGTCTTTTCATTGGGAGCCAGCGTGTTGAACGCATGACGCTACCCACAGAGTTTAAATTCTTTGTTATTACTTGTAATAATATATTAATATTAAGAAGATACCAAATATGCATGTCTTAGAAACAACTCAAAATCATGAGCAATTCTCAAAAAAAAGAAATCATGACCAATTCGAAATATTGAGTATGCACACAACCCTATTATTAAGAAAAGAAATATCTAATGCACAAAATAAACAACAATGACATTAATCATTGGCCTGAACCGATGAAGGTAAATTAGAGCAAATTAAATGCAATGTCTTCAGCAAGATAGCGATGTTGAAACGGATCCATTGCCGGGTATATATGACCGGCGAAGGTTAGACAAAGAGTTTAAATTCCGATGCTTACATAATTATACACACATGTTATATTCCAAAAAAATATGTGATTAGAGGGGCGAGTTGGCATACGTGTGGTATATGTTTTACCTGACTTGTCTTCCTAATGAAACCAAAAATATATATTGTTTATGTTGAAAACACGTAGATTTTCAAATACCAATTGTGGGCATCAACATAACATGTTACAAAACAATGCCGAAGAAACTTTGAGCGAATAAATATGCTTATAAAAGAGAAAAATTCTACTTTTGGCTACCAAACTCTCATTGAAATCCACATTAGATCCTAAAGCTACGAAATGGATCAAAACTGAACCATGAACTTGTCTTATGGAATATTAGATTAGATGGACTGCAACTAGTTTTTCAACATTTAGTTGAAACCCAGGGAGCTCGGGAGGCCAAGCCAGTCAGTGTGTGAACCGTGTATCCATATGGCAACCACATCGGTAAAACTAACTTTATGTCGATGGCACGTCCGCATAATATCACTTAAAAATCAGTCTAGGGTCCAAAAGTGAATGATTTTAGAATATCAGGGGTCAACTTTGCACTGATTCATAGTTTTAGGATCAAATGTTGAATTAAGTAATTTTTCAGACAAAAGTGGACTTCCTTTTAAAAACAAGTGACACGAAAACAATCATGATATGGCTGGCTCCAGACATAACACCGACTTCGCGACAAATTCTTCTCTTTAAGCAAAAATAGCCCTATCATAGGGATAACCAAACTTCCACGTACAACCGTTACATCTTTCTTGAAGGTGTCTTCTTGGTGCTTAGAGTACTACCTGAGATGTTTGATGTTTGTGGATTTTCGTCTGATTGAAACTGTTGTATTTATGTTGCTAACGGTGCACCGATGTTATCCACGGTGTGGCATATTCTTTTCTTGTGTATGTCGTTCGGCCTTTACGTCTTGGATGTCATTTGAATGCAATTTTAGTTGTGTGTTTGTAGGCTTGTAGCATTGGTATGTACATGCCAATATAGTGATCCTTCCATTATCTAAATATAACAATAAGATAGAAGATAAGTCAGCAAAACAAGGTTTCCAATAGTTGTTGCAAGGCCCAGGCACAACTAGTGAAGGCTCATGGTTTGACCGGAGAGTTTGTGATGCAAGAGAATATTTTGTTAAAAGAAGTAGGCATCACATACGTTGACATTTGCGAATCCATCCGGTTTTCAAAAGAAACAAATACGTAGAGACGCTATCTACGTTGTCATGTGAAAATGATACTATTAACATCGTAATCAAAATATAGTCATGACATAATAACTTGCCTATTTTTTTATCGTGTATACAGAAAAGATGTAATTGTCAAGGTCGCATATGAAAACTCAATCAACTCTCTATAATGTTGACCGCTACAAAAGTAAGAGGGGGAAGTGTAAAGAACAACTTACGTGGTCATCATCTATCGAAAATTGCAGGACGATCAAACACGGATGTGGTTTCAAAGATCCAACGGTACATCTGATGCAATTAAGAGTTACTCCCTCCGTTCATAAAAGGATGTCTCAACCTATCTCAAATATGTATGTATCTACACACTAAATCATGTCTACATACATGCAAATTTGACAATGATTGAGACATCCTTTTGTGAACGGAGTGAGTAGATAAGTTTCACGCCACGATTTATAAGACTTGTATTTTGGAAGCCTATAGCATGCATCACATCACCACTAATATAAAAGCCACAGACAGGGGTGATCCAACTAATCCTGGCCACACAACAAGCAATCGAACGGTCAGACGGTAATCCGTGATTACAGGGACGGAGTACGGAGCGCGGAACCCAGCGGAACGGACAATTCAATCGATCGATCCGCAAAAAAAAAACTCCCCGTCGCCCCACTACGCGCTCGGCCGCCCCTGCCATCCTTGCCCGCCGCCTGCCGTACCGCCCATCCGGCGACCACGCCCGACGGGCCGCCGGACCCCACCCTCTACGCGGTCGACACGCCCGACGCGCCGCCGGCCCCCACGCGCTCTACGCGCTCGCCAACCGCCCGCCCATCCGCCGGACCTCATGCCAGATGTGCTGCCGGTGCAGCCTCCATCCCTACGACTGACGACGCCCCCGCCGGCCGGCGCAGCCACAACGCCTGCGCCGCCGCCTATCAGCCTCCGGAAACAACGACCGGGTCGGACGAGATCGCTGGCCGCGCCGCCGGCATAGTCGCCCAGACTCCGGAAACACACGGCCGCCCCCAAACGGGTATGATTTATATTCTGTACACCAGTCGTTGGAACTGCATCACGACTTAAATTTCTGCATCACGATTGAAAGTTCTGGATACTTCCTCCCTGTCACCAATTGCATGCAAAACGTGATTTCTTGATTTGCATATCATCCTTAATCCTTAATTTGACTGAATAGTTGCCTCCCTGTCACCAATTGCATGCAAAACTTGATTTATTGATTTGCATAGCATCCTTAATTTTTATTTTTGTTGTGAACGCAAAAAATCTGGGTCTCTTAATTGGTTCATCATCAATAATTATGGGAAGCTGATTTCAGGGAGGTATTTGCGTTTGGAGTATGATTTGCACTCTGTACACCATCCGTCAAACTGCATCATAACAATTGAAATTACTGTATCATCACCATTCAAAGTTCTGAATAGTTTTCCTCCCTGTCAGCAATTGCATGCAAAACTTGATCAGTGATTTCCATATCATCCTTATTTTGACTGAATATTTGCGTCCCTGTCACAAATTGCATGGAAAACTTGATTTATTGATTTCCATATCATCCTTAATTTTTAGCTATTCATCATCAATAATTATGCGAAGCTGGTTTCAGGGAGGTATTTGCGTTCAGAGTCTTCTTGCTGCCACAATCTTCGTCATCATATTTATACCACCATTGTAATCATTTCCAAATGAGGTTTTAAACCACGATCATTTGCAGGGACACACTATTGTTCACTAATTCGAAAACACAAGTATGTCATCTTCGAACCATATTCCATTTGAGGACATAACCAATGGGAAACCACAAGGTAACTACCAACAATTTGCAGTGATGTACTATTCATGTCCTAATTGGGTCATATATGCATAACATATAGCTGACATCGATGCAGATCCTAAAGAGGCTAAGAGGCAGAGGGATAGGGAATATTATGCAAAAAATAAAGATAAGATTTTGAGTCGCCAACGCCAATCACGTGAGCTTAAAAAACAATCATTAGCTACCGTGAATGACGAAAACACTATATGTGCAGGAGGTGATGTTTTCTAAACTCGCAACATATATATGACATGTTTTCGTATGCCATATTTATGTACGAAATACTGATTTTTCTGTGATATATGCAGATCCTAAAGAGATCAAAAGGAGGAAGGATAGGGAGTATTATGCAGCCAATAAAGACAAAGTTTTAAAGCGCCAGCGCCAATCACAGCAGCTTAAGAATCAGTCATCGGCTCATGTTGACCAAAACATCTTATGTGATGCAGCACCCACTGGACAAAGCGGAGTCACCCAACTGCAATGCAGAACACCTGCAGGAGGTCAATCTAACATATTTGTTTCTCAATGTCAACCTGAAATACTGATTTATTTATAAAACATGTATTGCATATTTCCATTTATATGAATACTGATGATTTCATCTCCAATGTATTTGTAGGTGTTAATGGTGTGAATGTGTCTCAACCATCGGCGCCTTCCCGTCGTACCCCATTGAGCAACGTAACCAACACACACAAAAATGGGACACTTGGTAAGAACCTTCAACACTCACACCACAGTTTTCACCGATACTTAATAGCAATAATCATATGCTGACAGAACAAGCTATATGTTTCCCACTGTCTACTTTAGGTATTGGCATGTTTTTGTATTGCATAACCAGTATACATGGAAAACTGATTACATGTATTTTGTTTAATTCTAGGCCTTAATGGGGTACATCTATCTCAACCATCGGTGCTTTCCTGTCATGGTTCACAACGTACCCCATTGAGCAACGTAACCAACACAAATACAAATGGTACACTTGGTAATAACCTTCAGCATTCATACCTCAGTTCTTTCTAATTTATATATTATACAAAATATCGTATGCTGAATGCTCAAACTATGTGTTTCACATTGTCTACTTCAGGTATTGGGGATATTGGATCTGCATGTTCCAGCAAGAACATGAACATGGATCTTCACACATTATGCTTCGAGACAACTTTGATTGCCGACGATGACAGTGACTGGCTTCATAGAGATGATAATTATCTGCCACAGTGGACAAGCCTCCAAAAATTGCAGCATGACTCTACATCTGTAAAAGGGAAGGAGCAATATAGCTTCATTGCGAGAAGCGCACATGAAGAGAATAAAAGGCAGCGTGACTCTTCAGAGCAGACACGGCAGCGGAAAAGGGAACGGTACTCATTAATGCCAGATGAACAGAGGGACGTGCGGTTGCACAAAAATCGTGAGTATAAAAAATGCATACGTCAAAACAGGACAATGTCTGCCCGTGATGGTATTGTACCTGCGTCTGCTGGCACACCTACTGGGGCAATCACGTCACCTTGCACACCGATTGTACAAGCACAGCCATCCAAAAATCATGGAACAGGTATTGTCCCACCTCCAGATAGTATAATAATATTCGCTTCATTTTGGGGTTGTAATTTGGGCATCTTCCAGGTGACACAAACACAAACAGTGATGATGAAACCGATCATGCAGGGATTTTCGAGCCAATTAAACAGGGTGCTATATTGCATGGTAATAAATAATGTTTAGTTTACGTTTTACTACAGCCTTCGTATATAAAATAGATGATCTGATTTAACATGTGTTTCTTCTTACTCTTATGAATCTTGCAGATGGCATATACAGTCATCAGGACTGTGACGCTACAGGGATTTTTGAGCCAACTGAACACTATGCTGCACCGGAAGGTAAAATAAAATAATGCAGCCATTTAATGCAGCCATTTATCTACCCCGCTCTCACAAATTATGGAGTCTGATAATGCTTTCCTGAGGGAGTCGTCTCATATTTCTCATGTACTCCTGCAGGGATATCCAACATGGAGAACCGTCCTGGCTCATCTTATAATCAAACTCGACAGGGTATCATATCATCTGCTAGATTGACGCCTCAACAAAAGGCGACTTCTTTACAGATGCTACGCATTGCCCGCGAAGAAAAAAATGCTGGAAATCATATCGGTGTTAATTCTGTGGAAGTGTCTCATATATCGCCGACTTCTGTACAAACAAATGGTACAAACAGCCGATTTGATTCAGTTTATAATAATAGACTATGCTTGCTGCCTTAATTATTTCATGTGTGCCTACATAATTTTTTTGCAGCTGTAAGCAGGGTTAATATTGATCACAAACAGAAGGGTGTTATTTCCGTGGAGGGGTCTCACAGATCGGCTACAAATGTTACTGAAATTTTTGAGCCAACTGAACACTATGCTGCATCGGAAGGTAAAATGGAGTACCTATTTTTTGGACCCTAAGATGCAAAAAAATATTGGTTGTCGTTTCATTTGGTTCATACACATTTACCTATACAGATTGGTCATTGTTCAAACAGGTGATGAAGATTCTGATACTACATGCAACTTTGAGCTACATGAACAATACTCATTATTTGATGATGATGATGATGAGTCCAGGATTTATCGTGGCCAAGGTAAATTATTTGGATACAGTTATTAAGATGGATGTATTCTGATAACAAATTTTGCGTATCTAATTTTGACCTTCATCTATTATATCTTGGCAGGAGATGTGTTTGATTCGTGGAGAGTGACAAGTGGTGTTGCTCCGAGTAACCAGAATGTGGATCCTTATGACTACGTGTACCACAATCTACCAACCAAGCATCATGTTTTGAGAGCAGTACCGATTGCAAACACTGTGGGGCAAGTAGGATCCAATTTGAGGGTCCCGCATTCTGTTGCAGAAATGGAAAGGTCAAGATAGTTACCCCTGAAGTTCCTGCGGAGTTGCGCCGGTTGTTTACAAGTCAGGTTGATGATGATGCAAAATATTTTAGAAAGCACATAAGGTATTTCAACAGCCACTTTCTTTCACAAGCCTTGCGGTCACCCTCGATCCTCGGGTCAGCAACGCGGCGAAAACCGGTGTATATACCTTCTGTGCACACGGGGCATTGTACTATAAGGCGGATGATCTGGTGCCCGGTGGTCAAGGTCCTAGACATCTGCAGCTCTACATCTATGATACTGATGAAACCTTGGAACATAGAGCAAAGCGGTCTCCGGATCTTGATATAAATCTCATACGGAAGATTCTAGACATACTTAAAGACAACCCGTATGTGCAGGTTTTTAAGAGCATGGGCTCTCTTCCAAATACAGAAGAATATAAGATTTCATTGAACACGGACATAAGGCTGGACCAACGAAGGTACAATGCTCCTACAGCTTCCCAGGTGGCTGCGATGTGGGTCGAAGGGAGCGATCCACAAAACACTTTTGATAGGCAAGTTGTCTTGCATGGCAAAGGTGATCGTCCCATATACATCAGAGCATACTATGGTTGCTATGATCCTTTGGCATATCCATTATTCTTTCCGGAGGGGAAACTGGATGGAACCGTTGGATGCCATACGATGGAGAGGCTCCGGTGGTTGAAGAGAACAACGAGGATGGGACCGAGGGTGAGGACTTCCCAGTTCTAGATCGTACTTCAAATGTACATGATGAATCAAACACGGATGATGCAGCAGGTAATTGTCCTGATGCTTCTAACGTGTTCACGTTTTTATTCCTTGATCATTACTGATGAGTTCTTTTTTGAACCGTGTCCTAGATGGTGAAGAGGACCAGGAGGATGGTGACGATGCTGGAAAGTCCAGAAAATTTGTCAGCGCAAGGGAGTACTACTGTTTCAAACTACAATGCAGAAAACACCTTTTTAACATTATATTATTTGGTGCACGCGGCTTCCAGCAATGGGCTGTTGACATGTATATCAAGATGGAGACCATGAGACTTGATTTCTACTCTAAGCCTGAGAATCAGAAACTCATTCGTGCCGATCTATACCAGGTATCAAAACGTTCTATATTGAATAAAAAGGTTCATCGGCTAGCCTTCCAACAAGAAACCTTTTCCGTTTACCAACTACTCAAGTTTTGATTCATCTGTTTGTTAGGGTGTTGTTGACGTCATGGATGCGGGCGAGACACGTGGTTCTCAGGTTGGCAAGAGAATTGTGCTACCAGGACTTTTCCAGGTGGTGACCGAGACATGCAGCGGAGATTTCTTGATGCAATGGCGTTAGTCCAGCGGTATGGGAAGCCTGATTATTTCATCACCATGACTTGCAACCCGCACTGGGAGGAGATTACATCCAGGCTTGAACCCGGGCAGACACCGCAAGACCGTCCAGACCTTGTGGCGAGAGTTTATAGGGCCAAATTGCGTAGTATGAAAGAACTTTTGATCCAGAAGAAGTACTTTGGTGAGGTTGCTTCATATGTCCATGTTACTGAGTTTCAAAAGAGGGGGCTGCCACATGAACACATGCTTCTGATCATGCGCTCGGACAGCAAGCTAACAAACCCAGACGAGTATGACAAGGTGATATCAGCAGAAATCCCTGACATGGATAGGTACCCTGTATTGCATGCTCTGGTGGTGAAGCATATGCTACACGGTCCTTGTGGTGCTCTTCGGAAACACAGTCCTTGCATGATAGATGGTGAATGCCGATTTCGTTATCCTCGGCAGTTCTGTGATGCTACGCAGCAAGGAAAGGACTCATACCCTATCTACAGGAGGAGACGAGATGGTCCTATAGTGAAGGTCAGAGGAGCTGAACTGGATAATAGATGGGTTGTCCCATACAACCCTGGTCTGCTTATGCGGTACAATTGTCACATCAATGTTGAAGCTTGCTCTAGCATCAAGGCAGTTAAGTATTTATTCAAGTATATCTATAAAGGACATGATCGTGCGTCATTCTCAGTCGACCCAGCAGCTGATGTAGATGGTGGAGTAATCAATGAGATTAAACAGTATAGAGATGCTAGATTTGTGGGGCCACAAGAGGCGGTCTACAGGATTTGTGCTTTTCCAATGTTCGGTATCTCTCCTTCTGTTCTCCAACTTCAGCTCCATTTGGAAAATATGCAGACTATTGCATTCAAAGAGGGCGATAGTCTACATGATGTCGTCAGCAGGCCCGCTTCTTCCAGGACCATGCTCACTGAATATTTCAAGATGAACCAGGTGGACCCTTGCGCGAGGAACTTCTTGTACAAAGAGTTCCCGGAGTTCTATAGGTGGATTAAGGGTACCAAGAAGTGGCAGCGAAGAAAACTAAGGGGGCGGGGGCAGGTTGGAAGAATTGTGTATGCGAATCCTGCTGAAGGTGAGAGGTACTTTTTGAGAGTGCTCATGCATCATGTCAGAGGTGCAACATCATTTGAGGATTTGAGAACTGTGCATGGCCAGCGGTGCTCGACTTTCAGAGAATCGTGTGAGGAAAGAGGTCTGATAGAGACTGACAAGTCCCTTGATGACTGCTTGACCGAGTCTGCTACTTTCCAGATGCCATATGCTCTAAGAAGGCTTTTCGCAACCATTCTGGTGTTTTGCGAGGTGACCCAAATCCGATCATTGTGGGAGAAGCACCTCGAGGCAATGTCTGAGGACTACCGTCGTAACCACTCCAACCTGGCTGCAGTAGAGCAGATGGTCCTTAGAGACATTAGGGATCTGGTGCACTCCATGGGGAAGGATATAAAATGTTATGGCCTCCCGGATTTGGATCCTGTTGATGACGAGTGTTCTAGCGGTGAATATAGAGAGGTTCAAGAGGAGTTGTCGGTCATTTTCGACAAAGCCGACGTAAATTTGTTTACAACTCTTAACAAAGAGCAGCGTGCTGGTTTTGATGAAATCCTCTCTCATGTCGTCAACAACAAGAGCCAGATTTTCTTTGTCGATGGTCCGGGTGGCACGGGAAAGACGTACCTATACAAGGCCTCCTTGCTAAGGTTCGTTCCTTGGGCAAAATAGCTATTGCAACTGCAACTTCTGGTATAGCAGCATCGATCATGCCTGGTGGACGCACCGCCCACTCCCGGTTCAAAATTCCAATTAGGCTCACCGACAGCAGCACGTGCAATTTCACCAAGGAGAGTGGTACCGCAAAGCTGCTTGCTAGGGCATCTTTGATAATATGGGACGAAGTTGCCATGACAAAGCGTCAAACAGTGGAGACACTTGACAGGTCCCTACAGGACATCATGGAATGTGATTTGCCATTTGGTGGGAAGGTCGTGGTGTTTGGAGGAGATTTTAGACAGGTCCTTCCCGTGGTGACCCGTGGGACGAGAGCGCAGATCACTGACGCCACGCTACAGAGATCTTATTTGTGGGAGAAGGTTAGGAAGATACGCCTCAAGCGTAATATGAGGGCACAGACCGACCCGTGGTTCTCCAGTTACCTCTTGAGAATTGGTGAAGGGACAGAAGAGACGATCGGTGCCGATTACGTACGTCTTCCAGATGACATTGTTATTCCTATGCTCCCACTGAAGAACCAGTCAACAAGCTTATCGAAGATATCTTCCCGTTGCTTCATGAGAATGCCACATCGGCGGCTTACATGAGCTCACGTGCGATTCTTTCAACCAAGAATGAATATGTGGACGATCTGAATAAAAAGATGATCCATAGGTTTCCTGGCCGAGAAAAGATATATTATAGCTTTGACTCCGTCGAGGATGATGCACACAAGAACTACACAATTGACTATCTAAACTCCATCACTCCAAATGGTTTGCCCCCGCATGTCTTGAAACTCAAAGTTAATTGTCCTGTCATTCTTCTCCGAAATCTCGACCCTCACAACGGGTTGTGCAATGGAACAAGATTGATGATTAGAGCATTCCAACATAATGCAATCGATGCCGAGATTGTTGGTGGACAACATGCTGGATGTAGAGTGTTCATACCGAGGATCCCTTTGTCGCCCTCGGAGGACATTTCACTTCCTTTCAAGTTCAAGAGGAAACAGTTTCCGATCCGGTTGAGTTTTGCCATGACCATCAACAAAGCCCAGGGTCAAACGATTCCAAATGTTGGTATTTACCTCCCGGAGCCAGTGTTCTCTCATGGCCAGCTTTATGTTGCGCTGTCCAGGGGTGTGTCAAGGCAAACCACTCGGATTTTGGCCAAGCCAAATAAAGACATTGATGACAGGAAAAAGCACAAAGAACATTGTGTATAGGGATGTATTGGAGGAATGAAACAGGTTTGTTCTTCTTTCATGTTGGTATTTTCGAATTACTTAATGTTTTCATATTACTCATCTTATTTTCATGCTGCTCCTTTATCTTTTTCTTATATCCATTGTGTTCGTGTTATGCAGCACCTTCGGCAGTTCTGTGACACGGCTATGAAATAGGAGATTTCTCACACACGTCTTGATGATTTGTACAGTTTCTTACGACTACAAGTTTTTTTTCGACAATCTTGCTGTTCCGTTTCTGTTACATTCTTCCATGAATGAAAATTAGAGAATAAAAATGTGAAACATGCCTGTGTATATTCATTACATCTTTTTCATGGGAAAGATGGAGTTGATCAAATGGTTGATAAGATCATATCATTCTTTTCTTGGCTGTTACACTCATTTTTTGGGCTTTGCTTCAATTGTTGCTTCCACGACCATTTATATTTGCATTGCTTACTTTTCCATTAGCACTGTTACGTTACATTGCAAAGACTCATCTTTATATTTTCATTGGTTTAGGAATTTCTTTAGTCAAACCTGGCAAAATGTAATTTGTTTGTGGTCAGATCTGTTAGGTACATGGTTTTGCTCATTATCTCTGAAACCTGGCAACCTGGAAGGATTGTATGTCAGTACAAACACTTAAAGCATCTATATTTGTACTACTTTTTATACAACTTCTGTCATGAAACTTGCCATCTTCGTAATAAAAAAGTTCAATCCTTTGTCATTTAGCTTTTCTCTCACGCATTTGGGTTGCTATAAAAATGTTTAGATTATGCGCGTAAACAGACAAATGATTAATCTGTAACTAAAATTCTAAACCATGGTGCAATGCTTGCAGGTGTCAATAACATACATGCTGCTGGAGAGGACCGGGTTTGGAGGCCTGAACTGGGTAATCTTCCAGGACACCGTGTAGATGTTTGTGAAGATACAAGCTATCACCGAAAGCATGAGTTTGACAAGGCATATCATGGATCATCTATTCTGTTACAGTGGTGTGTAAGAAGACGTGTAAGATTTTGAGGGTATCTGTACACGGCTGCCAATCTGAAATATGTTGTTGGAATAGTCGCCATACATATTGTGGTCCGAATAGAGCAATTGTGTGTAAGAAGACGTCCATGTATTCTATCACATGTGAGTAATTGTTTAGTCATCTTTTAATATGTACGCTGAAATTGGTGTAATGAACTGTTTCACTGTCTTTGTCTGATGCGTCTTCTGAGCCATTCTAGACTGTAATTCTTGCTGGACTTGATTTGGTCTTGTGTACATCATTTATCAGTCAATCAAGTTTCGTGGGGATATCGTTTTGGATCGGAAGTTCTGTTCCTACTAGAATTTAATTGCACTGCGGTCATCAAGTATGGTTATTCTGTGATTGCTAGCTTGCCTGTCGTGATTTTCTAAGTTGATTTAGAATGGTGTTTTCCATGCTCAATCTGAGATTCTCTGCTTAGCAACTTGCTGAGAGCAGTTGCTGGCGCTGGGTGCATGCATGTTGCATTGAGCTAGATTTGTTTTAAAGGCAACAGTATGCGCAGAGTTTTCTACAATGCGTATGGTATCTGTATCGTTTATGAAAAATCAGAGCTGGACAAAAAGTTCGGAAACGGCATATGCAAGGTGATTTAAGTAAGAAACATGTGTTGACATCGTGGAGAGAAATAGTTTCTTTTGTATAATATATCGTTGCGAGGAAGAGTTAAAGTTATTGCATAATTTTTACTAATACCGAATATCCAAAATTTTGCGGATACTTTGTAAAAGTAGAAATTTTTACACTACATATATATATACATATTTGATGACAACTTTTTTTTAGGTAAAAAGAACAATACGTGCATTGCACGTGCACAATTACTAGTACTATAATAGTAGGACATAATTAACTACCTTGATGAGTTGTTACGTACACACGTTATGACGAGCTCATGGCAACCATCCGTTTACCAGATTCTTCTCACGTGCTCTTTCAGTCCGGGTTCCACTTTCACGTGGTTTTTTAGTCTGATTTTATTTTCCGGCAAAGTTTCTTGTCATATATGAACGCGCCGAATGCTTTTCCCCACTGCTGATAGCAACAGAGAGCGATCGATCGTGCGCTAAATTATTCTTCTATCTGCGTCCCATCGTAGGGTAGGGATGCCAAATCCGGATGTCTACTGGGTGCCCACTATACCTAGCTGGCAGCAAAGGATCGATGCCTTCGCCCATCGTACCCTACATCTGAAATCAGTGTGCATCAGGTACGGATCGCGACAGCTCGATCATGTAGATTCTCGTAGGGGAGAGAGATCATGTCCGGAGTGTCAGTTTCGACAGATGCGTTGTCCTAGAGTTGTCGGAGTTCAAAGTGTTAAAAAATTCTGAAAATAAATATGCATATATTTAGAGCATCTCCAGTCTGGGCATCCAAACGACCGCCCAAACGCTTTTGGAGCGTGCCGAACAGATTTTCGCCCCCACTCGCGGCGCCCAAACTCGAATTGTGTCCGGTGCGGCCCAGTTTTCGGTCCGGCACGCCCAGCCCACGCCCTCATTTTGGGTAGAGCTCGGGCGGCCCCGGACACAATGGCGCGTGACGCCACCTACCCCTCCGACGCGCGAGCCACGCCTGCCAGTGACTCGGCAAAAGCAATATATGCCGGCTTCCCTCCAATTTCTCCCCCAAATCTCATTTCCCGCCACTCTTCCCGCCAAAAAAAAACCCTCGCGCCGCGGCCGCGCGCCTCCGTTTCCATGGCGCCGCCAGCTGTGCCCAAGGTACCAAAGGAGAAGGGGGAAGGCAGCGGCGAGGACGAAAGCAGCGGGGAAGACGTTGGTCGTTGCCAAGCAGCAAAAGCCCCCCTCCCCCGCCCAAGGAAAAGCCGGAGGGGATCTCGCAGCACGATTGGGACCTGGACGTCCTCCGGCGCCGATTGGAGACGCAGAGCCGTGGCGGCCGTCGCGTGAAGCAGAGAGCCCGGAATCTGCTCGACCCGCCGCCGCCGCCATTGACGGCGAAGAGCATCGCCGCCATGAACAAGACCGTCGCCGCCTTGAACCAAGCCTTCGTCATGGGAGGAAGCCAAGAGAGCAGTGCCCCTCTGCGATGCAAGATCGGCAGCTTGCCGTCGAGTTCGTCTTTCTTCGCCGACAGCGCCGCCGGCACGCCCCGCTCCAAGTTCTCCCCCGAGTACGGCGAAAGCCAGTAGCAGTACCACGGCGGCTTCGACCCCAACACCATCTTCCCGTCGTGCAGCCTCGATCTAAACCAGACCGTCGATCTGGAGTCGCCGGCGTTGCGGAAACAACCCGTTGTACAGATGCACGCCCAGGCCGGTCGTAGCCTTTCGTTCGACGCAGGCGCCTCCCATGTGGTCGACGGAATGACCCTCGATATCACCGATCTCACCCTGGTATGATGCCGTGTTCAGCATAGGACAGACGTGTTCATAGGCGAGTCGTGACCGCCGGAGTTGTTTTATGTGCATAGGAGAACACCGACATCATGACCGACCTTATCAATGGCGCCGAAGAAGATGACGACGAGTGCGGCGAGGATGACGAGTACTACGAGGAGGACGAGGACGAGAGCGCGAATGATGCTGTGTCCGGCGAGGACGCACATGCGAAGAAGAAGGGCAGCCGTGGCACAATTTGGACGACCAAGGAGGATGAGTGCATGGTCAAATCATGGAAGGCCATCACTACCGGCTGCTCGATCCTCCTCGTGAACCAGACAAGCACCGCATACTGGTCGAGGATCAAGGACGAGTTCGACGAGCGCCGGTTCACCAAGGAGTACTACAAGGTGCCCATGGAGCACGCCCGAGGCGTCATCGAGCATAGGTGGTGCATCGTTCAACGCGTCGTCAACAAGTTCCACGGCTGCCATGAGAACATCCGCGATCGACAAGAGAGCGGGAAGGGCCTGTCGGATCAGGTGAACGTCGGCTTGCGATCCCCTTGATGATTTTTTGCTTCCGTCGTCTTATTTTGATCGTCGTCGGCTTGCGATCAACCTCGGCTTCCTTTGTTGTAGATCATCGACGCCTTTGTGTTGTACCGAACCTCAACAAGGAGAAAGACTTTCGTTTGATGCATTGCTACAAGCTTCTCCAGAATTGTGAGAAATGGAAGGCGCACCGGAAGACTCTAAACAAGAACGGCCGCGCCAATGCCAACGCCAATCCGGAAAACTCAGAGGGGCGGCCAGTCGGGAACAAGAAGGCGAAGGCGGCCTTGGCAGCGGCGGCAAAGACGGACATGGTTCAGTCGTCCATCGACAAGGTTCTCGCTGAGGTCTCCTCCAACTCGACCTTGAGACGCGACGAGAACAACGCAAGGTGAGCGACCTTGATGCAAAGGGCCGACGTCAAGATCGACCTTGAGTAGAAGAAAGCGGCCGTCAAGAAGCGGAGCCAAGATTTCTTGATCTTGACGGCCGACGTCTCCGGCATGTACCCGCTGGCGAGGGAGGCACACAACATGTTCCGCGCCGCGATCCTGCAAGAGCTTGGGCTCGTTCCACCAGCGACCGACGGCAACGACGGCCAGTCCGACGAGGACCCCGACCTGACCCAGCCTGGTGCCGGCTACGTGTCCCAGCCCGGCGACACCATCTAGACTAGCGGCGGCGACAACCTATGGCCGGCATGACATCTCCCGGCATATTTTGGCGTATTTTGATGGCCCAACTTCGAGTTTGTGGCCTAGTGTGCCCGATCGCGGACAAAACTCTTAATTTATGGCCAGTTTGTGGCCAAAAATCTTACTTTGTTGCCTACCATGGCCGTTGGCGGTTGGAACATCGATTTCCCGCCATTATTTAATGACCCTCTCATTTGAATTTTTCATAAAAAAACCTAGATTGGGTTGTGCGCCGCGAGTGGAGATACTCTTAAAACTGTATCCTATAATTGTACAAATTTTCAATCCGATTTTTTTCTGTTTCGGGCTACGAAAAAAAGAGAAATTTTGACACACTATAATTGTACACACTCAGATTTACAATTTTTTTTTTTATGTAGCATAAACCAGCTAATTTTGGGTTGATATTTTACGTGTAGGATATAACCATGTCTAGATGCACATATTTTTTTCAGAATTTTTTAGGACTTTAAAATTTATGTTTAAATGTTGAAAATAAAAGGCCACATATAGCCCGGGCTAAAAAAAAACCGCTCTCTGCTGTCCAACAACTGAACAACATCAACTTGCTTGGCGCGACATGAAATGGACAAAATTGGTTGAAAGTTTTTAAATATACAAAATTGGCTGAAAGTCCCACAAGGAACTGTTTAGGACAAATTACTCCGTCAGAGATCACATTCAGGCTCGTGTATGATGTATGATCTGCAGGCCGATGATAACGACTTTGTCCGGTACACGTGTCGTGGATTCTGTCTTAGTGCTCCGTGTTTTGGCTTTTGGTCTCCAAAAGAAAGCTCCACCGGTAAAGTATACCCACTTGGTATCCGGTAAAGATTTTGACATGGTTTGTTCATGGCGCCAGTTGATTAAGGTTAAGTTTGATAAAACAAAGGTTGAGAAGCCGATTAGGTATTGGAGGTTGTAACCGAATATGTCCAAGCTAATTTGCTTTGATCATCGTCTGTATTGTTTTACATATTACTACACTGCAGGCCGGCAATAAAGAGGCAAACACTCGCCAAGAAAGAGAGAGTTTTCAACGTGCCTGCTAGCACCAAAGGTCGTACCAGTCGAAAGCGGATGCAGGGTGTACCTAAAACGGAATAAGGATCTATTTTGGAGCCGCACGTTGCGTCGGTTGTCTTGTACAAAACCCTTTCACGGACTGCTTGGTCTACTCCCGTAACCGCGGAATGCACCGACACCTCTCTCTATGTTGCTCTGCGACCCGCAACTATCTAGGAGGACTCCTTTGCTAGTCACTCTCACACTGGCGCACAGTTTATGATGGTCCCTACCTCCGCACGCCCGGTACCGGCAACACCGGTATGTGCCTTCGTCCCCGACTTATCCCCGGGTCTGGCAAGCTCGGGTCAAGGCCTCGTCTTCATCGAATTCGACAACGTCTTCGGCATCGACTTCCTCCTCGAAGACTGCCTCGACCGCGTCAACGAATTCTTCTTTGCGTGCTTGGTTCTGACAAAACCGGAGCATGCCTTTGTCCCCGATGTGCGCCTTGTTCTGCCAAAACTATGGCTCCACCTTGTACTCGACGGCTCCGACTGCATCGTCTCTGGCCGACATCGGCATCCTCGACGACTATCTCGACGCGTCTCCGTCACTCTCCTTGCGCACTACCTCGACACCGGCAACCCTAACCACGACATCGACCACGGCGACTCCTCGCACGGCTACCCCAACCAAGGCGCACCGTCCATGCTTTCGGCTACCTCGACATCGGTATAAAGGGCTACCACCTCGCCTAAGCACCTCACCAGCTTCCTCTTCAGTCCAAGGATCTGCACCGTGGCATCGTCCATGACGCTCCCGCTACGACTACAGGGGATGTCAGCCTGCTGGTGTCTGTTTCGGGTCTAATCGTCCGCGACGTTCCTGTGGTTCACGCGCTACCACTACAACCGCGGGGGAGTGTTAGATATATATTCAGTGTACTAGTGTTTGGTAGTTTAGGATTTGTAATCCGTCTCCTACCTTATCTCTAAGAGAGGCTTCATGCCCTCCAAGTCTGTACCCATGAGGCTCAATACAAAATCCATCATATTACGCCAATCTCATAGTTCTACAGTATTATTTCCAATATTATTACCTTAGCATGTTTAAAAGAGGTATGCAGTGCAGGCCGTCAATAAAGAGGCAAACACTCGACAAGAAAGAAAGTTTTCCCCGTGCGTGGCAGCACCAAAGGTCGTATCAGTTGAAAGTGGATGGAGGGGTGTACCTGAAACGGAGTAATGATCTATTTTGGAGCCGCACGTTGCGTGTGTCATCTTGTACAAAACCCTTTCACGGTTCCACCCACTCATGTACACGTTTTCTAGTGCAAATCCGATCATGTGATTTACAAGAAAGCATGTACTACTAATTTCGTGGTGTACGGACTAAACCAAGAATCCCCCGAACGAGAGGGTTGTTTTGGCTCCAGGACTCGCATGTTTCTGGCTGAACATAAACAAATATTGTAAATACATGTCAAAGTTTCGTGATGAAACGATATATATGTGTGGTGTTCTGTACGAAAACAAAAACAAAACCGGTACTATAAAAAATATTTTTGAAATCTCATTTTGGCCACTGATTAGTTTTTCCATGGAGCAACTCAAAAATCCCCATATGCTGAACTAACCAGGTTTTCATGCGCACAGGACAAACACTCAATATTGACAGAGACGAATCGACCGCTGAAAAGACAAAACTCTCTCACTCACAGAGACGAGCGCCCACGCACCCTGACGCAAAATGCAGCCCAGCCCATGGGGCACTGGTCAACTCTGGCATGTCACGAGCCCATACGACCCTCGTGCGTCGTTTTGACCTCTTGAGTCTTGACTTGAGACCTCGTCCAGGGTCGTCGTACGTCCTGGCCGGCCGTCTCCACGCAGTGAACGTACCCGTGAGGCCGTGAGTGAAACAAATACTCCGTACATGCTTAGGAAGTGCACTTGGATGAGTTAGCCTACGTCTCGATCTCTTCTGATGTAGCCAAACGAGAGAAACAAACCGGCTCTGCCCAACCTAGGGCTACAAAGAGAATAGCTAGGCTCTAGGGACACTTGCACGAATGTTCGTCGTCAGCACGCTGCCCAACCTAGGGCTACCAAAGAGGACGTCGGCACATACGAGAGTTTAAATTCTGTGGTCGATGATTATACGCATCCCCCAATTATTGACTTGCTACAACACTTATCGCGACCTCTTGGTCCACCGATGTATGTCGGAAATCAAGAAAAGTTTAGCGCATCGACGGATCATTGTCGCGTCGTAGTTTCGCGGTTGGATTTTGCCGACGAGATGGCTACAGGCCGCCGACTCACTCGACTTTTGCGACATGTTCAAATTGTTGCATTACCCATATCCAATCTTTTGTTGGCGCATACATAGTTACATGAACATGATGTTCCAATATACTAGGCTACAGAACAAACATATAAGTCGATTCCATCAAACCAGCAACATTTCTACCCTTCTCCAGTTTTCCTTTCTCTGAAGTTCTACCCTTTTTCCTAACCAAGGCAGAGACGTGCACACATTGACGAGTATGGCTGTTGTTTAGGCTTGTCTCTTCCATCAATCAAGTTCACAAAATTTACATCATCATAACGTTTTGATTGTCAGAGCAAACTTCTGAGAAGTTAAAATGCACCTATGCTTGTTTCTCCTTGGTTGGTTGCCCTCTGTTTTGCACGAGTCTTCTGTAATTCCATGTTCGATACCCTCTCGGCCTCGAGTGCTCGTTCCAGCTGTCATAATACACATCATAAAGACACTGAGATGATGGTGTTAAGGAGAATGATTCTGCTAAAAAAAAGCAGTACTGTGTTCTATCACGGTTACCTTTGCTGCTCGAGCACTCCATTCACCAAGAATGGCTCTTAGCCTCTCGTTTTCTTCGACATACTGCATTTTATCATGTTCAGAATCAAACAAATGTTGCCCTGCTTCCTCTTACAAGTACTATCCTGCTAGTTCGGCTACTGTAAAATTTGAACACAAAACTGAACAGACATACTTGATTGTTGTTCGAACGGATATGCTGGATCTCCGAGTCCTTTTCAGCAATCAAGTCACGAGCAAGATGAAGCTCTGAATGCACTTGATTCATCTAAATGTGCAACGTGCAAAATCTTAACACACGATGAATATTTACAGAAAAGCATGATCAATTCCTGAAGCTAACAAAGAGTAGATTGAGTATTCTTATTTGTCCAGCACTAGTTATCCAAGTCGATGTCCTAGTAACATTTCAAGTATGCACAGCAGAAGGAAGAACACATATTGAGTATTTTTAAGCAGATTTAATTCCTATGGATAGGCCGGAAATAAGTAACAGTTTTCACACTTGACCACCAGCCTCATCGTTCACTTAATTTAATTCAT
The DNA here is from genome assembly GCA_947311845.1 of Poa pratensis. Taxonomy (NCBI): domain Eukaryota; kingdom Viridiplantae; phylum Streptophyta; class Magnoliopsida; order Poales; family Poaceae; genus Poa; species Poa pratensis. The sequence continues at coordinate 10,502,889 of CAMZMU010000069.1, read as the reverse complement.
AAGTAATTCCGTAACTGCTACTTTACAGTTGAGATAATAAGAGATGTAGAGAAGGTAGCCAAAACACCACATGCATATCTGGCATGTGTTGATGTCATTTGTGCCATATGCAAATATCTGGTTGACTAAAAGTAATACCTCAGCCGACAATGCTCGAAGTTCTTGATCACGAGACGCTAATAGATGAGCAAGATCAACCTGAAGAATTACGAGGAGAAAACGTAAATATACTAAATCAACATTAAGCAGGTTGATCTAAAAAATATCATCATTGAACAGTTTTTACTCTGAAACCTATGTGCACTCAGAGCCTCAGAGGGTAGGAAGGGTAGGTTAGTGCTAGAACTGATTTGTACCTGAGGAGTGCTTGCAGAAACAGTTCTCTGGTACTTGCTTAAGCATTCTTGCAACCTAAGAACCTTGTGGAGACAAAAAAATCATTAGCCAACTCAATATCTTTGTGCAACAGCTTCGTTTAAAACTAAACTCACTCTTTGTGTGTAAATACACTACTATTTGGCAGCACTACATACAAAACTGAGGTGCAGGTGAAAATGTCAAGACTTATTGTAACACATGTTCCTAATCTGTCACATATATAATTGAGAAAATAAACATTTCAAGGAAATGAAGTTGTTTACCAAAAAAAAAATGAAGTTGTTTGTCAAATATATGCACTTCTTTTTTTCAAGTACCTCTTCACTCAGATAATGAATATTGTCCCTTTGGTACTGGAGCAATGCCATTTGTTGGTCAGAAAGGCGAGTATCATAGTACCTGCAAAATTACCAATCCATAGAGGTCAAATGACAGGAATGTTAATTGATTTCATGAACAAAGTTCACTGACGGTTGCTTTCGAAGTGGCACTACTTTATAAATGTCGGTAGTCATAAGACCATAACCACAAAACTCCTATTCTCTATGATACCGTGTCCTACAATATTTTAACAGGAAGCACCTGCACTTAGTTGCTTCAGGTGGTGTGCTGGGTGTAAGAAGTAGAACAAATAGTTGTACATGCAAAGACAGCAATCACAAGCACAGCTAGTTTTTACCATAAATTATACATTAACCAAATAAAAATAACACAATTGTAAGGAAAATCATACTCCCTCCGATCCATAAAAAATGTCGGGGCTTTAGTTCAATTTTGATCAAAATTGAACTAAAGCCCCGACACTTTGATCAAAATTGAACTAAAGCCCCGACACTTTTTATGGATCGGATGGAGTATTAAGTCCATGGGACATATTTTCATCAATAGAGAAAAAATTATACTGCACCTTAGCTCTTCCAATGAACTAGATGGTCGCAGTGCGGAATAAAGTGGTTGTAGAATGTCAGGCTGCTCATTCAGAGAGTTGTATTTATGGATGTGCCCTGCACATGAAATTTAGAAATTACAGACAGAATATTACACAATGTCATCTAACGAGAAAACATCAACGGGAAACTGTATCATGGGCACCAACATAATGGTATCTATTTCAAAAAAAATCGGATGCTATCAATAGGAATTGTTACTCTAACAACATGTTTAGGAGGTCAGGACATAATGAGTAATTAACAAATGTTTGCAAATTGCCATGTAATCGATGATTAACAAAAAGTCACATGCAGTTATACAAAGTTAAGCTGACAAAGTTACTCGACAGAGACTAGTAATTTATACTGGCTACCATGTACTACCTCTGTTCCGAAATATAAGATGTTTTACCTTTTCCTGAATTAGATGTATCTACACATATTTTAGTGCGTAGATTCACTCATTATAGTCCGTATGTAGCCTATATTGAAATATCTAAAACATCTTATAAAAGCCAGGAATAAAATTAGACAAACTACACAACGTAACCCACCTATGTATAAGCTCATGAAGCATCCAGCGCATATCACTTCAACCAGTAGAGCAATCCTGCATGATTGGAAACTGATAGCATTAAAAACCAAATGGGAGTGGCTTTGTTTTTTTTTGATACAAATGCGTAGCCGCACTACCCTTCTAAACAAATTTAGTACATACACGCTGAAATTGCATCAAACGTTGACAAAGTGTTAATATGTAACAATGTATCATAAGTTATAGAACACTGCTCGGCTTTGTGGTTGTTCAGGTAATGTACGTATAAGATTTAACACAACAAATGGCACAAGGTTATACTGTATATGTTTGCCCAACTAGTCATTTGAACTTCATCAGAATAATGAGACAAAGCTACAAACCAAACGAATGTTAGTGAGCATATGCGCTCACTTGATATTTATTGAACAACCCAATAACCCGAGGGCTTCACATGTAGTTCATACCTCCTACTAAAATCAACACAAAACTATGCAATGGATTTCATTTCATTTTAATCGTAAAGATGCCATAATGCTTTCCTTTAAAGAACACAGAAACCCGATTATCTTAATAAATTTTGCTGATGAAAAGGTCAACAACTTAAGGAAAGATTGTATTCAACTGAAGAATTGTACCTGAGCAAAACTGAAATTGATAATATTTTTACTTCAGGCTGCCAAACTAAAATTAAGAGCATCAGAGCAGTACCTGCAATCATATTTTTGGGATATTTGTCATCATGACTACGTAAAAATAACAAATCTACTGTCTTTACCCCAACTACATTATGTGCAAAGGTAAAGTGAAAATAAATTGCAATATTGGTATTTTGGGATATCAACTATTAACGTGAACGCGTTACCAAATCAAACATTGATCAATGGACGTGAAAACAAAACACAGCTTTACAAGTACACTTTTTGCATATCTGCTATAATGTCCAGAAAGGCAGAGAAACAATACCAAGATAATCATCACAGAGAGTAAATCATCCAATTTAGATAAGAATGTGGCAGTTGAATAATGCTTCTTGAAAGCTAGAAACAAATAAAGGCCGCTGACTTTAGAACATAGCATAGATTTGGTTAGCTAATCCTTACCACATGCAATAGTGGCAAATGGAATTCGGGCAATATGCTTCAGTTTTTGACTTAAATCATAATAGCCCTGCATTTACAAGCAGAAACTTGGTTAGTGTTGTGATGACACTGGCCAATAACAGATCCCAATTCACAATAAATGAAATCCACACAATTATGGTGCTTGAGCACTGTACCAGCAACTACATCTTTACAGAGATAACATGTGAACAATTAACGAACGGCGGAAACAAAGCTTACTGAACTGACCAGTCAAGGCAAACTCTACATAGTAATGAATGGTTGATAGCTATGCACTGATGGTTGAAAGACTTTTCTGTTCAAAATATTATACATTCTCCGCATACCCAAGTGACAATGAACTGAGTAAATCGTCTATTTGTGCTGAAATAGAATTCAATTAGAAGTTTTCGTTAATTTTCTCGTCCAGTACCTGTAGTCCCACCTTTGTGACCTGATGAACCCAATATTGTTGGAATATACCTGCAGCAAGTTTCTGTTAGTGTTAACTCCATAGTCCATACACCAGATATAAAAGTGACAACCTACTAGCATCTAACCAGTAAATTAAACATGAACCTGTAACAATTAGAAGGAGAACATTGCAGCTGCATAGCAACGGAACGATGATGTCTGGTATAAGGACAAATATCCATGGAGCTGCTATGGCAACACCAGCATAACCTGCCTACAGAAGAAGGAATGAATCACAATTATCAGAAACTGCAAGAAAGGAAATTCAAGTATGAAACTGCTACTAAGGTAATCTCTCTAGGATACATTAGCAGACACAAATATTTTCGTAGTGTTTTTGTGGATAAATTCAAGTATGAAACTGCTTCTAAGGTAATCTCTCTACGATACAGTCAGGAGGACTAGCAGACACAAATATTTTCCTAGTGTTTTCGTTATTAAATTCAAGTATGGAACTGCTTCTAAGCTAATCTCTCTAGGATGATACGAAAAAATAACATGGTCTATCACTATTAAGAAAACAAAGGAAAACTAGCAAATATTCACTTGCCAATAAGATACAGTACAGAGTGCCACCAACTACACTTCGAGGATGCCGCTGATCAGATAGAGGGGCTTCATGTACTATGTCAACAAATCTGTATGAGAGGTTTGGAATAAAGAACGAAAATCAGCTTGCTACAATAGATCAGCATAAAACAAACAAAAAAAAACCAATCCATATTTTATGTTTATGTCGCAATTCTGATTTTTTTTTCCGAAAGCTAGGCGCACGACCAATAAACCAAGCGAAACTCTGATGATAAAGATGAGCTTTTATAACAGATGATCACATGAAAAATTGTCATTGCTTTACAAAATAGCAATACATAGAGAACTATTAACATCACCGAAAGGGAGTACAGTAAATCACAGCAGAACAACGACCATAGCAGAGCCTGTGAATCGTTGTAATTATCAAAAATCATGTACCTCTTTTGAGATGAGAAATACCATGAACTTGCATCAAACCAAATCATATTACATGCATCATAGCAACGAATAACCAAAATTATCAAAGAGACTAACTCCCTCAATAAAGTTTGTTAAATTCATGTACTTGCATCAAACCAAATCATATTACAAGCACCACCGCAACGACACAAAATTTATCAAAGAGGTTAACTCCCACAATAACGTTTGAATTACATGTCCCCAAACCCCATAGCTCCCATATGAGTCATTTACTAGTTCAAATCAATCACACTGTACCATCAAAGGGGCGACTAACTCGATTTCCACCTGATTACTCAACAAAATTCACACAAAATTTCTCAAACAACATGCTGAACATGCAGGTTCTACCCTTGAAGTCGCGCCACCAGATGAGGGGGCGTGCATCCAACTAACAGCCCGTATTCTAAAAATCACCACGGGCTCGACCGCAATCTGTACGCGATTGGGGCTGCGGATCTCGGGACTCAGATCAAATGCTACCGCCAGAAGCAAACATTCAGAGGGAGCGGCTGGTTCCAGTAGAGCGAAGGTCGCGGTAAACTCACAGCGCGTCCTCTGCAGCATCCGGTACGGCCGCACCGCGCCGCTCGGGTGCCATCCTCCCCGCCGCCTGCGCCCGCCGACGCTGCAGCCGGAGCGGGAGCCGGAGCCTTCTACGTGGCGCCTCCTCCCTCTGCTCGGCTCGGAAGTGAGATCGGAAAGGTGATCGCCGGGCGGGCGAGCAGCAGCCTAGCAGTGTTTCTGCGGCGTGGGGGTAGAGGCCGGCGCCGCCGGCGAGAGGTGTCCATAGCGGATTCCTTTGTCCCTTGACCCCGCCGTTTGATCTTGATCCAACGGTCAAGAAAAGATCTGCTGAGAGCACCTGAAGGGCATAACTGGCTCGAAGGCTGTCACTTGTTCCGTTGGGTCCTTTCCTAATTCCTTCCGCCGCCGCCACCGTGACCGGCGACCTCTTCGGCTCGTCGTCGGCGACGCTCGCCGAGGCCTGCCCGTCTAGCCGCTGCGCTTCCCCTCCCCGTTCTCCTCCTAGCCTTCCCCGGTGACGAGCTCCACAAGTAGGGTACGTGTTTCTCAAACCTCTTCTATCTCTGCTAGACTGCTACACCATCATTCTCGATCTGACTGTTCTAGTCTATAGAGTGAAAGCGGTAGATCAAAATGAACTCCATCTAGCTAAACTGTTCATTCGTTCTTCTTACTGGGGAAAGGGTTCCCAATATAGTGAAGTACCCACTCAATAGAGGCCTAATAGCTTACTGGTTAGCTTTGCTGTTGTCACGGAAATCTGGTGGAGTAATCCCTCGCATATAGCAGCAATCAAGCATTTGGAATAAGGTGAAACATAAGGGTCAATCAGTTCCCTAGGGTCAAGTGTTCTAGATTAACACATGGTTTTTATTGTAATGTTGAATATAAGTGGAGGATGATTGTGTGTATGTACAAAATTCTATGTATTGTGTGGGCTAATGCAAGACTCTGCATTAAACTTGTCTGTTAAAAATGTTAATAGCTCAATTCAACGCATGTTTATAAGTAATAGCATGTATCAAGAAGTTGAAGCGAAGATCTTGTGAAAAAAGAATTGCTGCGGGAATATAAAAGACAACACGGTTTGTCTATATGCTGTTACTGTAGCTGAAGCAACATTGTGGCTTAATTTGCTCAATATTCGAATCTTCAAAGCATGTAACTATAACAAAATGCAAGTATAAATCATATTGCCACTTGCGCTGCACTGCCAATTTATCCCACAATGGAGCTTTGACATTTTCTCTCTTTTCTGCTGAACTGTACAAGGTTACTCTTCCATTGCAAAATATTAATATATCCCCACTTGTCGGAAATGCTTGCAGCTATGAGCACGGTGGTGGATGCTTCAATGGCTTTCACTGTGGAGGAGGTATTTTCTTACATGATTACATCAGGTTACAGACTTGCAGTTCTTACCAGATTCATAGATTATTCACGAGACAATCATCTCTGTACGCCATTGCTTTGTAATTTAAAACCGGACATAGCGCTTATGTTATACACGCTCTTTATCCGTGAGACAGGTGCCCTCAATGTTCTGTTGAATTTTGTTTCCAGTTCAGTGTTACCAGTTCAGTTATGCATCCTGGCTTATTCACATTATATTTTGATGCATTGGATTGCTCCTATTGCAGGATGTTACTGAGAACATCTTGGGTGGCCAGAAAGTTGCAGTTGTATTTGTTCTAGGTAACTTCCATATTCTGTAGTGATAGTCCCAACTTTTTTTTCATATCAGAAAATGGTTGCTGTCAGTTCATGGTTGCTCATTTTATGCAAGTTACAGGTGGTCCTGGTAGTGGAAAAGGAACACAATGTAGCAATATTGTGGAGTATTTTGGGTTTACACATCTTAGCGCTGGGGAACTATTGCGGACAGAAATCAAGTCTGGTTCTGAGAATGGGTAACAAATCCACTCCAGCCTACAGGCTATATTTCTTATTTAATTATAACGCTTACGTGGCTATTTTTTCACCCTTCATTGTTACAGAGCCATGATTGACAACATAATAAAGGAAGGGAAAATTGTTCCATCTGAGATAACTGTAAAGCTCTTGCAAGAAGCTATGATAGAAAGTGAAAATGACAAGTTTCTTATTGATGGTTTTCCAAGGAATGAAGAAAACCGTGCTGCATTTGAGAATGTAAGCTCACTTTGTTTTTTGCATTTTTGTAATGTATGATAGGGTTCTTACGTTAAATTTGTGTCACTCTGACATTTTTCCTTTGCGTTTTAAAAGAAAGTAAACCCTTAGTTACTTTACATTGCTGCAGATAAAAATATCTCCTGACTTTGTGCTATTCTTTGACTGTTCGGAGGAAGAGATGGGAAGGCGTCTTATGGGCCGCAATCAGGTTGTCTGTTATGTCTTATGTTTATTTTCTCGATTATATGTGACACAATCTCTTCATTGCTTCTAACATAGTTTTGTTTTCTTGATCAATTGCAGGGAAGATCTGATGATAACATTGACACTATCAGGAAAAGATTCAGTGTTTTTATAGAATCCAGTTTGCCTGTAATTCAGTACTATGAGTCAAAGGGCATGGTTAAGAAGGTATATTCATTTTTATGCAGAAGGATATGACATGTTTCTTCATAGCCTCACATACAGAGTTGTCATTATTTAAGATAGTCACGCGTTAGCTTAAAGATTACTAGGAATATAATCGAAATTTAAACCGTATTCAGGTTGCCTCTAGTTGAGTGATATGAGTCCGCTGCAAGGTTAAGAAGGGATTTAATTCTGAATGCAAAAGGATAGGGCGCATTCCTCTCTAGAAAAGTTTATTGTTACCAGCCTAATGTAGACTTGGCATAACTTAAGGGCCACACTGTAGCATTTTAAGTATATCTAGTAATGTACGTGTAGTTCAGATTCTAATTAATTCAAATGACGCCTGCAATATCAATAATAAGCTCAAATTATCTCAAGGATGGTGAAAACAAGCATTGCTTAGAATACACTGATCTTATTTAAGCACTGCAGTCAGTCTGTGGCACACAAGAGCATATTCTCAGCAGGGTGATAGGAATTTGGAATAGATATTTCATCCTTGAGTAGAGCATATCGAACTAATAGGTGGATTTCTACAATCTGATAGACAGACATTTCCAGTGTGTTAGGTGATGACCTTAATTATTTTTATGTGTGTACTTCCGTTAGAGCTTGACTGATATGTTTTCTCGTTAGGTAATGACCTTTATATGTGTACATTGATGCTCCCACTGTTTAATCAGATTAATGCTGCAAAACCAATCCCTGAGGTGTTTGAAGATGTCAAAACCATATTTCAGCCGTATGGCCCAAAGGTGAGAACTTGAAAGTACACTAGATAATTTCTTATGGCTCAGTTATCACATGTAACATCCCACTATAATATTGTTGTGTATATGAAATACAATTGCCGTCATTGACAACTTTTTATCTCAATCAGGCAGCGTAGATGCCCTCACGCAAATTAATGATAAAGAGGTGAGGTAAACGGTGAGCTCCTTTAAAGTGTGTCTCTATCAACTCAGCATTGAAAGTGAGAAGTTAAAATTCATAAAATTCCATCGGCTACTTAGATAGCAGGAACCTACTCTACTCGCCAAACTTTTGGTCGATGGATAAACTATTACCGCTGTCTTGGCCTCACGCGCGTCATCTTTGTATGTTTTATTTCCAGGTGTCCCCAGTAGTAGGAAGTAAGGTTATCATCATCGATCACATAATGCGGAAGCAAAATGCTGAAGCTGCTGGATCCTGCCAGCATGCGACTAGAAGATAATTCGTTCATCGTCTGATTCGAAGTAGCTGTGATATGTAAGAGAGAGGAACTGAACTTTAGCTATATATCGGTAAACAGTTTGCCTGTGTTCCCAACTCGTCTCTACATCAAATGGTCAATGGTTTATTATTGCATTCAGTCACATCTTTCCCACTACACCTGTCGACAACAATTTATTTTTGAAATTCCAAATTAATACTAGGCATTAGAAGATAGTGCGTTCATCTTCATCATCTGATTCCAAGTCCAAGCCCAAATTAAAACTACCAATTATTAGTGGCAGCGGCTGCCACGGTCCGCAGAGGGGGGGCAGTGGTCCTGGAAGCCGGAGATCCTTGATCCTGCACTCCAGCCTCTCACGCAGCGATGTGTTGATCGGATCCAAGTTGCGACAGCCGTCGACGTGGAGCAGCTGGAGCCGTGGGCAGTAGTCCACGAGAGCGGCCAACGTGGCCTCCAGCGTGGCCTGCTCGATCTGGCCGTATGACAGCACGAACTGCTCCAGCATAGGGAGCTTCTTCGCCAGCACGACGAATTTGTCGACGGGCATGTCGAACCGGCTCGTCACGTGGAGACTCCGCAGCGACGGCGCTCTGCAATGCAAGTAGCCAATGGAAATCAGGATCTGTTGACTCGGCAGAGGTGAGACGAGATTGGTGCGTACCCGTTTGCGAGGAAGAGCAGGACGTCGTCGTTGACGCGGCCGCGGTAGGACTCGCAGCGGCCGGCGCTGCGGCGCACGGCGGCACACGCCATCTCCTGCCACCTCGCCGGCGGGTCTACCATATCGTCCTCTTCGAAGGGGAGGTCGATGCGCCGCCACAGGAGCGGCTCGTCGAGGGCCACCCGCCGCCACGAGGCGCACACGGGCCCAGCTGCGCCGAGGATGGCTTCTTGCGGGACCAGGCTCAGGATGACCCACAGCACGTCGCGGGGCAGCGCCGCCCAGTCCCTCCGCTCCGGCGAGCGAGGAAGATCGTCTTGAACATGCACGTAGTCGTCTCGGCCGCTGCTCAGTCGGCGGCGCCGGGACGGCGGCGGCGCGGGCAGATTTGTCTCCGGAGTTCTGGTTCTCCTCCTCCTCGGTCTTATTCCCATCTTGATCTTTAGATCGTCGAGAATGAGCCTAAAGGCTAAACCTACGGGATTATGTGGGAATTAATAGTTTAGTTGGTGGGAAATATTTTTGCCTCCCGAGATTCAAGGGCCGCGATTCTCTCCACGTCGTTCTGTAAATGAAGTTCGTAACATGCAGACCGTAAATGTAGCATTGTTGGTGCATGAACTATTCATCGCGAGTTCGAGCGGCGACTCGATCCGCTGCATGGACTGGGATTCAGTGGCCTGTCAGCACCTAAATGGCGCCCTTCCATCCACCTTCACTTCCATCCAACAGTGTTGAGATTAACACAAAACGTTGAAATCAAAATTCAACTATTACAGAATTTTTTTAAAAAATTCTAGGAAACCGTATAGGGTTCGTTTTGTATTCTGAGAAAGTTTCGCTTCATTTGGATAATTGGTTAATTTTAAAATAACTTTTCATACTCTCTCTGATCCATAATAAGTGTCGCAGTTTTGAACTAACCTCAGTTTAAAACTGGGACACTTATTTTGGATAGTAGGGAGTATTGTAACTTAAAAGGCTATTAAATCATAAACGGGTGATGCAAATAAAGCAAAACTTTCTTAGAATACAAAAAGGACCACATACGATTTACTAGATTTGTTTTCAAATTTTGCTGAAATATTTAAATTTTGACTTCAACTTTTTGGTTTTATCTCAACCGTTGGATGGAGAGAGAATGATGGATGGAAAGGCACCAGTTACGTGGTGACATGCCTGAATCCCACATGAGCTAGCCCATGCGGGCTATTTTTTGTTTCTTTTTCTTTTCCCTCTTTCCCTTTTTCCGTTTCTATTCTCGAACATGGTTGCAATTTTTTAACATACATGAATATTATTAAAAATACATGAATATTTTTTGTACTGTATGAGCAACTTTGTGTTGTATCTTAACATTTTCATGTTTCAAAATGATTTTCCCGTAATTATTATACTAATAACATGTAAATTTATTAAAATATGTTCACGTGTTTGAAAAAAATGTTCAAAGGTTCATAAAAATGTTCCTTATTTATTCTTGTATTTGAAAAATGTCCATATTTAAAAGTATGTTCTTGTTTCTATTTACCCAAAGAAAAATAAATGAAATGGCTATGTAATGGTGAATTTGAATTAGCACGGCCCATCGAAGTGTGCTACAGAGCGACGATCGGGTCCCTCTACCGAACTACATGAATCATGGAGTTTTGCACCACAAAAAGTTGGTTCAAGTTTAATTCACTTTCAACTCATAATGGTCCCTTCATTTTTTTAATGGTTGTGTATCAAATACAGTCACTATCGTTGATATTTTTTGCTTTTTTTGCAAATGGTAATAAGAGCATCTCCAGTAAGTGACGTAAAATTAATTTTTTAAATAGCTGGCTATAGTCCCGCTGCAAATGGTAATAATAGCATCTCCAGAGGAAATGTACTCAGCTGATCCCCTTTTTGTTTGATTATTTATAGATGGGTAAGGTACTGTGAGCTAAGAAGATCCTAAATGACAAGGCACAACCAACACCAAATTGGGTGATCTTCTCAAGTTCCGAGTACTTTTTGCGGCGAGATCCCATAATTGACAGAGTCGGTTAAGCAAGATTGCTTGCCACAAGCCTATGCACAGGTCATTAGCCAACATCTGGATGCCGATCAGGCGGAGGGATACCGTTTATATTTAACCAGAATTGACAGAGCCTGCTCTTTATGCCCACCAGCGGCCTTGACAAGATCCTTGCCTGTATGTAGTGATCACCGGAGTTCTAGGGATGTAGATAACTGCATGTACAGTAAAGGTTGATACCTAGATATGTACAGATAGCTTCACACATCAGATAGATTTAATTATCTTATGGGGTTGATGCGCTAACACTAGTAGAAAAAGGACTTTTCGTCCGGAGTACTGTTTGCCATTAGCCCCGGTTCAGGCAAAAACCGGGACCAGTGCCTGGCACTGGTCCCGGTTCGAGCTGCCAGGGCCCCGTGGGGCATTGGTCCCGGTTCGGTTGGGGGCATTGGTCCCGGTTCATGCCAAGAACCGGGACCAAAGCTCCAGAGCCGGACCACGTGACATGCCGCGGAGCTTTGGTCCCGGTTCGTGCCAAGAACCGGGACCAATACCCCTCCCCTGCCTATATATTGTTGCCCCCACCCCCCCTCTCCTCTGTTTTTTTTTCCTGGATTGGTGGGAAGTGGAGGTGCTAGTTTTTTTTCTCTTTGCCACGCACAAGATGTGTTCGATGAAATGCCCGACCCGCACCGAGGTTAGCAACTATATCCTTTTCATCTGTAATTGATACAGAAATATTGCAGGCCTGCATAAATTTCTCTATTCCCGACCCGCACCGTGGTTAGCAACTATGCCCGACCCGCACCGTGGTCATTTCACTATTCAAGATGTTATTGTAATGGTATTTGATAAACTTAATTATATATATGATGCAGATGGATGCACGGATGCGATGGATGTACGGCGAACGACGCAGTTCCGAGTTTATTGCAGGCCTGCATAAATTTCTCGATGTGGCTGAGGCAAACAAAGTGAATAATTTTATGCCTTGTCCATGTGAGAAGTGTCGGAACGTCAGGGAGTACCCTGACCCGAGAACCATTCAAGACCACGTGATTCGGAAAGGTTTCATGCCCAGCTATAATTGTTGGACCAAGCACGGAGAAAGAGGGGTTACGATGGAAGACAATGAAGAAGAGGAGGATGATGACAACTATCCTATGTTCCCTGAGGAATGCGGTGATACTGTTATGGAAGACGTTGAAGAAGAAAGAGGTGAACATCGGGCATCAGATGAGCCCGCTGATGGTCTTGGTGGGGTCATTTCTGATGCAAAGCGAGAATGCGATACAGAAAAGGAGAAGCTAAAGTTGGAGGCCATGCTTGAGGATCACAAAAAGTTGCTGTACCCAAACTGCGAAGATGGCAGCACAAAGCTCGGTACCACACTGGAACTGCTGAAATGGAAGGCAGAGACTGGTTGTTCTGACAAGGGATTTGAGAAGTTACTGAAAATAATGAAGCCGAAGCTTCCAAAGGATAACGAATTGCCCGAGACTACATACGAAGCAAAGAAGACTATCTGCCCTCTAGGATTAGATGTGCAGAAGATACATGCATGCATTAATGACTGCATCCTGTACCGCGGTGAGTACGAGAACATGGATAAATGCCCGGTATGCAATGCACTGCGGTACAAGATAAGACAAGATGACCCTGGTGATGTTGAGGGCGATGACGAGCCCCCCCGGAAGAGGGTTCCTGCTAAGGTGATGTGGTATGCTCCTATAATACCACGGTTGAAACGTCTGTTCAGAAACAAAGAGCATGCCAGGTTGTTGCGATGGCACAAAGAAGAGCGTAAGAAAGACGGGAAGTTGAGACACCCCGCCGATGGGTCCCAGTGGAGAAAAATCGACAGAGAGTTCCCGACATTTTCAGATGACGCAAGGAACTTAAGATTTGGTCTAAGTACAGATGGCTTTAATCCTTTTGGGGAGCAGAGCTCCAGTCATAGCACTTGGCCCGTGACTCTATGTATCTACAACCTTCCTCCTTGGTTGTGCATGAAGCGGAAGTTCATTATGATGCCAGTGCTCATCCAAGGCCCGAAGCAACCCGGCAACGACATTGATGTGTACCTACGGCCATTAGTTGATGAACTTTTGCAGTTGTGGTCCGAACCAGGTGTACGTGTGTGGGATGAGCACAAACAACAGGAATTTGACCTACGAGCGTTGCTGTTCGTAACCATCAATGATTGGCCTGCTCTTAGTAACATTTCAGGACAGTCAAACAAGGGATACAATGCATGCACGCACTGTTTAGATAAGACTGAAAGTATACATTTGGGAAACAAGAATGTGTACCTGGGGCATCGTCGATTTCTTCCGAACGGTCATGCCGTAAGAAAGCCCGGCAAGCATTTCAACGGTGAGGCAGATCGCCGGAAGAAGCCTAACCTCCCTGATGGTGATGTTATATATGACATGGTCAAGGATTTAGAAGTAATCTTTGGAAAGGGTCCTGGCAGTCTATCTGTTCCGAATGACGCTGACAACCACGTACCCATATGGAAGAAGTGCTCTATATTCTGGGAGCTACCCTATTGGAAAGTCCTAGAGGTCCGGTCTTCAATCGACGTGATGCACGTGACGAAGAATCTTTGCGTGAACCTGCTAGGCTTCCTGGGCGTGTATGGGAAGACAAAAGATACACCGGAAGCACGGGCAGACCAGCAACGTATGAAAGACCCATACAACAAGCAGACGGATAAAGGGCGTCAATACTTAAGCAGATACGCTCTTACCAAAGCAGAGAAGGAAATCTTTTTTGAATGCCTGAGCAGTATCAAGGTCCCGGCTGGCTTCTCGTCAAATATAAAGGGAATAATAAATATGGCAAAGAAAAAATTCCAGAACCTGAAGTCTCATGATTGCCACGTGATTATGACGCAGTTGCTTCCGGTTGCATTGAGGGGGCTTCTACCGGAAAATGTTCGAGTACCCATTGTGAAGCTATGTGCATTCCTCAATGCAATATCTCAGAAGGTCATCGATCCAGTAACTCTACCAAGTTTACAGAAGGCTGTGGTCCAATGTCTTGTCAGCTTCGAGTTGGTGTTCCCCCCATCATTCTTCAATATTATGACGCATCTCCTGGTTCACCTACGCGACGAGATTGCCATTCTCGGTCCTGTATTTCTACACAATATGTTCCCCTTCGAGAGGTTCATGGGAGTCTTGAAGAAATATGTTCATAACCGTGCTAGGCCAGAAGGAAGCATCTCAAGGGGCTATGGAACAGAAGAGGTCATTGAGTTCTGTGTTGACTTTATTCCTGACCTTAAGCCGATTGGTGTTCCTGAATCGCGGCATGAGGGGAGACTGAGTGGAAAAGGCACGCTAGGAAAGAAAGCACTGATATGTAGGGACGGGCATTCTTTAACTCAAGCACACTACACAGTTCTACAAAGTTCCACCTTCGTGGCTCCGTATATCGAGGAACACAAGAATTATGTACGCTCCAAGAACCCGGGGAAGGATGACTCCTGGATTAAAGAAAAACACATGGAGACCTTCGGCAGTTGGTTGCGATTACAGCTCATGAATGACACCACTGTCGGAGAACAGCTCTACTTGTTGGCCGCGTCACCATCTTCGACTGTATTGAATTTCCAAGGGTACGAGATAAATGGGAATACATTTTACACGATCGCCCAAGATAAAAAGAGCACCAACCAGAACAGTGGTGTCCGCTTTGATGCAACAAACGACGATGGGCAAAAGGACACATACTATGGTCGCATAGAGGAGATATGGGAACTTGACTATGGACCTACTTTTAAGGTCCCTTTGTTTCGGTGCAGTTGGGTCAACATGAATGGAGAAGGGATAAAGGTAGACCAGCTGTACGGGATGACAACAGTGGATCTCAAGAATCTTGGTTGTTACAAGAACGAACCATTCGTCCTAGCCAATGATGTGGCTCAGGTTTTCTATGTGAAGGACATGTCCTCCAGACCGAAAAAAAGAAAAAACAAGCAAACGAATACATCAGACGATGAGCCAAAGCGTCACGTAGTTCTTTCAGGGAAAAGAAACATCGTGGGAGTCGAGGACAAGACAGACATGTCAGCAGATTATGATAAGTTTGATGAAATTCCGCCCTTCACAGTGAGAACTGACCCAAGCATCCCGTTAAATAATGAAGATGCTCCATGGTTACGGCTGAAGCGATCATAGGCCAGGGACATACGCGAAGAAGGGTTCATGGCTTTTATGTAAATCAATGTAATGTATTAAACCTTTATGTGATGTGTAGTAATGTATTAAACCTTTATGTGGTGAAACACGCGTGGTAGGTGGTTGTCGGCTCCCACACCTCCCGTCCAAACACAGTTCCCCCTGCATACAGCCCGACGGTGGCTCGTGAGTTTGAGCGCCACTTCGATCCAAGCAGCGGTAAGACGTCTCTGATGATCTACAACCGTCCGGCAAGACGTCTCTGATGATCTGCAACCGTTTGGAACGGTCGCAGGTCATCAGAGACGTCT
This sequence comes from Poa pratensis, assembly GCA_947311845.1. Taxonomy (NCBI): domain Eukaryota; kingdom Viridiplantae; phylum Streptophyta; class Magnoliopsida; order Poales; family Poaceae; genus Poa; species Poa pratensis. The sequence continues at coordinate 10,486,998 of CAMZMU010000069.1, read as the reverse complement.
TGCCGCTGGTTGCCCAAAGATGCCTCTCCGAGTGACGCTGGAATGTTTTGTGTGAGTGAGTAACTTGTCTGAGGAGGGCGGCTATATATAGGGTACGTGTGCTTCTTTAGTCCCGGTTGGTAACACCAACCGGGTCATGTGGCTCACGAAGTGGTCGTGATACTGCTGATCCAACAGCTCACAATCCCTCAAAAGAAACACACCCCTGATCCAACGTCTCACAAGCGCTTGAAAGAAACACACGATCCGTGTGCTTCTTTAGTCCCGGTTGGTAACACCAACCGGGTCATGTGGCTCACGAAGTGGTCGTGATACTGCTGATCCAACAGCTCACAATCCCTCAAAAGAAACACACCCCTGATCCAACGGCTCACAAGCGATTGAAAGAAACACACGATCTGTGTGCTTCTTTAGTCCCGGTTGGTAACACCAACCGGGACTAAAGACGGGCTTTGCGGTCACGACACGTGTCCTCCCCCAGCGCTTCCCTGGGCACGTGTCCTCCCCCAGCGCTGCCCTGGAGGTCTTTATATATTGTCGCCGACGGGGTAAACCCTAATCCACCATTCCTAGCCACGAACGCATCGTCTCCACGAGATGGATCCGCCACGCCCGCCGCAGCGCCTTCTGGACGAGGTCGAGCGTGCTCGGCAGAGCGCGCTTGGGCGCAACCGCGGGAGTCTATCCCGCCGTATGCCCACGAGCCCGGCGTGGAGAGGAATGCCCAGCTACCGGCCTCCTGCTCCACCAGGTGCCGCCGCACCTCCACCTGGCGCCGCTGCACCTCCACCAGGCGCCGCCGCTCCTCCCGCGGAGGAGGAGGAGGACGACGACTTCGACTGGAGCGACGACGGGGAAGAAGGTTGTGGGTTGCAGATACAGGAGGCCATGGAAGCCTCCTTCCAGTCTGTCCGCGACTACCCTGTCCAGCGAGCCAAGACTTCCTACCAGCTCAAGGCGAAGGAGGCTTCCGATCTGGATTGGGCGCTGAAAGACTCATCCTCCATGGATCTTGCCCTCCGCCGCAAACGTGCGCGCGAGAACCGGGCGGCCGCCCACGGGGCTGGCTCCTCCCGCCGTTCCCCCTAATCCTACGGCCTTCGAGCCAGCAAGTCCGTTTATGTAGAATAATGTTGGTGATGTTGGATCAGGGGTGTGTTTCTTTCAAGCGCTTGTGAGACGTTGTATCATGTGTAATAATGTATTAAACCTTTTATGTAATGCATTAAGATAAATGAATTAATGCATTGTGAGTTTTGTCAATTCAAAATATGCAATAAAGTTAATGCATTTTTAATTGAAAATGCAAAATGGTTAATAGTTTGTATAGTTAGAATAATTATTTTAGAAAACAGAAAATGGTTTTGGATTATTTATTCAAATTTAATAACTTTTCATGTTGAAAGTTTTTTCAGATTCAAAACCATTTGAAATTCATATCCAAACACCTAAATAAGAAAAAAAAAAGGCGGGAACAAAATTTCAGAACTGAAAAGTTCGAAATAATTTTGAAAAATGACTCTTTGGTCCCGGTTTCTACCAAGAACCGGGACCAATGAGTCCGTGGATCCCGCGCTTGATCTGGCATTAACTGCCCACTCATTGGTCCCGGTTTCTGGCAAGAACCGGGACCAAAGAGGCATTGGTCCCGGTTCTTGCGAGCAACCGGGACCAATGACCCCTTCTATAACTCTGCCCCGGCCCCTTCTTCTTCCTCATTCACGCAAAACTGACGAAGAAAGACCGGAGGCGACGCGGAGCGACACTACGCCATCAGGCTGCCCGACCTCGCCCCTCGACGCTCCCTCGACGCCGGTGCCCTCGACGCCCACGCCGCGCCGCCCGTGCTGCAGAGAGGGAGAGGAGCCCGGCCGCACGTACGCCGGCATCCACACGCGCCCGTGCACGTCGGGGGACTCGCCGCCAACGCTCCGCCGTCCACCGCACTCGCCTCCGCCGTGCTCGTGGTGAGCATACGCTCCTCCTCATGTACTTCACTTTGTCCAATTTGCGCTGAGGTTGAAGTTCGCCGAACGCCAACTCCGGCCGCCGCGGTTGTGAGTAGCCGGAGCTACTCCGGCGACCTTTCCGGAGCGGCGCCACCACCGTTTGGTTCGCCTAGACTAGGTCTATCTCGTGCACCTTCCAATTTGTCTCAATTCGTTCGAATTCGTCGAATTCGAGTTCGGCCAGGAGCATAGCTCCATTGATGATGTCATCTTGACGTCATCGGGCCAATCCAATAATTTCCTGGATGCTCTAGAACTTCGAATGACTTGATGCCAATTTTGTTAGCTTAGTAATTTAAAATGTTAGTTATCCCTATTTTTCTAGAATTGTTAGAATTTTAGGATTTTAGGATTTTTTTTGTATAGGAAATGTTAGTGTTAGGATTTTTTGTTAGTGTATAGGAAAATTTTGTTAGTGTTAGGATTTTTTGTTAGTGTATAGGAAAATTTTGTTAGTGTTAGGATTTTTTGTTAGTGTATAGGAAAATTTTGTTAGTGTTAGGATTTTTTGTTAGTGTATAGGAAAATTTTGTTAGTGTTAGGATTTTTTGTTAGTGTATAGGAAAATTTTGTTAGTGTATAGTAAAATTTTGTATAGGATTTTTTTGTATAGGAAAATTTTGTTTTGTATAGGAAATAGCATTTTAGGTTAGTGTTAGGATTTTTTTGGTAGAAATAGCATTTTAGGTTAGTGTTAGAATTTTATTGTATAGGAAATAGCATTTTAGGTTAGTGTTAGGATTTTTTTGTATAGGAAATTACAAATATGTTTGAATCCAAATTTAGATTGTAATCCAAATTTGAATGTTCAAATATGTTTGCATTATATATTTTAGAGTATCTCCAATTAAGAAATAGAGCTTGTTTGCGGGTTTACGATACGAGTTTACGGGTTTACGATACGAGTTTACGGGTTTACGATACGAGTTTACGAGTTTACGGGTTTACGATACGTCAGCATATGAAGTTTCTAATTTGTTCTTGCAAATGAGATGATATTGTAGATGTATCTTGACATATGGAACAAGTTACCCAACTAAAGTTTTGTGCATTGTTCTTAATTTGCAGAAACTATGGAACGAGACGAAGATCAGGAAAATATCCTCCAGGATATAATCCGCGGGCCGGAAGATATTGTCGATGTCACCACGGAGTTTTTGAACAACTCCGGTGAGGGAGATGAGTCTCTCAACCGAAGAGACGGCTCCGGTGAGGTAGAACCCGACGGCCGGGGTGAGGGAGAAGTCAGCGAGGGAGAAGCCGACGAGGGAGAAGCCGAAGGCTCCGGTGGAACATTAAATGTTGCAAACTCCGGCGAGGTGCATATACATATATTAATGAAGCCGAAGATTGTATTAATTAAGTCTCTGATGTCTATATATATATTAACGCTCTTTCTTCTTTTAGCCCTCCGGATCGAGCAAATCTTCTGTAAGGACAAAACGAGGCCCAGCCAAAAAGTTGGGCGACCAAGAAAGGTACACGATCGAAAGAGTCGCTGAAGACGGCACACCGACTGCTCCCCCTGGTGTTAAAAATAAAATGGTAAAGCAATGCGGAGTTCTTGTTAGGGACTTCATCCCGATCACCGTTCGAGAATGGCATCGGCCAAACGAGAAAGGACAGCTATATGTCAGCGATGAGGGCAAAGAAAGACTTTGGAGAAAGCTCATGGTTAATTTCACCCTGCCGGCGCCAGAGGTGGATTCAGATGAGGAGGATCCAGATGAGGCAGAAAAGATTGCCCGGAAAATCATGGAGCAAAAAGTCAAGGACTGGGCACTTAAGAAGATGGCCGAGCTATTCAAGAACTGGAAGAAAAGATTGAACAAACTGTTTGTCAAGAAAAATAAGACTCCAGACTTCGATAAAGGGTATGAGAAGATAAAGGACTACTGGGAAGAATTTGTGGCGTACAAGAAATCAGAGGAAGCTCTGGAAAAGTCTGCAAAAAATGCGGCAAATGCTGCTCTAAAGATGTACCACCATACTATGGGGCCTGGTGGCTACGCTGGTAGCATGCCTAAGTGGGAGAAACTTGAGGCGGACCTGCTGGCTAATGGGATCACTCCAGAGCCACTCAAGTGGATCGAACGGGCAAGAAATTGGTTTTACGGGCATGGGGGCACGTTGGACGCAGAAGGGAAGTGCATATATAACAGAAGACACAAAGATAATCCCCTACTACCCATCCAAGAAATTAGAAATGCAGTAAAGGATGTTGAAGAGGGACGGTTCATTCCCGATAGAGAGGATGACGAGCTCACACGCGCCCTTGGGAATAAGGAACACGACGGACGGTTACGAGGCGTACCTGGCTCCAAGCCCAAGACAATTGCGATTCCCGAGCACAGGAAGAAATTTCCTGATAGAAGCCATCAGAGGAGAAAGGAAAGGAGGCAATGGAAGCACGCGCTGCTGCAGACCGGCTGCGTAATATAGAAGAAGAATTAAAGCTGCAGAAGGAACAAATTGCCGTGCTTAGCCAGCAAGGTACTAGCGGCCAATCTCAACGGCACATGGTAGAAGCTGCATGCGATGGTACCGGTGGCCCATCGAATCGGAAAAGCAGCGTGGCTTCCACGGAGCTCCAGGATGGTAATGATGATGCAGTGGCTCCACTTCGTCGCTACCCAGTGGATGATATCACGGAGAGCACACCTTGTGAGATGCATGTGAAAGTTTTTAACTTAACCGTGAAGGTGGCGGTCGGCTATGTCGTACCAATTGGACCTAATCCAACTTACCATTTCTCTCCGGTTCCAAATGGCTACGCTGTTGTCGCGGTGGATGAAGTGATGAAAGATTATGAGGAGCTGAAGCTGCAACACCCTGCAGGTGAAGATGGGGAGGTGCTTGAACTTGGAGAAGCCAAGAAAGCGACCATTCTATGGCCAAAGGAATTCATCGTGCTTCCGAACTGGCAGCCAAGGCCATCGACTCCTCACCAGTCTCCAGCGCAACAGTCCTCTTCACCGCCTCAGCATCTCCAGCGCAACAGTCCTCTTCACCGCCTCACCAGTCTCCAGCGCAGCCGTCTCCGCCGCCGCGTCAGCCGTCTCCGCCGCCGCGTCAGCCGTTTCCGCCCACCGCTCGTACTATGAGGGGTAAGCGATCACCTCATAAGAATCTTCCCATTAGACCTTATGACAGGACTGTAGCGGAAAACGCCGCGGAGGTGGCTGCCTACAATAAGGCTTTTTTTGCACCAAAAAAGCCCGAGCAGAAGCCGGTATACGATGAAAAACCAAAAAGTGGAGAAAGTCCTTCCTTGAGCAGCCATCCCAGATATCGATGAATCTGCCATCTGACTATGGTCGTGAACTTACTAAGCTAGCACGTGCCCAGTCTGAGCAGAACAAGGGAAGAAGTGCAAAAAGCGGGAAACAAATTGCCCAGCTCGGACAGCAGAAAAATCAATCGGTCCCCCCGCTCATAGTGTGTTCCGATGTCGACAAGGACTTCAGAGTCGCTATGGATAAGGACCTGGAATTATTGGACCCCAGAGCCATAGCTGCTGCTAAAGAACTTGGTGTCACTGTATCGCAGGCCAAGGAACAGGCTACCGCCTTGGGTATGAGCCTTGGTCAACTTTTAGGCTATGAACTGCGCCAATGTTAGAGATGGCACGGAAATATGTCCAAGGGGAGCCTATGGTCAGTAATGAGGAGCTGCGGTCTATCAACACATATGCGAAATCTGCATACTGGTACCTGGTGCACACATCAAAGAAGGACGCGAAAGATGGTTTCCGTGGACGTTAGAGTGGAGCATTTCTTCAAACGTTACTTATACAGGTTCAACTGACTGAACTGTTCCAGTTATTCCAAAAGCGCGCCCTCGACAAATCTATCCTCTCTTGCTATTGTCTGTAAGTGATTTATTTTCGTAATTAAGTCTCTAGCTCAGCTCGTTCATTGCCTGTATTATATTATCCTGACTATATATATATCCTTTTGTACGCTATTATGCAGAATGAAGATGCTGGAATGCAAAAGATCTAAAGTTTTTGAGGTTGGGTTCGTTGACCCATATATCGTGAATTCACATACGTTAGTCAATCACCCCAAAGACGTGGAGCATGACCTGACCACCTTTTTAACCATGCAACATTTCTGTACGGAAATACTATTTCCTTACAACTTCAGTGAGTGTTTCTGTCTTGTACATATTTTTATTTGGCTTTCTCGATGTTAAGTGTAATTGATGAGCTATGCATGTCTGCTTTATGTAAACGTCCGCAGGTTCCACTGGATTCTGCTAAGCATTCAACCTGACAAGTCCACAGTTGAAGTCCACGACTCATTAAGTTGGGACCAAGCGTTGTGGTCCGACATGAAAGAAATGCTCAACAAGTAATTTCAATCATTATCGCATTATATCGCCCTCTTTCGTTCGTTCCCTGATGTCAAGTAATTAATAACTCCTTTGTTCATTTTCTTTGCCAAAGCAGGTGTTGGACAATTTTCAAACAGAAGGTAGAAGGTCCATTCAAAGATGAGCTAACTTATAAATCGGTGAAAGTCCGCAGCAGCCACCGGGGAGTAATTTATGTGGATTCTACGTTTGCGAGTTCATTCGCGAGTTGACCACTGAGCGGAGAACAACTGCTTTCAGCAAAATGCGGGAGAGATCGACCCAAACTGCGCGTAGGAGCAATTCAAGAGGAATTGGCGGGATTTCTGCTTAGGGAGGTCATCGATGAAAGGGAGAACATTATGCTTCGGACGATGAACTAAATATGCCTTGATGGCTTGATCTATCTCCATGTAATTAAATAGTTGTATTCTCGCAAGAGATCGAATATTAATTATATATGCATCAACGTGTACTGTGTATATAGTAGAGCGTATAATATGCGTACGGAAACGATGGAGAGCACGTCGGCGATGCGAAGAAGGGGGAGACGACGGAGGCACCGGCGAGAGGGAGAGGGGGCACCGGCGATAGGGAGAGGGGCACCGGCGAGAAGGAGAGGGGGCACCGGCGAGAGGGAGAGGGGGCACCGGAGAGAGGGGGCACCGGCGAAGGGAGAGGGGGCACCGGCGAGAGGGGGCACCGGCGAGATCGAATCCTAAACCCTAAATACCAAAAAAAAAAACACTCATTGGTCCCGGTTCGTATTAAGAACCGGGACCAATGAGTCTCCCCCCACGAGCAGCCAGACCAGGCCACGTGGACAACCATTGGTCCCGGTTCGTGGCCCAACCGGGACCAGCATTGGTCCCGATTGGCCAGTCCCGGTTGGGCAACCGGGACTGAAGGCCCAACCGAACCGGGACCATAGGCCCATTTTCTACTATAAGTCAACTATGGCCTTAGGGACGACATCCTTTATAGCATTACATGCATGGTTCTTGATTCAGTATCTCATGGTAGACGGAAAATTTTAGCCTTTTAATGCATTCCCGTATCTAGCTTTTTATGGAGGTCTATGTAAAGTTTCAATTGTGTGGCGTCTGAGTTAATATTTTTTCGCAATTCAGCTGTCGGTTATGGATTCTCATTGTATGACTTTGCGTTAGTGAGCCAGGTGGAGGGACTTCCTGTGCTGTTGCGGCTCTATATCTGAATTCTGATGGGTTTCATTCAGGCTGATTTGGGTCAAACTTGCAAGAATCTGCACCGATTGATCTTCGATTGCTCCTGGAGTGGTGTCTTCAGGTCGATTTTCTCCTTAACCATGTACTTGCGGCATCATTTAAAATTACTCTTCTATACGCACAATAGTTGGCATGAGATTTCAGTATCTCCTCTCACATGTACATGCCCTTAAACACCCACATTTTGTGTTGAGAACATTGTTTAAGCTAGACCAACATATTCAATACACTTCTAACGCGATATGACATAAACACATGGTTTATACATGAATACATTTGCTGTAATAAATTCAATGGTCACACCTCTGTCAAATGACCCTTTGAGAACACTGTTTAAGTGATTCTACTCATTTAGTGCCAAACTTTTATAAAGATTCTATCCTGTTTTATAAAGTTAACTTCTATCTTCACATTCAAATGGTGTGATCTTGCACGAAGTTGTTAATTATCGTGGGTTGTACTAGCCTAGTTATCGAACGTTCTCCAAATAGAAATTCCGTTTATTAATTCCAGTCTAGATTGGCGGTTAGTAGCTAATGTGTATAACGTGATTTGTCAATTGCGCGACAAGGGGAATAATATTGCAGGCTACAGAGTAGATGGAAATTGCTAGCACACATTATCAAGGCAAATACACTACGGGAGAGCTCATCTTTGCCATGTGCCAACACTCTTTGCTGTGTGCTGTATGTCGGGCACACGGCAAAGAAATATTTGCCGTGTGTACACAACGTTATAGAAAAGAAACACACGGCAAATAAAGGCACATGGCAAAGTTAAAACAAAAACACCTGGCAAAGAGAATGGACACGCGTTCACTCAGACGGCCGCGCACAGTTACTACGTCTGATCGAATCCAGCTGGACTCCAGGTGCCCATATGCCTATCTAGCGCTATAAATACCAGTGCTAGCTCCAGCAGACCTCCACGGAGAAACAACAACCTAGGCATCAGCAGTGAGTGAGTGCATCGATCTGTCCATGGCAGCAGCAATGCTCTCGAGGGAAGCCCGGCTCGTTGCCGTGGCGGTGCTAGTCGCGCTGATGTGCGCCGTCGCTGTGCAGGCCCAAGTACCTGCCGCTGGCGGTGCGCCGGTGTGCGAGTATGTCGATCAGAACGTCGTGAATGCGTGCTTCAAGAGCCTCGGAGAAGGTATGAAAAAAGCCACGGCCGACAGGATTATTTCTAAGGGTCATGTCATTAAGGTTGATGTGGACTGCTGCGTGGCCTTTGGCGGCCACTCGTGCCTCTGCCAGATGAAGAAGGTGTGGGAGACCAAGGGCCAAACTACCCAGAATAAGGTGCAATGCGTAAGGGACAAGGCCTGCTAGTGAGCGCGGGAGGTCTCTTCGTGCATGCAAGATCTCGCTTGTTGGATGTGTGATTTCTTACCTATTTCTTGCATGTTGGTTTCAAGCGGATCATGTCCACCTGCTCCTTGCTTTTATTTGCTTGTGTGTGTCTTGTGTTTGTGTGATCTGTGTTTCTATGTATGCGAGCGTTAATCGGTCTGTTGAGTCTTTTAGTTTGTACCGATAACAAATAAATGTGGGTGGACTTTATGCTTTCACAGTTTCATCCTGTTTTGTTTGTATATTCTTCCATCCCAGCAAGCGTCAATCATTTTATAACGAAGTGAGTACATGCATGCTGCCTCTGCGCAGCAGAGCACATCGATCCTTAGAGATTAGTTCTTACTTTCTCATGAGCAATCGGCATTCATCGCAAGATCCCATGAGAGATTATACGTGAACTGTCTCTGTCGACATGGATATCGAGTGGCCAAAGAGAACTGCGATCTAAACGCAGCGCTCACAATTAACCCAAGCACGCCGGCGAGCGCGGCTGTCCGACTCAGGCCGCGCCGGGGCTCGCGTGCTCCGTGAGAGCCGTTCGTGCAGCAAACCTCCGCTGTGCCACTTAGCTTGCCGATGCAATGGCTGCAGGACTGCCTGCCCTACATCTACTCCCTCCGTTCGGAAAAAGGATGTCACAAAAATGGTCTATCTATAGTTTATTTTTGTGACATCATTTTCCGAACGGAGGGAGTACATGACTGACACCGGTCGTTGGGCGTCGTGCGGGGTCTGCGAGAAAGCTACATGTGGGCCGGTCAGCGACGATATCCCCTGGACGTCTAACGCGAGTGGGTCGCCGCGTGCCACCAACAAGGCCGTCTTCCTCTGCGGACGCCGCGCTTCTAAGACGAGAAGCCTGAGCCGCCGAGTTGGGTGGCCTATGTCGGCAAAGCAATTTTGTTACTTTCACAGTGGACTCCTCTCTTGCCGGGAAAGCGTAAAGGGGATTGTTTGATCCTGCTGGAGCAACTGAAGATGGCATTGGAGAACTTGCACTTCCTCTCCAGGCGTAGTGGTGTTGGTTAGGTCGTTCTTTTTGTTGTTAGTTTACTTTCCTGTGTGCTCCATCGTGAGCCTTGCGCCTTGTTGACTTGTTGTTCTAGGTGCGTTGTTAGTGGTGTTTTTTTTTGTAAGTTTGGTTGTATCTGCAAAACTAGGCTCTCCCCAGTGTAAAACAGATATTTGCTTTCTATAAAGCGGTGCCATGTGCCTGTTCTCTAAAGGGAGTGACTAGGGCTTACTCGAGTTAGAATTATGTTAATTCTCACTCATATGGCGTCATCTAGTTGCATGTGCAACTCATGTGTAACTAGGAAAATCCTAGTTGTAACTCACGTGCAACTATGTGCAACTCATGGGAAACTCACATCCCGCACGAATCACTATGTTAATTCTCACTCGAGTGAGAAATAGCAAAACCGCTAAATAATTGATAGTCACTTTTCTATTATTTCAGGAACTTAATCGATGCACCACCGGGAGATGCTTAAGTTTTGGCGATTTCTAAGTTAAAAAATGGTTACTAATTTAAAATATTTTTGCACATTTAGAAACACTAGGTAAATACATTTAATATTTATAGTGATGTGATAACATAATGAATGCCTCCTTATGAACCATCGCATCATGTCACGCACGCACTTGAGTGTGAGTGCACCCTCCATTGAGTGTGAGTGCACCCGGCATTGACGCCCACAGCTCCTTCTGTCCATACGAAATGTTGCACTTATTATATTTTCTTATATGATCGTCGTCTTGTTATAAAAAATTATAGATGTGGTTATATACGTTGGATATAAAAATACGTGAAACCTGAGATATTGTGGCTTTGGTTGTCCAGCCCGCAATAACCTGATACAACCAAGAATGAAGAATCAAATATGTTGGAAACTTACGAGTAACTAAAAAATTTGCAGTAAAAGGAAAAGAAAAAGGAAAACAGATGGGTACACAGGGAAAGGAGAAGAATTAGGGCCTGTTTGGTTCCTGACCATAGTTTACCTCGACCAAGAATTTGGTTACCGGCCAAAAAACCGCGGTAACCGGCCAGTAACCGAAAATCCAAGCCCCCTCCGATAAATGAGTTTATCGGTTGAAAATTCTCCGAATGTTCGAATTTGTGTTGAAATCGTCCTCTCAAAATCTTTATTTGATTTCTTTTCGACGATTTATGTTTGAATTACAAATTCTGTCCAGGAATTTCGTCCGGTAACCGGACGGTAATTTCCGGTAACCAAAATCCCGGCCCCCTCTGAGAAATAAAATAAAAGCGGTATCCAAAACCTTGACCGCGACTAAGGTTAGGCGCGTGCCGTAGTTATGGCTAAAAAGACGTTTGGTTAACAGCCTAACCTTAGCAGAGTTGTGGCAAGCAAACCGTGGCTAGGGTTTGGATTGTAACCATATTCATGCCATATGTTTGGCAAATTGTGTGGCAACCGTTTGGTTTGGTTTGATTATGATCACACCCTATGTATGAAGTGGTGAGGTTACCACCCAATTTCTATTGCAATATATTACAACACATTTGAAATGCACAATACATATATGTTTACAAAAACTTGGGATGTAAAGTATGAAAACGGTTACAATAAATCATAGGATTGTCATACACCGTCAGAAATCATAGAGTCACCAACTCACCATACACAACCAGAAATCATGGAATCACCATATACGGCCAGAAATTATAGCAGATCAGAGAAGTATGTGAAAGAAGTCATTAGCATATTATACAAAATAGAAATCACTGTCATATATTGCACACAATAGTGCATTGCATGCCATACTTGAACTACTAGCCAAAAGCAATTGCATGGCATGTCATACTTGAACTACTAGCCAAAAGCAACTAATGTTGGCTAATTACTACTTCTACATCGTGTAGTAGCAAAAGGAGGTCACCAAAATGTCAAAAAGCAACACTTGCGTTCTTTCATTCCCGTTGTTTTTACCGATTTGTTCTGCCGTTTCTTTTTGTTTGTTTTGGTTCTACAAAAATCTCCAAAATTTCAGAAATATTCAAAAAAAAAGTGTAACATCATTAGTATCTCTTGTTGCTGATATGAGACAAAACTTATTTTTTTAGTTCGAGAAAAAATATATGAACATCTCATGAAGAATGTAATTTGACCCATTTTGTAAGTGGCAGAAAATTCTGGGTAACGCTAACTTGAAAGAAATGTCTTGATTATTTTCCTCTTTCAAGCAACTATTCTGGTTCCTTCCGTTTTGCATGCTTCTGAAAGTATTGTTAACGATAACCGATTTAAAAAAATAATACTGTATGAAAGAGATTTTCTATAGTGCTCCGCCCCTGGCGAAACTTGAAAGGGTAAGTTTTTCCCGATTGTTTTTTTTTCCGTTGGGCCCACGAAGCCTAAATGCAAGCCCCGTATTACCCAGCGTATTCCAGATTGCTTCTGCGAGAACGGAGCCCTCAAGACCCTCTGATGCGCCTCCAGATTGCTTCTGCGGCATTGGATCTGCGGCGGCCTCGACGTCCTTCTTCATGGCCGGAAGCAGTTGGAGCTTCTCGTCGTCGGAGGAGGAAGAGATGAGGTGGGCTGTACATACATGTTATATTTTCTAAACAGACAATCATGCACCTGATTATGAAGGGGTACGGGAAGATCGCGGTCGTCTTTGTGTTGTTCGGGTCCGAACTTTTGCCAGGGGAGAGCACCGGAGCAGAAACCCTGTATGAAACATAGTTTTTTTTACTTGTGAAACGTAGTTACGTTCAATCATATTATATGTACAACCAATGTTCTAGTGATTTATTGTATGAAAAAAGATCAGGCATAAAATTTAATCATCAACCACTTCAATTGTCGTTTGTGATTCTGTAGAAACGGCCCTTGGTTGCCCGCACAAGCGTCCCGTCAGACGGACTTCTATTGCTCGAAACAAAGTCTACGAGGTTAAACATATCACCGTTCTGGGAACTTCACCGTGACGAAAGGATGAGTCTCTGCCCATCCTTGAGTGCTACTTGGATGATTAGACGGAAGTCACGGAATAGGAAGGTGGATGATGTTTTTGTTCTGTATATGTATTTGGTGAGTTTCTCTGGATTGAAATTGATAACCTGGAAGTTGTGGAATGCCATCATCTACTCACTTGATGTATTCCGTAATAAAGAAGCAGATGCATGCAATCTGGAATAAAGTGAACCGGCGGGCACCTGCTCCTGCCTAGTTTTTTTTTTAAATCTTGATTTAAACCACTTTTGAAAAGTCAAAAAAATCTGTAAAAAATGAGATGCATAGGTAATGCAAATACAATGCGTCGGCAAGTGAGTTTCGTGAAGAATTTGTATTTACGTTGGCTACGTAAAAAAGACACAAATGCTACAGTAATGTTGTATAGCAGTGTATATACGTCATAGATTTGTCTTTTTTACACAGGCCAAATGAAAGATCGTTTCTCCACGAAATTTTGTACTATTACTGCATACATGTGTATGCATGTCCCCATTTTTTTCCGGAATTTTTGAACATTCGGAAGGTCCTCGTCCTGGGCAGGAGCAAATGTACCCAGGTTCATCCTGGTATTTCCCATGCAATCTGGCCTACTCGTGGGACTTGCTCCATGAAAACAATTATTACTGCTGTCTGCTGCCATTGTCGTACGTAGCATCATGAGTCATGACATCCTTTAGGTGTGTTTTCAGGTGTCTCCGAAAATACGAAGTTACTGTAAGATTGTCAGCCCATGACGCCGTAGGAAAAAGCTGGAGCTCACGCGACGAGCTACGTACTCTACCAGGATGCCACTTGATAATTCGTTCTTCGTCGATTATATGTAGATCTTTAGTAAGTAGAGAGGAACTGGAGCACGTATGGTATTACTTGTGAGCCCACACCTCGTCGCTGCATCATACCGCCACATTGTTTACTATCGCCAAATTATGTAGTCCTTGGTTCTTTACATAATGATGTACTGATGGAAAACGCTCCTAAATCAGCCGGAGGAACGAATTTACTGATTTATTGTAAGAAAAAAAATATCAGGCAGTTAACCCTCTGCCACTTCACTGTGATTCAGTAGCAAGATAAAAAATGAACTTGGGGACGAGATAGGAAAAAATCGCCATATGTGTGACAGCCAGCGGCGTCAAGCAGCTAGAGGCGTGGGCAGTGGTCGACGAGAGCGACTAACGAGGCATTGTGGCTCAGGCCGTGAGACACCACGAGTCCAGGAGATGCTAGCTACAGCAGAGGGAGCTTCTTCGGCAGCGTCGTCGAACTTCTCGCTGGGATAGGACTCGCATACAAGTAGCCAGCAGCAGCAGGGGCACGCATAGGAACGTAGCGGCAATCAGGATCGGTTGATTCATGTGAGGTGAGACGAGATTGATGCGTACCGGCGGGCGAGGAAGAGCAGGAAGCAACCACTGACGTGGCCGCGGTAGGACTCGCAGCGGCCGGCGCTGCGCCGTACGGAGGCACGCGCCATCTCCCGCCACCGTGCCGGCGGGCCTCCGTCCTCGTCCTCTTCGAAGGGGAGGTCGATGCGCCGCCACAGGAGCGGCTCGTCAAGGGTTAGCCGTCGCCAGGAGGCGCACACGAGGCCGGCCCCGCGGAGGATGTCAGCCTGCCGGACTAGGCTCAGGATGACCCACAACACGTCGTGGGGCAATCCCGCCCAGTCCCTCCGCTCCGTCGACCGATATAGATCAAGGCGGCGGCGGCGGAGGGACGGCGGATCGCTTGCTGGGGTTCGGATTCTCTCCGTCGGCCTTATTCGCATCTTATTTTTCTAGGTTACCTAGATCGAGCCGCATGCAGTTGTGTGCCGCCAGAGATCGATTATTAGCAGGAAGAGGTGCTCATCTGCACTAATATTAAAAGACCCAGAGTGGCTGATCCAAATAACGCCAGTCCTTTGATCAGCATCATCTAACAGTCCAGATTAAATCAATGATGAGGTCGAATTAGTCGTACCCCCGTCCTCAGAGCCGTCCATCCGCTCCATCTAACGGACAGAGATCATCTAATGATGAGGCCACCACCCGCACTGCAATTCGAAATCCAGCGAAAAAAGAAAAGAAAACTGAACGCTATTGCAGGTCCGACGTGCTGCCTCCCCTGTCGCTGAATCCCCTCGCCCCCGCCGACCAACCGCCGCGAGAATCTCCGCCGACCAACCGCGAGAAGCCCCGGCACCCACAGCCGCGGCGATCCCGGCCACCCAACGCCGCGAGGACCTCTGCCGTCCACCGCCGCGGCGAGCCCACACGCGGTCCGCCGCCGCGAGGAGCCCCCCACCCACCGCCGCAGCAAGGCCGAACGCCAACCGCCGCTGCGAGGAGCTCCGCCTCCCACCGCCGCGGCTAGCCCGGCCGCCCACCACCGCCCGAGGCCGGCCGCCAACCGCCGCCCGAGGAGCCCCGCCAGACGTACACCCGTTCCTCCCTTGGCCAAACGGAGATTTCGGTTACATTGCTGGATCGAGGTAATTTTGAAACTCCACGCAGCACCAGGAGGTATTTCGTCAGCCAACTGAGTGATTCCTCTATTTGATGCTTTCTGGTTGATTTGAAACTCCGTTGATAATTGAAACATCGATCACCTGCACCAGATCTTGCCCAGGTGTTGCGGTTACCACCTCTTCTACCATCAGCGGCGATCTCGATCCGAGGCAACCCAAATCCCGTCGCCGGCAGACGGGATTCTGCACCATGCCTCCTTCACCCTCGGATTTTGCAGGCCTGCTCGATGTTGGTCGAAGCTCTCCTGCACCCCATACGGCTGGCCTGGAGTTAGCTAACGCCCGCCCGTACTGAGATTTTATTTTTCGTCTTCTAGGTTGCAATGTTTCACAACAAGCTGCAGTTGATTTTATTCTTCTTCATATCGTCCAGGCCATGTACTTTTATTATACTTCTGTTCTATGGTTAAAGCCATAATCGAGTGTCCAATCTGTAGGCGAAAGTAGTATCATATACGGAGTATAACTGCTATTGTTGCTCTGCTAGAGTTTTCAGTCACTTCTTTTGCAGTCATTGTGTGTTAGAGGACGCTATTTCCATTTACCTCAGCTGATCGTTTTCTTTTTTGCGAATGCTGATCGGTTTTGTTGTTTGCCTTGCATGATAATGCGGTGATATTCTCTGTGCTAATGCTTCAACACTGCTTGCCGTTCACTCCCAATTCAAAAGGGCAATTCTCTCCAAAGGAATAAGCAGCAGTACTACATTTCAATTGCATCCCACTGATTTGGGAGTGTGCTTTCCAGGATCGGTCAAGGGTTCAGCTATTGTCTGATAGTCTGATGCTACTATATGTACTGTGTAGGTGAACTAATTTGGATACCGTATCAGCTCGACACCTTCGATGACTACCAGCGGATGCTGCTCAGGTTATTCAGAGAGGATGCAGCGAGGCACCACGTCAAGAAGGTGCTCATCACCACCAAAACTACTACCTTACGGCCTTCTCTGCTAGGTCCCAGAAGTCCGAGGCCCACAAGGCCACAACTATACCTTGGTTGTATTCTGCGAGTACAAGAAGGTCGACCGACAAGCTTTATTTCTGGTAAGAGTTAGACTAGGAAGAAACAAAAACATGGTTGATATTTGAATCTCCAAATACTAGAAATACCCTGTCCAACCGTGTAGATACCGACAGCTTGATGTTCCAGTTGTACAATAATTTTGAGCAGCCTAGAAATAAATGCCTCTTCATGGATTGTGCATCATACATATCTTTCTTCTAATTGGTAAGAGTTGTGAATTATATTTTTTAACTATCGGGAGCATGTATGCCTATATGCTTCCAGGCATATAAATATACATGCACTGATGCACTTGATCCTCTACAATACTTATCCGACTATAAAAATCTAATAATCTATATAATAGTTGCTATTTTAACCTTTTCTCCTCCTTTTATAGTCTAATGGTAACTGGCAGTTGACAAATCTTTATTGCATTGGCTGTTTCCAATTGACAACGTGATAGGCTGGCCTCATGTTGCGATGGTAGTTCACCACACAAAATCTTTTCATATCCCATTACGACCATGGAGATATGGTACAATAATAATTGGCGATGATTTTCCCTCTCGAGTTAATTTTTGTTTGTATATGTGCCATGGTTAAGGATATTTTCCATTTAGTAGAGAGGAACATATCCTCAAGTTTTCTTTTTGAATTTACTTTCAGATCTTGTTTGTTGCACCCTTTTTGTTTCTTACAATGTCGCTCATCAAATTGTGTTCAGACTTCCAACCACACATGGACATGAGGCACAAAGGCATCCAGTGTGGTCAAGAAACCCCGTTCAAGCAAATTTTATCATGATAAGGACCTCCCTGAGATCAACCTCTATCAACTGTAGGTACGATAACAAATTTCAGAGACTGGTGAAGAATGATAACAAAGCAACATGGGGTTGCCTTTGGACATGTACCTTACATTACATGTTTCCCCTTTAATGTTCTTCTTTGAGTATGCATCAGGTATCCAGCATTTTCTCTTTGACCGACCGTAGGGTCATGAAAATGACTGATTACAATCTGTGGGCTGTAAGTTGTCGTATCTGGCAGATAAACTTATGTAGGCGAAATGGTGAGGTGATTTATCGTGCACTGCAGGAGAAGAGGCTATTTAGACTGCAATCTTTTGATTTAATGATGGATTATTAAGCCGCAATAATCTTCAAGGTAAGTACTACCCTGCTGTCTTATTTGATTTGGTAAATTTACCATGAGTCAGAACCATATTTGTGAAAGTTCATTCATATTGGATCCTTCGTTAGAAGCTCAGTCATACCTAGGATCAGTCCCACTAGGTTGGATGGCCATATGCCTTTGCACGTATTGAAGAATTTGTTGTACAATTTTTCCATCGATGATAGTATTCTTATCAAGCTTCATAGGGTAAAAAGGCTCATATGGAACACCATCCTCAATTTAGATTAATTTCAGAAGGTAAAAGTATCATATGGAATATTATTCTCAATTTAGATCCATTTCAGATGGTGAAAGTCTCGATATATGCATATTTGCAGGGCACAACTACTGCAAAAACACTGCAAAAAATAAAATGAAATAATATAAATATGCTCGGGGAATAGAAGCTATATATCCTCAGAGATAAAATAATGGATGGTATACCTAAATGTATTTTCTATGGCGCTTGAAACAAGTTAGTTGGTGTTCTGTTTGTTTTGGTGATATGATATCACAGGAAAAATGTATCTGTTTATTTTTTTTTGGGTTTATTTTTTTAGTTTTCAGGTATACAGCTTTAGATAACGGTATAATTTTAGAGGGATGACTGATGGTGCATGGTTGGATCGTAGGAAATATTTGAGGGAAAACAGCAGGCGCTGCTTCGTTTTCATTAAGAAGAATAGCTGGGACAAATGCCAGCGAGGTCTGGGTTACAAGTATAGAATTACAGCAGGTGTAAGTAAGACAGTAAGAGAGTAAAACAGGGGAGGTATAAACTATCTATCTATACTACTATGAGCACATTTACAGAGAGGAAACTAGAGCAGGTGTAATCATTTCTTAGGAAATATCAATTTTCACTACCACGTGTAATCATTTCTTAGGAAATGTTCTGTATGCTGCTTTACCATTACTGTAGAACATTGTGCTGGGGGGCCAAGATTTCACTACCACGTTTAATCATTTATTAGGAATGTTATGAACAAGTATACCCCCAGATATTTGGGATACTGAAACTGTCGGATCTGATCTGGTCTGTGACCATCAGTAATGCATAATACATGTGCATACTTAAGAAACACATGGAACTGCTGATATTGTTCTGAACACATAACATAATTGCTTAGTAGGTTTCGGTCAACTTTGTTGTGTATAAATTTTTTATAATGCGGCATATTGATGACCTTGACATGTATAGTTCTCTGTAGTGCGAAAATATTTTAACCGCTGGAACTTAGGAAGTAGGAATAATATTTAAAGCTGTTTACAATTATATGATGTACAGGCTTCAAGGCTGCTTCACGACATACTTGTGTCCTCTGTTTTCTTCTGACATGGTTTAATTTTGTTTCAACTATTTTTTGCTTGTAGTTTGGAATTGCATGTATGCTTGTCTCCTCTCTTTTCTCTTTGATGTTGCAATGCATGGGTGTCTTTTAACACCGACATTGTCTCGACCATCCTGTGTAAACCTAAAGCAGGTGTTATTGCCGAGGACGTGACTCCTGCTGAGAAGACAGTGTTCGGCATGGTTATTGAGGGGATGTGATACGCTCTTCTACTCAATATATATAATTTTCCACATGTGTTTAAGATATTCTCAATGTTTTTGTATGACTATCTTCAGGTTTTATACTAAGACGTGGAGTTATAGCTTGTAGATGAATTATATAGCTTGTATTGACTTATATGTATTAAATAAGATATAAGATGTGTGAATAATGACTGTTCTTCCATTAAAACGTTTTTCTTGTAAATAGTCTATTGAGTGAGATGAGAAACAGTAGCAATGTAAGTAACAATGTTGGGGTATGCTTTGATGAACTGATTCACTTGACTTCTGTATGATATAACTGGCATTGTATTTCGATAGGATTTAAGAGTTTATAGAACATTCTAAACCGGGAAATTCATGAGAGGTTTAGTCAAGAGCATTGTTACAGACTTTTTTTAAATATCTTTTGAAATTTGTCAGTTGTCTCATGATAATAAATACCTCCACCAGGATTTTTGACACGCGCTGCCCTATATTTTTATAATAGACCTCTTCATTGATTTTATCTCATCAATACTATTCTATTAAACATATATATTGATTCTTTTTAAACATGTGCCTACTAATTATAATTAAGAAAAATTTATACGTGCACGATTACTAGTACAGAAGAAAATGTCTATGGAAAGAAAAGAGATACGAAGACCGTGGGTTGAGTCCCTTCCGTCGATCAGGCGGTCAAGGTGCGACCCCGCCTCACGTTGGCCTGAATCCTACACTTACGGACTGATTTGCTTACGGAATCACTACGGACGGACGTGGCCTGAATTAGTTGGATGAAATTTTGCCCCTTGCTGAAAAACCGGGCCACACTTTGATTTCAACCGCTGCATGTATGAGTCCGTATGCAATTTCCCTAAAAATTGTCCGTAGGTGTAGCATTACTCGGCTCGCGCGTCTCGCGACCTCCGGAAGCGTGATGCACGCCACACGTCCGTACGCAGTGGAGATATTCATAAGGTGAAGGCCCCACCGTTGTTGACTTATCTCCTTCGCATCCTTCTCCTCCACTCGTTCCCCTTGGCTTTCTTCACTCCCAACGCATTGTGTCCAATTTTTTTGCTCCACCATGGCCATGGAGGAGCTGTCGTTTGGCCGGCGGCCCGGCCAGGCTCCGCCGTTGGCTCCCCTCGTTGGCCGGCCACGCGCCGTCGCTGGCTCCCCTCGTTTTGTTGCCGCCGTCCGACATCCAAGCCCTTTCTCTTCTTCCGAACAAACACACTTTTTTGTCCCTCGGATCAGCGGTGGTGTAGGTGGTGCTGCAAAGGGTGATGCACGGTGCTAAGCCGCTGCTGCAAGGCGGCGCCGCCTCTCGCCGGCGGTGCTGCAAGCACTCGACACCAATGCTACAAATGGTGGACGGAGGCACTGCCGAAGAAGGGTGGCGATGCTACCCATGGTGGCAGACGTACTGTCAACGGTGGGCGGGTGCCACCAAGAAACGACAATGGTGCTACCAAGGTATGGCGGTGGTGCTACCAACGAAGGGTGACAGTGCTACAATCGGTGGGTGGTGATGCTTCTATTGGTGGAGGAAGCTTCTTCTCTAGGGACGATCATACCTCCGACGATGGGCGAATGGCGTTGCTCCCATGGGCGAACGACGTTGCTCCCATGGGCGAATGGAGATGCTGTCACAGACCATCGGTGTTGCTGCAAGCGCCTACCATGGTGCTGCTGCATCGGCGATGCCGTGTTGGTGTTCGACGACCACGACCATCGCTCATGGATGAGCGACACGGGTGTGCACAGTGGTAGGGGAGAAACAAAGGTGAGGAGGATGTTGCATCGTCATGACGGGGTTCTCCGACGATGACCTGCACCCGACACTCAGGCCCTGCTTCGAGTGACAGTGCGGTAGTGCGGCGGAATTGTAGGCGGGCGTCGATTCGGTGCTGAGCAGGGTGGTTGGAGCTGGGGGAATAACTTTTTGCGAATGCTGATATCGTTGGTGGGCTCTAGCGGAAGGGGCTGAGACTTGAGAGACACATGTGTGAAGCGCCGGACTCAGGCGGATTTTTTACCCCGTCCCAAATCCTCAGGGGACTGCTCAGCACTCCCTAGATAATCTTTACTATTAAATGGGAGTATGCGGTGGTGATAGACGTCGTGGTCGTTCATACGTCGTCTGCCTCGGCTGCTCGATGGTCTGCCGCGCCTGCCCGATCGTCCGCACGCGCATGGGCCAAGCCCAATAAACCCAACGAAAGGTTTTTTTTACTGTTCCTGGCTCTCGATCTCCTTGTGCGTACAAAAGCCTAGGCGGCGGCCGAAAACGAAGCCCGACGCAATTGAGGAAGGAGGTGTTGGCTGGGGGCGCGGCGGCAGGCGAGGCAGACGAGTAAGGAGGCGGGCGTCGGCGGAAGCTGGAGAATAATATCATCTCCATTATTGCCGATACGGTGGGCTCGATGCTGTGGTCGTCACGGCGCGGTGCCGGCGGGTGGCCGCAGCTTGAGAATCAGACTAGGGTTTGCCATGCCGCGCTGCCGACGGGTGGACGCGCCGGCGGTTACGGCTGGCACCGGCGCTTCCCGTTGCTCTCATCTCCCACCCAAGGAAGAGATGCCTATTGCCGGCTACCTCTCAGGCGCTCTCAAAGCTGAGTAGCATCCACGATGGCGATCCCTTCCCTACACCACCTCCACACTTCATCGAGATCCAGAGGACGACCAGATTGTTGATGGTAGACTACCTCAAACCTTCATTCTTCATTTGCGCCCTAAATTAATGAGTTTAACCCCATTGAATTTGCTGCCACTACCTGAGACATATTGAGAACACTACAATGGTCAATGCAGTTTCACGTGTCTCATTGTATCTGTTGTAGAACCTTAGCAGATAATCGCCAAAATTTAACCAGAGCTGGAACTAAGCTGGACCTGATGTGTTTTATTTTAAACTTGTGCGATTTTTCCCTTCTTGGATTGCAGATATTAGTTTGCCTTCTCGTGGTAAAAGGCTGGACAATTGGAATCAGTTAATTGTTTTTGCCCCTGAATTTGCACAAAATGGCTGTCAATAATCCTTATTCAGAATTGACTAAAATCATACTTTGCTCTGGATGCCGTATAGAACAGTACAAATGCATTTTCTACTTGTCTAACTATTTGTACATGTTTCAGCTAGGGAATAATCTTGGAAATATTTAATTCAATGAGAGTGGGAGCAGATAAGGTGTATGTACAAGGTATAGACAATTTAGGAAAAACTGTAGTTTATCGACAAAATATTCCTAAGGGCTGTCACTGAGGTCTATGCATCATCTTGCACTGATCAATTTGGTTGTCATGTTGCCAAATGTAAATGTACAAATTTACTTCCTTTTGTCATGCTTAATATGGAGCTGCTGGATTGTTTGTGTGACAGAGCAGCAAGAGTGGCATAATGGAACCACTTGTCTTTTGGCATTAGAATGTGTGTGAACTCCAAATAAATAATCTGCTTCTACTCCCTTTGTGTAAACCCCAAATATGGCTCTTGGCAGGACTTTGGCGACTCTGTGAATGCATATGAGTACACCTGATGGGTCATAAGGTGTCTTCAAGATGACTTCGTTGCTAACAAATTATATATCTCAGCAGCAATATAAGCTCGGAGGGAACCGGCACGACCAAACGCCAGTGGTGTTGTGCTAGGAGGGTCTGGGTACGTTTGAGTACATATGTTTATAAGATGTATGTGAAATCGTTGTCGTTGCTCTGCTACTACTTGCAAAATTGTTTTATCGTGCGACGCTATAACATGTAATAATCGGGCAATGTACGCCTCCTTTGTCAGCTTTACTTTCTTGTAATTTTGTGGCGGTCTAACAATATCCATTTCATTTACTGTACTCCCTCCGATTCATATTAGTGGGCATAGCTTTGTCTAAATTCATATGTATCTAGTTAAGTATTTAGACTAGATACATGTGTATCTAGACAAAGTTGTGCCCACTAATATGGATCGGAGGGAGTATGTGATTTGATAATTGATTTTCTGCATGCGTGATGATTTCATATTTAACTGTAAAGCTGACAAAATTAAATGTAAGGATCGGATACTGCCTATTTTTGTTGTGTTCATAAATTGAATGACGTTAAGCATCTTCCTTTTTTTGTAGCTTTTTTGTACCATAGAAACACACGGAGGTGGTGGCCTGAACCAAGTCTTTCTAGGAGATGTGCTCATTAAGTATGGATGATGATGTTAGTTAGCCACATGACTGAGCCGAAACACAAACCAGGTTTGTTCTTTGCTTGCTTTGATTCCTCAATTATTGAATGTAAATTTTCGGTGAATACAAGATTTAGATTACGTTGCTTTAACTCCCATCAGATTGGATAACCATTTGATACAACAATTAGCATCGGTACTATTTGATTGGATAACCATCGTTGCTTTAACTCCCATCAGATTGGATAACCATGTGTGAGTCTCATAATATTTTAAGAAAAAAATATCAGATCTCTAAATCTACTAACTTGTACCAACTGTGCCACTAGAGCGAATTAAAATCACAAGAAGGGAGAAATTATGTTTAACTGAACCACATAAGCATCTATAGTATTTATGTTTAACTGAACCACATAAGCAACTATCCGGTCAGTTTAGCAATTGCATACCACAGCTAAGGTTCTTTTGTCTTTAAATCTAAGAACTGAAACAACAGTGTTTATGTTTAACTGAACCACATAAGCTTTCAACAGGAGCTTACAACAGTATTTATGTTTAACACAACTGCAGTACAAAAATTGCATGAAATAGAGTGCATTTGAATTATTGTTGCTGAATGTTAAAACACAAATCATGCACAGATAGTCATCTACCTGGGCGACCACCAAGCACTATAGATGAATCTTTTTAGATCATGCACTTCATTTTGTAAGCCAGAGTGTTTATTGCTGCAGCAAGGACTATTTTGCCTTGCTTTACATCTTAAAAGAGAATAGATGCATCAATGACAATAAGGTCCAAGCTAGAATTTGCTTCTAGAGCTTTTATATTTCACGTAATGGGAATCACTGTGCTATGTAACCTAATCATCGATGCTTAGTAGCTACATCCTTTTCCGATGAAAAAATCACAAAAATCAAACTTCAGCTAAACAATTATTTCCTCTCAATTTATGCCCTTTTTTAGAACCTTGACTTCTTCTGTGTGTTATTACTTAGCAGGTGTGCGACGAGTAGTACATACGTACCAAACATTGTTGTTGTTATAATACGAGAACTGCAAGCACCATGTTGACTTATTGGATTTTTTCATTTGCCAGGTTAACATGTGCGGCTGAGCATACCCAGACTTGGGTTCTTCGGGTAGATAAAAGGATGAGCTATAGAAGAATCAGTGTTAGCAGCATGACTGACTGGATGAGGGAAGTGTATTTTACCATGTGCGAATGTCGACATTATGCTGAAGCAAATAATTCAGTTGTAATGTACATTACCATGTGACAACATTAACTTTATATTTTACATTAATTCTTATTAAGAGAAGTATTGTTGTTGTTTCTAAAGTTATTTTAATGTACTGAAATAAAATAATTAATTATTGTGTGACGCACTAATGCTTAATTAACCGTAGCAACGCACGGACATTCAACTAGTTTCTATCGAATCGCAGCTTAACGTGATTTGAAACGTACCGAGTACTACTCTATAGCATATTAATTGCACCCCATTTTTTTTATTAGTAGGACTGACCATGATGCATGCAGCTGGATGCATGAGTGCATATCTTATCCCATACATCATATGATACCATGATAACATATTTCAAAATTAAAATTTTGAAGTTGCAAAAAATCTGAAATAATTTATGGCTGTCCACAGGTGCTATATTTATGAGTTCTAGAATTTGCAGAACCAAATTCGAAATATACGCATGGAAATAAAAAGACAAAACCAAAATAAATAGTGTCACATGAAGACAAAACACAAAATTACACTATTCACATAGCCATTTGTCTTTTTATTTCTTTATGTGTATTTCGAATTTGGTTCTGACTATTTTTAGAGAATGTCAACGTACATATTGTGAACAGCCACCATTTTTCTCGTATTTTTTGATACTTTAAATTGGAATTTATAATGATGGTATCATGTCATTTAACTTAAATGTGATCAGAGGATATTTTCCCTTGGATGCATGCACGGAAACAGCCACTGACACGAACGTCATGGAAATGCCCAGCGTCCACGAGATCATCTACATCTGGCATAGATCAACAGGCGTCCAAGAAACATCCAACGGCTCCTAGCATCCCGAAACAAGCACACATCTGTGTGCTCCTTCCTGATTGGTCGAGGCCAGGGCCATAACGTAGTATTTTTTGCCAAAGACGACCTTTTCAGCAAACTAATAAAACAACTGGCCTCACCGTGATACTATTTCTAAATCCGACCCCTCTATTTAGTGCCAAGGGTAATGGAAGTACATGTGGGCGTCAACATGATTCGTCGCCGACCATCCGCCCGCCTACCGTTCATTTACGGCGAAGCTTGAAAAGACACGCTCGTCTGCATTCATGCCACCGTAGTGTAGACGCGACCAGCTCGACGCACAGGTGAAATGACGGCTCATTGCACATCCGGCTAGAAAATCGAGACGCTGCTCTCGCCATGAATGAAGCTGACCCACCGGTAGCCGCATTTAAATTTATGTGTCAATGACAGCGCCGGCCCACCTCACTGTCGCAGACCTCCGCCATGTCAGATGGTAAATCAGTCCGATAAAAATGTTCAGCATCAAGGCTGCGGGGTGCCGATATGCAGTACTTCGGCTCCATTGTTACTGGCGCCGAACCGAGAGGACAGATTTGAAATTAGTACGGCCGAGGGGCCATATGTGCTATTATTTGCCTGTAAGGGCCAGATTTGCCAAAAAATACCGTAGCACACGGAATTCGCTCTCTCACCAAGTCCACTCCATACATCCCGCCTGCTCGGCCACTGCATGGCGCACGGTACTACCGTGTTTGCTAATAGATCTGGGGTGTTATTCGCAAAAAGGAGATCCAGTAGAGCTGACGTCTTTATTTTCAAAACTGAAACATAAAGTAATAGCGTGTGTCGACATAGCAACTAGCGTGATACTGGTAACGTGGCGGCCATTAGATTTTTTCACGGGCCACTAATACTTTTTTCTTACTAGTGATATATGTCCCCAGCCCTTCTTTCTTGAGATCTTAGAGCATCTCCACTGGCCCGCCCAATAGCGCTCCGAATAGGCGTATTGGGCGCGCCGGCAAAAACTCCTCCCCAAGCAGGGACCCAATAGGTTAAAAGTTGTCGGCACGTTCCAATAGAGCGTCTGCCAACCCCGCTTCACGCCCAGGTTCTAGGGAGGCAAGAGGGCAACAACGCAACCACGTCGGATCCTGACGCGCGGGACCGTCTCGTTAGTGACACGGCACGCCTAATATCACTTTCCCCTCCCTCCCGTCCATTTTCAGTCTCATGCCATTTTCCTCCCCCACCCATCTCGTTCCCGCCTTTCCCACCTTGGGTGATCCCCATTCGGCCGTCGATGTCTCCCGTCAAGCGCAACCGTGGCGGTGCTCGCAGCGGAGCAAGACGATGGGGCGCGGCTCGAGGTGGCGGTGCTCGCGGTGCCACCGCCAGTTATGTCGCCCCTCGCAAATCCCGTGTGCGGCCGGCTGATATGTCGGATGCAGCCTGGGAGAAGGAGCGGGAACGTCGATCGGCGGCCACCACCGACAGGAGAGAACGGCACACGAGTGCGGTGGCCAGGCAGAAGCAGATCGATATCTTGAACGTGTCGCTGGCGTTCGTTGCTGGTGGCGGCGCAAGTCAAGGGAGCACCAGCGCGTCGGAGCCGACGGGGACGACCACGACGCCGAGGGACACGACAGGGACGTGGTCGATGGGCACGGCGGGGGAGCCAACGGCGAGCACGACGTTCTCTGACCCGGAGCAAACGCCACGCCCGGGCTGGCAAGATGCCGAGACATAGGACGATGAGGTGATGATGATCCATTGATTTACATTTGACATTTTATAATACGATCACCGGACCTGGTGATGCTTTTGGTGTGCGAACTTGACTGGCCGACACATATGATTGTCGGACCTGCCGATGCTTTTCGGTGTGATGTTGTTGAAATCAAACATTAAACAGGAGGAAGCGCACTAAATCACTTGAACTCTACTCTTTATTTTCTAGATAAGCAACCGTACATCAGTGAGAGGAACTGAAGCTTCTACATCACTCTGCTTCGTTCCAGTTTACATATTCACACATCATATTACATTTTAGTCCCTCTACTATCTTCTATTTACAATGAAGAAACTATCTACAACACTCCCCCTCAAGATGGGGAAAATGCATCAAACAACCCCATCTTGCTACATAAACTAGAGAACACTTTTTCAGATAGGCCTTTAGTAAAGATATCAACAAGTTGATTAGAAGAACTCACATATGGCATGCAGATGATTCCTTGGTCCAACTTTTCTTTGATGAAATGTCGATCAATCTCTATATGCTTTGTCCGATCATGTTGCACTGGATTGTGAGCAATATCAAGGGCAGCTTTATTATCACAGTACACCATCAATGGTTTTTGTTGAAAGAGTCCCAACTCCAGCAACAATTTTTTTAACCAAAGTACCTCACATATTCCATGTGCCATAGCTCGAAATTCGGCTTCTGCGGTAGATCTCGCAACCACACTTTGCTTCTTACTTCTCCAAGTAACAAGATTGCCACCAACAAAAGTGTAGTAGCAAGTAGACCTCCTGTCATCCATAGAATCAGCCCAATCTGCATCAGTATAACACTATTTTTGAATTTCCATGTTGCCTATATAATAAACCTTTACCAGGGCAACCTTTAAGATAGCAGATGATTGTCATGACAGCATCCAGATGATGACTTCGAGGGTCATGCATGAACTGGCTTACCATACTTACTGCAAATGCAATATCAGGACATGTGTGGGATAAATAAATTAGACGTCCAACAAGTCTTTGGTACTGTTCTCTGTCTATAGGGATCCTCCTTCCTTAGTAAGACGTTGGTTAGTCTCAATTGGGGTGTGTGCTGGGCGACACCCCATCATTCCTGTTTCAGCCAAAAGGTCCAAGACGTATTTTCTTTGCAAGAGATAGATACCTTTAGCACTTCGAGAGACCTCAATTCCTAGGAAGTATCTCAATTGCCCAAGATATTTGACTTCGAACTCCTTTGCTAGATGCATCTTCAACTTTCCAATTTCCTGATCATCGTTTCGTGTGATTACAATATGATCAACATAAATTATCAAAATGGCTAACTTATCATCATTCCGTTTATAAAACAAAGTATGGTCAACATTACTTTGATTATACCCAATCTGTATTATAGCTCTGTGAAAATGATCAAACCATGTCCGAGGTGACTGTTTTAAACCGTACAAGGAGCGACGTAGTTTTAAAACCTTGCCTTCAGTCTCAGCAGTTTTAAAGCCTGGGGGTATGTGCATATAGATTTCTTCCTGTAGTTCCCCATGGAGAAAAGCATTTTTCACATCTAATTGATGCAAACTCCAATCAAAATTAGATGCACATGAGATCAGGGTTCTTATAGTATTCATCTTGGCTACTGGTGCAAAAGTTTCTTCATAGTATATTCCATAGGATTGGGTGTATCCCTTTGCTACTAATCGAGCCTTATATCTCTCTACCTTGCCCTGTGGATTATATTTAATGGTGTACACCCATCTACATCCAACGGGTTCTTTGCCTGGAGGCAATTTTACTATTTCCCATGTATTATTTTTCTCTAAGGCATTCATCTCTTCCAACATGGCTGCCTTCCACTTATTTTCATTTATAGCATCCTTCCAATCTTTTGGAGCAGACATAGAGTCTAAGGAAGAAACAAATCCTTTGAACCTTGAGCTACATTTGTCATTTGTAATAAAATTAGCCAAATCATGCTTATAACCAACACAGTCTTTTAGCCGTGCTGGTATATCAGTTTTCCTAACTAGCTTTCGTAAAGCTATTGGAGGTTCAAAAGCTGAAGGATTAGGAGCTGTAATAGGAATTTCAATACCTTCCGTCTCTGTTGTTCCTTGAGTAGGCTCTCCCAATGATGACGGGCTCTCTGAAGTAGGTATATTATTAAAATCTTCATGGACTTTATCATGAGGCACTAATTCGCCTTGTTGCTCTTTAAGATTCACAGGTGAAGAGATATTAGGCTCCAAAACATGACGAAGAGGAGAACCCCGGCACACTTCATTTTTTGTATTATTCCCTGCTTGTTCCTCCACCAGCATTCTATTATCCATCTGCAACATATCCACCATAGGAATTAACATGGGACTATTCAAAATGGTTTCCTTGTTAAAGTTCTCCCCCTTGCTACCATTTTCATATGCTGTAGTGCTGCTTGAGGAGTAAAAAGGTTCTCTCTCATGGAATGTAACATCCATGCTAACAAAGAATCTTCTCTCTGTAGGACACCAACATCGATATCCGTTTTGTGTGGGAGAATATCCCACAAAGACGCACTTGACAGCCCTGGGTCTAGTTTTCCCACTGCCTGTAATCATGAACAAAGCAACAACAACCAAAAACCTTGGGGGTACAATAAAAGAATACTACCAGTTAAACATTCAATTGGGGTCGTATAATTTAGAACTCATGATGGCATACGATTTATGAGATAAGCTGCTGTTTTAATAGCTTCACCCCATTGGAATTTTGGTACATTCGTCATAAACATAAGGGAGCGAGCCACTTCTAACAAGTGTCTATTTTTGCACTCTGCAACCCCATTCTGTTCAGCAATATCAACACAAGTTGTCTGGTGTATAATGCCACGAGAAGATAGGTATTCATTAAAATCTCCGTTGACATATTCAGTTCCATTGTCTGATCGAAATATTTTTATACTTGCATTATATTGATTGCATATCAAGGTATGGAAGTCCTTAAATGCAGACAAGACCTGAGACTTGTGCTTGAGAAGATATAACCAAGTACATCTGCTAAACCCATCAATAAAAGTGACATACCAACGCTCCCCTAAAAGAGAAGTTACCTTTGAAGGCCCCCAAACATCTGGATGTACCACATCAAAAGTTGTTTCACTTCTCTCATTACTGCTGGGATAATTAGATCTTGTACTCTTTGCTAATTCGCAAACATCACATATAAGTTTCTCCTTGTCGCATGAAGCAAGCAGAGAAGGAAACATACGTCCCAGAGTTTGAAAAGACAAATGTCCAAGTCGACGATGCAGCATGAGCATCTTGTCTGTAGATGAGGCACTAGTTGCAGCAAGTGCAAAGGAAGTTGTACCAGTATCAAGATAATACAGGCTTTCATATTCAGTCCCCTTTCCAAGTATTTTCTGTGACTTCCAACTCTTGGAAAAAACAGAATTCAGGTTCAAATATTGCTCTGCATTTTAGTCCCTTTGTAAGAGAACTGACGGATAAAAGATTTATTGGAAAATTAGGGACATGTAGAACTGGGCTTAAAGAGAGATGGAGAGCAACTGACGGTTCCGCTGCCCATTATGGGAGCTGTAGAGCCATCTGCAATCTGAACTTTTTCCTTTCCAAACCGAGGAGCATACGATGAAAAATTCTTTGATAACCTTGTCATATGGTTGCTAGCCCCTGAGTCAATGATCCAGGAACTTAGACCTTCTCCACCATGACCACTTGAGCTGCGTTCACCAGATTGTTCCATAGCATTAGCTCCCAGTTTAGCTTTATAATTTTCATAAGCTTTTACAGTTTGCTTTGCATCAGTACTAGTACCCTTCACTATCTTCCACAATTCATATTCTTCAGGAGTCATGAGAGCTGGAACCAATCTTTTCTCAAGTGCCATATTGAACAATATTTCAATATTTATTTGTTTACGGTCCTTGGCATCATCCAATTCATGCCTACTCTCTGAATTGTGCTCTCTCGGCTTCCCATGAAGATCCTCAACAAAAAGCTTTTACATGTCCTTTCCGTCCGCAATACTCACATTCCATCACACGTTTGTATACCTTCAAAGGAGATAACATAATTCTGCTAGACATTTCATCAAACATCTGTAGAGCAGGCAAGAAACAAACACTCTTCCAAGTAAATACTACTTTGATTTGGCCTCAAGTAAATACTACTTTAATCACGACAAGCTGACCAACACACGAGTTAGCTCTCGTCTTGCAATAGGAATGAGAACAGAGCTGTTGCACTAGCAATCAACCATGGAGGCCACACCAGCTGCTAAATAAATCTCACAAACAGGAGGGCCAGATGAGGAACCACTGAGCAAACCAAGCGACAGAAATTGGTGACTAGAGAGGACGCTCACATAAACTGGATAAACCAAACCTTGATCACCAAATCAGATCAAAGAACAGCTGCAATTTTTTTTCAGCACCAGAACAGGTTCAGAGGCCGGCTCGGCACGACGACGGCAGCGAGACAGCACAACGGCAACGTCAGTCCGCACGAGGACAGCGGTGATGTGGTGCAGCACGAGGAAGACGGCGGCGCGGCGCACAAAGACGGTGATGGCCTTGACGAAGATGGCGGCGGTGCACAAAGGCGCCCACGCCCACGACGACCACCAAATTCCAAATTAAAGTCAGCCACACGCCCCCGGACCGATTGCTCTGATACCATGTTGAAATCAAACATCAAACAGAAAGAAGCGCACTAAATCACTTGAACTCTACTCTTTATTTTCTGGATAAGCAACCGTACATCAGCGAGAGGAACTGAACCTGAACTTAGGGCTCTTCACTCTCGTCTCGCACGCCCCCCGCGGGCGTCGGGGCGAGCTCTCCATCCTTCCGCCCAACCCTCCCCTCCTCCCCTGCCACCGCTGTCGGGGAATGATAAATAGATTAACCCGCGGCCCACAAATAATGCGGCTTATAATCAACGGGCTTGCACGAAAGTGGGCCAACATGAAGAGTCACGGCAAGATAGAAGAAGGATCCAGAAGATTGGAGATAACTTAACTTGGAAGGCACGAAGAGTAGTGTCCAAGTAATACCTTTGTAACCTGACGAGCCTCTGGTTATATAAAGAGGACTCACAGGATTAGAAAAAGAGAGCTCTCATACATACAGAGACACGCAACTCGACACATCAATCGCCAACTCCATTGTAACACCATATTCATATCAATACCAATCTAGGATAGGCAGGACGTAGGTCTTTACCTCACATTGAGGGGCCGAACCTGGGTAAAAAACATCGTCTTCCTCGTGCCTGTGATCCTTAGCTCGGAGACGCTCGATCGCTTAATCCCCAACTCTACGAAGTGATCTCCATGACATCTGCGTGACAACCCCACGACAGTTGGCGCCCACCGTGGGGCTGCGGTCTAGAGCGTCATGTTCCGTGCGGGATCTGTTGTGGGGACCCCGGATTAACTATCCGAGATACCCGTTATGTTTCCTGCAACAATCCCATGATCAGTCTGTTGTTGCACATAACTAGAATTGGTATCACAGAACACCCATAAATACCGAATAAATTTACTTACTTGATTGAAGCCATAACTTCATCAGGTACTCACAGCGGAAATCACCAAATCAACGTGGAGCCCAAGTCACTTGCCAACCCTACAGGCAGCTGACTGGGAAGCGCCCTAGTTTGCATTGACGTCATCGATCTCTCGGTCTTCAGCATACTTCTTCTTGAACTCTGGACATGGGAATATCCAGGGACACAACCATGAGTACATTTAAGTACTCGCAAACTACCCCCGACATGAGCATGCAACAGCACCCTTTTAATTTTCAAACTTTTATCTATTTTAAAACATCTCTATATCTTTATTGAAAAGAAAAGAAGGCTTCGAGAACTTTTTCCCATAATCTATCTTTGTAAGAATTCTCTTTTAAAACTTTTTTCCCGAAAATACATCTTTGTTGAAAAAGGTAAGAAGTCTCTTTTATAAATATTTTCCCGGAAAATCACCATTTGTTTAATTCTCCAAAACTCCTCCTTTTTCGACCATAACCCTTCATGGTCATTCAAATCCCACAACCTCATACTGACCCTTTGGTATAGTTGCATAAAACATTTTCCACTTTTAAATCACAAAACTCTGCACTTCTTGACCATAGCCCGTCATGGTCCCCCCTCTTTTCCAGCAACCTCATACCAGCCCGTCGGTAGAGTTGCTGATACAACACATCTCCATTTTATTTTCAAATCTCAAAACTTTGCAAAACTTGCACATGGTCAGAGGACAGCCTCCCAACTGTCCATATCCGAGGACTCGGCTATTCGAATAGTTTTACCCTCTGCAGAGGTAGCACGCTTTTCCCACACCCATCCGGTAACTCATCGTGTCAGCCACGTCACACCGTACGTGTGGATACCGATAGAGGTGCTACACTTGGAGCACTTGGACGAACCGCCGGGAGGAGCTGTTCGTGTGATCTGTTCGTGGGAGCGACTGGATCGGAGAGGATTGTACGTCTACCCTGCCCCGACTCGCTTCACCGACTTCGGCACGGCACAGCGCGTCTAGTGGTAATCCCGTGATCTATAACTGCAGCAGTTCCTTGGTTGATGCGGTAGAAAATTTTGATTTGCGCTAGTGTAGCCTACCCGCGACCCTTCACTCATACCTTCGACTATGAGATTATATCAAATCGCTGCTTCTGGAAGGTGCGTTGATCGCATCAAACGGCATGTCTTATATAGCGTGACAATAAAGGTGACACTTTCGGGTATCGGAAGGAAGCAGTCGAGGCAAGTGATCAAGAGCGGAAATTGCCAATCCACATAGCAGGATAGATACTCTGGACCCACTCGGTGAGATTACATCAATGAGCTTGCAAGCATGTGACTAGGTCACGGGGATGTAATATCACAGACGAGTAAAGATAGATTTGTCAATGACGAGATCATGCTCGGTAATCGTGATACCGGAGAACGATGCTCGGATAATCTAAGTATCGCTAGGCAAGAGGATGAGACTGGACGTCTGAAGGTTCAAACGATGAAAAGACATTCGTGGATGCACATGGACTATCATGGGTATCTAGACCCCGCTTTTAGTCATTGATCGGAGAACGTGTCTCGATCATGTCTGGACTGATCCCGAACCGTAGGGTAATACACTTAAGGGTAGGTGATGTTTTAATTAGATTGGATATGAGAGAAAGAAACCGGAGAACACCGGAAGCATTCCGGGACATGTCCGATGTTGATCAGAGGCAACGAAATATGTTTCGGAGCTCTAATGAATTAAATAATATGTATTCAATATTAATAAGTGTTATTAATGATTAAATATATTTTTATTTAATTAATTTTGAATTTAATAAGGCATTAAACCTAAATGGGCCTTAGAGTCCCATTAGGGGAAAACCCCATTTGGGAAATGGGGGGGAGGGGCCAGCCGGCCTAGGCTGGGCCGAATGAGGCCCACCTAGGGGCCGGCGCACCCCCATGGCCGACGCACCATGTGGGGTTTAGTCCCACATGGCTAAGCCAAGGGGTGTGGCCTCCCTCCTCCACCTATATAAGGAGGTGCCCTCATGCCTTGAAATCCATCCCATCTTCTCCTTCTTCTCTCCTACCTTGAGCGTGGTTCTGTTTTGGAGCTGCGTACGAGGAGGGAGGTCTCTCCACTATACGCACACTGCCGTGCTGCTAGATCCAATCTTCCACTTCCACCGCTCTGCTGGATCTGGAGCCCGGAGGTCGTCATCTACACCGTACGTGTGTGGAACTACGAGGTGCTACTCATGTGGCACTGGAAGCTGTCTTCTTCCTCTACACGACCCTGAGGTCGGCTATGTCGGCTTTATCATCAACGCTTGTGCGGGAGCGTAATCCCCGCTTTTAGTCTACAAGGGTATGTACATCGATCTCCTCTGTTATAGTATATCCGTATAGTTATAGATCTTGGCTAGTTTAAGGTTATCGTTGCTAGGAATTTTTTTGTTTTCTGTCTTCGATCCCCTTCATAAAGGCCCTCCGAGTTGCCAACCGTGAACTTCTTCCAAAAGTAGAGGGGAACAAGAGCTTGCTTGGACACCGGTCTTGGATCAACATGTACGTGGAAAGAGTGTTCTGCATGAGCAGCAGTCCAACAAGAGCCATAGTCTTCATATCCAAGCAAAGCACAAACCTCACTCCAAGAGGCGGAGAAACGACGGTCTCTAGTCATCCAAGTGATAGATCTTGGGGACTTGGTATCAAAATGAACCGTGGCAAGGAATTGGCACACAAGAGCTTTATCATAGTTTTGGCAGAGAGTGATAATGGGAAATAGTCCAAACTCATGGCACATGTCAAGAGCTTCGCCAAAGTACTCGGGATGACGCTCCATATGACCCACGTCAATGTAGCGCGAGGAGATCACATTTCCAGAGGACTTGCGAAAGAGAATCTCGTTGTAGCATTCTTCTTGGAAGCGAGTATGAAAGAATGGAGTCTTGCCACGATACAGAGGGACCAAGTTCTGCTTCTCAACAACATAGGGATTCTTCTTCCTTGTCTCTGTGAAATCTGCATCAGACATACCACTCGCTGAGAAAGTCTTGCTCTTGGTGGGGGCTGATTTCTTCTGTGGAACAACCTTCTTGCTTTTGGAGACCTCAGAGTCATATTCCTCTTCCATTGCATCAACCTTTTGTTTCTTGCCCCGAGCACCACCTCCACCTAAGAAGGAGCAAAAGATGGGAAAGTATGGAGATGAGTAATGCACAAATTTTTCGTGATTAGGAAATCAAGAGCACGAGTGTACACAAATTGGAGAAATCAATTTCTAGGTGAGAGTACAACATCTAGTGAAATTGAATTTGACACAAGATGTTAATCCATTAAACAAGGAACAAAATGAACATCCCTAGTCAAATCCAACAACTCTACATGAGGAACTACAAATCTAGCCAATGATTCATCACAAACTCTTTACACAAGGTTCTAGACATCCTAAGATGCATATCTACCGAGCCAATTTATCAAGAACACCTAGATGTAAGCAATCTAGTCATCTCCATCTATCTACTAGATTAGAGAGAGGGAGAGAACTTATGGGTGCTCATGGCAAAGGATCGAGGAAGGGGAGAGAGGCCCAAGCCGTCCCGGAGCACGAATTGAAGGATCCACGGCCGGGGAGCTTGATCCCGGGGGTGATGGAGGCCGGCGGCGGTGGTTTGGAGATGGGGAGGAAGAAGATGATGGGAAAAAAGGAAGCGTTGACTTCCTCCCGTCCTCCCGATCCTCTTATCCACTCGATCCCGCACGAGCGGTACTACCGCTCGATCCGGCGATAGTACCGCTCCCGATAACTGAGCGGCCCAGAGAAAGGTCCCACACGCTAACAAGAGGGCAAGGCCACCTGAGCCAGCGGTAGTACCGCTTCCGAGGCCGGTAGTACCGGTCCTGGGGGCAAAATGTTGTTATGGCTCGAAACGAAGCCGTAACAACACTTTGTTACCGGTTCAGACCTTCAACATCACCGGGAGCACGAAATAAAAGGCATTTTGGAAAGAGAGGTCTTTTGGGATAAGGTCTTGGCTTAGGATAGAAATTGTAACCGGAGGAAGAGAGTATACCCAAATTTGCAACAATCGACATAAAGGCCAAATTTGAGCACTCTCCCAAAGCAAGAGGTCTATAAAACCAAATAAGAACCAATTAAGCTCCAACTCTTCACAAAGAAGAGGGCGGTAGCCGAAGCCACCATGTATGAGTATATGTGGCGTGACACCACGAAGATTTATCTTGGGTTCACTACCACTACTCGTCATTTAAGCTCACAATTCATAACACGAATATAGAGAGGGAAATGATTTCTTAATATCGGCATAATGGGGGGAGGGATATTCCAATGTATTAGGACCGCACTCCCCCTATGTCCATACCTACACCTAAACACAATAGATAGTCAAGACATAGGTGTGTATGCAAAATAGTCAAGCCAAGCTCCTTGAATCCACGATATTTAGCTCATTCCTCAAATAAGTGAATCTTGCTTCATCGAGTGGCTTCGTGAAAATATTGGCAAGTTGGTCTCTTGTGGGAACATGGCCTAGCTCAATATCACCTCGGGCAACATGATCTCGAATGAAATGATGACGAATCTCAATATGCTTGGTTCTTGAATGTTGCACCGGGTTGTGGGCAATCTTGATAGACTTTCATTGTCACATAAAAGAGGCACTTTGTCACCGTATTCCTTTAAAGTTTGCCTCATCCATAACAATTGGGTGCAAGCACTTGCGGCCACCACATACTCGGCTTCGGCGGTGGAGAGAGATATACAATTTTGCTTCTTAGAAGACCAACTCACTGATAACCCACAAGTATAGGGGATCGCGTGTAGCCTTTTCGATAAGTAAGAGTGTCAAACCCAACGAGGAGCTAAAGGTAGGATAAGTACTCTCTCAAGTTCTATCAACCACTGATACAACTCTACGCGCACTAAACGTTTGCATTATCTAAACTACGGTAGCAATACGGGTATGAGAGATAGTTTTGCAGGATAATAAATACAAGAAAGTAAAAGTTAGTGCTGCAGCAATAAAGTACACTAAGTAACCATATACTAACAGTACCATGAGTGTGGAAAAGTGGTGGTAATTGTGGTGGCTTTGTCCCAGATTAATTAGTGAAGACATTTAGTTCATTGTCTTTGATGCAGTTTTCAATGTGGGAGAGGCTAAATATACATGCACTCCACTACTTGGGATTACAAGTACTATATGATTGGATTGTTAGCAAACATCCGTAAATACTAACAATGCATTAAGGTTTCCCCAACCATAGCCTTAAGTTTATGGTCCTCTTACTCCCATACATGCAACTAACCGGTTTGAGCCCTCGGGTTTCTGTCACTCCGGCAGGACTACCCCCCTTCCTTAGCACATACTACTAACCCTATGGTGTTGATCCATGCGCACAAGTATAATGGACACCAAAGGACAGTACCATATCAACATACAACTCTAATAAACCATAAACATTCAACAAAGCAATCAAAAGACAAATATACTACATAAACATGACATAGATCATAGGATAAATATTATAGCATCAAACACCATGTTTACATAGGACGGTACAGAGGTTTATGGGAGGATGAACCACTGAATACAAGGAGGAGATGGTGATGGAGATGGCGGTGAAGACGGTGGAGAGGGGCAGCGCGGCGGCGCAGGGCGGCGGCGGCGGTGCGGGGAACTCCTTTCCCCGCCGCCGGCAAGCTTGGGGAGCGCCGCCCCTTAGCCTCCCTCCTTCATGGCTTCTTGGGAGCCCTCCCCCATGGAGATGGGATCCATGGGGGAGGAAAAAACGTGGCTTTTGGTGGCTGGAATTTGTGGGTGGAGGAGTCCTCCACGAGTTAGGTTTTCTCCCTTTATATATCTTCTCGGATTTCCGTCACCCCCTTTTAGGGTTCCACCAAAACGGGCCTCCAGGCCGCGTCCGAACTCTGATTGGGCTGATCTCGGGCTTAAAATCTTCGTATGGAAAATTGTGACAACTTTCTTAACAGCCAGGTCTCCAGATAACATCATCTTCAAGGGTCAAACTGGCAATCTTCGTAAAAAGTTCTCAGACAGATTTCAGGAAAGTCCCAATTCGACTCCAACAAGGTTTCCTCTTGTATTCTTGATAATTTCTACACATCAAAGAGTTAAACAAGAACATTGTGCACTTTTGCAACTATTAGTAGGTTAGTCAAAATAAATAATAAACTTAATATAAAACAAGTGCTAAAAGCATAAAAATAGCATGAAACAATCAAAAATTATAGATACGTTTTGGACGTATCAACATCCCCAAGCTTAATTCCTGCTCGTCCTCGAGTAGGTAAATGATAACAAAATAATGTTTGATTGTAAATGCTATGATCAGGTCTTTAACAATTGCATGATGTATGGATAATAAAACTTAGCAACCATGTTACCTAATGAAAAGTATCAACGAACTAAGAGCTTATAACATGAAATTTATAAACATCAACAAGATTGTAATGACCATAATAAAGCATGGTAGAGTGGTATCTCACTTGCCCGTATTTGTACAGCAAAACATAAATGCCCAGGCACCTCTGAAGTTCAAGTGAAGACTAGAAGTAAAGATATCAAAGATAAAAGCATCAAAGTTATACCACAATTAACCGCATTTTGGGACAAGCACATTACACTAAGAATGATAAGTATGCTCCCGAGAAGGTGCTCAAAGAAAGGATGGTGACTGAACATGAAAATAAAAGATTGGCCCTTCGCAGAGGGAAGCAGGGATTATCATGTGCTAGAGCCTTTCATTTTTAAAACAGAAACAAAATTGTTTTGGGAAGTGTTTGTTGTTGTCAACGAATGGCAGTGGGCACTCTAACCCCCTTGTCAACCAGACTTTCAAAAGCGGCTCCCATGAAGGACGTTATTTCTACCAGCAAGGTAGATCATCCCTCTTCTCTTTTGTTTACACATGTATTTTAGTTTCATTATGGACGACACTCCTCCCAACCTTTGCTTGCATAAGCCATGGCTAACCGAATCCTCGGGTGCCTTCCAACATTCACATACCATGGAGGAGTGTCTATTTGCAAATTAAGTTGCTTACTGATAAATCAGGGCAAAACATTTGAAGAGAATTATTGATGAAAGTTGTAATTAATTGGGACTGGGCACCCCATTGCCAGCTCTTTTTGCAAGTTATTGGATAAGCGGATGTATATGCCACTAGTCCATTGGTTGAAAGTCTGTCATAAGTAAATGACAAGGTTGAAAGAGAAAACACCACATACTTCCTCATGAGCTATAAAACATTGACACAAAATGAGAAGTAATTTGAAGGTTTTAAAGGTAGCACATGAAAATTTACTTGAATGGTTTGAAATGCCATGCATAGGTATTTATGGTGGACACTTTGGGATAACTTGGTTTTCATGGATTTGAAAGCACGAGCAGCATTCCCGCTCAGTACAGGTGGAGGCTAGCAATAGACTGGGAAGCGACAATCAAGAGAGCAATAACCGTCATAATCATGCTTGCGACTGTAACATCCCAAGTTTTTCAAAAATTTGAAAAATCGGAAAAATTTAAAACTTTTGAAAACTACTATGTATTTTTCTTTAAAAAGGAAAAATCATGCATGCATTCATCCGCATATTGTATTGTTGCATTTGGATATTTCAAAAGAGGGAATTATAATTCCACTTGAAAACATATTTAAGAAAATATATTAAAAGGGCAAACCATGCCCTATATTTTTTTTTGATTATGATGGTTATATTAGTTATGTGTAACTTTTGTTGTAAATTGATTTCTTGCATTTGGAAAATAATTTAGGTTCAAATGCTTACCACCGTGGTTTGAGTTTGAATTTATTTTTAGCCACCAAAACTTTGTTTTAAAACCTATTTCTAAACTTGACATTAAGTGCCAATATATGCCTTTAAAACATTTCTACAAATTTAATTTGAGAAAGTTTTGGAAAAGTATTTTAGAAGGTGTTAAAATAAAGACCTTATTTTTACAAAGCTTTCAAAACTGGTTTGAATCAATTCTGAGTTTAAAATCAAAAGTTATAAATAAAATTGTGAAAAAAAATAGAAAAGAAAAACGTTTAAAAAAATGAAGTTCGGCCGAACTGGGCCTAATCTCAGCCCAGCTCACCCGCTCACCGCGCAGCCCGAGTAGGCCGGCCCAACAAGACCGAGTGAACCATGTTTCGGTTCGAATCGATGAAATCTTCAGGATCTTTTTCCAGAATTCCAAATCCTCTCCACTTAAACTCCTTTTTCTTGATAAATATAACTCAAAATCCGGATCAGTTTGATCCTACGCGTTCATAACTTCGAGCCCAAGCTATTCCACCGACCCTTGGCCAATATAAACCCCTGTAGCCACCGTCATCTCTCTTCCCTTTTTGTTCCACCGAAACCCTAACCAGCAAAATCGTATTTCGTTTATTTACCCACCAAAACGATCTCGAATCGCACCGGAGGCTGAAGCAATATTGCAGATCTGTTCAATATCTTTCCATCCCGAGAGGCCTCAACACTTTTCATCAACCGTGGAGGAAGAATTTTGAATCGCCATCCTTCAGATCTGAAGTCGTATTTCTTAGATTTCTTCGCGCTCGGTTCTTCAAATCGAAATTCCTTTGGTGAGAAGTCAGATCTAACCCTTGCCTACAACTTTGCTATTGCACTCTTTTGGTTACGAAAGTTGTTCCCCTGATCAAGAACTTTCTTTTGCCCCAAGCCTCACCTCTTTTGGTCAAGCGAGCTAGGAGATTTTTGAGTTTGAAGTTTCGGATCAGAAATGTAATTTGCGATTTGTGCCAAATCTATTCATCCACTTATGGTATATTTGTGATAGTTAGAAAGAGCACACAATTCTCTAGTCAAAACCACTAAGTTAGAAGTTAGTGGAAACAATGAAGGACCAAAGAAGAACTTAGCATAAAGACAAGACTCCAGAAGCATCTCCAAGAAGAAAAGTACTTAGAAGAAATCAAGAGGAACTTCATGAAGACCAACCATCCTACTTTTTCTAAGTCCTTCTTCCTTTCTCTCTTTTCTTCCTGCTTCTCTTAAACTCCATGGTGGCTAAGTTACATTCAAGATCAACCTTCTGCCAACATCATCAAGTCTGCAGAACCATCAAGTCTACCAAATTAAATGAAGTCAATACACCAAGAAGAAAGCTACAAGGAAGCCTGGAGAAGATTTTTGGAAGACCAACTAGTTCTTTCCTTCTATCTTCTCTCTTTCTAAGTTTTGTCTCACTTTGGACATAGACCAAGTCCTTGGTGTTAAGACTAAGTTCCTAGAGTGCTAATTGAAGATCAATGAAGCTACAAAGGAGTTGAAGATATTTTGAAGATCAAACATGTGAAGGCTTGATAGCCTTACAACTTTTCAAGTTGTTGTTTTAGCAATGTTATGTTTGCTTAGCCCTGACCTTGCCTTAGCCATTTTGGATTAAGTTAGTTTATGTCTCCTTCCTTATTTATTTGCTTGTCTTGCATACCATAACTCTTCGTATCATCCTGCATCGCATGCACATCATAATTTTCTAAGTGTTGCATTATGATTGTATGTTTATTTGTGGTTTGTTTGACTTGTTAGAAATTCCGAAGAGAGACGAAGGTGGTTGCAACTGCTACACCTGTTCTTCTGTTTGCCAAGGCAAGTGGCACACCCCTCATGAATTTTCCTAAATATTTTTATATGCATTGCTTAGTGTATTTCTTTATATGCATGTGTTGGATAGTATTATTGATATATGCTAAACCCACCATACCTTTACACTAGTTGTGTCTAGAACCCCTTTGATAACTTAGTAGAATAATTGATGCTATGCAAATGTGTTTTCTTTAAAGCTTAATTCTACTAAGTAATTTATCACCTGGGTGGACTTGGTTATGAAAAGATGATGGAAAGGTTGAGTGTCATCTCTTAGGGGTGACCTCTAAGGGATGGTCACTTGTGGTTGCCACCCAGGGTATTAAGGGGCCAATGTTTTCTCTAAGTGAAGATTGCTTACCGTGCAACCATTAGTCATATGGGCTCTGACTTGATGGATTAAGTTGCGTGGACTCGTCCCGTCTTGACAGGTGGTGGTAGATGGTTAGAATGGGAACGGGTCAAGGCGGCATGGGATGAGGAAATGCTTCTGAAAAGTCTTGTCTCAACTCTCTCCTTTTCCTTAGCACAAATTGAGTGCTTGAGGATAGTTTGGGTTTGTTGGGTCTAATGGTGAAAGTGCACAACCTCTGCAGAGTTAAAACTAAGTACTTAGCCGTGTCCCCGGTTACGGACAATTTGAGCAGCTGATCAAGGATTCAACGGAGGCTTCATCATTCCAATTTTGAAAGTAAAACTTGATGGTGAACAAGGGTAGATGAGACTATGGTTTTATACCATATCGTCTCCAACTTTTAAAGAAAATGTTTTACAAAGTGTTAGGCAAAATTGGCTTTTATGCAAAATAGCCTTGAAACTCCACCAGCCAAATATGCATATAGGCTATTAGAGTTATTCCATTAAGTGTCCACATAGTGTCACTTGCCAGATCATTTTTAATGGTTCTGACCCACTCTGTTGCAAAATTTTATTTGTTGCAGATTTCTGACGATGAGTAAGTTTACGTTTGGGTTTCGAGTCTGCAACCAACATGTTTTCGCCTGTGGCACATGCAAAGGATGAGGACTCCATGAAGATTTATTTCCGCTGCTTTACTCTTTCAAGCTAGCTATATGCTATGCAAGTTGTAATGAATATTTTACCAAGTCTGGATCATTCGATGTAATAATGATACTTTGTTGTGATACTACATCTTAACTGTGTGTGCAAATGAAACGATCCAGGGGTTTGCACTATACACAGGTACCTTGCCATATTTTAAGTGCAGGTACGCTACAGATGGTATCAGAGCACTGTGTTGCCTGTAGATTCGAGACCCTAGACATGGATAGAAATAGGTTTGACCATAGGATTAAAATCTATTTTTATTCAGGTTACTAAAAACAAAACTTTTCATTTTATCTTTCTAGTACTCTCATCTACTATCAACCTTCTAGAAAATTCTTATCTTATTCTAGATGACCTACTTCTTTGTATCCATGAAGACATGTTTGGTGATGACCAAGAGTAAGTCTGATACTTCATGAGAAATGCTACGACTCAACATGAAGCACTACCTACAGGGAAGATCATTGAAGAAATCAGATTATGAGTTCAAGCACTTAGAAGATTTTGAAGAAAACTGAAGAAGAACTTGAAGCACTCAAGATGGAGATAGACTAGAAACTACCACCTTATTAGAACAACGACATCGTTTTAGGGTATTGATCATACCAACTTAGGTTGTATGCCAATACTAGATTGTTTTTCTGTGTTTGAACCTTGTGGCGTTCGTTGGTTAGATGTTGATTGAAGATGTTTTGTCTTGATCTGTGTGTTGGGTAGGATTCTTACTTAGCATCTATCTATCTTTTACTCATCTATGCTAAACCCAAACAGATGCCTCGCCAAAGCCCCAACGTTGATGAGAAGACAAATGCAAATCAACTATTAGAAGCACAGAATCAGTTGAGCTTGTTAATGAACCAAAACCAACCAGATACCAAGGACATTCCAGCACCACCTCCATCTCAAGATATGCTGATCAAATTCTTGAAGCTTCGACCAGAGAAGTTCTCAAGAACTACTGAACCTATTTTGGCTGATGATTGGCTACGTTCAGTAAATAAAGATTTAGTCACAATTGGATGCACAGATGCTGAGAAGGTTAGATTCACAGCACATCTACTAGAAGGACCTGCAGCAGATTGGTGGGACAGCTACCAGATCACTTACCCCGTTGAAGAGATCACATGGGATTTGTTCCAAGAAGGATTCCGTGCTGCACATATGTCCTCAGGACTGATGAAACTAAAGAAGGAGGAAT
Source organism: Poa pratensis (assembly GCA_947311845.1). Classification (NCBI taxonomy): domain Eukaryota; kingdom Viridiplantae; phylum Streptophyta; class Magnoliopsida; order Poales; family Poaceae; genus Poa; species Poa pratensis. Next base: position 10,442,403 of record CAMZMU010000069.1, on the reverse strand, counting down.
TCCTCGACCTTCGACAAGGCGACCGAAATGTAAATGAATACATGAATGAGTTCAATAATCTGGCGCGCTACGCACCGGAGGAGGTTGATACAGATGACAAAAGGAGGAAGAGATTTCTAAATGGGCTGGATGGAAAATTACCCATTTATTTAACAATTGCCCATGCCCCTGACTACCAGTCACTGGTTAACCATGCTATAGTCCTGGAAAGTAAACTAAAGCAATATGCAAACAAGAAGAGAAAGTGGAAATTGGAAAACCATCACTCAGCATCACAGCATGAATGGAGCACTTCACATGAGGAACATGTTCGTTTTGAGTTCAACCACCATGAAGACCCTAACCGTCATTATCGTAATATTAATGAACACGACCTTCATGGAGAGGATGACCACCACCTCAACCATGGTCACCATAGCCCCGCTCATACTGAAGAAGTTTATGACCTCGAAGATGAGCACCTTATGGGGAAAACAGTAGTCAGAATCTCCACCCAAAACCCAATAAGAAGGACCTCAGTCAGGTAGAGTGTTTCAAATGCAAGAAAATGGGACACTACTCCCGAAGCTGTCCAGAAAGGAAGACTGGTAATGGGACCAAGCCAATTCAGTTTCGAAAGGGGCATGTGTTTTCTATAAACATAGAGAGAGTTCTCAAGAAACCAGACCCAGTTATTGAAGGATTGATGATCAACTCATATTCTGCCTTAGTACTCTTTGATATTGAAGCAACACATTCATTCATATCAAAAGACTTTGTGAGTAAAAATAAGATCCCCAATCGAGGACTTAGAAGACCCATCAGAGTAAGCTCTACAGAAGGAAAAATGCCAGCAAACACTGTATGCCAAAACATGACCTTGGAATTGATACACATAATTTCCAAGCGAGTTGTTTGTGCTGGACCTGCAAGGCTTTGATATAATCATAGGCAAGGACTGGATGTCCAAATATGATGGTCAGATTGATCAAGCCAACAAAGTGGTCACGCTCACCACACCAGATAAAAAGCGGATCAGATATCAATGTAAAACCAGGAATGAAGGCACCCAGAGAAACTTCAGGAGAAGTTTAGCCAAGTAGGACCAGAGTCAATGTAATGGTGATAAGGTTGTAATATTTGCCATTGGAATTTTAATACCAACGCGGATCTCTTTTAAGGGTGGTAGCCCACCGAGTTATCCCAGTCACAACCTTTTGCTAGCCTTCCGAATCTCGGGACGAGATTCCTTTTAAGGGTGGTAGTATGTAACATCCCAAGTTTTTCAAAAATTTGAAAAATCGGAAAAATTTAAAACTTTTGAAAACTACTATGTATTTTGCTTTAAAAAGAAAAATCATGCATGCATTCATCCGCATATTGTATTGTTGCATTTGGATATTTCAAAAGAGGGAATTATAATTCCACTTGAAAACATATTTAAGAAAATATATTAAAAGGGCAAACCATGCCCTATATATATTTTTGATTATGATGGTTATATTAGTTATGTGTAACTTTTGTTGTAAATTGATTGCTTGCATTTGGAAAATAATTTAGGTTCAAATGCTTACCACCGTGGTTTGAGTTTGAATTTATTTTTAGCCACCAAAACTTTGTTTTAAAACCTATTTCTAAACTTGACATTAAGTGCCAATATATGCCTTTAAAACATTTCTACAAATTTAATTTGAGAAAGTTTTGGAAAAGTATTTTAGAAGGTGTTAAAATAAAGACCTTATTTTTACAAAGCTTTCAAAACTGGTTTGAATCAATTCTGAGTTTAAAATCAAAAGTTATAAATAAAACTGTGAAAAAAAATAGAAAAGAAAAACGTTTAAAAAAAATGAAGTTCGGCCGAACTGGGCCTAATCTCAGCCCAGCTCGCCCGCTCGCCGCGCAGCCCGAGCAGGCCGGCCCAACAAGACCGAGCGAACCATGTTTCGGTTCGAATCGATGAAATCTTCAGGATCTTTTTCCAGAATTCCAAATCCTCTCCACTTAAACTCCTTTTTCTTGATAAATATAACTCCAAATCGGATCCGTTTGATCCTACGTTCATAACTTCGAGCCCAAGCTATTCCACCGACCCTTGGCCATATAAACCCCTGTAGCCGCCGTCATCTCTCTTCCCCTTTTCGTTCCACCGAAACCCTAACCAGCAAATCGTATTTCGTTTATTTACCCACCAAAACGATCTCGAATCGCACCGGAGGCTGAAGCAATATTGCAGATCTGTTCAATATCTTTCCATCCCGAGAGGCCTCAACTCTTTTCATCAACCGTGGAGGAAGAATTTCGAATCGCCATCCTTCAGATCTGAAGTCGTATTTCTTAGATCTCTTCGCGCTCGGTTCTTCAAATCGAAATTCCTTTGGTGAGAAGTCAGATCTAACCCTTACCTACAACTTTGCTATTGCACTCTTTTGGTTTTGACGTACGGAATTCTCTGTACAATACAGTTTGCTTTTGACGATTTTCGGAGGAGAAAACAATCTCAAATCTTCGGGCCGTAGTTACGAAAGTTGTTCCCCTGATCAAGACCTTTCTTTTGCCCCAAGCCTCACCTCTTTTGGTCAAGCGAGCTAGGAGATTTTCGAGTTTGAAGTTTCGGATCAGAAAGGTAATTTGCGATTTGTGCCCAATCTATTCATCCACTTATGGTATATTTGTGATAGTTAGAAAGAGCACACAATTCTCTACAACTTTCATTAAGCATGTTTTTCCATCCGAGCAACTTTATTTTTGGTCAAAATTCGTAGTCAAAGCCCAGTCAGTTGCCACGTCAGCGAGTCAACCTCCACGTCAGCGGTCAGAGTCAACAGTCAACCGAAGACCGGCAGTTTTGCAGAAAAACCCTAAATCTTAGATCTATCACTACTTTTTATTGGTTTGGCCAAATTTTACAAATAAAATATTTTTGGAAAGCTTATGACACGTAGAAACTTTTGGCATAGTTATTTTTAGGTTTTGACGAAATTAAATTAGTTAATTTTTAAAGGTGGTTTAATTAGTATTTTGACTATAAATTGAGTTTAAAAATAGATTTTTGAGCAAACTCTTTTGCTATAATTTTGTATGCCTAAGTATTGGCCGTAGGAATACTCTAGTATTTTTGTAAAATTATTTTTAATGATTTTTGATTAAATATTGATTAAATGCTTTTTAGGTGTTATTTTAATAATCAAAAATTTATTAAAAATATTTTTCTTCTTATTTTCGACTGATAAATGACTTAATCATATTTTGATGACTTTAGTTGATAACAAGTACTTAGAAATATTTTGTCTCTCAAACAAAACTATTTCTTCCTTAGAAAATATTTGACAAGTATTTTGACAATACTTTTTCCTTAGAAAATTCTAGCACCTCTTAGTTTTGTTAACTTTTCCTTAGAAATTATTTTGACTTATTGTTGACCTTTGGTCCTTAGTCATTTTTGTCCATCTTGCTTGCCTTGCATTAACTTAGAATAATTTCAGGGCATGGCATGCATCTCTAGTCCTTAGGATTAATTTGTACTTCTTACATGACTTCCTCCTTAGAAATTTTGAGGTTGCATGTTAGCTCTTTGATACCTCTAGTCAAAACCACTAAGTTAGAAGTTAGTGGAAACAATGAAGGACCAAAGAAGAACTTAGCATAAAGACAAGACTCCAGAAGCATCTCCAAGAAGAAAAGTACTTAGAAGAAATCAAGAGGAAGTTCATGAAGACCAACCATCCTACTTTTTCTAAGTCCTTCTTCCTTTCTCTCTTTTCTTCCTGCTTCTCTTAAACTCCATGGTGGCTAAGTTACATTCAAGATCAACCTTCTGCCAACATCATCAAGTCTGCAGAACCATCAAGTCTACCAAATTAAATGAAGTCAATACACCAAGAAGAAAGCTACAAGGAAGCCTGGAGAAGATTTTTGGAAGACCAACTAGTTCTTTCCTTCTATCTTCTCTCTTTCTAAGTTTTGTCTCACTTTGGACATAGACCAAGTCCTTGGTGTTAAGACTAAGTTCCTAGAGTGCTAATTGAAGATCAATGAAGCTACAAAGGAGTTGAAGATATTTTGAAGATCAAACATGTGAAGGCTTGATAGCCTTACAACTTTTCAAGTTGTTGTTTTAGCAATGTTATGTTTGCTTAGCCCTGACCTTGCCTTAGCCATTTTGGATTAAGTTAGTTTATGTTTCCTTCCTTATTTATTTGCTTGTCTTGCATACCATAACTCTTCGTATCATCCTGCATCGCATGCACATCATAATTTTCTAAGTGTTGCATTATGATTGTATGTTTATTTGTGGTTTGTTTGACTTGTTAGAAATTCCGAAGAGAGACGAAGGTGGTTGCAACTGCTACACCTGTTCTTCTGTTTGCCAAGGCAAGTGGCACACCTCTCATGAATTTTCCTAAGTATTTTTATATGCATTGCTTAGTGTATTTCTTTATATGCATGTGTTGGATAGTATTATTGATATATGCTAAACCCACCATACCTTTATACTAGTTGTGTCTAGAACCCCTTTGATAACTTAGTAGAATAATTGATGCTATGCAAATGTGTTTTCTTTAAAGCTTAATTCTACTAAGTAATTTATCACCTGGGTGGACTTGGTTATGAAAAGATGATGGAAAGGTTGAGTGTCATCTCTTAGGGGTGACCTCTAAGGGATGGTCACTTGTGGTTGCCACCCAGGGTATTAAGGGGCCAATGTTTTCTCTAAGTGAAGATTGCTTACCGTGCAACCATTAGTCATATGGGCTCTGACTTGATGGATTAAGTTGCGTGGACTCGTCCCGTCTTGACAGGTGGTGGTAGATGGTTAGAATGGGAACGGGTCAAGGCGGCATGCGATGAGGAAATGCTTCTGAAAAGTCTTGTCTCAACTCTCTCCTTTTCCTTAGCACAAATTGACTGCTTGAGGATAGTTTGGGTTTGTTGGGTCTAATGGTGAAAGTGCACAACCTCTGCAGAGTTAAAACTAAGTACTTAGCCATGTCCCCGGTTACAGACAATTTGAGCAGCTGATCAAGGATTCAACGGAGGCTTCATCATTCCAATTTCGAAAGTAAAACTTGATGGTGAACAAGGGTAGATGAGACTATGGTTTTATACCATATCGTCTCCAACTTTTAAAGAAAATGTTTTACAAAGTGTTAGGCAAAATTGGCTTTTATGCAAAATAGCCTTGAAACTCCACCAGCCAAATATGCATATAGGTTATTAGAGTTATTCCATTAAGTGTCCACATAGTGTCACTTGCCAGAATCATTTTTAATGGTTCTGACCCACTCTGTTGCAAAATTTTATTTGTTGCAGAAATTTCTGACGATGAGTAAGGTTACGTTTGGGTTTCGAGTCTGCAACCAACATGTTTTCGCCTGTGGCACATGCAAAGGATGAGGACTCCATGAAGATTTATTTCCGCTGCTTTACTCTTTCAAGCTAGCTATATGCTATGCAAGTTGTAATAAATATTTTACCAAGTCTGGATCATTCGATGTAATAATGATACTTTGTTGTGATACTACATCTTAAACTGTGTGTGCAAATGAAACGATCCAGGGGGTTGCACTATACACAGGTACCTCGCCATATTTTAAGTGCAGGTACGCTACAGCGACAAAACAAAATTAACTAAGGCATAAAAGTGATACAAGAACTCTGAGGCAAAATAAATCATCGAGGCTTAATTGACTTTTTGTTTTTCAGTCATATGCATGCGTGAGCATGTGCCAAGTCAATTCAAATGAATTATTCAGAGGAGGATAGCACAATACCATACCATCTTATGAACAACATAATGCATGTTAACATCAAAATATCATAATATACACTATTAGCTAGTTGAGACTAACCATAAGAAAATATAACCACTAAACAATATCATTCACACATCATTTTTAAGTTTCATCATATAATCCATTAACCAAGTAAATGTTGAAAACATGAGATAAATAAAATATGTGAGGATCCACTTATTAATGTAACTGGTGTTTGATGCTAAGATAAATAGATAATAAGATACAACCGCTTCAAGTTTAGTAAAGCTCATATGTTGTTCAAAAAACAAAGTTTGAAGGTTTGCAAACCGAGGGGTTGTTGATGAAGAGGGATGTGGGAACATCCCCAAGCTTATGACTTTGGCCATTCTTCAGCATTTCATAATTTGGTGTTCCTTCATTTTCTGTGAAAAAACTTCAACACAAAAACTTTCCCATTCTTTTCTGCGGTTAGACATTAGTGCAATAAATAATATTTACCAAGTGCTGCTATTAAACCAAATCAAATTTTGTTTTTAGGTTACAGAAAGGTTGCTTAAATGGCCAACTTATAAATTAAAGGTAATTACCATTAAAAATCAAATGAAAAACGAAAAGAGGCCGCTCTTGCAACAAAAGTCAGAATCTGTACAGAAAAATAGCAGCTGGAAAACGCAATTTTAGGTGCTCTTAAATATCTCCGAAATTTTAGCCAATTTTTGTACATGCAGAGGATTAGGTGCTACAACATCATTAATTTTTTCGTGATTTTTAGAGCTTCCAGTAAAATATGAAAAATCGCGCAATAAGCAGCAGATACCGAAAACGGAAAATCACTTTTTACATATGTATCAACTAAGCTAAATGGATAAAACTTGGTACTTTATTTTTGATAAACTAAGAAACCAGAGGCTAAGCAAGACCTAAAAATGCTAGCTACAGCAAGGAAAACTCTAAAAGAAAACGAAAAGTAACAACCAAATAAAGAACCCAACAAAGATGCAAAACAAAAGAAAATATATTTGTTGTTTTGAATTAATATGTGAAAGCAAAGAAGCAATTGAAATAAAAAATAAGGAGCCTAATAAAACTAAAGAAGGTAAAACCAAGACATATAAAAGCAATTATAATACAAGTTAAGACAATACATATCATGTGGACGGGTAATATAGAGTATGAACGAGACAACCTCATGTTAGTTGATGAATAGGGGGATGACTTGGGCATCTCCAAGCTTAGATGATTGTATCTTCTTGAATATGTTCTTGGGATGCACCTACACATCCCCAAGCTTGAGCTCTTGCGTCTTCTTATTCATCTCATATCACCATATTGATTAGATCTTATAAGCTACATCCACATAAAACTTCACAAAACTCATTAGTAGGGTTAGTACTCACTAGCCACTGTATATACTAAGGTGTTCATGATTTTCGTTGTCCGTCGAAAAACTAATGAAACTAACAACACCAAGTACAATATTGAATAAACAAAGAAATCTGTCAAAACTGAACAGTCCGTAAAGATGGCATTCAACGAGATAGTTAAGTAGCTCAAATCCAAAAACTTTCGTCTAATGAAAGAAAGATAATAATCTCAGGTTTATGCACAAAAATTTTCAAGTCAAAATACTATTCTGAGATTTATCACGATTTTATTTACAGAGAAGCACAAAATATGTCTAAACAGAACAGTCAGTAAAGATCGAATTTTTCGACCTATCTACGTACCTTAAATCAGAAAAAGTTAGTCTAATGAAAGAAAGCTAATAAGCATCACTTTGCACTCAAGAAATTTTAGATCAAGATCACGTTCTGGTGATTTTAAACATTTAATACGGTGGAGCACAGAAAATCTGTTTCTGGACAGCAAAGCAAAACTATCAACTTCTTATTAACTAGAGATTATAATTAGCATTTTATTTTTATGTACAGAGGTATATACACAATATTTACAATATTTACATGTTTTTAATGAAAAGCTTCCATGAAAAGATTTGTCTTGGTTTCATAGGCATGAACACAAGTGTTCAAGGTCGACCCCCATTTAACCATTTCTCATCTTTCCAATCACTTTTCTTTTTGAAAACGTTTTTAGATAACAAATACACCTTTTTTTTTGTAATTCGCATGCCCTATCCATAGTAAGATAAAGAACAACTTGGTACTGAAAATAAAAACTACTTAGAGATAAAGCAAACAAGTGCACACAAGAACATTAACCTACGCTATGGCTCCCCGGCAACGGCGCCAGAAAAGGTCTTGATAACCCACAAGTATAGGGGATCGCGTGTAGCCTTTTCGATAAGTAAGAGTGTCGAACCCAACGAGGAGCTAAAGGTAGGATAAGTACTCTCTCAAGTTCTATCAACCACTGATACAACTCTACGCGCACTAAACGTTTGCATTATCTAAACTACGGTAGCAATACGGGTATGAGAGATAGTTTTGCAGGATAATAAATACAAGAAAGTAAAAGTTAGTGCTGCAGCAATAAAGTACACTAAGTAACCATATACTAACAGTACCATGAGTGTGGAAAAGTGGTGGTAATTGTGGTGGCTTTGTCCCAGATTAATTAGTGAAGACATTTAGTTCATTGTCTTTGATGCAGTTTTCAATGTGGGAGAGGCTAAATATACATGCACTCCACTACTTAGGATTACAAGTACTATATGATTGGATTGTTAGCAAATATCCGTAAATACTAACAATGCATTAAGGTTTCACCAACCATAACCTTAAGTTTATGGTCCTCTTACTCACATACATGCAACTAACCGGTTTGAGCCCTCAGGTTTCTGTCACTCCGGCAGGACTACCCCCCTTCCTTTGCACATACTACTAACCCTATGGTGTTGATCCATGCGCGCACAATTATAATGGACACCAAAGGACAGTACCATATCAACATACAACTCTAATGAACCATAAACATTCAACAAAGCAATCAAAAGACAAATATACTACATAAACATGACATAGATCATAGGATAAATATTATAGCATCAAACACCATGTTTACATAGGACGGTACAGAGGTTTATGGGAGGATGAACCACTGAATACAAGGAGGAGATGGTGATGGAGATGGCGGTGAAAACGGTGGAGAGGGGCAGCGCGGCGGCGCAGGGCGGCGGCGGCGGTGCGGGGAACTCCTTTCCCCGCCGCCGGCAAGCTTGGGGAGCGCCGCCCCTTAGCCTCCCTCCTTCATGGCTTCTTGGGAGCCCTCCCCCATGGAGATGCGATCCATGGGGGAGGCAAAAACGTGGCTTTTGGTGGCTAGAATTCGTGGGTGGAGGAGTCCTCCACGAGTTAGGTTTCCTCCCTTTATATATCTTCTCGGATTTCCGTCACCCCCTTTTAGAGTTCCACCAAAACGGGCCTCCAGGCCTCGTCCGAACTCCGATTGGGCTGATCTCAGGCTTAAAATCTTCGTATGGAAAATCGTGACAACTTTCGTAACAGCCAGGTCTCCAGATAACATCATCTTCGAGGGTTAAACTGGCAATCTTCGTAAAAAGTTCTCAGACAGATTTCAGGAAAGTCCCAATTCGACTCCAACAAGGTTTCCTCTTGTATTCTTGATAATTTCTACACATCAAAGAGTAAAACAAGAACATTGTGCACTTTTGCAACTATTAGTAGGTTAGTCCAAATAAATAATAAACTTAATATAAAACAAGTGCTAAAAGCATAAAAATGGCATGAAATAGTCCAAATAAATAATACGCTTTGTTAGTTGAGCCAAAGATAATATCGTCCACATAGACTTGGCATATGAAAAGCTCCCTTTTTACTCTCTTGGTAAAGAGAGTGGAATCGATTTGCACAACCTCAAATCCACGGTGTACTAGAAGCTCTCTAAGGTGCTCATACCAAGCACGTGGAGCTTGCTTAAGTCCATAGAGTGCCTTATCGAGCTTGTAGACATGGTTAAGGAGTTTGGGATCCTCAAAACCCGGTGGTTGCTTAACATATACCAATTCTTTAAGTGGACCATTTAGAAAGGCACTTTTCACATCCATTTGTTGCAAGATAAAATTATGATGAGATGCATATGGAAGGAGGATACAGATGGACTCAAGGCGAGCCACGGGAGCATAGGTCTCTCCAAAATCAATGCCTTCAACTTGAGAGTACCCTTGAGCCACCAATCTTGCCTTGTTTCTCACCACCATGCCATGTTCATCTTGCTTGTTATTGAATATCCACTTAGTGCCAATAACATTGCGGCACTCCTTTGGCTTCTCAACTAGCTTCCACACTTTGTTGCGCTTGAAGTTGTTGAGTTCTTCATGCATTGCATTCAACCAATCCGGATCTTCAATAGCTTCAAAGACTTTCTTTGGTTCCACCATGGAGATGTGTGCTTGATGTTCACTAAAGTTTGCACATTGTCTTCTAGTCACAACATTGCTCTTCAAATCACCAATAATAGTTTCCAACAAGTATTGTCTTATCTCCAAGGTTCTTGCATTCTTTTCTTGACGACGGGCATCGATATCTTCAAAGGAACTTTGAGGAATATCTTGATCATTTGTGTCCCCGTCTTGACCGGAGTGGTGATCTTGGTCTTCATTGTGCACACCTTCAACACTTGAAGGAGAGGATGTACCTTGGTCTTGATCATGGCTAGCATCAACAAATGGAGAACTTGGTTCTTGCGTAGCAACTTGATCAACATGAGGAGGGTCTTGAGCTTGTTCTTGGCTAGGTGCATCACTTGCTTCACCGGATGGTGCGGGTTCCACTTGTGATGATGATTTCTCCATATGGGTGGAGCTTGGTCCTTCTTGAGGTGCCTCATGGTAGATCTCGATTGGGCGAAAGAATCCCACGCCCATTCGCCTTATAGCTTCTTGAGGTGCCTCATCATCTACATCAACAACATGAAATTGCGCCAATTGGGAGCCGTTATTCTCATCGAATTTCACACTACAAGATTCTACGATAACCCCGAAGGTCTTGTCGTAGATTCTATAAGTGTGGGACTCGGCACCATAACCAACAAAAGTACCCTCTAAAGCCTTAGACTCGAATTTAGATAAATGAACACCTTTGATCTTATAGAAACACTTACAACCGAACACCCGGTAGTAGGAAATATTGAGCTTGTTGCCGGTAAGCATTTCATATGGAGTAAGCTTCTTGCCAGTGCGGAAATAGAGGCGGTTAGATGAGTGACACACCGTGGAGATGGCCTCGGCCCACAAGAAAAGTGGAGTCTTGAACTACGCCAACATAGACCTTGCCATATCCATAAGGGTGCGGTTCTTCCTCTCGGCTACACCATTTTGTTGAGGGGTATACGCAGCGGAATATTGGTGACGAATTCCCTCTTCACTAAGAAACTCATTTAGGGTGTAGTTCTTGAACTCAGAACCATTGTCACTTCTAATGGCCAATATAGGAACATTGTGTTGACGTTGCACTTCATTGGAGAAGTCAATGACGGCTTGTTGGGTCTCACTCTTCGACTTGAAGAAATAAACCCATGTAAATCTTGAATAGTCATCAACAATCACCAAGCAATACTTCTTCCCACCAAGAATTGGTTAAGGCATGGCACCAAAGAGATCAACATGAAGAAGTTCCAATATCCTTGTTGATGAAATGATTGTCTTGTGTGGATGGGGAGAATCATGTATCTTGCCTTCAACACAAGCCCTACAAAGACGATCTCTAGAAAAGGAAACACTGTCTTTTAGTCCAAGAATGTGGCCACCCTTGTGAAGACTTTGGAAAGTCCTCATATTGACATGGGATAAGCGGCAATGCCACAACCACCCCACGTCGGCCTTTCAAATAAGCATATCGCTTGAGTGGTGGTGGACCCCAAAAAGTCCACCACGAACAACTCGTTTTCGGTATGACCAACGAAAGCGACCTTTAGAGTATTGCTCCACAAGAGTACCACCATACCACGAGTAAAGAAAACATCAAGCCTATTTTGTGAAGAGCACAAACGGACATTAAATTGTAACCAAGGGACTCCACAAGCATGACATTTACAAGGGTGATATCTTTTGCAACTATCACCTTGCCGAGTCCCGATACCTTAGCTTTTGATTTGTCTCCATAAGTGATGGTTGCTTGATTTACATTTGGTCTCAACTCCGTCACAATCTCCTTTCTTCTGGTCATATGACTAGTGCATCCACTATCAATCACCCATTTTGACCCACCGGAAGCATAGTCCTACAAAAGATCATTGCTTGGTGTTAGGTACCCATTTCGCAATGGGTCCTCTTTTGTTAGCAACAAGGGTCTTAGGAACCCAAATAGAATAAGCAATGAAACCATCATAAGGACCAACATATTTAGCATAAACATCCCCATAATAATCAACATAAAGAATATAGTTGGGGTTAGTTTGTCCCGCAAAGTCACTACGAGAAGTGTTGCCCCTAGTGGCATCACTACTCGCAATGGTGGTCTTCTTTGCTTGTGCGGGCTTTGCCTTATTCTTGTTCTTCTTCTTCTTCTTGGTAACATAACCAAGGCCCTCTTTCCCAATGTGTGGCTTTTGGATTTGTAAAAGATCGTCAAAAGGCTTGCTTTGGGAACTAGAGGCCTTGGCAAGTTCATTCTTCAACCTAGCATTTTACTCAATAACATTTGCATGATCACAAGAAGTAGTAAAGGAACTAGGAACATTGGTTGTAGAAAGTTGAGTTTGTAGTTGCTCATGAGACTTGACTAGAAGAGAGTGAGTACTTTCCAAAGCCTTGTGGGCATTGTCAAGTTTCTCAATGTCCCCAACAAGTCTAGCATTGGCAACCACAAATTCGGCTTTCTCCTTTTTAATCACTTTGTATTTAGCAATGGCATGGTCATGTTCTTTAATGACTGTAGACAAAATAGCAATTTGTGACTCATCAAGATTCTCAAGTTTTTCTTCAAGAGAAACACGAAGCTCATGCTCTTCATTAAGAGCATCGGTGAGAGAGGCAATCTCATTGGCATATTCCCTTTCAAGTCTCCCCTTCTCCTCAAGCTCCTCTTGAGTCTGCCCATAATCGCTCATAAGAGCTTCAAAGCGAGTCTTGGCTTCACCTCGCAAGTTAGTCATGAAACGATCCAAGGCAACATTTTCTTCCTTCACTCTAAGACTAATAAGATCAACCATTTCATCTATAGTCTTGTAAGAGGAAGGAGATGATACCTCGGTATGCTTTGCCATGAGACACTTGGCGGATTGGGTGGGGACGTTCTCATTGGGGGATTCGAAGAGAGATGATGATGTTGATGAAGCAATGGCAATAGCGGTCACTTCACTTGTGGTTTCTTCTTCATCGCTTTCTCCCCCGGACATGTACTCCTCCCTTGTCACCAACACCATTCTTGACGATGACTTCTTGTTAGGAAAGTTCTTCTTGAAGAAGGGCTTCTTGTTTGGGGACTTTGAGCCAACCTTGAGAATAAGTCTTCCTCCATGGTCTTCACGGTTCTCATAGGGACACTCGGCAACATAATAAAATCTATCTTGACAATTGAAGCAAGTCTTGAATTTTGGGTTGCCATCCTTGGGGTTGTTTGATTTCAACTTTTGCTCCACTTGAGCTTTAGCCTTGGATGGGTTCTTCCAAAAGGTCCTTGCCGCAAGAGCCACATAGTCACTATGAGTATTCTTGAGTTCCTCGGGGTCCATGGAGGTCACCTCTTCACAATATTGATCTTCATTGTGTTCCACCATCTTGGCCTTCAAAGCAAGAGAGGCACCTTGATGCATTCCAATGGCACGAGCACGAGAGTCTTGTGCAATCTTGGCTTGGACCTTGTAAGATTGCATCTCTTGCATAACTTCATTGGAGGTCAATTCATGATAGTTGTGTCTTCCTTGGAGACTCTTCAAATCGGTCGGTTCGAAAGGCAAGAGAGGATTCACATATTTCCTCTTGATCCAACCATCATTCACATGAGATCCACCAAGATCTCTATACTCATTTGCAAGAGCCCTGAGTCTTAGATACATTTGCTCGTGGTCTTCTCCATCTTCCATGAAGAACCCTTCGGCCTTATTGCTCATCTCCTCGAACTGGTTTCTTATCATGCTATCATTTCTCACGAACACATCAATGAGGCAATTCCAAGCTTCCTTGGCGGTGGTGCAATGCTCGATGTGGGTCAAATGCTTCTCACCCGCGGCATCGCGGATCAAACCAAGAGCGGTGGCATTTAGTTGACAATCAACCACCTCTCTCCTTGTCTTGTTGGACTCTTCCGCGGCATGGTATCCTTGCTCAATGATTCTCCAAAGCTCGATCAACGCACTGTTCACATAAGATCTCATAGAAGATTTCCATTTAGTAAACAAAGATGCATCTAGCTTAGGTGGATCTCCTCTTAAGTGGATAGGAGGATGAGGGATTGGTGGGTCGGGAGAGTATGGAAAAGGAACTCCACCATATACTCCCGAGCCATTAGGTGGTTTAGTTGGGGAGTCAATTTTATCTTGGTCAACCCCCTTCTTCTTCCCATCAACCTCTTCCTCCTCGGGTCTCTTAGGAGGCCCCGAAGGAAGAGTAGAGAGAGGAAGTGAGATATCCTTTGCCTCCATGAGTTTCAAGATCATGTCTTTCAACTTATCCATTTTGGCTTCCATAGAGCTCTTCATGGAATTGAAGTCCTCTATGGAAACCGAAGTGGACTCGGTGGGGGGGTCGGGAATCTCATTTCTGTTATAAACGATAACAAATAAACGACGAAGAGCGGAACGATAAAACCAAAGGGGACACGAGATTTTAACGTGGAAAACCTCTCCAAACAAAGGAGAGGAAAAAACCACGGGCGCCAGCCAGCAAAACATCACTATATCGGGGTGAGGTTACAAACGCCGGGGATTTACACAATGCAACTTATCCCAACCGGCGGCTTACAAGATGTATATGTAGTGGTAAAACCCTAGGTCAACTGCAGTCTGACCCGGAAACAACTCGTACCGTACCTTTATCAGTATATACGAATAAAGGTACGAATTTGGATATACTTCTCTGAGGCGGTTCTCTCCTCGTCACAAGTCGGCCATATACGAATTTGTATCACCACAAAATAACAATTTCCATGCTCATCAATGGCCTTACTTCTCTGAGGCGGTTAAGCCCGAATAAAGAGTCGAGGTTCTGATACCAATTGAAAGGATCGGTATGGCCACCTAGAGGGGGTGAATAGGTGCTACTCAATTTTTAGATGTTTTCCAAATTTAGGCTTGACAGAAAAGGTAAATTCTCTAGATATGCAATTATGGCGAATTTACCTATATGACAAGTTAAGCACTAGACTAGGCACGAAACAAGTAAAAGCTAACGAGTAAGGAGTAACCGAAATGGAAGCAGGTGGAGACAAGGATGTATTCCCAAATTTCTCCTTTTTAGGTGAGTACGTCTCGTTGGAGGGGTGTGAGATTTCAAAGCTCAACGCCACAAATGGCCTCACCCTGTTCTCCAATGGACCTTGCCCAAAATCTCGGTCCACCTTCCACTATCGGACTTCTTCAAGACCAAATTCGGAGCCCTTACAACAACTTGAGGCTCAACCCACAAAAGGATTGGGGGCTCCCAAGCATACAACACCTGCTACACAAAAGTAATAAGCAAGTAAGTACAACAAGATGCCTAGGTTTTCCTAGTGGAAACCCTAGGCTCGAATCCCTCAAGTGAATGAGGGAGAAATGAAGAACGCTTTGGTGAAGTAGTAGATCCAGGCCTTCTCCTTCAATCCTCCAAAGATCAACGAGTTTGGGTGGAGGGATTATGAGATCTAGTGATTCTTGAGCTTGCAATAATGGTGGACTTCAATTTGGGGCGAGCTAATTGTCCAAAGGTAGGTGGAGGGGTAAATCTGTCCGTTGCAGCTCTCCTGCCCGAGCCAGCGCCGGGCGGTACTACCGCTGGCGCCTTTTGCGCCTCGGTCAAACGACGCAATCCAGTCAACAACATCAGTTTCCCACCCGCAAGCGCGGTACTGCCGCTGCCAGCGCCACCGCTTCGCGTCCTGGCGCCAGTCAACGCAGGCGCTGACCGCCTCGCTCCCGCGCCGGCGGTACTACCGCTGGTAGTACCGCAAGCAGTGCCGCCATTGCGCGCTCGAGGGGTTGTTAGCCGGACCCTGGCGCGGTACTGCCGCCAGCCGCCCTCTTTTATGAAAAACGGGGCGGTACTACCGTGCGCGGTACCACGGGCAATGCCGCTAATGCGCGGCCGAGGGGCAGTTAGCCGGACCCTGGCGCGGTACTGCCGCCCGCCTCCTGGCTGCTGGTAGGCAGCGGTAGTACTGCCCTTCCTGGCTTTCTTTTCTCATTGCGATTTCAACGGCAGTAGCAGTGGGAACCTGTTCATACATAAACAACACGTTAGGTGCACTTGTTGGTGTATTGTCATCATCATCAAAACAAGATTAAGAGCAAAATATGCTCTTTCAATAATAAGCACAAGTAAGCTTAGCCACGAATGCTCCGTCTTAAGAGGATTTCAGGAAAATTGACTTTAGGTAGTTGATCTCTTAAGATTGTGTTGCGAATACTCTGTTTGGATTCCTCGGAGGGAAAAAATAGTTGTGCATGGTTGGAGGGCTCGATCTTATTATTCAAGAAAAGTTAATAAATCTGGTTTTCACAAAATAGGGGATAAAAAAAACCATATATCTTTAGATAATACTAGCCTCTGTGCTGCCATACGGATTGATAATCTAGTTAATGAAATGTTGGGAACAATACGATATGGAGTTGACCGGTGAGATTCTGGGGGAATCAGTCCGAATCAACAACCTTCAAGACGGACCGACCATGACAATACCATACATATGTCTTGTCCATACGTTGATTGACCATGTTTCAAGGTTTTACTATCATTACAATAAGAGCATCTCCACTCGGGGCGCCCAAACGGCCGCCCAAAGCCGTTTGGGGCGTGCCGGACACAAAATCACGCCCACTCGTGGCGCCCAAGCGCGAATTCGGTCTGGCGCGGTCCAGTTTTGTGTCCGGCACGCCCAGCCCAGGCCCTCAACTTGGGGAGACTTGGGGCGGCCCCGGACGGAAGGAAACGCACGCCTCCGACGCGCGGGCCACGCCTGGCAGTGACACGGCCACGCCCCGCCGTGGTCAAAGGCGTCGTCAAAGGCGTGTGCCGCGTGGCAACTCCTCGTTTCCACGGCCGGTGGGCGGCCAGTGAGCCGTCGCATGCTCTTCTCGCCGGAGTGAATGCGCGCCTTTTCGAGGCGAGCGGCGTTAATGCCACCGCTCTCGGCCGCCAGAAAATGCGCGCCGGCCTCCACTCATCGGCACTCTCTCCCTCGCCGTTCTCTCTCCCTCACCTCGCCGCTCTTTCTCCAATCGAAAACCGCCGCCGCTCTCCTTCTCCATGGCCGGCACCTGGAGGCGCATCGGCGGCGCACCCTGCTCAAGGAGCATACGGAGGTGCTGCGCGACAACGGCTATCCGGTGCCGCCGGATATGCGTGTTTGCCACGGGTTCATCATCGGCGTCAACGGCGTGCCGGTGATGAAGCCCCTGACGCGGGCGAACCGCGGCGGTGACGGATATGCGTGTTTGCCACGGGTTCGTCATCGGCGTCAACGGCGTGCCGGTGATGAAGCCCCTGACGCGGGCGAACCGCGGCTTCACCGCCGCGGTTAACACGCACTACTGGCGTGACCTGATGCCGGAGCAGCGTCAGGACCCGCGCTGGGATCCGCGGAACCCGGCTAACCATGGCCGGTACGAGGCGGCGTTCCAACGCGCCTACGAGGAGGAATTCAACCGCTGGGACGGCCCCGGCCCGGCGTCGACGGACAAGAACGTCGACGGGCGCGAGGCGTTCTGGAGCGTGCCCGGGCGCACGCTCCAGTTCGTGATGGACCACATCGCGAACGGCGGCTCGCTCCTAACGGCGGTGCCCGCCCCTGCTCCGGCCACCTGGGCACCACCGCCACCTCCGGCCAACCAGTGGGCGCCGCGCGTGACGCTGTCCTCGTCGCGCTCCACGGCGTCCTCGTCACGGGCGTCGTCCTCGCGCTCGTCCTCATCTCGCTCCCGCGCCTCCTCTCTGCTAACGCCGAAGCAGGAGCAGATGAAGGTGAAGGCGGAGCCGGAGCTCTCGCCGTTCATGGCGGAGCTCATAGCGGCGCAGGCGGGGACGGACGACGACGCCATTGCGGCGGCCATCGAGGCCGCGTCGATGGACAACGTGCCGCCGCTCGACGGCCCCTCGGCCTGCGCCTGGTCGGCGCGCGACACCGCCAAGGAGAAGGGCGTGCCCTTCTTCGACCTCACCATCGACGACGGCCCAGGACCGAGCCGCGTCAAGGAGGAGAACGACGGCGGCGCGTGGACCGGCGGCGCAGGGAGCAGCGGCGGCATGAAGGAGGAGGTGAAGGAGGACCCCTACTACGCCTTCAGGCGCCGCTACCGGGGCCAGTAGATTAGGTTTAGTTTTTAAAAAATATTTGGGCGCCGCAAGTGGGGAGCGACGGCGCCCAAATGGGCAAGGTAGTCCGGACGGCGCCCAAAGGGCCTGTCCGGACGGCCTTTGGACGCTCATTTGGGCGCCGCGAGTGGAGATGCTCTAAGACGTGCATGCATGAGAAAAATGTTCATTAAACAAGTTTAAATTTTTTATATCTCCTTTTATGTTTTTTGCTTAAATTATAAATGTAGTTGGCTTGAGAACCAATTTGTGATTGGCTGGTTAGTAGGGTGATTGTGCCCATAGTTCATCAGTGATGAAAACCTTCTTTTGACATCAGGTGTGTCATTAAGCCTGAATATTCTTTGAGTGGAGATACATTCTCATCGCTCGTGAAAATATTTTTTGATTTAACCCCTCGTGTATCATTAAGATGAAATATATTGGGTCAGGAATTTTCTCGTGGATAGTTCGTCTAACGTGATGGCTTCAATAACCATGAAATTCAGCTTTACAAACATTTGTATGCGTTTTGCGATTGTGTTGGTCTGATAAAAGTTCTTTTTAAATTATGGAGCTTCTTGCTACAGGTCGAATAAATTTTTTATTTTTATTTACTTAATCATGTATACAGTCGTACCAGATCCCGTGAGTGGATCGAGTGGTCTGCTATGCTTAAGGCTCCACACACGAGAAACTTTGTGTACAAATAATCCCGTGACTAGATCGAGTGGTCTGCTATGCTCATGGCTCCACACATGAGAAACTTTGTGCCTAGGTACACATCGGCACACCTATGTGCCCACGTGCCATGTTTTTCACGGGTTGAATTTTTTTTTTTTTACGGAGAATCTAGTAGTCTGGCACTTGTCCAATCTGTTTCCAGGTGCTGCTGTAGGCACTTATCCAATTTTAACTGGACATATTTCAGATACCCGAATGAAGAATACAATTTAGGGTGCCGGACATGTGCCGGTAAAGATGCTCTTATATAATTACTGTGAGAGCGAGTACCATATATATGGAGTAGGAGTAGAATCAAATTCTTTTCACGCGAACAAGGGACGATATACACGCATAAGGGAAACCACTCTGACACGAGAGCGTGGATCGTACAATTATCTCTCAGGGGATAACATAAATAAATGGGACGAGATCCAAAGCAACGGGCGGAGATTTTGTCACCGTGTACATAGAATGTACTCCTCCTATATGGAATATAATTAGATCCTGATCCCAACTTTGCTAGGGGTGCTAATGTGTATAACGTGATTTGTCAATTGCGCGACAGGAGGAATAATATTGCTGATATTGCAGGCTACGGAGTAGATGGAAATTGCTAGCACACATTATCATGGCAAGTAGCCTCGTGCAGTCGTGCTGGACTCCCGGTGCCCGTATCCCTATAAATACCAGTGCTAGCTCCGGCAGACCTCCACAGAAAAACAACAACCCAGGCATCAGCAGTGAGTGAGTGCATCGACCTTGGATCAGCTCTCCTGCATCGATCTGGCCATGGCAGCAGCAATGCTCTCGAGGCTCCTTGCCGTGGCGGTGCTGGTCGCGGTGATGTGCGCCGTTGCTGTGCAGGCCCAAGTACCTGCCGCCGGCGGTGCGCCGACGTGCGAGATTGTCGATCAGAACGTCGTGAATGCGTGCTTCAAGAGGTTCGGAGAAGGTATGAAAATTGCCAAGGCCGACAGGGTTGATTCTAAGGGTAATGTCACTAAGGTTGATGTGGACTGCTGCGTGGCCTTTGGCGGCCACTCGTGCCTCTGCAAGATGAAGCAGAAGTGGGAGAAGAACGGCAAAACTGCCCAGAATAATGTGGAATGCGTCAGGAACAAGGCCTGCCCGTGAGCGCGGGAGGTCTCTTCGTGCTTGCAAGATCTCTAGCTCCTTGGATGTGTGATTTCTTCCCTGTTTCTTGCATGTTGGTTTCAAGCCGTCGATGTCCACCTGCTCCTTGCTTTTATTTGCTTGTGTGTGTCATGTGCTAGTGTGTTCTGTATTTCTACGTACGCGAGCATTAATTGTTCTGTTGAGTCTTTTAGTTTGTACCGACAACAAATAAATGTGGGTGGAATTTATGCTTTCAAAGTTTGCCTTCTTTCATCCTGTTTTGTTTGTATATTCTTCCTTCCCAGCAAGCGTCAATCGTTTTATAACGAAGTGAGTACATGCACTCTGCCTCTGCGCAGCAGAGCACATCGATCCTTAGAGATTAGTTCTTACTTTCTCATGTGCAATCGGCATTCATCGCAAGATCCCATGAGAGATTGTACCTACGTGAACTGTCTCTGTCGACATGGATATCGAGTGGCCAAAGAGAACTGCGATCTAAACGCAGCGCTCACAACCCAAGCACGCCGACGAGCGCGGCCGGCCGGCTCAGGCCGCGCCGGGGCTCGCGTGCTCCCTGAGAGCCGTTCGTGCAGCAAACCTCCGCGCTGCGCGTGGGCGGCAGCCATGGCGTCGCGTCGTCGTGCACCACTTAGCTTGCCGATGCAATGGCTGCAGGCCTGCCTGCCCTACATGGCTGACGCCGGTCGTTGGCCGTCGTGTGGGGTCTGCGACGAGATCCCCTCGACGTCTAACGCGAGTGGGTCGCCGCGTGCCACCAACAAGGCCGTCTTCCTCTGCCCGCGTGCGCGGACGCCGCGCTTCTACTACGCCAGCGACGACGGAGAAGAGGAAGCCTGAGCCGCCGAGTTGGGCGGCCTATGTCGTCATTGGGCCGGAAGATTTTGTGTTCTGCAGAAGTGCAGAGCTAGCAAATATGCATGTAATCGGGTATTTCTTTCTGAAAGAAGCATGCAATCGGACGTTTGGAAAATCGTTTTGACATGTGAAGTTGTGGAGGTAGCGACTATTCTTACCACCTAGTTGTTGTTGAGCTATGTTTCTTTCGTCTATGAGATACATGAATTACTGCGGAATCGAGAAGTGCAGAGACTTCTGTTCTGCTAAACTGCAGAACAAAGGCACAAGGACGTGTTTTCATCGATGTTTCCTCTTCTTTTCTGAGAGAGAATATGCATGGCAAGTGTTAGTGACCCCGTTCTATAGCATTGTAAAAGATTGAAATGAGAACAGATCACAGAAGTAAGCAAATCCATGTTGTAAATGCACTCGACGGAAGCGGCATAGCAAAGATCAAAACAGAACACATGAACTGCACATTCTTCCCATGAACAGCTCTGTAAACCAGGTTCAGTGAAATTTGCACAGTTCAATATTGATTGTGCACCCACACAACTTCAAGGAAAAGGCGCTCAATTTTCTGTCGGGAAAAGCGATCCGAAACTCAGTTGTGAGTCATGTCACCTAGAATATGTTTTAGCTGAAGAACTGATGTTAAATTTCATAATGAACTCCTTTGCTCCTCCATCCAAGCATATTAATAAAACAAATGCATACAATTCATGCACTTAGATAAGAAAAACATGCCACTTTATTGAATAATGGCTTGGACCCGCAACGATTTTGTCTTTAATAACAATCTTTGCAGCTCGATTATGACTAACATATACTTCCTCCGTCCAAAAATAAGTGTCTCAAGTAAACTTGAGACACTTATTTTTGGATGGAGGGAGTACAAAGCAATTTCGTTACTTTCACAGTACACCACTCTCTTGCCGAGAAAGCGTAAAGGGGATTGGATGATCATCCTGGAGCAACTGAAGATGGCGTTGAAGAACTTGCACTTCCTCTCCGGGCGTCGTGGTGATGGTTAGGTCGTTATTTTTGTTCCTGTGTGCCCCTTCGTGAGCCTTGCGCCTTGTTAACTTCTTGTTCTGGGTGCGTTGCTAGTGGTGGTTGTTTTGTAATTTTGGTTGTATCTACAAAACTGGGCTCTCCCCAGTGTAAAACAGATATTTGCTTTATATAGGGCGGGGCGTGTGCATGTTCTCTTAATAATTGATAGTCATCTTTACTCAGAAGTCACTTTTCTACTATTTCAGGAACTTAATCGGTGCACCACAGGGAGATGCTTAAGCTTCGGTGATTCCTAAGTTAACAAAACGATTATTAATTATAAATTATTTTTGCACATTTATAGTGATGTGATAACATAATGAATGCCTCCTTATGAACCATCTCATCATGTCACGACACGCCTAGAGGTGCCACGTGTTAACGCACGCACTTGAGTGCTGTGAGTGCACCTGCCATTGACGCCCACTGCTCCTTTTGTCCATACAAAATGTTGCACTTATTATATTTTCTTATATGATCATCATCTTGTTATAAAGATTTGTAGAGGTGGTTATATACGTAGGATTTAACGCTACCTTGGAGCGTTCCTCTCCCCGTCTACAGTAGAGAGGCGAAACTTTTGGACCTCCAGCTCGCGTCACCACTGCGCCGTCGATCCGCTCGATTCCCCGCCCTCCGGCGGCCGCTCCGGCGGCGGGAGGACGGGGAATCGACGGATCTGTGCATATGTGTATTAGGTGTGAGTTGGGTTTCGGCCGGCGGCGCCATGGCGGAGGAGGTGCGGTCGGTCTTCGTTTTGCAGGTGGCGGTCCTCTTCCTCGACGGTGGCGCTCCGTGGAGCTCCGGCGTCGACCTGCCGCCTACAGCGAGTCTGCGGCTCTGCGGAGCTGTCCGGCTCGTCTTCCCCCTCGCCAGAGGCCGTGAGACGGCGGATCTGGCGCAGGAACATCGGATGGATGCAGAGGTGCAGCGGCGTGACGACGACGGCGTCTTCAGGCGTAGATCCTTTGTGATCGGTGCTCGGCGACTTCCCGTCTGCTTAGGGGGGCTCCGGATCCAAGGCGTCAAGCGGAGCTTGAGCAGCGGCGCGCCACCGACAGCGCTCGTCGTCTCCGGCGTCGTCGAGTTGCAAGAGGGCTGGTTTGTAATTCCTTTTCTTATGAGGGCCTTCTTGTAATTTGTCGCTATAATTCTGTGTTTGTCTTCGCAAAAAAAAAATACGTAGGATTTAAAAACCAGCTTTGACGTTATATATATTCAGCGTTAAATGGGACATAAATAATACGTGAAACCTGAGATATTGTGGCTTTGGTTCTCCAGCCCGCAAGAAGCTGATACAACTGTAATCTTGATGATCTTGGGTTTGCAGGAGATGCATACACGTGGAAGCGAGGCAGAATTAGGGAGAGGCTTGATCGTGCCGTTGCCAATGGCGATTGGGTCTCCATGCATCCTGGAGCTGTTGTCCAACATCTAGGATATGTACGGTCAGACCACAGACCTATCATGCTTGATACGGAATTCCAGGCTAGTATTGGCAGAAACCAAAGAGGGCCTCGTCGCTTTGAGGCAAGGTGGCTGAGAGAGGAAGGATTTCGTGATGTGGTCGTGAATGCTTGGGAGGCAGCAGGTGAGACGCATGGAGGTGTGCTTGCCAGGCTAGGGCGTATGCATGCAGCCATGCATGAGTGGGATTCTACAGTTTTGCAAAAAGCCAAGAAAAGATTACGTAAAGCTCAACGTGAGTTGGAGGAAGCTATGAGTGGACAGATTACTGATGAGAGCGAGGCTAAGGCGAAAGAAATGGCAAATCTTATAGAATTATTACTGGAGCAAGAAGAGGTATATTGGTCGCAGCGTTCTAGGGCCAACTGGATTCAACATGGAGATAGAAATACATCATTTTTTCATAATTTTGCATCAGCACGGCGAAAGAGGAATTATATTACGAGGTTAAAAGATGATGCAAATAATTGGTTAGAAGGTACAGATGCACTAAAACCTTTTGTACTTCATTATTTTGCTAATCTTTTCTCGTCTGAGGTCCAGGAGATTGATCCGGCCGTGCTTGAGAAAATACAGCCGAGGGTTACTCAATTGATGAATGAAAAATTAGATGCTCCTTTCTCGGCTGAGGATGTGAAAAAGGCTGCATTTAGCATTGGAGATTTTAAAGCCCCCGGCCCTGATGGGCTTCATGCAATATTCTATAAAAAATTCTGGTGTGTCTGTGGGGATGAGATCACACAAGAGATCTTGCAGGCTTTGAGTACGGGACTTATTCCGGAAGGGTGGAATGATACTACAGTGGTGTTGATTCCTAAGGTAGATAATCCAGAACTGGTAACACAATTCCGACCTATAAGTTTATGTAACGTCATATATAAGATAATTTCTAAGATGCTTGCCCTAAGATTAAAGGAGATTTTGCCGGATGTGATTTCTCCTATGCAAAGTGCTTTCGTTCCAGGCCGTCTTATTACTGACAATGTTCTGGTGGCGTATGAGAGTGTTCATGCTATAAAAAATAAGAGGTCAGGGAGCAATGGATATTGTGCTGTCAAGTTAGATATGCACAAAGCTTATGATAGAGTGGAATGGATTTTCTTGGAAAATATGATGCGGAAATTGGGATTCTCCGAAAGATGGATATCTTTGATGATGGCTTGTGTTAGATCGGTGAGATATCAGGTGAGGTTTAATTCTGAAGAAACCGATATGTTTACTCCTACTAGAGGGCTCCATCAAGGGGACCCTCTATCTCCTTATTTGTTCTTGTTATGTGCGGAGGGGTTATCCAGTCTTCTGTTGTATGAAGAAGAAGTTGGTGGCATTGATGGGTTGAGGGTGTGCAGGAATGCACCGTCAGTATCACATCTACTTTTTGCTGACGATTCCTTAATCCTTATGAAAGCTGATATGAATAATGCAACTTCCTTACAACGGGTTTTGGACACGTACTGTGCAAATTCAGGACAATTGGTGAGTTTGGCAAAGTCAAGTATATTTTTCTCTCCCAATACTAATGTACTAGTTAGGGCTGAAATTTGTGAGGCTCTTCATATTGATACGGAAGCTCTCTCGGACAAATATTTGGGGCTTCCTGCGCTAGTTGGGGCAGACAGAAGTGATTGTTTTGAGCATTTTATCGAGAGAATTATTCAGAGAATTAATGGGTGGAAAGAGAAGCTCTTATCTATTGGAGGTAAAGAAATTTTGTTGAAAGCTGTGGCACAAGCCATCTCTGTGTATGCTATGTCGGTGTTCTTATTACCGAAAGGTATTTGTAAAAGAATGATGGATGCTATATCAAAGTTTTGGTGGGGTGATGATGATAACAGCAATAAAATGCATTGGTTTGCATGGTGGAAGTTGTGCTATCCTAAAAAGGAAGGAGGTATGGGATTTAGAGATTTTCATTCTTTTAATCTAGCTATGTTGGCTAAACAGGTCTGGAGACTTGTGAATGCACCAGAATCATTATGTGCACGTGTTCTGCGGGCCAAGTACTATCCTGATGGTGATATTCTTAAAGCTGGCCCAAAGGCGGGTTCTTCCTTTACCTGGCAAAGTATTATCGCTGGTTTGTCTACATTTAAAAGGGGTTACATTTGGAGAGTTGGCAATGGAGAGAAAATTAATATTTGGAGCGATCCATGGATTCCTAGTAGTCCTACTAGGAGGATAATGTCGCCAAGGGGACGTGCTGTTTATACTAAAGTTTGTGACTTGATAAATCCCCATACTGGACAATGGGATGAGGTTATTCTCATGGATCTGTTTGGAGATGTAGATAGACGCCGTATACTTCAAATCCCTATTCATAGTCAGAGCTTTGAAGATTTTATTGCTTGGGGAGAGACAAAACATGGCAAATACACGGTTCGCTCAGGATACTATATCCAATGGCGACATCAATTTGGTTCGCATGCGGGACAGTTAGCACTTCCTGGAGGATCAACTCTAAATCCAGTCTGGAAAATTATTTGGAGCTTGAAAATTCCGATTAAAGTAAAGATATTTATTTGGAGAGCTCTCCATGGTATTATCCCATTAAAATCAATTCTCTACAATCGGCACATTGGAACTTCTGGTGGTTGTCCGATATGTAATCAAGGACCAGAGGATGTGATGCACCTATTGTTTCAGTGTCAAATTGCAAAGGATATTTGGTCTTATTTGGGCATTTCAGAAACTATTGATGATGCGACTCATGTGGATAGGTCTGGATCGGCTGTTCTGGAATTTCTATTCCGAAGTCCAAACAACAACCTCCCAGGTTTTACTAATGTTGGTTTTAAAGAAACGGTGGCCGTGGCGTCTTGGTATTTATGGTGGATTAGACGCCGGCGCACTCATAATGAAACAGTTCCAGCTATTAATCAATGCATGATGTCAATCCTTTCAATTACAGCTAATGCTGCGAGCTCCTTCAAGTCTACAGGAAGTGGTAATGGGGCTAGGTGGTCTAAACCAGACCCACGCCATATTAAACTTAATGTGGATGCCTCTTTTCATGAGGATGTTGGCGCTGGTTCTATAGGTGCTGTGATCCGAGATTTTCAAGGAAAATTTGTGGCGGCGGCGACTATGTTTATTCCGCATGTGGCGACGGCTTCAATGGCTGAAGCTATTGCAATGAGAGAGGGACTGGCTCTTGTCAACCGGCTTGGTTTCGCAAAAGTACAAGCTGAATCAGATTCGATGGAGGTAATAGATGCTTGCAATGGAGAAGATAGATGGTGGAGTGAGGCATCCGCAATTTTTGCAGAGTGTATGGATCTCATCGCACCAATTGGCAGTGTTTCTTTTAAACATTGTCCGAGGGAAGCAAATAAAGTAGCTCATGCTCTAGCTAGCGAGTGTTTCTTAAGTGGTTCCTCTTGTAATTGGGACGATGAGCCCCCTAGATTTCTGCTTAGTAGCTTGATACACGATGTAACCGTTGTGGATGTTTAAGGCGGCAAGTTTCAGACGCGCTCTTTTCCTTACCAGGGTACCTAACGGGACTGGAAGGTTTTTAATGAGGCGGCTTGCTGACCTAATATATTGGGTGTTTTAAGTTTCAAAAAAAAAAGAATCAAATATGTTGGAAACTTATGAGTAACTGAAAATTATGCCGTAAAAGGAAAAAAAAAAGGAAATCTGATGGGTACACACGGAAAGGAGAAGAATTAGGGCATGTTTGGTTCACGACCATAGTTTACCGCGACTAAGGTTAGGCGCGTGCCGTAGTTATGGCATGACTAAGTTATGGCTAAAAAGAGGTTGTTTGGTTGACAGCCTAACCTTAGCAGAGTTGTGGCAAGCAAACTGTGGCTAGTGTTTCGATTGTAACCATATATCCTGACATATATTTGGCAAATGTGTGTGGCAACCGTTTGGTTTGCAGCCACATTTGATTATGATCACTCCATATGTATGAAGTTGTGAGGTTACCACCCAATTTCTATTGCCACTAGTAGGAAAACCCAATTCTATGGATCCTTATTCTGTGGCGCACCATGTGGCCGTGCACCACCGAATAAGCTTCTGTGGCGCACCCAAAACTAGTGCGCTACAGAATAAGGCTATTCTGTGGCGCACCAGCCACATGCGCCACAGAATAGCACTATTCTGTGGCGCACCCTGGTGCGCCATAGAATTTGCTATTCTGTGGCGCACCTAAGCTGGTGCGCCACAGAATAGTGCTATTCTGTGGCGCATGTGGCTGGTGCGCCACAGAATAGCACTATTCTGTGGCGCACCGTGCGCCACAGAATAGTGCTATTCTGTGGCGCATGGGGTTGGTGCGCCACAGAATAGTTTTTGAATTTTTTTACCTCTCACGCACCCCTCCAAATAACACCCCCCGTGGATCGCCTTTTCAGTTTTGAAATCGCTCAAAGAAAATGATAAAAAATTCAAAAAATAAAATCCTTCGAGATGTGGTTAGGTGTTACTGTCTAGTTCGTCTAGAAATTTTGAAATATGAAATTTGACCTTTTCTGCAAAATCCAGAAAAAAAACGTAAAACGGCCACAACTTTTCTGCAAATTTCAATTTTTTTGGATTTGCTGAGTTTTTGGGTTTTTTGAAGTTTTCTGATTTTTTTTGAATTTTTTGGGATTTTTTGAATTTTTTGAACTTTTTTGAAAAATTTTGAACTTTTTTGGATTTTTTTAACATCCTGTTAAAACTTTTGAAGTTTTTGAATTTTTTGAATTTTTGACAACCCAACTATATACATAAACTACACTCACATGTATACACGTAGAGAAGGGTTAAAAGGGTTGATACGATAGAATTATCAATAAGAACTTGAGTAGCAGGTGGGTAGGTGATGTGAATAGAATTTAGAAGTTAAGCGTGCTGGGGTGAGAGCACTCTAAGGATGGGTGACTTAGCGGGAAGTCAACATTTGAGATTGACTTTGAGTGTTCAAAATGTTCAAAAAATTCAAATACATAGGAATTTCCAAATTATATCATTTTCTGATTTTTTCCAAAAAATTTGAATTTTTTTGAATTTTTGGGGAATCCAGATCTAGATCTGGCCGCCATTTTTTTGAAATTCAAAAAACCAATTCTGTGGCGCACGGGGTAGAGTGCGCCACCCATGCGCCACAGACTAGCAAAATGGTGCCTGGGTCATATACGGCCAGAAATTATAGCAGGTCAGTGAAGTATGTGAAGGAAGTGAGAGGAAAAGGATTTTTTTGCCTCTCGTGTCCGCTCCCCGGGGCAGCGCTAGAGGCCAAACCCTAGCGCCGCCAAAGCCTTGGTTGCCTTCTCCTCTGTTGTTCTGACCTGCGGCATGGGAGCCTGCTGGTTTTGCTTGAATAATGGCGGCGGTCCTAGGGTTCCTGTTGCGCCTAGAGGAAGATCTGCCTGATGCCTGTACTCCTTGATCTGGCCGGAGTACATGCCAGGTTCCGGAAGGCTCCACCGACAATCTCGCATGGTCGTTTATGCCTAGAGATTGCTGGACCGGGTCGGATTCAGTCGCGCCGGAGGGAGCGGCGTGAAGCTCTGCTTCTGTTGCTATCATGGACAAATCCATGGTGAAGTCAGAGGCGGAGAATGTCATGTAAGTCGAGATTGGAAGACTAGCTATATGGTGATTAGAGTCTTAGAGGCGATAAGGAACTTTCTTGAAGTTTCAGGAATCATAGCAGCGATATGTAAGTGGGGGCGACAGCAGAGGTGAAGTTCAAAGTCTTACCTTTCAGGTTAAAAATATAAGGTCTGTCCTTAATTGGTTGTGTCTGGCAACGGCCATGCTGAAGGCATTTTTTAAGAGCGGGAATTATCTGCGGGGTGAAAATCCAAGATTTATGATCCGGCAACGACGGCTCTTGTGCACAGTTTCATCTTTAAGACGTTGTTTTTGAAGAACTTGGACATCAGGTGTTGTCTTGGTGTTGGTTGTGCTGTTGCTATAAGGACTTGAACTCGGTAGCGGGACTTTTCTTTTTTAGTTTCTTTTTCTCTTTTATTGGATGTGTGCATCCGTAATGTCATTAGGGCATTGAGCTGTTGCAGAGGTTAGATGTAATTGGTATCTCCGGATATTAATGTATACCCTTCAAAACTTTTGGCTCGTTTCAAAGAAAAAACAACCCGAAAGTTGTGAAATGCCAACATCTACTCACTTGATGCATTAGGTAATCAAAAAGCAGGATATAAACCAGCCTACTCGTGGAACTTGATCCATGAAATGAACTATTACGCATGTGGCATCATGACATGTTTAAGTGTGTTTTCAGGTGTCCCTGGACGAACAAAATCAGCCCATGGATGTCACTAGATTTTTTGTTCTTGTGAGCCTCGGCGCTGCATCATACCGCCACATTGCTTACTATCGTCGTTCTTGTGAGCCCATGGAGTATTATATATGTTTAAAGAATGGTTACTGATTTGTTGGAAAGAAAAAATATCAAGCAATTTCATCATCGGCCACTTCACATGTCGTTTTGTGATTCAGTACTAGCAAAAGATTTGGCCTTTATAGAGAGAGAAAAAACACCATAGGATCATCACAGGCTTCACAGCCCGGCCGGCAGGTTTTGGCTGTCCACACAAACGACCCGTCTGACGAGCCTGAATCCCCCCAAACCGCCATATCGGTTCTCCGCGATGGACGACCAGGTGCGGCAGCCGGAGATCCTTGATCTTGCTCTCCAGTCTCGATTGTATCGTGTCGTTGATCAGACACGATGTGTGACAGCCGGAGGCGTCGAGCAGCTGGAGGCGTGGGCATTGGTGGACGAGAGCGACTAAGAGCATCTCTAGTCGCCGCGCCCAAATGGCCGCCCAAAGGCCGTCCGGACGTGCCATTTGGGCGCCGTCCGGACAATCTGCGCCATTTGGGCGTCCTCGATCTCCACTCGCGGCGCTCAAACTAAAAAATTTAAATTTAAACTTCGGCGGATTTCATTCAAATTTTAGGAAAAATTTACAGAGATTTGAACGAAATTTAAAAAAACCTAAAACTAAACCAATCTAATGGCGCCGGAAGGCGGCGTAGGGGTGCTCGCCGGCGTCCTCCTCCTTCACCTCCTCCTTCACGCCGCCGCTGCTCCACGCGTCGCCGGTCCACGCGCCGCCGTCGTCCTCCTCCTTGACGCAGCTCGGTCCTGGGCCGTCGTCGACGGTGAGGTCGAAGAAGGGCACGCCCTTCTCCTTGGCGGTCTCGCGCGCCGACCAGGCGCAGGCCATGGGGCCGTCGAGTGGCGGCACGTCGTCCATCGACGCGGCCTCGACGACCGCCGCAATGGCGTCGTCGTCCGTCCCCGCCTGCGCCGCTATGAGCTCCGCCATGAACGGCGAGAGCTCTGGCTCCGCCTTCACCTTCATCTGATCCGGCTTCGGCGTTAGCAGAGAGGAGGCGCGGGAGCGAGATGAGGACGAGCGCGAGGACGACGCCCGCGACGAGGACGCCGTGGAGTGCGACGAGGACAGCGTCGCGCGCGGCGCCCACTGGTTGGCCGGAGGTGGCGGTGGTGCCCAGGCGGCCTGAGCAGGGGCGGGCGCCGCCATTCGCGATGTGGTTCATCACGAACTGGAGCGTGCGCCCGGGCACGCTCCAGAACGCCTCGCGCCTGGCCTTTTATGGCGGCCGGAGAGCGGTGGCATTAACGCCGCTCGCCTCGAAAAGACGCGCCGCATTCACTCCGGCGAGCAGAGGACGTGACGGCTCACTGGCCGCCCGCCGGCCGTGAAAACGAGGCGTCGCCACGCGGCACGCGCCTTTGACGACGCCTTTGACCACGGCCGGACGTGGCCGTGTCACTGCCAGGCGTGGCCCGCGCGTCGGAGGCGTGCGTTTCCTTCCGTCCGGAGCCGCCCCAAGCCTCTCCAAGTTGAGGGCGTGGGCTAGGCATGCCAGACACAAAACTGGACCGCGCCGGACCGAATTCGCGTTTGGGCGCCGCGAGTGGGCGCGATTTTGCGTCCGGCACGCTATAAACGGATTTGGGCGGCCGTTTGAATGCCCCAACTGGAGATGCTCTAACCAGGCATTGTCGCTCTCGCCCAGCGATACCACGAACTGCTCTAGCAGAGGGAGCTTCTTCGCCAGCACCGTCATGGCCGGCCGTCTCGCTGGGCATGTCAAACCGACTCGTCACGTGGATGCTCCGCAGAGATGGCGCGCTGAAAGTAGTCAGCAGGGCGGGCATGCATAGGAAACCAAATGGCAATCAGGTTCGGCAGAGATTGATCATTGATGCATGCGTACGTATACGTACCTGCGGGCGAGGAAGAGAAGGAAGGAACAACTGGCCCCGGTAGGACTCGCACCGGCGGTTTCCCGTCCTCGTTCACTTCGACGGGAGGTCGATGTGCCGCCACAGCAGCGGCTCATTGAGGGCTAGCCATCGACAGGAGGCGCACACGAGTCCAGCGGAGCAGAGGATGTCGGCCTGCGGGACAAGGCTCAGGATGACCCACAACACGTCATGGGGCAACACCGCCCAGTCCCTCCGCTCCTTCGCCGACCAAGGGACGGCGCGCGGAAGCGTGGACGGATCGCTTGCCGGGGTTCTGCTTCTCCTCCTCGACCCTATTCCCATGTTGTTTTGTTAGGTTTACCTAGATCGAGCCACATGCCCCACATGCGCTCGAGAAGAAGCCCTTTCGAGATTTAGGTGCCCGTACGGCCGTTCAAACAAAAAAGTCTATGGAAAGAAAAGAGATACGGAGACCCCTCAGGCGGTCAAGGTGCGACCCCGCGTCAAGTTGGCCTGAATCCTAACAATCGACGCTAAACCTAGCTACCACGAAACATGGAATTGCAGCGGAAAGACCCCTTTCGACCCATGAAACAATTCTATGACTAGAAATGAAAAACGAGGACGAAAGTCCCGACTTTTAGGGGAAAATGTGGAAATAAATATTGGGTTGTTTTTGGTGAAAACTGTAGTACAACATTTTCTGGCTGAACGGCTTAGGAATTTGAATTTTCGTTTCCATAAATACCAAAAAAAATCGATTTATGTATGTGATTATTTGACCGAATAAGGCTATGTCTACGGACCAATTCTTACATGATATGAGTTACGGACTCTCATGAAATCACGAGGAGCGTTTACAACCCTAAAATCACAGAAGGAAAAGTAAAATTAACTAACCGGTGGTTACCACGTCTTTCGTAGGAATCACTCCGACCGTAAGTCTAGCTTTTCCATATTGGGCCCAATCCAGCACATACACTTGCCACTCGTAGAAGAGGCTCGGCCAAACCGGTAAACCCCTTGGACCTTCTCCGCTAGACTAATCGAGCAGGCGGCGAAACCTATTCGACGCTGGTTGCGTTGTTACGTCGATGCAATGCTTACCACTCCAGCGAGCAGAACTGTGTTAGTGGGCCGGTCCAGGTCCATGGATTCCACTGGGTTTTTTCCGGTTTTTGGGAAGGTTCTCGTAGCTTCCTGGCGGTTTTTTATTCATATTTCTTTGAATGGTTTTTTGTGTTTATTTTTTCGGTTTCTTTTTCAATTTCTTTTTTCAATTTCCTTTTATTTTCCTTATTTCTCAAATTTTAAAAAGTTCAGATTTGTTCATTTGAATTACTAGTTTGAAAAATGTTGCTATTTTGAAAACATTCAAAATTAAAAATGTTCATCTTTGAAAAAAACAAAATAAAATGGTACTCATTTGAAAATGTTCAAAATTAAAAATAGTCAAATTTGAAAATTGTTCAAAATTGGTTCAGATTTGAAAAATGTTCAAAATTTAAAAATGGTTTAGATTCTAAAAATGTTCAAAACTAAAAAATACTCCAGATTTGAAAAATGTATGAAATTAAAAAATGTTCCAAATTTCAGAAATGGTTCAAGTTTTAAAAATGTTCAAAAATAAATAAAATGCTTCAGACCGGGTCACTCATCTGCCAAACCAAGCTCACACAAATAATGAAGTTTTGCACAAAAAAGTTCGTTCAAGTTTTATTCACTTTTAACTCATAATGGTCCCTTCAAGTTTTAATTGTTGTGTATGAGTCCAATACAATTACCATCGTTGAGAACTTCTTCTTTTTTTCTTTTTGCAAATGATAAAAACATTATCTTCTCAATCAGGCCACAATGCCAAATATATGATCTCACGCGGATCAAATGATAAGGTAAAGGGCGAGCTCCTGTTAAGTGTTAATGGTGTCTCTATCATCAACACACCATTGAAAATGAGAAGTTAAAATTCATGAAATTCCATCAGCCACATAGATAGCAGGAACCTACTCTACTCGCCAAGCTTTTGGTCGTAATAAACTATTACCACCGTTGTCTTGGCCTCACGCCAACATTTACGTGTGTTTCCATGACAGGTGTCCTACGTAGGAAGTAAGGTTATCATTATCGATCACATAATGCGGAAGGAAAAGCCTGAAGCTGATGCGACTAGATAATTCGTTCATTAACTGATTCTAAGTAGACAGTAACTGGATACAAAAAAGGCCCATAAGATCCTGTCTTAGCGGCCCGAGCGTCGGGGTAATCGTATATACGGCCCTCCTCCGCACCTGCCGGCTAGGCGTGGCAGCCGGAGATCCTTGACCCTGCGCTCCAGCTTCTCACGCAGCGTTTTGCTGATCGAACGCCAGGTGCGACAGCCGTCGGCGTCGAGTAGCTGGAGGCGTGGGCATTGGTCGACGAGAGCGGCCAACCAGGTCATCTGGATCAGTCCGTGTGACAGCACGAGCTGCTCCAGCGGAGGGAGATTCGTCACCAGCTTTAGGAATTCCTCGCGGGGCACGCAGAGCCGGCTTGTCACGTGGAGGCTCCGCAGCGACTGCGCTCTGCAAGCATGCACAAATGGTTATCAGCATACGTACATTAAGGAGAGGTGAGACGCGAGACGAGACCGATCGATCGATACCTGTTGGCGAGGAAGAGCAGGAAGTCGCTGTTGACGTGACCGCCGGTAGGATTCGCAGCGGCCGGCGCTGCGCCGTACGGCGGCACGCGCCATCGCATGCCACCCCGCTGGCGGGTCTCCGTCCTCGTCCTCTTCGAAGGGGAGGTCAATGCGCCGCCACAGGAGAGGCTCGTCGAGGGCTAGCCGTCGCCAGGAGGCGCACACGAGCCCGGCGCAGCAGAGGATGTCGGCCTGCGGGACAAGGCTCAAAATGACCCACAGCACGTCGCGGGGCAACGCCGCCCAGTCCCTCCGCTCCGCCGACCAAGGGAGATAAAGCCGCCGCCGGTGGCGGGACGGCGGAAGAGTGGACGGATCGCTCGCCGGGGTTCTGCTTCTCCTCCTCGACCTTATTCCCATCTTGTTTTTTTGGTTGACCTAGATCGAGCCGCAGACAGTGGTGTGCCGCCAGATTAGCAGAAGGAATGAGTGGAGCTTAGCTCAACTGGTTGGGGGAGTGGATGTACAAACCCAACACCCAGGTTCAAGTTCATAGGGACGCGAATTTAGGTTCATATTTATACTTGAGGACCAGGCCTTCCTGGTACTCATGCAATCTATCCTGAGAATCAGGCTTGGTTATTAACCAAGATAAAAATCCTGATACTCATGATTAAAAGGATGTGTGCATTCCTAATTGGTGCAGAGGCCGGGGAAGTGAAATTCTCCCCCAAATTTTTTTTGGTTACTTAGTCACCACCTCCTCCCGTAACCCTCTCCTCCCGTGCGGCGGCGCCCGCGCCGCACCGGGGAGCCCTCACCGCCCAGCCCTCCACCTCCCCCACCTCTCCTCCCCTCCCGCCGCCGTCGCCCTTGGCGTCGCAGGGCAAAGCCCCTGGGGCATGGCGGCGGCGGCGGATCTCCTCGGCTGAAGATCGATCGGGGCGGCGGCGCACTGCCTCGGTCGATTCGTAGGCGGTGCCGCGAGCCAGCGGCGGCCGAGGGTGGCGTGTAGGTGGCGGTGACCGCGGCTATGCAGGGGAGGCGGAGGCGCTCGCGACCCAGATGGGTTTCGGTGGGCCGAAGTTTTAATCTGCATCTTCACCAACGCCGGCGACGACACTCGACCTCCGGGCTTGGCACGCGACACGAGGACATGGCGTTGGTGGTCCTCCCTTTCGCCGGAGAAGATCGGCCAGGGTGCGAACGTCATGGGCACTTCTTCGGGTAGATCGACGACATGTGGGGCGGGTTGGCCGGTGAGAACCGGGCTCCGTTTTTGGAGCCGACGATGGTGGCGTCCTCGGGCGTCATCACCTTGTTGAAGGCATCGTTGCTCCGCTCTCATCCGTTTTGTTCCGGGGGAAACCCTAGATCTATTCCAGATCGGACGATGGCGTCACCTTTGGTGTCGTTCACCCTCTTGAGGGCATCGTTTTGGAACATGAACTACCTGGAGGGGGTCAGCTGGCGGAGCGGTTGTCATCAACCACATCGATGTCGGTGTGTCTCGGCGGCGTGGCGCTGCGGGGTCTCGATTTCGGGTCGATGGACTCACGCTTGGTGGCGCTGTCTGGCATCGTGGCGATGCCGACGGCAGACCGGTTTTGTAAGGTCATGGTGTTGATCCTTTCTGAAGATGGGTTCGTGGAAGACGGCGGCAGCGACTAAAGCGTACATGTCGGTGTGCGTTGAGTGTTTAGCTGAACTGGGTTTTAGATGATGTGCGTTGGTGTTAGTCACCCCCTTCATAGTGGTAGCGACCCTTGTTGTCGACAGGTTGATTTCAGTTTTGTGCTCAACATTGTACTCTGTAACTCTGGTTGGAATTAATAAGTGCGTATGGCTGTGTGCATCACTCGATGCAGAGGCCAGGGAATCGCACCCTCCTTTTCTAAAAAAAAAGAGGTGCCCGTACAGAAGAAAAAGGTCTACGCAAAGAACAGAGACACGGAGAGCGTGGGTCCCCTGCGTCAGGCGGTCAAGGTGCGACCCCGTGTCACGTTGGCCTCAATCTTAGCAAATTGACGCTAAAGGTGTGTTTGGTTTGGCTTTTCTAACCTGCTTCTATTCTCGAAAATCTAAAAGCTAACCAAACAGGGTTTTCTCACCGCAGATTTTACGGAAGCTAGCAGATTCCTGTAGTGTAATTGTTAAAGCAGGTTTACCCCTGCTTCCATTGCGTTCAGAACCAACTTCTCGGTTAAATTACCCACGCTGTCACCCATAAGTGATACCGCTTCGACCTATTTTCCTCTTCCCGAGCGAAATAGAACGTCGATCGATCAGGAAAGAAAGCATAACAGGTAGGTTTCGCACCTTCTCGCGCTGCCCCTCGGGCCACCTCGCCGGCGACACTCCGCCGGTCCGGCCGCCGTCCGCTGCTCCAACCACGTTCCTGCGTCTCCATCCACTCGCGCAAGTCCTCGCGCAAGTCCCATTTTCATCCTAACTCACGACTGCCGCCGGCCGGAGAGATTGCACCGCCGCCTGGCCTCCTTTGCCTGCGTCGTTTCCTCCCCCAACCTGCAAGCTAATCACGATGGTCGTCGCTCTCTGTCTCACCATGGATCAGAAGCTGTGCTCGCCCGACAGCTAACTGGGTAGGAATTGCAATTGAGCCGCCGCCACGCCTCTCTGTACATCTGCGCTCACTGTACGTCGCTGGCCGTATATTACTTCGATCTCGAGTGTGTATTAGATGCGCTGAGCTTGCACGTACTAACCGCTTCCACGCCCCGTTCCCCTCTCCGTCACTGTTTGAGAGAGGAGGAGGCGATTTTTGGACACCGTCCGTCGACCCGCCGCGTGCTCGCCGCCGCGCCGCGGGATTCCTCTCCTCCGCCGGCCGCTTTGGCGGCAGGAGGGTGGGGGATCCCCGGTGTCGGCTTGTACCTATGGTAGGGTAGGGTGGAGTGTCTGCCGGCGGCGCCCTGGAGGAGGTGGTGCTGGTGGTGGGCGTTTTGGTGCCGGCGCGTTCTTCTCCGGCGGCGGTGCTCTCTGGGGCTCGGCGTCGACGCGCACGGCTTCGTGGAGCTCGAGGCCCGGTGTGGTGCTCGAGATCCTTTGTTTCCCGTCAGATCTGCAGTGGCGGCGGATCTGGCGGAGGGATCCCGGAGCTGCTCGAGTTCTTCATCTCCTCTCTGCGGCGGATCCGAAGGTGGCTGGGGTTAAGCGGCGTTGCTGGGCCAGAGGGGCGTCTGCCGTGGCGTTCATCGACAGGAGTCCCGCCGCGGCGCGGCGGGCAAGCTTTGCGGTGCCTTTCAAGGGAGAAATTTGCTCCCAGGCAGTGGCAAGACGGCGGTTGCTGCTCTTCGTCTTCGTCGCCGGTGAAGCTGGTGATCTTGGAGCTTGCTCTGGCTCCTCCTCCTCGTATTGTTCTTCCCTTTCGTTTTTAGTTCTATGTACTATGTATGTGGATCTTTGGTGAATATACGTGGAAAAATTGCAAAAAAATGAGCTTGCACGTACTACAGGCTAGCTAGTACAATACTAGTTTGACTAGATTGATCAGCTAGGACACAAAAAAAAAGATTGATCAGCTAGCAACCAGGCACGTACAAGCTAGCTAACTTGCTAGATTGTCTAGAAAGATTTCGGGGTGGTTCTCATAATCTCCGGCAAGGTTTCGGCGAGGTCCGACCAACTCTGGCGAGCTTCCGGCGATAATCAAGGTGGCAGGAGGCGGTCCAGCGTGGCTCTGATGAGGTACATCACATTTTTGCCGATCTTCGGCGAGGTTCAGCGAGGTCCGGCCAACTCCGGTGACTGTTTGACGATAACCAAGGTGTCTGGAGGGGTCTGAAGCGGCTCTGGCGAGGTTCGGTCAACTCCGGCGAGGGTTCGACAGTATCAAGGTGGCCAGAGGCGTTCCAGTGCGGCTCCGGCGAGGTCCGGCGTGTCTTTCCCTATCTCCGGCGAGGTTTCGGCAATGTCCGACCAATTCCGGTGAGAGTCCGGCGATATCAAGGTGGCCGGAGGCAGTCCGGCGCGGTGGACCGGCGAGGCGTGGCGACGGCTCTCCCACATAATTAGGGTATTACAGATGATTCGCATAAAAATTCAGTTTCACAGTTGTTTCAGTCAAACGACTTTCAGCTTTGCCACAGTTCTCATCTCACAGCGGGTTTTTCGCAGCTCACAGTTCACAGCAGCTTTTTGGGAATCCACAGCTGAACCAAACACACCCTAAATCTAGCTACCACGAAACATGGAATTGCAACGGAATGGTCCCTTCCGAGTTTCGACCCATGAAACAATTCTTCTAGGGATAAAAACAGGAATTAAAGTCCCGACTTTTGGAGGAAAAGGTAGAAATAAATATTGGATTAAATTTTGGGGAGCGCTGAGGGTCCTACGGAATCCTCCGGCTCGCACGCCGTACGATGCACGTGACGAGAGCCATCCGATCCCTTGGTCAACGTAGACCCAGCGTGAACAGTTACGATACTGCAACAGAAGAAAAACACGGAGAAGAAGACGACAGCCCACGGCGACGCCCCTGCAGCAGTCCCAGCTGTCGGAGCAGACACCGTTGTCTGCGGCGGCGCCCTTGCAGCACTCACCGGCGTCGGGGAAGAGAACCGTCTCCCGCGGCAGCGCCCCTTGTAGCAGCCGCCGGCTCTGCAGATCCGCCGCCCATCGCTGTATCAGCCGCGACTTCAACGGGTAGCATCGCCATCCTTGGCTGGCAGCACCGCCGGCACCCAACGGCAGCAGCCCAACTCCGGCCATCATTGACATCGGCGCCGCCGCCACGGAAAGCTCGAAAAGCCCTAGAGAAATTCTGCTACAACACTTGAGTGGATTTGCATTGGAAGAAGCAGAAAGTTGCTACAGACCTTCCAAGGCTTTGCTTTTCTTGAAAATAAATTGCATCTTACAAACAAGAAAAAAATTCTTGAAAATAAATTGCATCTTACAAACAAGAAATTTGCTACAATTGTTCCACGAATTTGCATCTAAAGGAAAATTTTGTTGCTACAAAGGCTCCAAACATTTGCACCACATCAAAGAAAAAATGTATCAAGAAGAAAATTGCTACAACTGCTATGTGGATTTGCATCAAAACACGAAATGTTTTGCTGCAAATCTTTCAAAAAATTGCACCACATCAAGTAAAGAGGACAAAAAATCGTGAAGAAATTTGCTCTCGGATGCCTTCCGTCGCGCCTGCCGCACGCGTTGCTGCGTTCCCTCCGACCTTTGCCCAGTTGCGGGGCCCTCTCAGCACGCCTGGCCACCGCAACCTGCGTCGCCATGACGGCGAGCAACAGAAGCAGAAGCGGCGAGCTCGAATCGCGCGTCATGGATCTCTGCTTCCCGCTGCAGATTGGACACAAAGGAGGTGGGGTGGGTGGGTGGGGCGGCTGGTGGTACTGGTAAGAGGATACTGGCGAGTGACAGGACATGCGGCCAGTCGAACCAGGCGCGCGAGTGCGATGGCGTTGGCGAGTCGGCGACGGAGGCACGGTGAAAGCAGAGAAAACAGCGAGCGGAATGAGTGGAGGAGAAACGCCCGAAAGAGATAAGGTTCGCTTCGTGGGACTCCCTGCCTCCACGCGGGTGGACGCGTGGCGCACGTGCAACGAGGAGGTTGCGAACGTTTCGATCCTCCGGAGGGAATAGAGTGTTTTCCTTATATTTTTGGTGAAAACTGAGGTACTTCCTCCGTTCCTTAATGTAAGTCGTATATTTTTAGTCCAAAGTCAACACAATTCAACTTTGACCGATCTTGTAGATAAAAATATCAATATTTTTAATACCAAATCAATGTGAATAGACTCACTAACTCACAATAGAATCTACTTTTACTGTACATTAACTAAATTTTATAAATATTCATATTTTAATCTACAAAATTGGTCAAAGTTACACTATGTTGATCTTTGACTAAAAAGATACGACTTACTATAAGGAACGGAGGTAGTACAATATTTTCTGGCTAAACGGTCTCGGTATCGGAATTGGGATTTTTGTTTCCATAAATACGAAAAAATTCGGTTTAAGTATGGGATTGGTTGGCCGCATAACACTACATATACAACTAATTCTTACCGGATATGAGTTACGAACTCACATGAAATCACGAGAGCATTTACAACCCTAAAATGACGGAAGAAAGAAAAAAACAAATTAACCAACCGGCGGTTATCACGTCCTTCCGTCAGTAATGTCTAGCTTTTCGGTATTTAGTTCAATCGAGTGATTGTTTCTTACATTTTGTGGAAAGGATCATCTGAAAAATTAATGGTTGGAAAGAGAAACAATTATCCATTGGTGGAAAAGAAATTCTCCTAAAAGCGATTACTCAAGCGATCCCAATATATCCTATGTCAGTGTTTCAGATTCCAATAGAGTATGCAAAAGAATGACAGGTGCCATATCACAGTTTGTGGTGGGGTGATGATGCCCAAGAGAGAAGGAGCATGAGGTCTCGAGACTTATTTCACTATTTTAATTTAGCTATGCTAGCTAAACAGGTGTGGCGGCTGATCAGTGAACCTGATTTCCTGTGTGCTAGAGTGCTACGTGCCGAGTACTATTCTCACTGTGACATTTTAAAGGCTGGACCGAAGGCTGGATCTTCTTTCACATGGCAGAGTATTCTAGCGGGTCTTACTACTTTTAAAAGAGGTTATATTTGGCGGCTAGGTAATGGAGAAAATATTCATATATATTCTGATCCGTGGATTCCTTCAAGTGCGGATAGGACGATGATTACACCGAGAGGAGGAGTGACTTATTAAGGTTTCAGAGTTGATCGATCCAATAACGGGACAATGGAAGGAAGAATTGATAAATGAGATTTTTTTATCCGGTTCACATGAACCGAATTCTTCGGATCCCTTTGAATAATAATGGTTTTGATAATTTTGTGGCATCAAACCATACCAAACATGGGCAATATACAGTGAGGTCCGGCTACCACCTTCAATGGAGACACACTACTAGAAACAGGAGCATTAGTCCCGGGTGGTAGGGCCTCTGGTACTCGATTTCCACCCGGGATGCCCGATTCGGGGCTAGAGGCGCCCCCTCTAGTCCCGGGTGGCTTACCACTACAACAGGACAGATCTTTGGTAACACAGTCTTGTGTTACCACAGGTTCAAAACAGTGTTACTATGAATGCAGTAACACAATTTGAAATGTGTTCCATTAGGCCGTGTTACTACGAGTTGTCCACTGTCACACATAATAATTGTTACCACATGTAAGAAATTGTGTTACCATCATGTCGTAGTAACACGAATATTATGTGTTACCAGCTGCACTAGTAACACCATTTCTTACCTACAGTAACATAAATAGTAACATATATTCAAGGAGGTAGAACATTGGTGGTAACATATTTTCTAACTACAGTAACACGATTAGTAACATCTTTTTTAGCTTCATAATACAATTAGTAACATAATATCCAAATGGTGTAACACAATAATCATTGTTGCCAACTACCGTAGTAACACAGTTGTTTACTTATAGTAACGCCATGAGTAACACCTACACATTGGAAGAGAAATAATGTATTTATTTTTTAATTAATAACCACAAATTATGTATATTACATTTATGTCTATACCTTCGTTAATAAAAATAATTGCACATGTTCAATGAATTAATTTATTTGATGCTTAGCAATTTGAAAATGTAAAATAAAATGAAGCATGACACATTCACAAATTAAAATATCAAGATATCTCAAAGACACAACACGGTAGGATAAATATTGCACTTCAATAAATAAATATCAAGATTACACCGGTGCAACACTATAATTCATATCAATTTGACTACAAAAAACACCATCTCAAAGAATATTACACCATAGCATATGTATCCGCTCCACCAAAGAAGACACTGTGAATAATGCTACATTTTTCAATCTATCCATGAAAAACTATAATTATTGATAAGTGCAATTTATTTGCTTCTTCTTCATCTAGCCGGAAGTTGGAACTCAACCATCCTTCTTTCGAATCTGCCAAAAACAAATTGGACATATAGCTACGATCAAATATACAGAAATATGATTCTACAAATTGAAAAAAGATCTTTAATTAACTTACAAAAGCG
This sequence comes from Poa pratensis, assembly GCA_947311845.1. Classification (NCBI taxonomy): domain Eukaryota; kingdom Viridiplantae; phylum Streptophyta; class Magnoliopsida; order Poales; family Poaceae; genus Poa; species Poa pratensis. Next base: position 10,400,133 of record CAMZMU010000069.1, on the reverse strand, counting down.
AAGGCCAAGCAATTAAGAATCCTGAAGAAAAGGCATCACCAACTGTCATGCAACAACCTACTTCTCTCACTAACTCTTCATTATCCAGAATAGATTCATCGATGCGCACAAGTGTGAATTCAGCACCTAACTCGATCCCACCAGCCTAAGTTGCAGGATCAGTACTTCGGATAGTAGCATATGCAACATTCCGCTTGTTGGGATATGTTGAAGTCTTTAGAACTACTTCGGAACCAATCTATATTAGGATCATATTAGTATTCAACGACAATAATGCTATAATGTGCTGATGTGCATGAACACACATTTATAGAGTTGATCGTTTTTGCTCTTCCAGGATGCTCTTTCATGCATGACAATAATGCTAAAATGCGTGAACATTTCTCATGAAAGCTTGTTTGCTCTTCCAGGTTGGGCTGCCTTATGACAGGGAACAATACATGCGTAGATATGGTTGTACCGTACAAAAAGTCAAGAAACGGCAAGATATATAGCTGATGTTGAATCTAATATATACAACAGAATCGAACAATCTATAGCTGGACGGAAAGGCAAAAATGATACCGATTATTTACTAAGCAATCAAACAATTATTCATGGCAAAAAAACAGGGCATGGCATGCTTATCATTTACTTACATATAACAGATTGCACAGAATTTTTAACAAAAATCATTTTTCATATACCAGTTAGCAAGAGGGAAGCAAGCTGCTGCTGGGGCCACTAGGGTCGTGTCATAGATACTATCGAAATGGGATGCTAGTTGGGCTGAAAGTTTCAGGTAGCTTATACAAATTTAGGTGTAGTTTATTGCTCAGACTACAGCACAGCTAACACATGTACTTAGTATGCAGAATATAGAAAGTAGTAGCCAAAAAAAAAACGGTTGTAGAAACACTCATGCCCTTGTAGTCCTTGCTGCTCTAGTCTTGAAGAAAGTTAACCCGTCTGATCTCTTTTTTCCTCACCTACAAAGAGACAATAAAAGTACATCGAATGATATTCATATCCAGGAGCAACCAAAAGCTGTAACTTCAAAACAAAAAACCACACAAATATTACCCCTGGCACAGAATCAATAACAAGGTCTTTTGGTGATGATGAATTGTGTTGAATCTGTAGCTGATTGACATTATCATGCTCGCCATTCTGGTTCAGTGACACAACAATGATGAGCAAATAAGTTAAAGGTGTGCAAGAGACATACCTCTATAAAAACTATCTATCTTGATGTAAATGTCATGGGCATCAACCAATACCTGGCTTATCCATATAAGAGCCTGGACAACAGCTTTCTCAACAACCACATCGGAGACCTCCAGATTAGCAGGCAGTGGAAGAGGGCTACAAACAACATTACTTGTTATTACGACATTGCATAATGAAGTACAGAACAATGGCATGCAATAATTCTCACACGGTGACCAAGTGCAACAAGCTCTTGATGCCTGTTATGGATCACAGTCCATATTGAAAGAAAATTTGGAGCACTTAATACAAATAACTGCAGAAATACAAGAGCCCATAGAGTATAATTATAGGCTATGGTAAAAAATGACATGCATGCAAAAGAAACATCAAACTGCTATGACAACTTAACTGAAGTATACAGAAATTTACATAGTGCTCAGGCATACAGAAATTTACATTTGTAGCAAACCTACTGAACGAATTTAGTTTGAACAATCCACCAAACAATTAAACAGTAAGGTACCCTAGTCGAAATGATCCAACATTTGAGTGAATACATTAACCAACTACTAACGTGAAATCACATAGAAAATAATTATAATCTGCGATCATCTAGAGTAATAAGTAGACAGGGAACCAATTTACAGCATGTAAGCTATCACGGGAATCACCTGGAAAGAAGGCGAGCGGCTGCTGCGAGCTGGAGAGGAAGGCGGTCCCTGCTTGGGGTCCTCCTTCTAGTTCATGGAGGTGCCACCGTCCAAGTGGTGCTGCTGCCACAACTGCTAGAAAACGTTGTATAATTAATTAAATAGCTCCATCGCCCCAGCATCTGAGTACATGACGATTCCATCTAGCTAAATGACAGCACAGACTTAAATAACGGTATAGCACTAGACAACAGATCAGCACAACAAGAGGAAAACAAAAAAAAATTAAACTGACCTAATAAAGGGGAAAATTCCTTTGGATACTGACTTGACCGTGAATATTTGATCAGCAATCAATTAACAACATATACAATAACATTGTTTTCCAAATTTCGACATGTCTAAAGGAACATTTCCTTGCATATTTCAATTTGCATGATTAGGATTTGACCTGCGCTGAGGATTTGGGAAAGAGCACCGCTTGGACAACAAGACCTAGCGGCTGCTCGTTTCAGAGACCCCGTAGTAGATCAACGGCCAGCTACCTCTTGCACCGGGATGTCGGAGACGCAGACCGGCCGGCGGCCGCCGGGCGGCGCCATCGGCAGCGGACATGCGCTCCACCTCCCATGATGCCATAGGTGGGAGATCGAGCGCTCGGGCCGGCGCCGCCACGCCGTCAAGCGCGGTTAGGAGCGAGTCGACGCGGCGGGGGCTGCTGGGAAACCACGTCGGCGACTCACTGTCGTGGAGAAGAGAAATGTCCAAGGAGAGAGGGTGGGGGTGGCGGCTGGGATCTGGGAGTGGAGAGGGGATTCGTTGGAGAGAGATCGAGGGGAGGTAGGGGACGGTATGTGAGAGCTCGAGAGGAGATAGCGGCGGCGCCAGGTCTGGGTGAGGGCGTCGGCGTAGGATGTGGTGGCGGTTGAGAAAGAAGGGGATGCACGAGAAATAGGGTTCGGTTTTGGGACGATGGTGGTTAACGCTAGATATTTTATCGGGCTCTAACTGCGCTGCGGGGCGGAAATTTTCTAGCGCGCGGGAAGACGAGAAAAGAGCCGCGGGAAGATTAAAAAATTCGTGATCTAGTATAAACATGTTTTAAAAATAGTTTAAAATTGAACAAATAATGTACGATTACAAAATTCATTTAATACATATATTTCTTAGCTCTAATATGATGACTCGATCTCTCTGCTTTTTTCAAATTTCTTGTTTTAAACGAGTTAAACGATTTGCCTCTTCATTGATATAATAGAAGGGATTTGGTAAGTATAAGTAAAACTGGTCGAAACGGATACAATACAAAACATAGCACACCGGACCAGAGGCCGCATCCCATACGAGCGGACGACCAAATCGCCCTCGCTTCCCAATTAGACACTCAAGAATCTCAACACGACACGACAAAGGTGAGAATATGGAGTCGTCGCTCCGACATCCATCCGGCCCCAGGGTTGAGGTTGTGAAGAAGCTCCTCGACGATGCCTCCAACGAGGGGAGCATTGTCCAAAATCGTCGTCATCACTGACATCAACCAAGGTTGGTGAAGGGTTTTCTCCCGAAGCTCACCGAACCCAAAATCGTGTCTTCCTACATAGCGAAAGCTGCCATGCGGCTCGTGATCGCTGACCATTACCTCCAACCACTGGTCCCTTTAGCCAATAGAGCACCCAAGGAGTTCCCAAGAGACAAGCGACATCGAAACGCCAATTTCCTCTTGAAGTTCCGGGAGAATGAGCAAAAACACCACCTTGACAACGCCTTCGAGAAGGACGCAACGCCGAAGGGTGTCGTCATCGCCTGCCATCGCCGCCAACCATAGCAAGGCTTTCGCCCCGTGGTGAGTCGCGAGCTACACCCCCACCTAACGAAGATTAGTAAGATCACCATCGCAATCTTGCACGCAAACCACCAACCCCACGTGGTTCTGAGGCCACCAACAGAACAAGGCGCCGGAGCCAGGTCCGCTTCGCGCCGATCTATCTCCTAGCTCACCACGACAACATATCATGCCATCTCAGGCCGCTCGGCATCCGAGCGCCACGTCAAGCCGCTGCCCGACGAGCAACCACCATGGCTCAATCGACGTCCGACACGTAAGGATTATGCCGTCCACGGCCGAAGCCTACAGAACTGCGCAGCAGCCCAATACACTGCACGTCACCACACCTAGCCCCCGTATGCACCGACAATTACATTGTTGTCTGGATCATCGTCACAGACCGCGAGATTGCCAACTAAGTGGGCATATCAAGCGCGAATGGCCGTCGCCACGGACGGGCAGCTTCGCCCGCCGCCAAAAAACCCCACCTCCGCGAGGACCACCCCATTCCCCGCTGGCCGCCACGGGTAGGTCGCACCAGATCTCGCCGCGCTAGCGAGGTCTGCCTCCACAAATCTGCAGCCTGGGGCCGCCGCCTGGCATACACCGACGCAACCGAGGTTTCTAAGAGAAATATGGACCTTAGAAATTTATTCAGTTCAAAGATTAGTTGTTTTGGGATTTTCGTACAAAAAAATATTTTTCGATCTTCTATTTGTCCATGGGCTAAAATCACAACCTTTTTCTGCTCTTTTATTCAGAGCCGAATCACACCAGAATTCAATTCCTTGGCAGCCCGTACTATTGATTCTAATGGGCCTTGACCCAGCCGCTTAACTACTCCTACAAGAAAAAAGAACGATGTATCGTTCTAGTACAGCCCAACAGTTCCATAGCTTTGTGCTTGTATCATCGGGCCTCTAGTAGGATGTTTGAGGGCCGCATGTTGCAAAAATAATTTACTTTGTTTATGCCCGTACCATTCATTTATCATCCGGCCTCTAGGCTCTAGTAGGTGTCATATTGGCGCCACGAGTGTGGGTGTTGTCCGGCCTGGTGCACATTAGCATGTTATTAGTTGGGTGGGTCAGTGCTTGTAAACAGGCCCACATGCCAGATAGGTTATAGGTCATGCATGCCTATATTTTATAGAAATCTTATTTAATTTTAATAATACTTTCATGATAATATTTATAATTTCATAATATACCAAAATATTTATAATTTTAGACCAATTTTTGAAAGTTATTTACTATATTTATGGTTTAAAAAATTATACGTACTTATTGGAAGTAATTCAAATTTGAGCCATATGTATCTCGAATAATGTAAATAAAATAAATACCTACATACAAGATAGGTCATATACATAAGATTGTTGAAAAAATAAGTTGTATTATTGTCTGTTAGTGGAAATTTGAACTTATCTTTTGCAAGTAATTGTAAAACTTTCCCTTTTCTATAAAAAATAGATAGTAATTAAAATCTTCCCTTTTTCTCCTGAGTTATATAGCTTGTAACACAATGTAACAACACATGATTATGTGTTACCAAATCCATTAACTGTAACACATTTGGTGTAACACAAATTAATATGCTACAAGGGCAACGTACTCGTAACACATTTTCGGATCTTATCAACTATGTGTTACTACCTAATCTGGAACACAAATCATGTGTTACTGCCATTTTATTATGTAACACATTTTTCTGTGTGTTACTTGAGTGTGTTACCAAAGCTCTGTCCTGTTGTAGTGTACGACGTGGACTAAAGAGCTCCACGCGGGGCGCTGACACCGCGCGTGGTCGAGGACCTCTAGTCCCGGCTCGTAATATGACCCGGGACTAGAAACCTTTTTTCCGAAATATTTTTTTTTGAAATTTTTCGATTTTTTTAATTTTTTTCTATATTTCAAATCTTTGAATTATTTGTCAGTTTAATCTCTAATCGCCCCTCCCAGCACGCTTTGCCCCCATCCTCGCACTAGTGATCAAACTTCCCGATCGGTCACCCATCCTCACACTGCTCCACCCCCAGCACGCTTAACTTTTGAGTTCATTTCCAATTAGCTTCCAAGATTGCACTGATAACATCTTGATAATACTATGGTATCAATCTTATTATCCTCTAAACTTTGATGTCACATGATATTATTTTTTGAATTCCAAACCAATATTAACATAAATATTAATGATTAAGTACTAATATTTTTGAATTCAAATAACAAAAAATTTAATTTTACATTATTATTGTCATTTTCATATTTAATATGAAAATATTCATATCTTTAAACCGGTAAATCAAAATTCGACATATAATATGTATAAATCGATCAGAAAAATGATAGGAATCTAAATATTGTGTCCATATCATCTTTTGCATAAATATTAATGATTAAGTAATAATAATTATTAATTCATTTTTTTGTTATTTGTAGAGAAAAATCATATTATTATTTTGAATTCCAAACCTATGTTAACATAAACATTAATGATTAAGTACTAATAGATTTGAATTCAAATAACAAAAAAATTAATTTTACATTATTATTGTCATTTTCAATTTAATATGGAAATATTCATATCTTTAAACCGATAAATCGAAATTCGACAAATAATATATATGAATCGATCAGAAAAATGATAGGAATCCAAATATTTCGGTCATTAGTTTTAGGTAACCGAATGGACCGAATTGACCGAATACATGAGAACACACAACGGGAGCACACACATCACTATATAGCTAGTCTACTCAAAAACGACATTAAGACGATCGTCATTGGTATTATACCCACGTAGACTATCCCACTTCCGTGCAATCTCGAAACCGAGGCGAGCGTCCAGAGCGGCATACAAGACTTGATCGTAGCTCAATGGAACGTTGCCCCATCCGAAAATTCGGAGGTCTTCTAAGTCGTCGTCGTCCTTGCCCTTCTTCTCGTCCTTCTTCGTGTTGTTCTTCTTCTTCTCAAGTTTTGTCCCAATGATAGCATTGGAGAGAGCATAGAGACTCGGAGTAGGATTGTCGGTTGGGTGCCGGATATCCCTCTGGAGGTCGACCGTGGACGGAATAACAATTCCGTAGTAGCGCAGCATCCGCACATCATTGTGGATAGCCACGTCGTAGAATTTGATGGTCTTGTCACCTAAGAAATCCACGAGGAGCTGCGGTACCCTATTAGCCTTGCAGATCTGGAAGACAAGAGTCTCGGACGCCACCGAGAGTTGAAGGACGGCGGCGCGTTGCCTTTTCTCGGGTGGAAGATCCCTCTGTCGACCCGGGAGAGGGTCGGTGAACTCGCAGTCGAGTCCAACGCACTTGACCGGTGCGACGTCGAGGAAGAACTTCTTCACGTCGCGGATCCACCTCTCACGCGTGATGCACGGAGGGTGACCCATACCTTGAAGTGCATATCTTCTTTGATGAAATAGTACAACCGAGACGGAGGTACGCGCGCGAGTGGTTCCATTGGAATAGAATAGAAGGATCGAGAGAGAGAGAGTTTTTGCAAGGATTAGAGAGAGATTAGGTGTGCTTAAGGCCATGGATTAGTGTAGCTTATATAGGGTGGAGAGAGAGGCCGACGGACAGAGGGAGGCCGGCGGGGGGCTCCTGTCGTGGGGTCACTCTTCGACTGTCCACGGTGGGGACACCTGGGTCACGCCAAGCCTGTCAGCCTTATGACGAGGGCCCAAGGAAGGCCCAAGGAGGACGACGTGCGGCCCAAGATAGTCGACGGATAGGTCATGCGACTCCTATCATCTTGTAAGCGCCATCGGCACCGTTCACCTGAGACCTGGCCTACCATATAAAGGCTAGGAGGGTCCTTCGTCTAGGGTACGCTCATAGCCGCCACCACAAACCCTACCGAGATTGCCATCTCGCCATTGTAGCCACAACTCGCCATTCAATACTAGACAAGCAGGAAGTAGGGTGTTATCCTCCGGGAGCCTGAACCTGGGTAAACGCCTCGCTCGTCAGCCGTCGTGATCACCAGCGCTCATCTCTCTTCCCCTCAATCAACCCGGGGTACGCAACCCAGGGATTTGCCGAGTCCACTCCTCGTCAGCGGAAGTGATTAAATTCCGGGCTGATCATCTTACAAAGCGCAATAAAAACGCCGGTCTGATAATCTTCCAAAGTGCAATCAAAACGCCGGACTGATCATCTTCCAAAGCGCACCGTCGGCGGGAGATTTACAGGTTTAAAGACAGACCTCTAGTACCGGCTCGTAATACGGGCCGGTACTAGAGGGGTCTCGCACGTGGTCCTGCCGAGCCAGACCCCTCTAGTACCGGTTCGTAATATGAACCGGTACTAGAGGTCCCTTACGACCCGAAACTACTCTGTTGCGGCCTCGTAGCCTTTGAACCGGGACTAGTCCCCCCTCTAGTCCCGGTTCGTAACCCAGCCGGGACTAGAGCCCGATGTGGCTCTGGACGAAAGCCCTTGTTTCTACTAGTGACATAGGTTTGGACCGTCCGGAAATCATCTTGCTCTTCCACGTCCGGCGGCGGATAACCCAGTTTGTAAGATAATATGAAAACTGAGGATTTCGATTAAGGTGAAAAATATTTATCTGTCGTATTTTACACGGAATTTTCCCTTTAAAATCTATTTTGGTCAATCGACATGTTGGAATAAGTGGAAAATGTGCGATCTGTCATCTTGCACATGAGGACATCTCTCACCTTTTATTCCAATGCCCTACGGCACAGGAGATTTGGAATTTACTTGGACTAAACACAAGAATTTAAGATCTTATTGTTGTAGATCAGGTTGGGTCTGCAGTTCTGGAGTTTCTCCTTCGAAGTCAAAATTTTGGCATTTTGGGAATTGATAATTTGGGTGTTAAGGAAACAATTGCTGTCGCTTGCTGGTACCTTTGGTGGATTCGACAACGATTTTCCTCATACACATGACGAAAAATTTCCTCCTATGTCCCAATGCAGAATGTCAGTTTTAAGCATTGCGGCCAATGCGGCTAAAGCCATGTTGAGGTCGAGTGCCACAAGAACGATGAATGAGGCCTAACCCTAGACACGTGAAGCTAAACGTTAATGGTTCGTTTCATGCTGATGTTTTTGCAGGATCTACACAAGCTGTACTTTGGGATTATGAGGGTCGATTCATAGCAGCCTCTACTGTATATCTTCCAAATATTGCCTTGGCTGCTGCGGCGGAAGCAATGGCGATGAAGGAAGGGCTAGCACTTGCAAATAGAAATGGCTGTAATAATATCATAGCTGAGTCGGATTTGTAGATTGCATTGATATCGTGACATGGATTGGAAGAGTTTCTTTTATTTATTGTCAGAGGGAAGCAAATGGAGTTGCCCATGAGTTAGCTAGGTCCTGTTTTTTGGATAAAATCTCTTATAATTGAGTCGATGAACCCCTTAGCTTTATTGTTGGTAAACTCATAAACAATGTAACCATTGTTTGATTTTAATAAAATCCCGCACCAGGATGGAGTCCTGTTGCTTCCCTAAAAAAAGTATGCATGATTTAGGGGGTACCTACGGCTGACAAACACCCGCTTTCATATCAGTCCGTATAAGTTCTCGACATTATTTTTTTCGTGTTCGTATCATTCCCGCACGATCTAGAGATAATACGAATCGAGCAAAGAGGGTAGGTGGGAAAATAAAGCAGGGCATGAGAGTTCAGAGACAGAAAATGGGGAACGCTTTCATCGTTTTTTTTCATGCATTAGTCGAATGCTACACAGCTCAGACATTATATCCTCCCCGCAAACGCCACACGGGCTTGCTAGGCCGAAACAACTCAAAAGGCGCACACAAGACTCAGCTGCTGTGTTAATCGACAGAGGATGTAGTCCGATTATCAGCCCATGCTGCCGAAGGAAAAATCTGGAGCTAAGGGCGAGCTACTCGGCAAATCCTAGTTGCCGTGTACGGCAGAGCGCATTCGCTCCCGCGTACCCCCTGCCGCGGATGGGCCTGGCCCAGTACAGTACGCCACGGCGGAGCGACCGAGAGGACGAAGACGGAGAAGAGCGGCTGGAGCAGGATGAAGGCGGAGAAGAGCATCGACGAGCGCGACCGACCTCGCCGCCAACGGGGACGGCGCGGCTGGCCGCGACGTCGCCGGCCAGGCGAGGAATGGACCTCACCGTAGCGGCGCCGAGGAATGGACCTCCACCGCGGCGCCGCAGGTGGAGGTGAGGTAGAACCTTAACGAGGGGGGTGCAGGTTCGGGTGGCCGGCGCCAGAGAAGAAGGTGGGTGGGGAGGTTTAGAGGGATGGCCGGCGCCGGAGAAGAAGGTGGGTGGGGGGGGGGGTTTAGAGTGATGGCCGGCCGGGGGACGGCGGACCGGCGGAGGTGGCGGCTGGAGCAGGGCGGGGCGCGGAGGCGGCGCGGTAGCGGCGCCAAGCGCGGGGGGCGGGAGCAGGCGGTCTGGCCAGCGGTGGTGGCGAGGGAGCGGCCGGAGACGAAGAAGGTCGGAGGCGGAGGAGATGCGGAGTAGGATGGAGAGGATAAGAGGAAGGAGGCACGCGGGGGTCGTGGGCCGTGGGCCAAAACGGTCTGCGCGCGGGCGGAGTGCATTCCGCTCCGCGCAGGTCGGAGACTAGGCGCTCCCGAGCTACTTTGCCTGCCAGGATGCCACTACATGATTGGCAGGCTTCACAGCCCGACAGCTCGAAACGTCAGAGGAATCACCCGCAGCAGCCCATCCTCACCAGAGCTTTCGAATATCCTCCTCGGCAACGGACGTCCAGGCGCGGCAGCCGGAGATCCTTGATCTTGCTCTGCAGCTTTGCTTGCATCGTGTCGTCGATGGGACAGGGACACCTTGCGTGACAGCCGGAGGCGTCGAGCAGCTGGAGGCGTGGGCAGTTGTTGACGAGAGCGACTAACGAGGCATTGTGGCACTCGCCGCGCCGTCATGAACTTCTCGCTGGGCATGTCAAACCGGCTCGTCACGTGGAGGCTCCTTAGAGATGGCGCGCTGCAAGTAGGAACGCAGTGGCAATCAGGTTCGGTAGATTCAGTAACGTGAGAGACTGATGAGAGGTGAGACGAGATCGATTGATGCGTGCGTACCTGTGGGCGAGGAAGCGCAGGAAGGAACCACTGACATGACCGCGGTAGGACTCGCAGAGACCGGCGCTGCGCCGCACCGCGGCAGACGCCATCGGCCGCCACCGCGCCGGCTGTTTTCCGACGGGCACGTCGCGGGGCAACGCCGCCCATTCCCTCCGCTCCGCCGACCAAGGGAGATCAAGCCGTCGCCGGTGGCGGGACTGCGGATCGCTTCATGGGGTTCGGATTCTCTTCCTCGACCTTATTCCCATCTTGTTTCCTTTTTGGTTTACTTAGATCGAGCCGCATGCAGTTGTGTGCCGCCAAATTAATAAAGGAACCCGTGTCAGGGAGCGACCCCGCGTCACGTTAGCGCTAAACCTATAGCTGCCACGATTAGGAATACCCGATATCTCCTTCTCTGTAACCTCAACGATGCGATCGTGGGAGTACAGTACGATCCTCAGATGGTAACATAGAGAATTTCGGTCCATGCCTGCCCAGTCATCCGGTATCTCACATTCATAATCCCCTCCGTGGTTTCAAAATTCAAACCACATCGGACGCAACAGACGGCATAAGAACGGCAACTCCGACAGTAAAGGAGAGAACACCGGATATATATTGGATCTCTCCTCTTCTCTAAACTCAACAACGTGATCGTCCATCTGGAAAAAAAAGGAAGCGATCGTCGGAGCATGATGCGATCCTGAAATGGAAGCGAGAGGATTTCGGCCCCTGCCTGCCCAATCATCCAGCATCACATTCCATAATCCCGGCCGTGGTTTCAAAATTCAAATTACACCGGATACGCCCTGATGTTTTCCTATTTCCCAGTACGCAAGAACGGCAGCTCCGAAAGTGAAGGAGAGGATTTCGGCGTTTGCTGAAAAACCCACACCACCACCACTCCGATCGCCATTCCCGCGTTCACGCCCGTTGAGATCTCCACCTTTTTTCCTTCTCCGTGGCTGCGGCTCTATACAAATAGTCAACCATTCCCCAGTTTCCCCCACTTCTAAACCCCTGCAGCCACGACCACCACCCTGCCAAAACCCCTAGCCTTGTCAGCGCCCATGTCCGCCGTCACGCCCGAGCCGAGGCGCTCCACGCGGCGTCGGTCCCGACCGGCCTCCTACGCCGACGTCCAGGCCGAGCTCGAACGCCGTAAGCGCCAGCGCCGAGCGGCGGGGAAGGCAGGTACCCGTGGCCGTGGGAACGCGGCCAAGGGCAAGCCAAAGCCTGTGGGGGTGGCGCACGCGGTGAGGATGATGGAGGTGGACGATGCGGGCGCGCGATCGACGACGACATGTGCGCGGAGGAGCCGGATGCGGAGGAGTTGCAGATGGGGGAAGAGGAGGCCAAGGGCGGAGAAGGCGGTGAGTTCCTCTCGATCTGCTCTGTTCATCCGTATCTACTCGTGTTGTCGCGCTTGTTGACGTGGTTTGGGATGGATGGTTCTGTACGTTGGGCTATTCTTGTCTGGTGATTTGTTTTGGGGTTTTTGTGTCTGATTTCCGGGTCGATTTCCTGACGATTATCCATCTCGGATTGTTATTTCTGCTTCGTGGGCGAGGTTGGCTGGAAAATCAAAGGTTCCGTCTGATATTTTTTTGTTTCTTGCCTGTGCTCGCCGACCTCCCGCTGATGGAGGCGGTGAAGGTGGCCAGGAAGACTGTGAAGGCCGAGCCAAAGGAGAGGAAGCCGATGCCGGTGGTTGAACCGATTTTCGCGACTGATTTTGATGCCCTGGGCAAGGAGAAGAGTGCCAGGCTGCGGGTGAAGGAGACCCTGCGGCGTTCAACACCCATTATCTCCACTCTGTCCAGGTTGCCTTGTGTGCCTGAATTTTCTTCCCTTGTCAGTTTACTGTATTTTTTTTTTGTCCGACTCTGACTGTGGGCTTATCCTATTGGTGCAGGAAGAGCAGAAGAGAGCACAGGCTGTGATACAGAAGATTGAGGCCAGAGCTGGCAGAAACAAGGTATGGGTTTTCGTGCAGTTCAAATTATATCGGTGCTACACTACAACTCCTGTTCGATCCTTCGGTAAATGCCCAAAAAAGTGTGTCCTTGTAAATATAGGAGCGTGGAAAGAAAGGGGGTGAAGATGAAATCAAAAGGAAACGCCCATCAAAGCGACCTGACTGGAAAGCCATTGCAAAGGTGTTGCCTAGTTTTCTGCTTTAATTTTTCAAAACTGCTATATTTGAGAATAGTGCAAACCTGCCCGAGTTTTTCATTTGGCTTAACTTGTCGTAATTATCGAAATGTTAGATGCGCGAAAACAAGTCTATGCTTTATACGGAGAAGATGGTTGGGCAAATTCCAGGTCAGTCCCATCCTTTTCTCCCCAGTCTTTTCTTTTTGTAATTTGAGTTTTGGGGAACATGATTCAGTTTCGGTATCCACCTTACCTTTTGGATGTACAATACCATGTTTTCTCCTTCATAGGGATCAACGTTGGGGATCAGTTTTATTCTCGCGCGGAGATGGTCGTTTTGGGCATTCACATCTACTGTCTAAATGGAATTGACTATATGGGAAAGAACTACAAAAAAATGGTAACGAGAATAAACATTTCTGTACCCGTTGTCACATATCTTTACTCTTATAGAGTTTGAGTTGGTGGCGGTCCGCACATTCTTCTGAGTTGGTACTAGATGTCACGTATCTTTACTCTTGTCTGAGTTGGTGGCGGTCCGCACATTCTTTTGAGATTATCTGTTTAGGGCCATTTTGATTCACAGGATAGGACAAAATATAGGAATAGAAAACAAATAGGATTGGGATGCCCTGTCTACTTGAATCCTATTTGAAGAGGAATTTTTTTATTGGAATGACTTAATTTTCCATGAGGCCTGACTAAGCTATTCATATGAAGTTTTTAGTACAAGATTCGTATGTGATATAATCCTATGAATTAAAAGCTTTTGAAGGAAAATATCCATAGGATCTCAATCTTGCACAAATCATGTATAAATCTCAAGAAAATGAGTACCGCATTACCATACATTATATTTAGTAGACTTACATATCACTAAAATTTTGATTAATTGTTTAGTTCATCCACTATAAGATGTATTTAGTGCCGACTCTTGTTGATGTATAGAGCACGGCAGCCAACAACTAACTCTAACTTGGTACATGCATTTGCTTCTTAAAGGATCCACTAATTTTACTAACACTTTTGACATTGGCGCAGAAGAGGTATGAGAACTTAACTTTGCCTCTGGCAACTTGCATTGTCATGTCTGGGATATACGAAGATGATCTGGACAAGGCTGGTGAAATTATTTATACCGGTCAAGGAGGAAATAATTTACTTGGTAACAATCGTCAAATCAGTTCTCAAAAATTGTTACGTGGAAATTTGGCATTGAGCGTAAGTTGTACCGATTCTTCTTTATTACATTTTCTTTTAATAAGTATTGATGTTTGTCATGGTCAGTTATTGCATATTAGTTACTCAATTTGTTTATCAGTTATAACCTAGTTCATCCGCTAACTTGAATCTTCTATTATGTTGAGTTTTGGTTGCCGTATATTTTTGTAAATTGTTGATTTCACTTGGATCATGCCTAATTTATTTGAGTAGCATAACGTTGAATACATTATTCATTTTATTATTTATTTTCATGTTGCAGAATAGCAGGATTAATGGTAATCCCATACGAGTTATTCGAGGTCATAAGGCAAAGAATAGTTACAGTGGCAAAGTCTACACCTATGATGGCCTGTACAAGGTCTTATCCTTCACTTAATCTGCTTATGTAATATCACCCCTCTGCCCTATTTGTACATCGGCTAAATATATATAGGCACGTCTGCAATATCTATCTTGAACTGTAGCCTTTTCTTTTTGTATCTATATCTTAGTACAAAAATATGATTTCTGCATGACAAAACTAATGACACTATTTTAGTTGAAGTTATAAAAGATTGTCTGCAATATTTAAGAAATTATGTATATATGAATTGAGGATGTATCATTTAAATGCACTAGCTTTGTTTCAACAACTGCGTTACCGCACTAATTACTATGATGCATGCTCGGGTCATTCTATATGCAGTTGACCCTGAACCATAAGCAGGATAACAAATGCAGAAATTAGCCAGATCCTTATCCAGAAATATAATTGTTTATGAAGCTTTTGCTAGTGTTCACTTATGTTGCCTTTGGCTAATTTTATTCCCCTCTGCTTTCAATCTTTAGGTTGTAAAAAACTGGAGGCAGAATGGAGCACAAGGACATGTGGTGTACAAATACAAATTGAAGAGGCTTGAGGGTCAGCCGTCTTTGACAACCTCTGAGGTATGTATGATTGACTAAACATAAATAGAAGTCCCTCTATAGGTTGTACTGGTGCTACAGAGTTTCTCATATCGCATTCACGGCTGCAGTATTGCATGTAAATATTATTAATTTGATAACCTGGGCAATTTGACTACGTGCTTAAATAGTCTATACCTGTTAGCTATTGAATAGCTAAAACACTTCAATTGTTAGTACAATTAGTGCCTTCTCCTTTTAAGATTGTCCAATGGTTTTAATTGGGTAACACGCAAGCCCTCCTACCTCTTACCCAAACCATGCTGAGCATTGAAAACTGGCTTAACTGACCACTTAATCAAGTAATGGTTGTAGTTACCTTAAAAGGCTGGTTCTATTGGTTGTTTATACAAGAATTATTTACACATGCATTCCCCTAATCCATTTTTTGTGCGCAGTTTGCCATATAGGCATTTTTTTTGTTGCTGCCAAATTCATTTCTTTGTTAGAAGTTAGAAATAGGCAAAACAAATTAAGAATAGCAGGCTCTGTTCTTCATTTTTCACGTTTGCCCAAGTACATTGCTCAAGATTCTTCATAGCCACTTTGCATATGTGTCCTTGCTGATTTACAAATTACATTATGAATCGATGGCATCAATTTTCCTTAAGTTATGCATACAACTAGTCAAGCACACGGCTATCATGATGGTCTACAAAGGTGCATTAGATGGGTATTTTGGTGATATAGATGTTTGTGATAGAGAGAACCTACTTAAAGGCTGGTTTTTCTCTATTATGATCACTACAAGTAACAAGTTGTGATCTATGGAGTAATGGTTTCACACCATGCTTGTTTCTACAGGTGCGATTCACTCGAGCAGCCAGAAGTATTTCTAAATTACCTGGGTATGTGATCCAAGTTCCACGCTCATAACCTTCC
The DNA here is from genome assembly GCA_947311845.1 of Poa pratensis. NCBI lineage: Eukaryota > Viridiplantae > Streptophyta > Magnoliopsida > Poales > Poaceae > Poa > Poa pratensis. The sequence continues at coordinate 10,384,203 of CAMZMU010000069.1, read as the reverse complement.
CATTTTTCCTTTCATGATTTCATATGTTTAAGACTTTAATGTGGAATTTTTGTGTTCCTAAATGGAACATCCTCAGACTGCTGAGTGTTTGTTCCACTACCCTGCTAGTTCTACGTACCCTGATAGAATTAGTGTGCGCATTTTCAAAATAACAGTAATGATGAGCTTCCTGTTATTTGATAGGTTGATTTGTGATGACATCTCTGGAGGGCAGGAGATTATTCCAATTCCTGCTACTAATTTGGTTGACAATCCACCTGTTCCTCCACCTGGTATGTTACAAATTCATGATTTTGTTTGATTCTTTGGCTCTCTTTAAGTTTCATTATAGTACTCTGGTTAGGGCCAGATATTTTTCACTCAGTATTTCTAGCATAGTTCATACCAGCAGATGTAAACAATCATCATCAGTTTTCATTATACAATAGATTTGTTATGTTTGGTTTGTTTTCCTAGTTCGCTTCTATCAGTACCATATTCCAATTTTCTTTGGAGTCAACATATCCTCTTTGTGTGGCTAAATTGTTCTGCCTGCTAATGTTGTAGATTTCGTGTACATCAAATCTCTAAAAATTTCAAAGGGCATCAAAATTCCATCACATTGTACTGGTTGCGGTTGTGAAGGAGATTGTGCCAGCAATGAAAACTGTTCATGTGCTAAACTCAATGGTTCAGATCTACCTTATGTATCAGTCAAGAATGTTGGCAGGTAAAGAGTAACGTCCAAATGCCTTCTATAAGAAAGAAAATTTGTTGCACTGTGTGCTAATAATCCTTCTTTAGGTTGGTGGAGCCCAAAGCTGTTGTATTTGAGTGTGGTCCTAACTGTAGCTGCAACCGTGACTGTGTAAATAGAACATCTCAACAAGGTTTGCAGTATCGTCTAGAGGTTGGTAAATTGCTCTTTTCTTTTGATGTTCCTCTTTTTACTTCGACCTTGTCAGAAACTTTCATATGTGGAACTGTGTGTGCAAAGCTGCTAATGATGCAATGTCATACATATAAGCGTAGCTGATAATGTTGGCTTTAGTTGGGTTTGTACTATATTTTGCGGTAGTAAAATTCAATGGTCATAGGTTGATTATCTAACGAGCTGAATACGTATGTAGGTGTTTAAAACAGCTTCTAAAGGATGGGGTGTTCGTTCTTGGGACACTATCCTCTCTGGGGCCCCTATCTGTGAGTATGTTGGTGTGCTGAGCAGGACTGAAGATGTTGATGGTTTGCTACAGAACAACTACATATTCGACATTGACTGTCTTCAAACTATGAAAGGTTTAGATGGACGAGAGGTACTAATGTCTCACTCTTCAAGTTTTCATTGCTTTCATTTCCTTGATTGCACCTGTACTTCTTGAAAAATGTGGTGTTGTAAATGTCTTGTTTGCACTCTTCTACAGAAAAGGGTTGGGTCTGATCTGCCCTCTCTTCGTGCTGAGAATGATTCTGAGGCACCACCTGCACCGGAATACTGCATTGACGCTGGCTCTATTGGAAACTTCGCAAGGTTCATCAACCACAGCTGCAACCCAAACCTTTTTGTTCAATGTGTCTTGACCTCTCACAAAGACGTTAAGCTGGCGAAGGTGATGCTTTTTGCTGCCGAAACGATATTTCCACTTCAGGTGAGTTGATTTGTGCTGCGTCTCTAAAATTTCTGCAGTTACAACACTAGTTTCTTCTGAGTATCAACTCTTGTAAGTTCTGCAGGAGCTTTGCTATGACTATGGCTATGTCTTGAACAGCGTCGTTTCCCCGGCTGGAGATATCAAAGAGCTGCCATGCTACTGCGGTCCCCAGATTGCCGGAAGCGACTCTACTAGCAGAGTTCTTCTATGCGGACTTTGGAGGATGCATAATTATATGCTGTGCATGCATGATCTCTATATTCCGTTTCAGTTCTAGCTAGTGTTGTCCATAGCTGGGAGTATATTATCAGTATAAACAGGAATCGTCCCTGCCGATTGAGACCCAGACCGATCGATCGGCCGCTTTTATTCCAAGACTTTTTTGACTCGAGTTGCCATCCGGATTTTTTTACATGGTCATGGAATATATATAGTCCTCTTGAGGCATGCATGGTGCGGGGTCATGTTTTTTTTGCGATTCGTGCGGGATCAGTAGCATTGTATGATGCCGTGTTATCCTTTACGTACGTGCTGGATCAACTAGTCAACCAATTTAACTAAGTCAATCCGGCCACAATCTCTACTACCTCTCACGCAACGCATCAACAATCCGTAGTGCAACTGCGAGTCGGTCAGGCATACGAATCTTGACCATGCATGACCGACTACCCCCTGTGCTGCCGCCACTAGCGGGAGCGGCGGTCAACACGCCGAGGCCGTGCTCCCCAGATGAACTGGTCTTCTCGTGGCCGTGCTCGAGGCTCCGGGAGGTGCTAGACGACGGGCTAGCGCGCGGGAGCGGCGGTCAACGGGCCAAGGCCGTGCTACCCGACGAGCTGGCCCGCATGGCCAAGCTCCTGGAGTAGGAAGAGATCCCCGAAGCCAAGATCTGGCTCGCCACTGGCCTCTCCGCCTTCCTACCTCTACACCTCCATCTTGGGTTGGCCCGCACCCGTACCGCGGACGCGCCCATGCACCCCAGCGTGGCGTTCGCTGTCGGCCAGGATCTACGCCGTGGAGATGTTCAGGATCTTCGGCAAGGTCCTCTACTTTGCCACGTCGTGTCGGGTCTCCGACGCTGCTGGGCAGAGCTGGAGCTGCGTCGCCCGCAAGAATGCCGCCGCGGAGGCCGACGCCATGTCCTGCCGCCTGAAATCCATGGCCGTGCTTCACCTCTGATCAGTAAATTGTCATCGCCTCTGCTCTGCTGTTTTACCTAAACTGACGCCATGTCCTGAGCTGATTTGCATATACAGAACAACATCACCGATATTTTAATGGCATGCATCCTTCTCAGGCACTCTCCGCCTGATTAAAATTTAAAAGGACTTTTCAGACGAACTGGTGTGTATAATTTAGCACCCTTAGTTCAACGCACTACACCGCAAGAAAAATCATCACAGGATTCGAACCAGTCTCTTGATCCACCACTCGAATTAGCAGAACTGTGCAATACATCCACATATTGATCCACCACTTAAAAGGCTCAGCCGAGGAGTAGGAGTGACAACTAACAGAGCATGGAATGACCTTGTTTTTTTCGTTCCAAATTAATACATCCACATATAGACAAGTTTGGCTTTGGTAGTTTCGCTATACCGCGCCGCTTTCGCCTCAGACTACAGTGCCAGGAGCAGTTGGTCCGAGCCTCCGAGGTCCACGGCCGCAGGTGCAGAGCCGAAGGCCGCGTCGCCCTCTGTTGGTCCTGGAGAGTACGAGATGCTGGGAGCCGCTGGTGTAGATTGCAATCTCCGTTTCTTCTCCGCCATGGCTGCCGATCCCGCTCCAACCCGGCCAACGACAACTATCCAACCTCCTCCAGTCTGTATGCCCATTTGCCTCCGCTACTCTACTGGACCAACTGACCGCTTGGCGATGGAGATGCAATTGTTGCCCCGCATCTCTTTCTTCTCTGGATGGTAAGTTTTTAAATCTGTATGCTAGGCACAATAACTGTGGTGGTAAAATCTGAAATTCAGTATATATTTTCTTAATAGTTGTCCATTGGTTGCAAACCTATTGCCAGGATCACATGTTCGTATAATGCTCCAAGGGTTGTTACATATATGTGCTTCTCCTTTGAACAATTGTTTTTTCAAAGAAGCCAAGGCCGTGATGCCAGAGGTCTATATGTTCTGGAACCATTGACAGTTTAAGCAGTGAGTACTACAAGCTTAGCTCCTCTACATAAATTTCTGAACTTGTTTTTTTATGCAGTGGTAAGAAATTTAGCTATTCAGGTCCATCCTTAGCTTAGTATTGATGCTGAGACAACCTCGTGCTTGTATTGCACTTGATGGTTCAGAATTTTTGTTGTATGAGCACATTTATTTCAAGTATTTTTTTTGTCAATTATAAGTTCAGCTTATCTCACAAAAAATGGGATATCATTTGTACAAGCAATCTGGTGCATAGGCAACTATTTTTCAGAGAACTTGACCTTTTTAAAAATATATGAAATTATATGAGGTGGTATGTATTTTTCTAGGTTTATTAGTTTGGAAATTGGGCGCTTAATTTTATGTGATTACTATTTCCTTTTGAACGGACTAACATATGTGGCATAGTTGCTAAGCCAAGTGTTTTTCTGAACTGAAAACTTTAAATGCATGCATTTTTTATCGGAGCAACAAGCTGTAGTTCTAGAAATGATATCTTTGTGCTTTCTCTCATCTCGTCATTCTTAGATCTATTTTTTAAAGAAATTGACCTCTTCCATCAGATAGAGTATTGTGTTGATATTGACAAGCCTTCTGGCAACGCAATTCTATCAAAGTGTGTGGGATCAATGAGATGTTTGTAATAAAAAAATACTAGCCAGGGGATACAAAATGTATATATATCTTATTCAATTAGTCTACTCGCATCCAAAATAAGTTCTTCTCCACGCATGTGAGAAAGAAAGCGGTACACGGGTTGATGACATGTAGCATTATAGTACGGATTGTTGCTGCGGTGAGAAATGAGATAGAGGGGTGTGTGGTGGTCAGACATGGAGGAGGAAACTGGACAAAGATGCTCATGACTTGCGATTCCACCAAACGAAATAAAAGATGTCTATAATTAGTTGCTCCTACAAAAAGTATATAACAAGGAAAACAAAAGGAAATTGGCACCACTACGTTGTCTTAGCACTTGAACTTACAATCTAATCATCTGAGAACTTGAAGGGGTCATGGCGACGCACGGGCAGTCAACTAGGTACAAGAAAGCCCGTTTCAAAAAAAATTAGGTACAAGAAAGTGCTCATTTTTTTCCCGAAGTTTGTTAAACTACCTATGCGAGAATGGGTTATTTTCTCAAATGGATTAACTTCCTATTTAGGACAACATATTCTTTGCTATTTGGAGCACCTAAAGTAATTATATGGTCCAAGGAAAATTGACCGTATGATGTTCCTTTCTGGTGGTTGTAGCATGGTCTTCGCATTTATGTATAGCCATATTCTTGGCCGGGTGCATACAAAAATAGCATGAATCCAAAAATAAATGATATTTTCGTTAATAGTTGAAATTCAATTGTTTTTTAAGGTACTGTGAAAGTTTGCAAGTTTGCTTTTATATGTTAAGGTATAGTGCTTAAACTGTGTAAATCAGTTCAAAGGTTGAGCTGTTCATGTGTCTTTTAAGTCTAAAGTCAATTGCAGTCACCTACAACACATGATTTTAAACTATTAGTGATTTTTTGTTTAGAATACTTTAATCAAGATAATCAGCTATTTTTTAACTGAGTAGCAACCCCAAGAAATATATATTTAGATTAGGTGAAAAATTAAAACCAAATCGATTAGAAATTATGGGCGTCTTCATCATCACTCCCAACGGAATCTTAACTCGGCGTCCCTTTGCCACCCCAACTAGAATTTAATACGAGGGTTTCGTGCAACGGAATTTCTCTCCTGTTACAACGCACGGACATTTAGCTATTACAAAGAAAATGACGGAGTTATGCTGAGTTTGCTAGCCCGTAGTAACGCACGGGCATTTCAACTAGTATATATAGTCCTTTTGAGGCATGCATGGTGCGGGGTCATGTTTTTTTTGTGATTCGTGCGGGATCAGTAGCATTGTATGATGCCGTGTTATCCTTTACGTACGTGCTGGATCAACTAGTCAACCAATTTAACTAAGTCAATCCGGCCACAATCTCTACTACCTCTCACGCAACGCATCAACAATCCGTAGTGCAACTGCGAGTCGGTCAGGCATACGAATCTTGACCATGCATGCATCGACACATGATGAACTATTCTCATGACATTTCCCATGTTGTAGAAACCTAACGCGGAGCTTAAACAATCACGCACGTTTTCTCCCAACCCTAGCCGCCAGAGGAAGGAGGCTCCGGGGAGATCCAATCTGCCCCCAACTACACCGGCCAAGCGGCCGGTCCCTGCCCCCACCGTCGTCTCTCCGGCGACGGGACGGGTGGGGATCACGGCGCTTCGGTTCCGGTCTGTAGTTGGGGTTGGCATAGTTTTTCCTTGAGGCGCTGCTTCTATGGAGGAGACAGCTCCGCGTCGAAATAATTGGCCTCTGCTTTTCCTCCATCTCGGTGTTGCTCCTTCCGGCGACTTCGAGGGGCAGATGGCCTAGTCATCTCGCCGATCTCTAGATCTGGTGAGCTTAGGGTCTGGCGGTCGGCGTTCGGCACTCTCGTGGGTGGCGGTTGCGTTGGCTGCTGCAGTTGTGTTTGGTGTCATGCAGTTGGGTGCGTGGATGACGGCAGGCGGCGGCGTTCATCTTCTTCGACTGCGTCAGATGAAGTTGACGGCGTCGGGATCTGGTGACCACGGGGAAGATCCTCGGACGACGTGCCACAAAGTCTCGGCCTCATCACTTGCGACGATCCGGTTCATCGGCTCGGAAAGCATCCTTGTATGCGAAGGTGCTCTCCCAGATATTGGTTTGGCGGCTGCTCGCCTCTTTTTCCGGCGTTGCCATGGTGGCGGCAGAGGACGTTGGTGGACGACGGTTCGGCGAGGCACAAGATTCTTCAAGGGTGGAATTGTAATTCTACTTCGTTTAGGGTTTTTTGTGCAATTTTGCTTGACAAGCGTGTTTATGTCATTTCGTGATCATTTGTGTACTCTCTGTAATAGGTTTGTGTCGTGGTGGGAATCACGCAGATGCCATGGGGATGGCTTAATCTGGGGCCGAACGGATGCTTGAGGATTCGGTGAGGGATAGCGCTAAGAAACACACACAGAAGAACACATGAACACAAGATTTACCCTGCTTCGGGGCTCTCGTGAGAGATAAAACCCCTACTGCAGCATCTATCCTACTTTGGTGTATTCTCATCTCATATGCGGTGAGTACAAATGCTCCTCGAGCTGTATGGAGCTAGCCATGGAGATGTGCTAAGGAAGAAGAAGAAACAAAGCCAAAGGGGGAAATGTGCCAGCGTCCGGGGGCTCTCCACCTCTTCCCCCTGGTGCCCTTTATATAGGTGCCCAGGGGACAAGTGAGGGGGCAAACAGACAAGAAACTCTGTTCACGTACACTGTAGCTGAATTGACTACTGGGGTCTTGTCATGCTGAATTGACTACTTGAGTCTTGTCCGCACTGTAACTGCGTCATGGGGATGGGCCTGGCGCGTCCCGTCCGTCCTTCCGGTTGTCTTCTAGTGCTTGTCTCCAGGATCCACGGTGGGTTCCCGGGGGAATCTTGTACTGGACGAGGTAGCAGCTGGGATGACTCGGTTGGAGATGTCCCGGTTGAGGTAGAACCGGTGGAGATGATCCGGTCGAAGAGATGCTGGGTGACTCGGATCCTAAAGCACCCGAGGTATGAAGGTATCTTGGTACCGCTGAGGCTAGGTGCTGGATGATTCGGTTCAGGCTACACTTTTTGCTTCTCTCTTTTATCTCGTGTTTATTAAACTCCGGTTTCTGCCTCGTTTACTGACACATCAAACACACAACTTTGGGGTACCGGGGATTACATCCTCGACATTAGTCCCCGAGGCTGCGGGGGACTCGCAGAGTCGCGCGCAGTCTTACAAAAATAAATAATTATACCAAAAAAACCTCCATGCACTCAACCATCTGCCTGCATGGGCACCATTGTAAGCCGGTCGTCTAGCCATGCCCTCCAGGCCAAATGCAACATCCGGTTGACCGAGCTCACCCGAATCAACAATGAGATGGACAGTTTGCACTGGAAATGTGTTGAATGCATGGGCATGGCCACACATAGATGTCTCTGCCGATATTGGGCAATTTGGCACACTGCCTGCATGAGCATGTTTCATATGACAGTTTAGCCTCTCTGGGCATTCACCAACAGATGTCTCCAGCCTAAACTGGTTTAACATAGCGCCCGCACGGGCATGTCTCACGTGTCGGTTTAGCCTACCTGGGCATTTACCAACATCAGATGTCTCCAGCCTTAGCTGGTTTAACATATTGCCCGCTTGGGCTTATCTCCTATGTCTCGGTATCTCGGCCTCTCTGGGCATATCTCATATATCTCGGTACCTCGGCCTCTCTGGGCATATCTCATATATCTCAATACCTCGGCCTCTCTAGGCATATTACATATGTCTCGGTACCTCGGCCTCTCTAGGCATATCACATATGTCGGTTTTTAGCCACTCTAGACGTTTACCGACATAAATGTCTCCAGCCACTGCTGGACCGACATAGGCATATCTCGAATGCCGGTTTTAGCCACTCTGGGCGTTTACCGACACAGATGTCTCCAGACACTGCTGGACCGACATATAACTTGCACGGACATATCTCACAGATTGCCTTTGGCAAACCAACACAAACGATGATTGGGGATATAGAATGATGCCATGATATGTTGTCAGACCGAAATAAACGGCACCTGGAGAATACTGACACTGCCATGATACACTGGCGAACCGACATAAAAAAGTGATCTAGAGATATTGCAGGATACCATGATACTCTGGCTAACCGACATAAACGGCGATCTGGAGATTGGGGGTGATACCGTGATATTGTGTCAAACCGTCATAAACGGTGATTGGGGATATGCCATTCATAACTCGGCAAGCCGATATCAAAGATCATATATGATTTGCCTCTGACACCATAATGGATCCAAGATGAATCCGAGTTGACCATGTCTCGGTAATGGATATTCCATTGACAAAACCGACTCCACCTTTCAATGTTAGCTCAAGCATATATACATATAAAGAATATTTGATAGGAACAGTAATTCTACTAACCGAGGTAAACTAGTTCTAGTACATGACGGAAATTAAATCTAACAGCAGATACTACGCACAAAGATGCAGACTCGGTTTCAACCGAATCCCCGAGATATTTTTCTTATCTAGGAGAAACTCTAAAACAGACTGGTTACCCAGTCCCCGGGTCAAGACATCTTGTCCAGGGGAAAACACTAAACAAAATATGCTGGGGCAGTCCCCGAGTAACCTTTTAGGTTTATCTAACCAGCGAGCATCTTAACGTACAGTAAATACTCACGTAGCTATTTTGGTGTCGGCCAGATGTTGATGTTATTCTGCCGGAATGCTTGCTCGTTGAAGCAGAACTGCTGCTGGTCCACCGATCCGAGGCCGAAGGAGTCAATCCGTCGATGCCGATCCGTCTGCAGAAATTGACCTAGCCGAGGCAGTGGATCCGGTACAGCCGAAGCAAGGAGCTTGGCCCGTCCGAGGCGCGCTTACGAGGCCGCGAGGCCGGCCTGCCCGTGCAGGACCTCGGCCATCCCGAGACCTCGAACAGCCGACACTGAACCTTGGCCCTCCTGACCGAACATATGCACCAGTCCAAGCGATTCTGACCCACCGAGTTAATCGAACTTTGGCTCAACTCGAAGTAAAAAGAACCCGGTCAGCCCGAGACCTCAACATCTCGACTAGCTCGAGCACGACACCGCAGGGAACCGAGACGGCGAGGCCACGGCGGGGAATCGACGGCCGGGAGTCGCGGCCAGGCGCGGCCAGCCGAGACGCGGCCGAGGCGAGGTCGCGGCCTGTCGGGGTCCGGGGCGCGGACTACCGGCGCCGGCACGGGCATCAGATGGAGCGCCGGGAGACAGGGAGATGGGCCGCGCGGGCCCGGCGCGACCAGCTGCGGGGCGGGGAACCGAGTAGCCAGGGAGACGGGTAGACGGTGCGGGGAACCGGCCGGGCGCTGCCGAGGCAGAGCCGAAGGCGGCCGAGCTTTGAGGAGGCGGTGACGAGGTGGAGGCGGCGCGGCCGAGGCAGGTCCGGCGCGCCAGGGCGCGGAGGCGGCCAGCCGGGGAGGGTCCGGCGCGGCCAAGGCGCGGAGGTCGAGGCGCGGTGCAGGAGGCGGCAGCGGCGGCAGCGCCGTGTCCAGCCTCGTGCGGACGCGCAGGTGTTGGAGGCGCTGGAGGCACAGATAGGCGCGCGAGGAAGCGCGGCCGGGGCTCGGGGCGGAGCTCGAGATGGACGAGTTTGGGGGCGGCCGGGGTCGAGGAAATCTCTGCCGAGGCTGGAGAAGCTTGATCCGAACCGAGGCTTGGCCCAAATCGAGGCGCAGGGGATGCTGTCCCGATCCGAGACAAATGATTCGGACCGCCCGGGGTAAGGATATCTCGGCATATCCGAGGTATTTGGATGTCGGTCCAACCGAAGTAAAAAGACTCGGGCTGCCGAGATAAGAAGACTCGGGCCAGCCGAGGCATGGATGTGTCGGTAAAGGTTTAACCCGGCCCAACACAGAATATGTCGGTCGGGATTTTATTTAACTCGGTTTGGGCTGTGTGTAACTCGGATTTGACCCACATAACTCGGAATTGACTAATTTAACTCGGAATTGGCTATCTCAATGTCGGATCTGACCAATTTAACTCGGATTTGATCCAGTTAACTCGGATTTGACCAGCTGACGCTGGTTTTGACACTTGTCAACCAGGGGATGATGTCGGAGTCGAGTCCCCGAGTCCCGACAGCGCCTACGAGATTTGCTGATGATGACTGCTGACGGAGGCTATGCCAGTCTCAGCTCGCAGCAGCAAGCTAGAGCGCGGAGGACAATGGCGATGTCGAGTCCCCGAGTCGATGAAGAAGGTCCCATCCGAAATTAGCCCAGCAAGCGCCACTATCAGCCCCACGGTGGGCGCCAACTGTCGTGGTGGGAATCACGCAGATGCCATGGGGATGGCTTAATCTGGGGCCGAACGGATGCTTGAGGATTCTGGGAGGGATAGCGCGCTAAGAAGCACACACAGAAGAACACATGAACACAAGATTTACCCTGCTTCGGGGCTCTCGTGAGAGATAAAACCCCTACTGCAGCATCTATCCTAGTTTGGTGTATTCTCATCTCATATGCGGTGGGTACAAATACTCCTCGAGCTGTATGGAGCTAGCCATGGAGATGTGCTAAGGAAGAAGAAGAAACAAAGCCAAAGGGGGAATGAGCCAGCGTCCGGGGGCTCTCCACCTCTTCCCCCTGGTGCCCCTTATATAGGTGCCCAGGGGACAAGTGAGGGGGCAAACAGACAAGAAACACTGTTCACGTACACTGTAGCTGAATTGACTACTAGGGTCTTGTCATGCTGAATTGACTACTGGGGTCTTGTCCGCACTGTAGCTGCGTCATGGGGATGAGCCTGGCGCATCCCGTCCGTCCTTCCGGTTGTCTTCTAGTGCTTGTCTCCAGGATCCACGGCGGGTTCCCGGGAATCTTGTACTGGACGAGGTAGCAGCTGGGATGACTCGGTTGGAGATGCCCCGGCTGAGGTAGAACCAGTGGAGATGATCCGGTCGAAGAGATGCTGGGTGACTCGGATCCTGAAGCACCCGAGGTATGAAGGTATCTTGGTACCGCTGAGGCTAGGTGCTGGATGATTCGGTTCAGGCTACATTTTTTGCTTCTCTCTTTTATCTCGTGTTTATTAAACTCCGGTTTCTGCCTCGTTTACTGACACATCAAACACACAACTTTGGGGTACCGGGGATTACATCCCCGACAGTTTGTCTAATGGAATAAATGGTTACTTTCAAAAAAACGCAGAGCTTAAACTGCGCGTATGTTTTCATCGACAGTAATCAAACTATCAAAACGAGTCGATCGACTCGAGTGCATGTTATTGGCTCAAATGAGCGCCCGTGCAGTACCTTTCCGGCCGCGAGCGTCCGTGCGAAAACGTGAGGGTCAAACTGTCGCGCATTCGAGACGAAATGCGTGCGTGTGTAGCAGAGAGCCGGCTGTTGCACTTGAATCCTCACCCGAAGCCGCGACTACAACTCGATCTACACCACACGCGGTCACCCTTTCGCATGCGAGCTGCTGGACGTGTCGGGTCCGTTATGAAGCAACAGGGAACGCCGATTTTGTTCCCGTGCAATGCAGGTGCAATGCAAGCAGCTCATAACGGTGTTTGAAAAAGAACACGTTCCTGAGCATAGGTGCTCCTATAAACAGATTTTTGGCGCGAGATTTTTCCCCTAAGGCGGCGGACCTAGGGTTTTCTGTCCTCCGGCGTCTCCGCCGTGAGTATCATCGGCTGGCTCAGGTGATCGTGACGTGCTAGTGTGGTTCCACCCCCTAGCGCCTCGCCCCTGCGCCCTTAGTCTTCGCTAGGGTTTTCTCGAGCTTTTGCTGCAGCCGCCATCTAATGGCGGGGAAGGCGGGTAGCTCCCGATCGGGAGCGATGGAGGAGCCAAGCGCTCTTCTCGAACGTTTACATCTGGAAGAACAAGAGCTAGACGATCTTGTCTGGGAAGAAGAGGTAGATGCCCCAGCGGAAGGATCGAAGTGGCTGGCCATTGCGCGCGTGCTCACAGGAAAATCGTTCAGCCAGGGTGCACTGATTGCGGACATGCGTGCTGCTTGGAACCCAGCGCAGCAGGTAACATGGAGAAGGATCAACGCCAACTTGTTTTCAATTCAGTTTTTGTGCTTAGCAGATTGGAACAAGGCCCTACATCAAGGACCCTGGGAGTTTAGGGGTTTTGGGGCTTTGATTACTGCGGAATATGATGGGTTTTCGAATCCAGAAACGATCAAATTGGACAGACTGGAAACATAGAGTCAAATTCACAAACTTCCTGATGCGGTTCTGAAGAATGAGGGTTTTGTGAAAAATATGGATAAAAGGATCGGAGAGGTTCAGGAATTGCAGATTACTCTACCTAGTGGTTTCATTGGACAGTTCATTAGGGTCCGAGTTAAGCTTGATGTTTCTCAGAAATTGATTCGGTTTGTGAGTTTTACTAGATCGGGGAAAACTGAATTTTACCAAGTTAAGTATGAAAAACTCCCTACCTTCTGCTATGCCTGTGGGAAGATGGGACACTGGTACCAAGAATGTGGCTCAGGTGAATACGAAGAAGACAAACTGGAGTGGGGTTCATTTATTCTGGCTCCACGGAGAGGAAGAGTTGCTGGGCGTGACAGTAGCCAAAATGAGATACCCAGGGGACGAGGTTCCTATCAGTTTGACCCAGCCAGAGGCAGGGGTAGAGCTGGTCTTGGCAGAGGAGACGGGGGGAGAGGTGCTGCGGTTGCTGGTACTGAACCGCGAGATGGTATTAATGTGCAGGAGAGTTGGAGGTGGAATGCTCACAATCACCAAAGTGATGCTTCAGCAGCTCTACAGAATAAGGAACTAATCAATCCTGATGCTATTATGTCTGACATTGTTCCGTCGGCTAGGAAGAGGTTATTGATGGAACCAAGCCCTAATGATAGCAGTAAACTTCCTTTGGCTCTAATGGATGAGGAGCCGGCAGCTTCAAATCCCTTGGAGCAGCTTGAGGCTGCCAAAAATACAGATGCTGGCCCGCTGCCGACACCCCAGAAAAATCAGAATAAAAAGAAGCTAAAAGATAATTCTGGTGAAGCGGTGGATACACTGGAAATGATGGATGGTTTGGAAGCAGGTAAAAACAAACATGACACCGAAGGTGGAGCTTTCTCCTCTTCACTAGGATCGGCGGGCTCCCGAGAGGGGTCCGTCCGGGCGCAATCAAAATATTATCTCTGAACTGTCAGGGGCTAGGCAATGCCCCGACAGTTCTATCGCTTCTGGATCTCCAGAAGCGTTGTAATCCGGATGTGATGTTTTTGTCAGAGACTCACCTTGATGAATACCCAGCTGACTGTTTAAGAAGAAGATTGAAGATGGACTTGAAGATTGTGAATGCAAGTGATGGGAGAAATGGTGGTGTCATTTTGTTCTGGAAAAAGGAAGTTAATATTCAACAAATTCTCTTAGCTCCTAAATTCATAGATGTTAAGGTAATTGAGAGTCCTGGTAAAATATGGAGATTAACTGGGTTCTATGGCGAACCACGCTGGGAGGATAAATACAAGTCTTGGGATAGAATTAGAGACTTGAAAACTAACTGTGATCTCCCCTAGGTTATCATAGGGGATTTTAATGAAATACTGTTTTCAACTGAAAAAGAAGGAGGCAGACCGAGGCCGCAAGGGTTTATGCAGGCTTTCCGTGATGCTCTAACTGACTGCAATCTTGAGGATCTAAGTTTTCAGGGGAACCTTTCACTTGGAAACGTGGTCAGATAAGAGAACGGCTGGATCGTGCTGTAGCTAATGGTTCTTGGTCTATAATGCACCCGGGGGCTGTCCTTCAGCACCTAGACTTTATTAGATCAGATCATCGCCCTCTGCTGCTCGACACTGATTTCCAAGCAATAGCTGCTCCTATACATGGACCTAAAAGGTTTGAAGCGAAATGGCTAAAGGAGGAGGGTTTTAGACAGGAAGTGGAACGGGCCTGGGAAGCTGCTGGAATTGCCACCTCGGGTAGGGGTGTCCTAGCTAAACTAAATCATGTTCACTCAGCTTTCCATGATTGGGATGGTAGGGTCCTGAAGAGGCCTAAACAGCGTCTACGAAAAGCACAACGCGATCTTAACATGGCATTGAATGGTCCCATGACTGCAGAAAATGATGCGAAAGCTAAAGAGATGGCAAATTTAATTGAGATTCTTCTAGAACAGGAAGAGGTGCACTGGGCTCAACGTTCAAGAGCTAATTGGCTTCAGCTTGGCAGTCGCAACACCTCCTTCTTCGACAATTTCGCCTCTGCCAGGCGGAAGAAATTTTTTATTAAAAGATTGCGTGATCCCAATGGTGATTGGGTGGAAGGTACGGAGAACATAAAACCCATTATATTTGATTATTTCTCTAATCTTTTCACTTCTGAAGTGCATGAGATAGATCCAGCTGTACTTGATAAAATTCAGAGAAAAGTAACGTCTGATATGAATGAGAAACTTCTGAAACCATTCACGGCGGAAGATGTTAAGAATGCTTGCTTCAGCATAGGGGATTTTAAGGCACCGGGTCCTGACGGTCTCCATGCTGTGTTTTATAAGAAGTTCTGGGGTATTTGTGGGGAAGAAATCACGGCAGAGGTATTACAGGCTTTGAATTCTGGTGTGATTCCTGAAGGTTGGAATGATACAACTGTGGTGCTTATTCCCAAGGTGGATGATCCTGAGTTGGTTACCCAATTCCTGCCATAAGCTTGTGTAATGTTATTTATAAAATCATCTCTAAAATGCTCACTTTCAGACTTAAAGGTATCCTACCAGAGGTGGTTTCACCGATGCAGAGCGCCTTTGTCCCTGGGAGGCTTATCACGGACAATGTCCTCGTTGATTATGAATGTGTTCACTATATCAAGAACAAGAGAGCTGGGAAATCGGGTTTTTGTGCAGTAAAGTTGGACATGCACAAAGCGTATGATCGTGTTGAGTGGATTTTTCTGGAGAATATGATGAGGAGACTTGGGTTTGCTGACAGATGGATTACATTGATGATGGCTTGTGTCTAGTCGGTTAGATACCAGGTCAGGTTTAATTCTGAAGATACAGAGGTTTTTGTCCCTTCGAGGGGTCTCCGTCAGGGCGACCCCCTCTCACCGTACCTGTTCCTCCTTTGCGCGGAGGGTTTATCTAGTTTGTTGCTGCATGAAGAAGAGGTTGGTGGCATCGATGGGGTCAGGGTGTGCAGAAATGCACCGTCAGTATCACACCTTCTTTTCGCTGACGATTCCTTGATTCTCATGAAAGCTGATATGAACAATGCAACCTCCTTACAGCAAGTTCTGGATACCTACTGTGCAAATTCTGGGCAATTGGTGAGTTCAGCAAAATCGAGTATTTTCTTTTCACCTAATACGCATGTTCTGGTTAAAGCAGATATTTGTGAAGCTCTCAACATCGACACTGAAGCAATTTCTGATAAGTATCTTGGTCTTCCTGCTATTGTTGGGGTTGATAGAAGTGAATGTTTCTTACACTTTGTTGAACGAATAATCCAAAGAATTAATGGATGGAAGGAAAAGATGCTCTCCATTGGGGGAAAAGAGATCCTCCTTAAAGCGATTGCGCAGGCTATTCCTGTTTATGCGATGTCTGTATTCCAAATACCTATGGGGGTCTGTAAAAGGATGATGGATGCCATTGCTCAATTCTGGTGGGGTGACGATGAGAACAGTAACAAGATGCACTGGTTTGCATGGTGGAAACTTTGCTACCGTAAAAATGAAGGAGGCATGGGCTTCCGAGACTTCCACTCCTTCAATCTGGCGATGCTTGCTAAACAAATTTGGAGGCTTATTAACGAACCTGATTCCCTATGCGCAAGAGTCCTCAGAGAAAAATATTACCCGACTGGTGACATCTTGAAGGCGGGGCCAAAAGTGGGTTCCTCGTTCACCTGGCAGAGTTTGCTGGCTGGTCTTGCTACTTTCAAGAGAGGTATGATTTGGAGAGTTGGGAATGGTGAAAAAATTAATATTTGGACTGATCCATGGATTCCTTCTAGTGAAAATGGGATGGTCATTTTATCCAGAGGTACCACTGTCTTCACTAGGGTTTCGGACCTCTTAAACCCCATTACGGGATCCTGGGATGAACAATTGTTGACTGATAATTTCTGCACAGCGGATGTGGGCCGGATCCTTCAAATTCCGGTTAATACTCAAGGTTTTGATGACTTCATTGCTTGGAGATATACTGCTCATGACCGTTATACCGTCAGGTCGGGCTATCATATCCAATGGAGACACCAGTTTGGGCCTAGATCGCAGCAGCTGGCCTTACCGGGTGCCTCGGCTACTAATCCTGTATGGAGTATCCTATGGAAGCTTAAAATCCCAAGCAAGGTTAAAAAAAATTATTTGGCGTGCGCTACATGGTATTCTTCCACTCAAATGTATATTGGCAAATCGGCATATTGGTACTAGTGGAGAATGCCCGATCTGCAATAAGGGAGCTGAAGATATTCTACATCTTTTGTTTCAGTGTCACACAGCGAAAGAGTTATGGTCTTCTTTGGGATTACATGAAATCATAGAACAGTCGGTGCATGCGGACAGAGCTGGGTTAGCCGTGTTGGAATACCTCTTGCGGAGTAATAACAGCTCAGTGCCGGGGTTTGATTACATTGATCTGAAGGAAACTGTCTCTGTCACATGCTGGTATTTGTGGTGGATCCGTAGAAGAAGAACACATGGGGAAGAAGTTCCTCCTGTACACAAGTGCAGAACTTCAATTTTATCAATCACAGCAAATGCTGCCCGTGCAGGTACAAAGCAACCAGGGGAAAGCGAAGAAAGATGGAGCAAGCCTAATCCCCGACAGCTGAAAATTAATGTAGATGCTTCTTTCCACGAGGATGTCCATGAAGGTGCGATCGGGGTGGTTATTCGAGACTACCAAGGTACCTTTATTTCAGCAAAAATTTGCTTCCTTCCGCATGTTGCCTCCTCGGCTATGGCAGAGGCCTTGGCGATGAAAGAAGGCCTCTCCTTTGCTGTAAACAAGGGCTGTAACAATGTTATAATGGAGTCTGACTCTTTGGAGACTGTAAAGGCTTGCACCGGAGAGGAAGTTTGGTGGAATGACTCTTCGGTAATTTTTGCAGACTGTGTGGATCTGGCATCGTCTATACAGACAATCCAATTTAAACACTGCCCCAGGGAAGCAAATCAGGTGGCTCATGAGCTTGCTAAATCTAGTTTTCTATCTAGAAGTTCTTGTACTTGGGACGATGAGCCCCCTAGCTTCCTCTTAAGTGTAATCATTAATGATGTAACGATTGACAATGGTTAAAGGCGGCAAGTTTAAACGCACTCTTTCCCTAACCAGGTACCGAAAGGGACTGGCAGGGTTTTAATGAGGCGGCTTGCTGTCCTAATAGAGTGGAAAAGTTTCAAAAAAAAATAAAAATAAAAAATAACGGTGTTTGGTTCGTCAAATTGTAAGAGAGCCCCATCTTAAAATCATCTTCCCTATTTGGCTCTAGCAAAAACATTCTTCCCAAATTGACATATAAATTTCATTTCTTTCCTAATATGACAAAACTAAACGGCACGGACGATTAGAGAGGGTTAAGTCAGCTGGTTCGGTTGGTTAGATTAGAGAGGGTTATTTTGGTCCAATAAAATGATAACGGACGGCAAAACAAAACGGCACGAATGGTAGTGTCATATTAGGAATGAAATGAAGTTTAGATGTCAAATTGGTAAGAAATTATTTGCTACGGCAAAATAGGAAAGACGATTTTAAGATGGGGCCAAATAAGGAACGTCCACTCCATGGTGTGGTGGCCCAGGTTGGGATGGCCCAGCCCAAGTATCCCGCACGGCCTAACCTAACACTATAAAAAGTCCCCTCCTCCAGTCTTCCATTTTGTCCATTTCCCTTGCGCCGCCACCATTTCCAAACATGCCGTCGTTCCGGCGCTGGGAGGACCTCCGGCCGGAGTTGCTCTGCCGCGTGAGCGACAGCCTCGACCTCAAGTACTACTTCAGCACGCGGGGAGTTTGCACGGCGTGGCGAGGCTCGCTCTTGTCGCCGTCCCCGTCACTGCTCGCCGTCCTCGACGACGACAATAGCACGTCTGCCACCTTGCTCCTCACGCCTCGCTCCTTCAAGCTCAAGGACTTCCCCGTGGGGGCACGATGCGTCGGCTCCAGCAATGGATGGCTCGCCCTCTCCTCCTGCATCTACGACGGCCAAAGCAAGTTCAGCCTCTTCAACCCCGTTACCGTCATAGAGATCGTCCTGCCGCCGCTCATCTACGGGAGCGGCCTGCTCTCCAAGATCGTCTTTGCGCCCAACCCTGCCAGGGACGACTTCGTCGCCGCTGCCATCTGTGACCTCGACAGGCTCGCCTACGTCACGGCTGGTGCAAGGAGGTGGGCCATCCTTGGCCCCATCCGCCTTGCCTATGGAGATTGCCTGGCCGACGTTGTCTACCATGAGAAAAGCAGGGTATATTGCCTCACTGACCATGGAGAAGTCCACGTGCTCCGCCTACCGAAGCGCCGCCTTCGAGAACCTGTTATGGTCGACGATCCATCATTAGTGCCACCACCCTCGTCCCCTGCAACAGCTTTGAGGCGGACCAAGCAACTGCGTGCCATGGTTCTTAGGAGGTCTGTTGGGCCAGATCTGAATGCTCCGGCCTCAGTCGAGCCCTTGTTGTCCCTTCCCACCAATTTTGGCTGGCCATACAGCAAAGTCTTGGGTTTTACAAGTGCCAAGAGCCTGGTGTTCTGCGAGAGTAATCTATACTAGATATGGAGGAACGCGAGCTGCACGGTTACCCTGAAGCTGCCAGGAGGCGGTCACCACCGTGTAGGAGAGGATGAAGTGTTTGTTCTGAGGTATTATCCGCGGCGCCAACCATGTTGGGTTGCTGTGACGGATTTGGGGGGCTACTCGGTGTTTCTTGGGAGGAATAACGCCGTGTCGGTATATGCTGAAGTTGTCCCGGGGCTCAAGGGTAATTGTGTCTACTGGATTGGCGGGAGGGGTAGAGGTCAGGGCATGGTCTTTGACATGGCAACTGGGAGGTCTACAGCTTGCCTTCCCGCTGCTGCTGGAGGGGCTTCGCAGAGCATAATTTGCTGGTACTTTCTCGGCGACATGGTGAATAACTAACGAAGGCAAAAGATTTTATCAGACCCGTGCCAAGAGTCTACGCTGATGGAGGGAAACAATTTTCTTCAGTCTGTTGTTGTTGCTTAATTTGTAGTCCATATTGTATGTTTCTGTCATGTAATGGAACAATTGTTGTTGCAATAAATATAATGTTTGAGAATTCCTTATAAAATTTAAAACTGGTTGTGATGATTTTGAGTATAGACCATCGTTCTTAAACATCTTAATAGGCCTACACATGTTTATATTAGGCAAACACTATTGGAGCAGTTGGAAAGACAAGAGGCGAGGGGTATGTAAACTACTGGGAGTGGATCCAGCTGGTATTATTATGATGGCAACATTTGCAAAATCATTTGGATCGTTTTCTCGTTATGTTGCAGCATCAAAGGTATGAAGAAGATTCTTTCCAATTCTTGACCGATCATACATTTGATAAATCTGATGAGTATACCATTCAATGGTTTTTTAGATCATTGACCATCTCATGCATGGTCCATGTATTTGCAACATCCATGTCACCTGCAGCAGTCCAGCAGGTCATCTCCGGGATAGAAGTTGTTGCCATTGGGGAAGATGGGAGGCATATCAGAATGAGGATTCAAAGATATTTAAAAAAAAGATATTATCGCTTGAGTGTGTCTTTTCTTGACAAAATTCCTAATCTAGCCATTGCTCTAAATAGAGCCCAAGAAACTTGCTCAGATTCATGAGAAGAGCAATTTAAGTTTAGAGCTTCTATGAATATCCGCGTACTCATCGACCACTTCACATCTCGTTTGTGATTCAGTAGCAAAAATATCAGGTACTCATCGACCACTTCACATCTAGTTTGTGATTCAGTAGCAAAATAAATTGACCTTGGGGCAAAGATAGAAAAAAAAATCACGGACTTAAAAACCCGACAGGTTTTTCATTGTCCGCGCAAACGTCCCGTCCGAGGAATAAGAATCCCGTGATTAAGCAGGAATCCTCCGCAACGGAAGATCCGGTGCGGCAACCTGAGATCCTTAATCCTGCCCTCCAGCCTCGCACGAAGCTTTCCGTCGACCGGCCACCTTGTGTGACAGCCGCTGGCGTCGAGCAGCTGGAGGCGTGGGCAGTGGTCGACGAGAGGGACTAACGAGGCAGCGTCGCTCTCGCCGTGCGATACCACAAACTGCTCGAGCAGAGGGAGCTTCTTCGCCAGCACCGTCATAAACTTCTCGCTGTTCGTTTCAAACCGGCTCGTCACGTGGAGGCTCCGCAGCAATGGCGCGCTGCAAGGCAGGTATAGGAATCAGGATCGGTAGATTCAGGAGAGGTGTACGTGAGATTGATGCGTGCGTACGGACCTGCGGGCGAGGAAGAGCAAGAAGGAACAACTGACGTGGCCGCGGTAAGACTCGCAGCAGCCGGCGCTGCGTCGCACGGCAGTACACGCCATCGCCTTCCACCCCGCCGGTGGGTCAGCGTCCTCTTCCTTGTCAGCGGCGAGGTTGATGCACCGCCACAGCAGCGGCTCCTCCAAGGCTAGCCGCCGCCAGGAGGCACACACGAGCCCAGTTGCTCGGAGGATGTCGTCTTGCGGGATCAGGCTCAGGATGACAAACAGCACGTCACAGGGCAGCGCCGACCAGTCCCTCTGCTCAGCCGAGCAAGGGAGATCAAGCCGGCGGCGGCTGGAGGGCCGATCGCTTGCTGGGGTTCGGATTCTCCTCCTCGACCTTATTCCCATCTTGTTTCTTTAGACCCAGATCGAGAGTCGATCGCGTGCAATGGTTGTGCCGCCAAAATAGAAGAAAGATCTTTCCCCGTGCCCAACAAGAAAACGTAAGGAAAGAAAATAGATATACTGCGTTAGGACGCGATTTTGTCACGTTAGCCTAAACCTATAGCTGCTACGATTCCGCAACTCAGCGAATTGCCACAGAAAGGTCCCTTTAATTTCGAGTTTATTTTGACCCAAACAAACCAAGCTTTCATCAAGAGGGGCATACGGTAGGACGCACGGATCAAGTTTATGGCTAACCTATTTTCTCTTTTCTGGGGAGCTCTGAACCAAGCTGAATCTCACAGTTCACCATTGTTTTTTGCATGACGGCTGATACTACAGCGTAGAGCGTACTAGTACTACCGGTAAAAGAATGTTCAGTTTTGTAGCGTCTATGAACCTTCATTACCAGCCTTCTTCAGATTATTGCGAATTCGTACAACTAGGTTTTATGGGCTAGTTCTTCCCGGCATCCCGCTCCAGTAATTCCACCCGGAAGCTAGTCTAAAAGCTGAAAAGAATGGGGCCTAAGCCTAAATCACGTTTTCCTGCCTGGCGGCGAGATACTTGGCTATTGCCAGGGACTGGCTATTGCAAGCTATCACAGACAGAACTACCTGAGTCTTGTAAGATGGATGTTGCTACAAACGACCATAATTATAAATAACTTTTCTCCACATCAACTACCTAACTACTAAAATAATAATCGGTTCGATTTGAACCATACACCATGAAACCGTCCATATTAGACCGTTTAAGTGGAATCGTAGTGCATACTGTTTTGTGTTACACATGTGTAGAACAAAATGGAGATGTGTAGTATTATTTGTTTCGTGCGGAAAAATGGGCTAGAGATAGACAGATATCCTATCTTTTACAAATGGCCTCTCGGCGCCCTCTTCCCACCCAGCTCGGAGTCCGGGGCCGCCGTCGCCGGGGTCGTCGCTGAGCCCGACATGTGAAGTGCTCGGTTTCCACCACGTTCGTGGGCTCCGTGCACGGTCCCTGCCGTCGGGCCGCCTGTTTCTCGTCCTCGTCATCGCCGGTCCGGCCGGCTGGCATGCTGCCGCCGCCTCCGGCAGCCCCTCTCGCCGGGCTGCCCGCGGGTGGAGCTCTCGAGGCCGTGCCGCTGGCTTCCGCGGCAGGTCCTGGCCTCGACGGCCTCGCCGTCCACGCCCCCCGCCGCCCGCTCCCGGTGTCGGCCTTGCCGTCCACGCCGCTCTCCCTCCGCCCCCACCGGATGCTGCCTCCACCGCCGCCCGAGCTCCCTCGGGATTTCGTCCCCCGTGTGATGCGGCCCCAGCTCCGTTCTGTGGTGGTCGGCGGGCCGGTCCTGCCCAGTCCGACCGGGATGGCCTCCAGCGTCGATGAGGAGCCGGAGCTCGTTGGTTGCGTCATCAGCGTCGATGAGGAGCCGGAACCGGAGCCCGTTGCCTCCGTATGCGTTCCTGCGACCCCGGCATCCCCGCGGAGCGACGTTGATGGCCTTGAGGTTGGTGGGCGGCCTTGGCAGGAGGTCCAGCATCGACAACCCCGGGCCACCGCGCCTTCTGCTCGCCCGCCTGCCGACCGGCCGCGCCGTCAAATTCCTCGGCACCTTCGCGGACTCTGCTTCAAGTGCTTGCAGAAGGGCCACTTCATCGCCGAGTGCACGAACCAGGTTTGCTGCGCCGTTGCTCTCGCTCGGGTCACAAGGAGAAGGAGTGCCACCAGAAGCGGGATTCTGGGCAGCTCCATCAGGTCGGCCAGGCTCCCCCTTGCTCCGCGTCGCTTGCAGCTCACCCGCGCCGCCCTCTGGACCGCTCCTGGGCTTCTGTGGCTGCGCCTACCTCTGCGTACGGGGGGCCTACAGCCGGCGACCAGATATATGTCTGCTAGTCCGGCAGCTCCACAGGCCGGGATGCTGAAATCTTCCTTCGAGGAGCAGGCGATGCTGCTGCGGGCGGAGCTGCGAGGCATGGTCGCGTCGCAGCTTGAGGAGTTGGCCGCTTCGGAGCTCAGGAGGATGGAGGCGGTGCAGGGCTTGTTGGAGAGATTTGGGAGTTTGTTGGAGCGGGCTGAGATTGCTCTAGAGAGGCTCTCTACGCTGCCTCCGCTTGCTGGGATCGGAGGTGGCTGCGCGGACGGTGGTTTCGAGCCCTTTGGTTGCTACTCCCCTCGGAAGACCAATCCGGTGGGAGAGCTCATCCAGGAGCTTGTTGGCATGATGTCAGGATCGTCTGGCAACGAGCGACGCGGCTGCCGCTTGGACCGAGAAGAGATTATGCAGGAGGTGCATGTGGAGCTTCCACAGACAGTGACAGGGGAGGCGATCTCTCGACAGGAGTTGCTCGACGGTGCGTCCTGTGAGGGGGCGCACGTCGACATGGAGGAAGAGGCTGAGAGGGATTATGGGGAGATGCAACAGATGATGTCAAGCATGGTAGACCTGGGAGAGCAGGTGGTGGTGCTGAACGATGAGGAGATTGCTGTTGAGAAGGAGGACGTGCAACAGGTTGAGAAGGACATCGTCACGCCGGTGCAGGCTGGACCAGCTCTATGCCCCTTGTCGGGCTTCCTGGCCCGGATCACGGTGCCACTTGCGGCCAGCGTGTTGGGCATGCCGGCCACGCCGTTAGTCCACGAGATGGAGATGGAGGCACCGTCTGTGTGGAGGAGCGAGAGACTCGCCAAGCTGCACCCGAAAGGCGCCAACATCGTGCAGCTGGCCAAAGAGACCGTGGCGCGCCGTCTCGGCTCGCTGACCGAGGAGGCCCACCCCTCGGGGCGCCAGCAGGAGGACTTCTTGGCCCTGTTAGATGGTACGGGACCCTTCTCGGACCAGGAGGTGGCGGCCATCGACGACCTCTTCCTCGCCATGAACAAGACCAAGAAGAAGAAGACGACAGGGACTAGGTTGGAGCGGCAGATGCCGCCAGGGGAGGCCTAGATGATGAGTGACTGGGCGGCTTTGGTGCAGGAGAAGTTGTCGATGCGGGCTTTCGCCCACACACAAGATCCTGGAGACTAGTTTTTTGTTGGTTTGCATGTAAAGCGATTTTTTCCCTATCTCAAATTCCTGTACATAACACTCTATTCTATCTAATCGGATGACGGATACGACCGTCTTAAACCTCAAAAAAGTCATAATTTTCTCTGCCTTCTGTAGGTCCTAATTTGTAGCATCCCTTGCGTTTAAGATTATTTTCCGTTTCTAGCTTTGGATGCACAAAACCACTAATAACAGGTTGGGTTTAGGTGGTTGTTTTCATTGCAAAACTTTAAAAACAGAAACTGAAATAATATACTACTACCTCCGTCCTGAAATATAAGATGTATCTAGACGTGTTCTATGGGGTGGGTGAGTAGTAGTCGAATGATCTATTTGCGCCGACATAAAAACGCGGTAGCCGGAGATCCTTGATCTTGCACTTCAGAGTCTCACGCAGCGATTGGGTTAGCGGACCCGAGGTGTGACGCGTGGAGCAGCTGGAGGCATGGGCAGTGGTTGACGAGAGCAACCAAACAGGCTTCCTCGATCCAGCCGTCTGCCTGCATGAACTGCTCCAGCAAAGGGAGCTTCTTCGCCACCACCGTCATGAACTTCTTGGTGGACCTGTTTAATCGGCTCGTCATGTGGAGGCTCCGTAGCGATGACGCGCTGCAAGGTGAGAGTGGGTTTTCTATAGTTAGATTCGTGAGAGTTCGTGTCTTCGTGATGAGATCGATGCGTAAGTAAGTACCTGTCGGCGAGGAAGAGCAGGAACTGGCCGGTGACGCGGCCGCGGAAGGACTCGCAGAGGCCAGCGCTGCGCCGCACAGCACTACACGCCATGTCTTTCCACCCTGCAGGTGCAACCCTTTTCTCGTCGTCGGCGGCGGCAAGGTCGATGCGCCGCCAGAGCTGAGGCTCGTCGTGGGCTAGCCGCCGCCAGGAGGCGCACACGAGCCCGACGGCGAGGAGGATGTCGGCCTGCGGAACATGGCTCAGGATGATCAACAACACGTCGTCGGGCAGCGCCGCCCAGTCCCTCTGCTCCGCCGACCAAGGACGATCGTGATGCACGTTCTTGCAGCCGCTGTCAGGCTGGTGGCGGCCGGAGTGCCGGGGCATGGGTGGATCCATCGCTCGGGTTCTGGCTCTTCTCCTCGACGGCCGATCCATCGCTTAGGTTTGTTTCTCAATCTCAGATTGAGCTGACATAGGCCTGCCTCCAAATCTTTATGATCGGTGATGCTTGGGTGATACTACGCCTGGGAGTTGTCGGGCCGGGCTTAAAAAAGCCCGACCTCCAAATGACCAACCCGAGCCCAGCCCGAAGCCCGGAAATACAGAAACTGTAGTAGAAAAAACATGACACCAAAAAAACACCGATTGACTTCTGTTCTTGACCTCTGAGTTCTATTCTATACAAGTCCCACCAAATCGTGTTGAGTTATATACCGTGTACGCAACCAAAACTGTGATAAAAAAATCTAAACTATCCAACTTTACAGTCCAGCACGAGATGGATCTAATACATCATACCAACGACATCACAAGATCTGTTGGATCTGATACCAACAACCGGGATGAGGGCTCACCGATCTGCTTGGTTCACATCCCAAATCCCAAATTAGTAAATAGGAAAACCACATAGGGGTCCTTAATTACAATTATTTGGCGCTCTGCATGGTCGGTCATGTTGTTCAATGTTGTAGATCGTTCCAAGTCACCAAGCGTCGCCGTCGCTCAAACTAGGTTTTATGGGCTAGTTCTTTCCGACACCAGTCATTTCCGCCTGAAAGCTGTCTAAAAGCTGAAAAGAAATCACGTATTCCTGTTTGGCGAGATACACGGCTATTGCAAGCTATCGTGGAACCAACATGAGTACTGTAAGACAAATGATGCTACAAACGACCATAATAATAAATTACTTTTCTCCACATCAACTACCTAACTACTAAGAAAAAACCAGGTTTGATTGAACCAGACACCATGAAAACATCCATATTACACCGTTTAAATAGAATCGTAGTCTACCTTTGCATAGTGTTTTGTGTTACACATGTGTAGAACAAAATGAACATGAGTATGGAATAATATAGTATTATATGACTAGTTTTTCGTGTGGGACAATTGCCTAGACAAAAAGAAAAATTGTCATTATTTTTCTCTTCTTCTTGTAGGCTCCTAATTTGTAGCATCCCATGCGTGTAAGATTATTTTCTGTTAACAAGGTTAGGGTTTCGATGTTTATTTTCATTGTAAAATCTTGAAAACAAGAAGCTGAAATAATATAATACTACCTCCGCCGTGAAATACAAAATGTTTTAGCTTTTTTTCTAATTCGGATGTCACTAAGGTGTTGTAGGCTAAAATATTTTATAATTTGGAACGGAGAGAGTACACATCTTTGGAGAATACTTTAGTCTTTAGGTGAGGAACAAAACATATAAGATTCGTTCATGGCGGCTTCAAAATTCACCAAGCTGAACTTTATTGAAATATGAGTAAAATATGTGTACGATGTACGAGCACGACGACGACTTCAAAATTACAGGCGGATTGTCCAGCCCCCGAGACAAGGATGTCCAGAACGGCTCGTCTTGATGATCATGGTGCGTTTGTTGGCTCGCGGGCTTGTCATCGGGTACATGGGGGTGAGCTAGGGTCAGTTAAGCATGGCCGTGACAACAGAAAAAATTGTTAAGAAATTCCGTTGGTGCAGCTGTTGAGCCGTTGTAGTCGTACGATTGATATGCGGCTTCGGAACGCGGCAGCCGGAGATCCTTGATCCTGCACTCGAGACTCTCACGCAGCGATTCGTCGATCCCACCCCAGGCGCGACAGCCGTCGGCGTGGAGCAGCCGGAGGTGTGGGCAGTGGTCGACAAGAGCGGCCAGCCAGGCTTCGTCGATCAGGCCGTCCGACAGCACGAGCTGCTCCAGCAGAGGGAGCTTCTTCGCCACCGCCGTCAAAACCCTCTCGCTGGACATGTTGAATCGGCTCGTCACGTGGAGGCTCCGCAGCAATGGCGCGCTGCAAGCAGGGAAAACGAAAAACAAGCACGGTGGCCTTTAGAGTGGGTTTTCTCTACTTAGATCGATGAGTGCTACGCGTACGTACCTGTGGGCGAGGAAGAAGAGGAACCTGCCGTTGACCCGGCCGCGGAAGGACTCGCACCGGCCGGCGCTGCGCCGTAGGGCGGCACGCGCCATCGCCTGCCACCTCGCCGGTGCAACCTCGTTCTTGTCGTCGGCGGTGGCGAGATCGATGCGCCGCCAAAGCTCAGGCTCGTCGTGGGCTAGCCGCCGCCACGAGGCGCACACGAGGATGTCGGCATGCGGGACATGGCTCAGGATGATCCGCCACACGTCGCGGGGCACCGCCGCCCAGTCCCTCTGCTCCGCCGAACAAGGAAGATCGTGATGCACGTCCTTGTAGCAGCTGTCAAGGTGATGGCCGCCGGAGTGCCGAGGCGTGGGCGGATCGATCGCTAGGGTGCTGATTCTATTCCTCGACGGCGGATCGATCGCACGGGTTCTGAGTATCCTCCTCGACTTTTTGCCCATCTTGGTGCGTTAGGTTTGTTTCTCCACCCCAGATGGAGACGTCGTGCGCCTGCCTCCAACTTAAATAGAAGGATCTCCGAACTCACGTGTGGCACCAACTTTTAGGAATCCGGGATACATACTGGACCTGGTGACTCGCCAGAGATTTGTAGCTTTAAAAACTTTTTTTTTAAATGAAGGCAAAAGCTTTGCCTTATTAATTAATTAAGAAGAAAGGTGCCCGGCTTATTAGCGGAAGAAACCGGGCGAAAACCATACAACAGACACCAACACGAGCTCACACAACCACAGAGCAACACCGAAGACCAGCAACACCCAAAGCAACAACCTCCCTCTATCTATAACAACCACGAACTGACGACGACTCTAGGGCCACGCATCTGTCGAAGGTTTCTTAGCTATTCCCCTCTTTCTGCTTTTGCCCTTGATAGTAACCGTCTTGAGAGATTTCTCCACCTTTCTGATTAGGTCCTCTAAAGCATTTCCTGCCAAGACGTAAGCAATATCCTTGCCAAATTCAGGACTAGTCGCCTTTAAACTGCCGAGCAAACCGCAAATCTCTTTAGCGAAGAGGGCCTCAGAGTTAGGAGCCATCACGCCTCCACTACCCACATAGGGCGTCGAGGGCATCGCCAAATCCTCAACCGAGCTCAATTCCGTCGGAAGCACAGTAGACAAATCTCCACACGACTCCTGAACCTCAGGAGCCAAGATCTCACCTCTATCCTCGCTCACAGGGGTGGCCGTCGCAACAAATTGCGGCGATAGGCAAGGATTGCCACGAGGAGAGAAACAACCAAACTGAAGTGCTTCTTCAACCACAGACGGCTTCTGCTCAGCGGAGTCAAGCAGAAACAAAGCCTCCCCTGGGTGAGCCCCAGGCCATCAGAACCACATGCCTCCGCCGGCTGCAAAGGACCATCAACGCCTGCCAACAATAACTTGAGAGTTGCCACCTCTTCACGAAGAGGGCGAGATACCTCCTCAACGCGGTCAGCGACCAGCTGACAGAGCTCCAAACGCAACAAGGCAAAGTGGGACTGGAAGATAGAGTCATCGAACTCCCCGCAACACATAGGAGAGGGCCTTGGCTGCACCGCAGGACACTGCGAAGAGTGGCACACAACCTCAGGCAGACTCTGAGGCGACGAGGCTGAGTGGACGCCAAGCGGCTCTGCTGGCAAGGAGCATGAGCGTCCGGAGAATGAGCCCGAGCATCCGGAGAGCGAGAGCGAGCAGCGGGAGAGCGCGCACGGCAGAAACGCTCCCGATGACCAGGACGACGACATCGGATGCATCTGAAGGGCCCTCGACATGTGCTGACCTGGTGGTCACGCTCGAGGCACCGAAAACACCTCCCTCGTGCCCAACGCTTGAAGGCGAGACAACGGTCAAGACCTTCCCGAAGCGAAGGCGATGGTGCGCGGTAGGGACGGCCGCCTGACCCACCTGCACCCAACCTTCCTCATCATCTAGAGTGGCAACAGCAGCAGAGAGGCCACCGCAGGGCTCCGCAATCGCCTCCTCCGAGCCGGGAACAACGCCTTTGATGGAGGTCATCGGCGTTTGAAGAGCCAACTCTTCATCATCATTGCCTTCCTTGACAGAGCTCACCTCCGCACAGACCTTGCCGCCCGAGGCAGCCGGCAGCAGCGACAAGAACCCGAGGCCCTCTATCATCACGGCAGGGTCGGACCCAGGCCCCCATCCGAGGGGGAGCCGAGGCCAAGCAAGGAGGCATCGTAGAAGTGGCCACGGATGTAGTAGGGCAAAGCTAGGGGCGATGGACAGAAGACACGAGGACGAGCTCGTCGACGCAGTTCGAACGCGGAGGCGGCACAGGAACTTCTGCTAGACATGTTGATGCAGCCGGAGGAGGGACGGCGGCAGACGAGGCCGGAGTGGCCGCCAACGCTGTCACGGGTCGGGGCTGTCGTGGGGTAATCACGGCAGATGCCATACGGGGTGGCTTAACTCGGGTGTGAGCCAGGCGACGTAGGATTCACAGAGAGGTTGTACACGCAGTGTTTACCCAGGTTCGGCCCCTCTGTATGAGGTAAAGACCTACTCCTGCTTGTATGTATTTGGATCTGAATGGGGTGTACAATGGTGTGCGCACCAGAGCTTGCGGGTGCTCCGGAGGCTATGGAATGAGATCTCCCCTAGGGTTGCTCCTTGCCGGCTTTATATAGGGAGCCGGCTAGGGTTTACAGGGAATGACGGGTTCTGCTGGCGGCGCTAGCTATCCTGCCTACAAGTGCGGCTTCGTGGAGCGCACTCTTCGGGATACACAATCGCAGACTGATTCGGAGATATCCGCTGCCGCCTCCCCGAGCCGTCATACCGGGATCCTCGGGGACCCGGTATCCTGGAAGATGTACACCGGGTGGGCTTTGGGCCACCCGGCCTTGACGGCCGACTCGGGGTCCTGGGCCTACCCGGTTGGGCATCCCCCCATCATTAGCCCCCGAGTTCGTCAGGGACTCGTTTCGGCTTGGTCTTCGTCTTGCGAATTGCCGGGTCGTGTCGTTGAACGAACTCCTGAAACAGAGAAAAGAAAACAACGGCTCGGAGTGGTGGATTTTGGCTTTTAACGCCCGGTCTAACTCAAGTTTTTGTTTGATGCCGGCTTGTGCCCGTCGGGACGTTTGCCATCCCGACTCGCCTCGGTGCGGGTTGTCTCCTCGCCTTCTCCGTCTGACGTCACGGCATCTTTGACCGTTTGTCCTGTAGTGTTTGTCCGTCTGGCGCCGAGTCGATTGATGGGACTTGACGGCGCATCGACTGCCTCCACCTCGGGATGGAGCAGTGGCAATGATGACGCTTCTTGACCCGCACGCGCCCGATCCATCGATCCACAACGTCGTGACAGAGCGACGTGGCCGAATCTGAGCCGCATTTTTCGGCACGCTCCCGTGGAAACCGAGGCGTCGCGGGAATCGAGGCGTCGTGCGACGTGGCAATAGTGGGCGACGTGGACGACGTGGGCGGCGCCATTTACTGCGGTAACGGCTCCACTCACCGTGCCTATTAAAACGGCAGGGGAGTGCGGCTGGTGAGTTCATCCTCCATTTCTTCTTCGCGCTCGCCGCCACTTTCTCGAGCAGCTCGCGCCTGAGATCTTCGCCGCATCGCCGCCGCAGCCATTGGACACTCTTGCTCCTCCGCCTCTTCTCCGGCCAAGATGGTGGCGCCCAAGAACAAGTGGGAGAGGTCGTCGGTGACGGCGCAGGCGCTGGAGCAAGCCGCCAACGAGGGCTTGTTGCCGCCGGCGTCGGAGCGTCGGTGGCGCATCGCCTCCGCGGATCCTCGCCCGCGGCCGTCGCCGGGCGAGTTCGTCGCCTTCCTCGCATTCCTCGAGCGCGGGCTGGGCTTCCCCACGTCGGAGTTCTTCCGGCGATTCTTGGACTTCTACGGGCTTCAGGTGCATGACCTGACGCCCAACTCGATTCTCCATCTCGCCTGCTTCGTCACCCTGTGCGAGGGCTACTTCGGGTGCGCCCCGTTCTTCCCGCTGTGGCTGTGGATCTTCCACGGCAAACTGGGGAAGGGTGGCGACATGGCGCCCTGCGGCGGCCTCAACTTCCAGGTCCGCGGCGACGTCGACTACCTGGACCTCGGCCTCCCCTCCAAAGTGTATTGGAGGAAGTCGGGCTTCTACATGCGGGAGCCGGCGCCTGACGGCGAGATCGGGATCCCCTGCTTCTCGCCATCGCCGAGCCGCCTCGCAATCTCCAGGAGCTGCCGCGCGACGCCGACTTGCCCATGGTGCGCCGGCTGATGGCGCGGCTTCAGGAGCTGAAGAACGGAGGGCTGACGGGTCTGAACCTCATCGCCACTTGGGTGAAGAGGAAGATCGCACCTCTGCAGCACCGGCCCTCGCTGATCTGCGAGTACAAGGGGACGAAGGACCCGCAGCGCCATGACCCGACATTGTTCGAGTCGGTAGAGCAATTCACGCTGCGGATGAAGCGTGTCACGGTCCATCCGGCCCCGAGTGGATCGTGGGTGGCCTGGAGGCCTACTCCGCCAAGCATCCGGCTCCAGAGGTGAGTCCCTTTGCTTGACGATTCGAAACACTTTCCTTTTCTTGGTCTTTTTATATCGATCCTTCCTGCTTTGTCGAGTCCAGGAGTTTCGATCGCTTGTTGGGTTGCCTCCGATCCGCGGAGACGCTCCCACGGTGCTTGCCGGCCCCAACGACGTCGTCGAGCGCGACTCTGACGACGAAGCCGACAGCGCCACCATGGGCAACGAAGCCGCCTTCTCCTCCCGCCAACCGATCCCCATCCTGTCTGAGGATGAGGAGGAAGGAGAAGAAGGAAGAGAAGAACGCGCCGGGTCCAAGAACCCGGCGCCTGCTGAAGAAGATGATGAAGATGATCAGCCGCTCCGCATCCGGCGGAGGCGTAGGCCTGCGGCTGAGGACGCCGGGCCCAACTCCAAGCGCTCCAAGTCGGCGAACCCGACGCCGCCGCCACCGGAGCGATCGGCTGGGGCTGCCGTGCAGCGCACCGTCGTTGCCGAGCGGAGGCAGAAGGCCTTGCGGGACATCCCTGCGAGGGCTCGCGCCGACTCGCCGCCTGCGCCTCGCTTCCGAGGAGTTCGGACCTCAACTCTTCCACCTGCGGGTGACAGGTCTGCTGCTGATCCTCATCCAAGGTTCCACTGGAAACGCTATCTTGAGTTTGACCCGTGCGAGTGTCGCAGGGCTGAGGACGCGTCCCTCAGTGACATGGAGGACGCGCTGGAGAGCGACTCCCAGCGGGCGGAGCCTGCCGCGCACGTCGCGGAGCCGACCACGAGAGCGCCGAGTCCTCCGCCTTCCACCGGCGGAGGCGACGAAGTTATTGTGCCCCCTCGACCCGAGGGGGCCACTATTGATGACCGTGCCGGCTGGCACAGGGTGCCACGCCTCAGCCGGAGACGGCGCTGGTGGTGACGACGACCCGCGCCACCGACGGCTTCCTCGTCGGGTGGGCTGACTGCCCAGCCCCCGAGCTCCGTCCCGGGTGCATCTGCGCCCGGCCTGACTTCCGAGCCGCCATCCAGACAGCGATGGATGCGCACCAGGTACGTAGAATCCTTCTTGCACCTGTTGCGTCCGTAGCGTATATGTAGCCCCCAAGGCCCGAGTCGCGTTCGTAGAAAGCGGCTTGGGTCTTCATAGTTTTCTGGATGCAAAGTTTGGCGAATAGTGGTCCTTGGTTTGCCAATGTCGATGTAGAGGCAGGCCGGTGGTGGGTGTGTATGCCACTCGGAACGTCCCCGGGTTCCTGACCCGGCGTATTTTTTTTTTTTTGTTGGGGCTAGCCCCCGGGTTAGCAAATGTTGGTGTAGAGGTAACCCGTGGCGTAGCCCCCATGCCTCTTCTTGATTGTTTATTGTTTGTGAACTGCAGGAGCTGTCCTGGCTCCTCGAAGCCGAACAGCAGGAGACCCGCCGCCTGCAGGAGGAGCTGAAGAAGGCGCGCGACGGCTTCATCTCCGTCGCTGAGCACCAGCAACTGCTGGCCGCGCAGGAGAGCCGGCACACGCAGGCGTTTGCCGCGGTGCAGGAATCCTGCGAGCGGCTCAGCAAGCAGAAGGAGGAGGCGGACGCCGCCCTCACCCAGGCGACCAAGGGGTACGGCGAGGACCTCGAGAAGCTCGAGCGCAAATCCGGCGAGGCTGAGCGCGAGATGAAGGAGCTGACCGAGCGGCTTGCCACCCTCGCCGTTGGCATCTGGGGTAAAGATTTCATGCGACCCTTTGCAGTTTGTGCCTACTTGACTTGTGGCCTTGTTGTTGATTTTTGTTTTGTTGAGCAGGCGAGGAGACGGCTGGCCTGACGGCTTCGGAGCATGTCCACCGGCTCGGAGTCTTCGCCCGTGACGTTCACGGCCGGGCCAGCAAGGTCGTCCAGATGCTGTCGCCCAAGGAAGGCGTCCCCGCACCCGTCTGCAAGGTGTTGCGGGTTCTGGAGCTGATGCCCCAGGTGATCACCTGGGTGCGGGAGTCGTCGGCCCGAGCCGGCGCGTGCATTGCCCTCGGGCTTGTGCGAGGCCGGTATAGGCAGACGAACGTGGACAAGATCACGGCCAGCATCCCCACCGATAGCAGCGGCCGGGAGATCGATCTGCAGCCGGTGCTCCAGTACTGCGCCCCTTACGCCTGCCGGGCTGCCAAGATGGTCGACCACGACGACTTCGTCTTCGACGTGGTGCCTGAGGGCAACGACCTTGGCGAGGTGGCGGACAGGGAGCCGGCGTCGGAGTACCTTTTCGAAAGGGCTTCAGCTCTGCCACCGCCGGCTGCGACGAACGAGGCGTCGACGTCTTCTGCTCGGGCGGCTCCTCCGTCTTGAAGTTTGCTCCCCTGCTTTCAAAAGAGGGGTTATTTTGAAGTAGTTAGGGTTTGTCGCCTGCGGGCGAAAAAATATTATGTAATGAAACAAGTATGATATGTGCCGGGTCGCGTTTCAGCGTGCGCCTCTGCGGCTTATTAATGTTTGTTTTGGCACCCCATGCTTGTTTTTTGTGCGCTTTCCGTCACTTTGTTTGTTTTTCGCTTGTTTTGTAAGCTAGTCGATCGTGCGACCTCGCCAAGTGTGCTTCGCGTGATTTTTTCGTGACGCGCGCGGTACCCATGGTGACAAAGTCCGAGTGCGGCTTCATTGTCAAGTTAGGTTTGAACCGGCTGCACTACTTCTTCACTTTGTGCGGGTAGCTGACGACTTGGGAGAAAACAACAATTTTTGTGATTTTGCTTCGTGAGCAGGGGGTCCAGTGGTGAGCCGCGCATCGTGGCATCCGGCTCTCTTTGACAACCCATCAATCATATAACGTGTGAGTAGGAAGAATAAAGACTCGAAAGCATAATTGAATCGAAACGATAGCCCCCGAGCGTGCCGGGTGTGTATCGACTTTATTTCCTTGATTGATTACACAGTATTACAATGGATACTATGTATAATAGGGGCGAAGCAGGCTGATGTTCCATGGACGCTTGGTCTCCTCTTCCGACTTGGAGCTTTTGTTCGGCTCACGCAAGTCGACGAGGTGGTAGGAGCCGTTGCCCATCGCTTTGCTAACGACGAACGGTCCTTCCCATGGTGCCGAGAGCTTGTGCATCCCTTTCGACTTTTGGATGAGCCGAAGAACCAAGTCGCCTTCCTGGAAAGAGCGACTTCTAACCCGGCGGCTGTGGTAGCGGCGCAGGCTTTGCTGATATATCGCCGTCCTGGAGAGTGCGAGTTCGCGAGCTTCTTCCAGGAGGTCGACGCCGACCAGGCGGGCTTCTTCATTTTCTTCCTCGTTGTAGAGGGCGACCCGAGGCGAGTCGTGCTCGAGGTCGGTCGGCATGACGGCTTCCGCCCCGTACACCATGAAGAATGGCGTGTAGCCGGTGGAACGGTTTGGAGTCGTTCTGATGCCCCAGAGTACGGCTGGTAGCTCGTCCAGCCAGCAACCCGGTGTTCGCTCCAGTGGAACTTGAAGTCGCGGCTTGATCCCGGCTAGCACTGTCTGGTTCATTCTTTCCGCCTGCCCGTTTGATTGCGGGTGGGCAACGGACGCCAAGTCGAGACGGATGCCTTTTTGTTTGCAGAAGGCCTTCATCTCTCCTTCGGCAAAATTTGTACCGTTGTCAGTGATGATGCTGTGCGGGTAGCCGAATCGGAAGATGAGCTTCTGGAGGAACTTGGTTGCGGTCTTGCCGTCGAGTTTCTTGATAGGTTCAACTTCGACCCATTTGGTGAACTTGTCGACTGCGACGAGCAAATGTGTCATGCCACCGCGAGCTGTCTTGAACTTGCCCACCATGTCTATTCCCCAGACTGCGAATGGCCATGTCAGAGGGATGGTCTTCAGAGCCGCGGCGGGTAGGTGATCCTGCCGGGCGTACTTCTGGCACCCGATGCACCGACGGACGATGTCGACTGCATCCTGATGAGCAGAGAGCCAGAAAAAACCGTGCCTGAACGCCTTGGCGACCAGGTTGCGAGCGCCGACGTGGTGGCCGCAATCTCCCGAGTGGATCTCATGAAGGATGCGCCTTCCCTCTTCCGGCTCGACGCAGCGGAGGAAAACTCCCGATGTGCTGCGTTTGTAGAGCTCGCTGTTGATGATGGCGTAAGCTGAGGCCCGGCGCACGACTCGCCGTGCTAGGACCTCGTCGGCTGGCAGCTTTTTGGTGGTGAGGAACTCGATGTAGGGTTCCCTCCAGTCGTTTGTTTCTTGGGTTACCGCCACCAGAATTGCATCTGATGATGGCGGGTTGGCGATGTCGACTTCGGCCGGCGGGCGTACCGACGGGTTGTGCAGGTGGTCGAGGAAGACGCCGGGTGGGACTCGGTCCCGCTTAGACCCGAAGCGAGAGAGTGCGTCAGCCGCCTCGTTCTTCCTTCGGTCGACGTGCTCCAGCTCCATGCCGGCGAAGTGGCCGCCGACTTGATCGACGAGCCGGCGGTAAGCCGCCATGTTGGGATCATTTGCATCCCAGGTCCCCATCGTTTGCTGAACGACGAGGTCGGAATCGCCGTAACATTTGATACGGCTAACTCCCATCTCCTTGGCCACGCGTAGGCCATGTAGGAGGGCTTCGTACTCGGCGACGTTGTTAGTGCACGTGAAGTGTATCTGCAGCACATATCGCATCTTGTCGCCTTGGGGAGAAGTGAGGACGACTCCAGCCCCCGAGCCCTCATACATCTTCGACCCGTCAAAGAACAAGGTCCATCTGCCGGCTTCATAGGTTGGAGCCGGCAACTGTGTCTCCATCCAGTCGACGAGGAAGTCGGATAGTGACTGCGACTTGATCGCAGTGCGGGCTGCGTAGCTGAGGCCGAAAGGCTGCAGCTCAGAGGCCCATTTGGCGACGCGCCCAGTTGCCTCTCTATTGCGGATTATTTCAGCTAAGGGAGATGAGCTGACCACCGTCATCGGGTGGCCCATGAAGTAATGTCGCAATTTTCTTGAAGCAAAGAAAACACCATATACAAGTTTTTGGTAGTGCGGGTAACGTTGCTTCGAATCCGTCAGGACTTCGCTGACGTAGTAAACTGGCCGCTGGACCAGTTGCTCGTGGCCTTCCTCCTTGCGCTCGACGACGACCACCGCGCTGACGACTCGGTTGGTCGCAGCGATGTAGAGGAGCATCGGCTCCTTTTCTAGTGGAGATGCGAGGATCGGCGCCTCGGCCAACGTCTTCTTGAGTGCCGTCAAGGCGGCGTCTGCCTCGTCGTTCCAGGTGAACGTGTCCGACTTCTTGAGGAGCCGGTACAAGGGCATGGCCTTCTCGCCGAGTCGTGAGATGAAACGGCTGAGGGCAGCGACACAGCCTGTGAGCCGCTGCACGTCCCGGAGGTTTTCGGCTTCTTCAGAGCTTCGATCGCCTTGATCTTCTCTGGGTTGGCCTCAATGCCTCGCTCGGAGACGATGAAGCCCAGGAGCTTGCCCGCGGGTACGCCGAAGACGCATTTTTCCGGGTTGAGCTTTATCCTGTACTTGCGGAGGTTGGTGAATGTCTCCGTGAGGTCGGCAATCAGGTCTGTCTTCAGCTTGGACTTGACGACGATGTCGTCCACATATGCGTGGACGTTGCGGCCGATCTGCTCGTGCAAACAGTTCTGTATGCACCGCTGGTAAGTCGCTCCGGCATTTTTCAAGCCGAAGGGCATGGAGACGTAACAAAACGCGCCATAGGGCGTGATGAAAGACGTCTTCTCCTGATCTTCGGGCGCCATCTTGATCTGGTGGTACCCGGAGTAGGCGTCGAGGAAGCATAGCGCCTCGCACCCTGCCGTCGAGTCGATCAGCTGATCGATGCGTGGCAATGCGAATGGATCCTTGGGACAGGCTTTGTTCAAGCCGGTGTAGTCGATGCACATCCGCCATGTTCCGTTCTTCTTCAGAACGAGCACCGGGTTGGCAAGCCATTCCGGGTGTATGACTTCGGCGATGAACCCGGCAGCTAGGAGCCGGGCTATTTCTTCGCCAATAGCCTTCTGTCTCTCACCAGTGAAGCGACGCAGGAACTGCTTCACTGGCTTCAGCTTGGGGTCAACGTTGAGCTTGTGCTCTGCGAGCTCCCTCGGGACGCCTGGCATGTCAGATGGTTTCCATGCGAAGATGTCCCGATTCTCACGGAGGAAGTCGCAGAGCGCGCTTTCCTATGCGACGTCCATGTGCGAGCCGATCACCGCCGTCTTGGAGGAGTCGCCCTCGACCAGCGGGATGCGCTTGGTCTCCTGTGCCGACTGGAACTTGTCGCGTGAGTCCAGAGTCGGCTTCTTGACGATGGTCATGTCGTTGGGGTCGACTTGCAGCTTGAGTTGCTCCAGCTGCTCCGTGGCGATGACGGACTCGGCAAAGACGGCGTTGCCCTTTTCGCACTCGATGGCGCGGTCGACGTCGCCGTGTACAGTGATGATGCCGTTCGGACCCGGCAGTTTCATCTTCAGGTAGGCGTAGCAGGGCCTTGCCATGAATTTGGCAAAGGCGGGTCGCCCGAGGATCGCATGGTAGGAACTACGGAAGTTCACCACCTCGAACCAGATCTTCTCGAGCCGGAAGTTCTTGGCGGTGCCGAAGACGACGTCGAGTGCGATTTTGCCTAGCGGGTAGGCCTTCTTTCCCGGGACGATGCCGTGGAAGGTGGTGATGGTGGGTACTAGCTGTTCGTCACGCAATTTCATGCGTTGGAACGTCTCGTAGTAGAGGATGTTGATGCTCGACCCCCGTCCATCAATGTCTTGGTCAAGATGTAGCCCTTGACCTGGGGCGCGACCACCAGAGCGAATTTGCCCGGGTAATCGACGCGGGGCGGGTGGTCTTGACGGCTCCATGTGATCGGCTGCTCTGACCAGTCGAGCCACTGGGGCACGTCTGGCAGAGTCGCGTGGACGGCGCGCCGTATGACCTTCTCCTCCCGCCTGGAATCGAGGCCGACGAAGGTGTGGCCCATGAAGCCGGCAGTGGGAGGCATGCCCTGCTGCTGCTCACCGTCGTCGTCTCCGTCGGGTGCCCGCTTCTTGGCACCGGTCTTGGCCTTGACGATTTCTGCAGTCCAGCTGCACTCGTCAGTGGTGTGGCCGGCTGGCTTGCCGGGTAGGCTATGATACCTACACGGCATGGCCAGATCTCCGTGGCGGTGAGCTTCTTTCGCGGGAAGTTGCCGCGTTGGCTCTTGAAGCCGCGGCCCCCCGCAGCCGTGGCGGCTACAAGCTCGGAGCCGCCGTCACCCTTGCGTTTATGAGCGCTGGAGTGCTTGGCCTTGCTCTTGTTTTTGCCGCCTTTCTTCTCGTCGTCGTCCTCCTCGGAGTCGTCCTTGGTGACGTCGGACTCGGCGTACTTGTGCACGATGGCGAGTAGCTGGCCCATCGTCATGTCACCCTTGTGCGAGCGCCGCAGCTTCTGCTTGAGCGACTCGAAGGTGGTGTTGTCCTCAAGGTGGGAGTGCACCGTGTCGACGCTGAGGTGTTCTGCCGAGTTGATGAGGTCGGCGACTCGGCGATACCACTTTCTAGTGGACTCGCCCTCCTTCTGGACGCAGCGCTTGAGGTCCTCGACCGTGGCCGGGCGCTTGCAGGTCCCCTCGAAGTTGGTGATGAAGAGCCTCTTCAACTCGCCCCAGGAGTTGACGCTGTTCCTGGGGAGGTTGTTGAGCCAAGTGCGAGCCGTTCCCTCAAGCATGAGAGGAAAATAGCGCGCACAACAGAGCGAAGACGCGTTCTGGATGCTCATGGCGGCCAAGTAGTCCTGGACCCAAGTTTCCGGGTTCATGGCAGCGTTGTACTTGGGCGCCTCTCTCGGTCCTTTGAAGCTGCTAGGGAAACGCTCGCCTCTGATGGCGGGTCCAAAGCATCTAGGGCCGACGTCGTCGTCGTCGTTGTTGTTGCGCGTCGCCTCGGCGCGCTTGTCGTTGAGGTGTGGCGTAGATCCGGAGCGGAGTGATTGGAGCGCGCCTGCGCCTGGTTGTTGTTGATGGTGTGCCGGGCGTCGTTGCGGGCGAGCCGAGGCGGGTTGCCTCCAGCCCTCGCGTTGCTCGACACTGCCGGCTCCTCGTGCCGACTGCGTGGTGGCTGTGGGGCAGCGTCACGCCTGGGGGAACCCTTGTTTCCCTGGCTTCGGTGTGGTGCCGAGGCCGTTTTCTCGCTGGGTGGCGATCTGGAGTAGAGCTTGCCGTCAGATTGCGACATGTTCTCCTGCAGCTCCAGCGCCTTGTCCACCAGCTTGCACCCTTGCTCCAATAGGGGTTGTCCTTGACCCGGATCCTCTTGAAGAGAGAGGCGGCTGCAGTCATGCAATCGACTGGGGTGCCGAAAATCACGAGGTCGGCGTCATCGTCGTTCGGAGGAGGCCGTGGCGCCGGAGGCAGCATCGTCGGGCGACGCTGAGGCGGAACTTGACTCGAGCCGTTCCCTCAAGCATGAGAGGGAGGCGGCAGTGTTTACCCAGGTTCGGCCCCTCTGTATGAGGTAAAGACCTACTCCTGCTTGTATGTATTTGGATCTGAATGGGGTGTACAATGGTGTGCGCACCAGAGCTTGCGGGTGCTCCGGAGGCTATGGAATGAGATCTCCCCCTAGGGTTGCTCCTTGCCGGCTTTATATAGGGAGCAGGCTAGGGTTTACAGGGAATGACGGGTTCTGCTGGCGGCGCTAGCTATCCTGCCTACAAGTGCGGCTTCGTGGAGCGCACTCTTCGGGATACACAATCGCAGACTGATTCGGAGATATCCGCTGCCGCCTCCCTGAGCCGTCATACCGGGATCCTCGGGGATCCGGTATCCTGGAAGATGTACACCGGGTGGGCTTTGGGCCACCCGGCCTTGACGGCCGACTCGGGGTGCTGGGCCTACCCGGTTGGGCATCCCCCCATCGGGGGCTGAGAGCTCGATGCAGCGGCGCTGAGCGTCGGGGCTAGAGAGGTTGTCGTCGTAGGCTTGGGGACGAACACTCCACCATTCTCCTTGCGAAACCTCCCAGCTGGGGGCAGCCGCGACGAGCGAGCGGGTGCCGAGGGCGAGCTCATCTTGCCTGAAGAGGCAGGGCGGCGATTTGGCTCGAGGCGGAGCGTGGAGGAGCCGGTGGTGAGCAGGGGAGCTTCCCGGGAGATGGCGCTCGACAGCTCCGACACGCAGGTGGAAGTGCCGGACTGCAGGGTGGGCGGGTCGCCGCCGGAGCTGGGCGTCAGCAGCGCGGCGGGCCAACAACGAAAGGGGCCCGAAGCGGGCACATCCTGACGGCCCTCGAGCTCACGCACGGCTGCCCATGGCGGAGGAGCAGTGGACGCGGGGACGGCGGCAGCTCTGCCGTTGGGGCGAAGCTTGAGGAGAGGCTGGCCACGACAGAGAAAGGACGATGAGGCGATTCCGGATCTGTGCTTAGCCGAGGCTGGTGGAGGGAGATCAGGTCGCCGGCTGCAGCTGCCTACCCCGCGTCGCCATGTCGCGTGAGCTCTCGATTTAGCCTCGTTTTTTTGCTTTAAAAACTTAAATCTAGTAGTACAGCAGAAGACACCACATTGTCTAATATTGCGATATTCGTAAACTGCTAGGCCAATGTTCTGAAAAAAAGGTGAAATTCATTTTGCCTCCGTTGCATATGCACCTGGTATATAAAGAACACATTTTAATATGTTGAAAAATCCAAATAATTTTGCGGATATATAATCACATTTTATGCTCGCAACATTCGTTTCGCGAAAAATTGACATTTTTTGTGACATGTGTAAAAAGGACAAAACAAATCTCGTGAAAAGGCTTATTTTAACCCAATATTTTTTCTTTTTGACACAGGCCAAATAAATGTCGGTTCGTGCACATAGCAATATCTATGCGCAAACATTTTTCACATTTCCAAAAATACGAATGCATTTTAAATACCGGGTGCATATGTATGGCGATGATGGGCCACATATGGGCTCGCTCTCCATCGAGACCAGCCCACGAGCGTCTGCAGCGTCGAGCGAGCCGCTGTCTCCACCACTTGTCGACTCTCTAGTGGTGTAGACCGGGTCGTCGATTGATGCAACGTCTGCATCAAGATCACCTTCATCCCTAACGCGGGGCTCGAGATCCTCTGTGGTTAATGTTGCTGGCCCCACGACCACACACGCGCGCTCCAAAAGTGGTATGTTTAAACCATTCCATAAAACAAGATGTTTTTTTTGTTAAAAGTAAATCGTAGTATAATTTCAAGGACAATGTTGGGCGTCCCCAGGGGATTTGGGGCAAAAATCCCCCAGATTCAGGAGCTGACATGTGTCCATTCCCCCACCCCAGATCCCACAAATGATTATATGAAGCTAAAAATGTTCATTTTTCATAAGAATTTTGTATTAATGTAGCAATGTCCAATTATCTCCCAAAACCTGCAAATGCTTCTATGTAGCAAAAAATTGGTTCGCTTGTAATAATAACTTTGCACTATTGTAGCAAATGTCCAATTCCCTCTCAAACACCGCAAATGCTTCTACGGAGAAAAAAACATTCTGTTCCTAGCAAATTTTTTGTGCTATTGTAGCATCTTTCCAGCGAACTTTTACCGCGGTTGGTAAAAGGCACAACAAAAGATTTGCAACATTCCAGAAACATCAATGTAGCAAAGAAAATAGTATGTAGCAAAAATCAGCCTCGGCTCCGCCCCATGTAGCATCGCCATCCGGCCATGGTAGCATCCGTCGTTGCTTGTAGCAGCACCGCCTGACGCCATTGGAAGTATTTGCCATACCCGTTGGGAGCATTTGTTGTAACCCATGGAAGCACCACCGTCGCGGTGGGCAGCACCCACAGTAGCTGGTTGGAGCACCGCCCGACACCGTTGGGAGCACCCATAGTCGATGGCGGCAGACCACCAAACTGGCGCTCGCAAACGACACCGTCGTCGTAGCAGCCATGGCCACACTCCGTGAAGCCATGTGTCTCCGGCGCAGCACCTCCTTCCGAAAGAGCACCTCCGTCGTGGCCTCCATCTCCCGTTGGTAGCACTACCGGCAGCCGCTGGTAGCAACGCCGCGGTCCGCTGGTGGCATCCGTGACTATCGTTTGTAGCATCGACATACACCACCGACCACCGTTGGTCTCCAGGCGCATGTGCGCGGTGGAGAGGAGGTGAGGCTTGGGCTCTACCACGGGTTGGGGAAGAGAGGGCCATGGATGTAGGGAGGAGAGGACGACGGGATTCGGTGGCCACCATAGCGTAATTGCTCACGGCGCAGAAGGTAGGGAGCTCCACTCGACTATCCTTGATTTCTTTCATCTCGCGGATCCAAAAGTATAGGGATGGGGAGAAGGAAGACACTCGTGGGTGGGGTTGGGGGAGGAGGAGAACGTGAGACCTTCCGTCCCCTCGGCTGTTTCATAATGTTTTCCTAATTTTAGCCAATCTTGGTGTCAAAAATATGATTTGCCAAACTTAATATGCGTTGACTTTGGGAATATTCTGAATTTTTTTACAATTTTAGAAACCGGAGACTCATAAAAAAGTCGTCCCGGAAATTCAAACCTTTCCACGAGCAAGGAAGAGAAGCAGTCCATGCATTTAAAACGTGCTCCAGGCCTTTCCAGCCGGCGTCCGCGTCCGTCTCCGCGGTTGACGGTGCTGAACTCCCCCGGTCGCGTCACATCACATCAACGGCCGCCACCTCGCCAACGCGTACCTACCATTCCTCGTGGCCGTCCGATCGCCCCGCCGAATATCCCTTGGTTCCACGTGCTAGTTCCCGCACCTTCCCCGAAAAGGTAGGAGAATTTTACGTAAAACACCCCAATACTATCGCGTATCATCAGTAAGGTCCCTCGGACGCTGCGTCGCTCACGTGGCGAGGACTGGTGTGAGAATATCAGTTTCGGTGCGAATGTCCGGTGAAGGTGGAAAGGAGGGAAGCCAGCTTATTGAAACCCTTTTTCGGCTCCGGTTAGGAGGGAGGAGAGAGAAGGGCCGGAGCGGAGCACGCGTTCTTCGCCTCTCTCCCTCTCTCACCTTCACGGGAGGCGGAGCGAGGGCGAAGCGGAGGATTGGATTTGGGGAGGCTAATCGAGTAGGGATTCCGACGGGGAGGCGTTGCTTGGTAGCCTCTCCATCTCCGCCAAATTTCTGGGTCCGGGGGCCTGGGCTGGCCGCTGCAGGTTGGTCCTTGATCCCGCGCCCGAATCCGCTGGGATCACGCGCGCGCGGATCCTAGGCCGGCCCTCGCGTCCCCTGCGTGCTCCGGCGCGCGGAGTTCTCTCTGATCCGCCGGCGCGGACCGGACAGGTGTGGTGAATTTTTGTTAGCTTTCCTTATTTGGTAGTATTTTTTTTTTGCGAATGTGAGTTGTTCGAGCGACAAATTTTGATAGTTTGAGTGAGAGGGGTAAGGGGGGAATCCTTGTAGGGCTAGACCGCCGCTCAGCAGATTTTACTATGGCTAGCTTGGGATTATTTGCACATTGATTTGTGCTTTTGCTGCGCTAATTGCCCGCCCCAGGTGGGAATCTGATTGCATCGGCACTGTCACGTTCATGGCCTTATGTATATGTGTGCTTGCAATCATGGGGCATTTTCTGTTGATGTGATAGTTATGTGAACAAACGTGAATACCACCACTTGCGACTGCCTGTTTTTCTTATATGGTTGGCATGAGACTAACTTGAAGATGTTCCACATCACAAGTGTAAACAAATGTGTGTTCTCATGTTCTGCAATGCTGGTCCAATCACCATGAACACAGTAACACCCGTAGAGTTGATGAAGAGTAACTCATTTCTTAGATCTGTTTTTAACGGCTGGTGTTGCTACATGGCTAATTCAGTTACTTTTGCTCTCGTTGACAGATCACTATATTAAT
The DNA here is from genome assembly GCA_947311845.1 of Poa pratensis. Classification (NCBI taxonomy): domain Eukaryota; kingdom Viridiplantae; phylum Streptophyta; class Magnoliopsida; order Poales; family Poaceae; genus Poa; species Poa pratensis. The sequence goes on along the minus strand of CAMZMU010000069.1, from coordinate 10,339,577 downwards.
TATCCTCGCCATACATTCACAAGCTTGCTAGAAGGATTTCCTATATATTCATTTAAGTATGAAGCCTGATCGGTTAGTTTTCGCCAATCTTGGTCATGGTGGGGTATGCATGCACAAGTTCCCGCCAGACTTCCCGATGTCTCATGATCTTGGGTTGAGCATGGTCACACATCTTGGAAGAGTTTTGGGGAGTTCCTTGCAACAACGCAGGCAGATCTGTTCTTTAGGAAACATCAAGGTTAAGGAAGGATTCACTTGCCTCAGGAAGTTTGCCAGAGCTTTCTTCTGCTGGTTCTCTAGAGCGTATGATCCAAAGAGTTTCCATGGGTTTTCGCATATACAGCAAGTGACCTCCCGCATGCAAAATTTGGTGAGATTACAGTTTGGTTCTCTGAAAGAAGAGCATGCTGTACAAATGCTTTTAGCTAGGCTTGCACAGGCAACACTTGGACGACTGTGGAATGATATTGAGCAGCAGCATGCCAGCTATCTTCTTACTCTAGCTGGTTTTGCTACCATCGTGCCACCATTTGAAAATATGTAAGTCCCAGTATATAAATTATTTTCCTTTCACGCGCTTTATTTCCCTTCTATATATCTTGCTATTTTTCTTTCAAGTTATATCTTATTGACTATTCATTACATTGTATATTTGTATGAATGGACTAGATCTGCGAAGATGCTTGCACAGTCGATGGCGTTTGGAAATATTGATGATTATATCAACAGGCCAGCGGATCAGCCTTGTTTTGACGGGAAACGCCTAAGTTGTTCTGCTGTTGCTGTGCCAAGCACGATATTTCAAGAAGATGCAGTTGAGCCAAAAACTGGAATCAAGTTCCCTGCATTCCTTGAAGATTATTCCTCTCCAGCTACAACGGTATACCCCCTTATTTCTTAGGAGCTTCCTATGTCACACTGCAGGCTAGTTTCTTTATTGCAGAGTTAACAGTGGACATAAGTATATTGAATAAGTATTATTTTGAATTGATATGTATCCAAGACACTTTATATGCTCCAATTGTTCTGCCGATGGGTTGATGTGACAGTTCATTGATTTCTAATGCCCTACTCGATTTTCTATATCATTTCGTCCTGCCTTGTTTTGTTGATGACTTCCATGTAACAGTTCACAGTTCATTGACAACTAAATTTTCAGGTCCTTGTTGGGATGGGTTTCAAAGGCATGAAAATAATGCGAGTCAAAAATTTGAACCTGTACGCTTTTGGTTTATGTGAGTAAAATACTAAAAATATATCTTTTTCTTCTGTTATTTGCCAGAGAAAAAATGTTTATCCAGTATTCCTCCGTTTGTTGCTGATGCCATGTCCTTGTAGATGTGCAACCCAATTCTATTTGTGAGAAACTGGGTCCTAAGTATGCTTCAGTTCCAACCACTAAATTGAAGGATGACCCAGATTTCTATAATGATCTTCTGAGGTATGCTCTCCGTTGATATTCACTGTCACATTCATACATTTTCTGAAGTGCAAAAGCTTAGTATAAACTAAGGTGGAGTCATAAATTGAGTTATTTTTCTGAGCATGGTTAGGGTTTATAAGGACTCTTTGAGCTATATATATATGTTATTGCGGCAGTTTGTTTTCTGTCATTACTGATATTGCTGTCAGCTGGTATCTTCTTGTCACGATTTCTGTTGTATGTGCTCATCTCAGTATTTGTGTGCATAATTAGTAGATGGCACACATGTCCATAGATGACTAGGTCTACAGAGTCCACATTTAGTGCTTCTGAAAGTTATCTACTCCTTGAATATTTTGTGGAATTGTGATATGCAGCTTAATACTTCTCATACATTATATCTTCCTCTGGTTAATTCGGTGATAATAACATTGTGTTATTTTCCAGGGAAAACCTTCATATCAGAGTTAGGTTGGTAGTTAACTACAACGGCCTTAGCATCGGTGCCGTAAGAGAGTAAGTATTATGATTTTATTGTGCGCAAGAAGTTCTTTACACATCTGTATTCTCTTAAAAATAACCTGCCATCTACCCCCTGACTGAACTAGCATCTTTTTAATGCTTTGCAGTGTATTCGAGCAGTCACTTGGCCTGCGTTTGCAGAAGGTACTTGTTGCTTCAGCTGCTTTGTTACTTCTTTTGCTAGTCCTGTAGATTTACCGGGGATTTTGCATTTTATTTGTTCGACAGATGAATCCAAACACTGATTATCGTTGCTTGAAGACCTTTGGTTCTTACTTCACCGAAGATATTCCAATACCTGTTGTAAGATATGCCAACACAGCATGTTGTGGTCTGTAAATTCCAGACTTGAGTTACTAAAATGTCGATGTAATTGCAGGGCACAAAGATTGACTTCTGCCAAACATCTGATGGCCAGCTAATAACGGAGAGTAAGTACCTTAGGCTGTAGTTGAATAAATAAATTCGTTTCGAGATGTCCTCGACGTAATACTGGGTGGATCTTGACAAGAGTATTTCCTTGCAGTTGACGGCAGGCAAATCAGTGCTGTTCGGAGCAAAGACCTTTGCAGTAAGTACATGTTTCCCAGTCAGTACTTTTGAAAGAAAGATACTCCACTTGGATCGACATTCACATTTTCCATATCAAGATCCAACTTCATAGGTTTGTAAATTCTAACTGAGTCATGTTTGCTGATGAGCAGGGGCTTTCTTTGACATGTACATTGGCGATTCACCCGTCTCGCTAGAGGCCAAGAAAGCCGTCGCCCAGAACGTTGCTGGGCTCATGGGGAGATGTCTATGAAAGAGGGCCGATCAGAGAATTATTTCATTCTTCTTCTATTGCAGCATGTGGATAGGAAACTATGCGAGGATCGTCGGATGTACATATGGTGAGAGATGTGTAACCTGTATGTAACTGTAAAGAGGAGAGGGCGATGTTGTGTTGTTGTAAGCACACATGGTAGATGAGCATCTGCCTGCTGTGCAAGGGCCTCCATTCTTTCTTTTTTTCACCAACTGGATGGGCCTATTGCCATTTTGTAGATGAGGAATTGAGGATGCTTCTCCCATGAAAAGGAAATACACAATACAACCCTGCATGCAAATCTTCTCGTTGGGTCGTTTTGGTGTGCTTGTCTCCTCTGCTCGGTTCAGTTTCCATTGTCAGAATCAAAAGTGCTCTGCTCTGCGCCAAATTAACCAGGGCCACGAGCAGCCAGTGCATGGATGATGGATCCACCTTCTTTTTTAGAGGATTCTACTTCGCTTCGATTCTCTTGTTAGTACTCCCTCGATTTTTTAATATAAGATGTTTTAGCTTTTGTCCACATACACATGCACACAAATGTATGTAGACATATTTTTGTGTGCATGTTCACTTATTTTAGTGTGCATATAAACAACATGTGTACCACCTAAAACATCTTATATTAAAAAAAGGAGTAAGTACTATCTAGTAGTGTACTTGGGTCAGCTTGCGGCAACAATACAACCGGTTCGCTTGTTCGTCAGCATCAACAGGATATATACACGTCATGGGACAGATGACAGATCAAGGATTAATGATAACGACAATGTCTTCGACGTCCATGAATCTGGGAGCAATGTTAGCTCACATATCACTTGATTGTAAGCAACACCGGCATGTGATGGATCGATGTGCTTCGTGTACACCTCCAGCGAGGTCGCCGTGATTAAAGAAGCACCTGGTATTCATTGATCTCACCATCTGTCAGGCAGCAGCGACGTGATCCCGTCATTACTTGTTCTTTTTTGGTTGGGGGAGCCGTTTTAATTCTCAAATCAGTTTGTCTTTTTTTTTTCTTCCAGAAATAACAGATACTCCTTCCGTTCCTAAATATAAGATGTTTTAGGTTTTGTCCACATTCACATGTACACAAGTGTATCTAGACACATTTTATGTGTATGTTCACTCACTTTAGTGTGTATGTGGACAACATGTGCAACACCTAAAACATCTTATATTTAGGAACGGAGGGAGTACCACGTAGACTCACAGACATACGACAGCATAAACGCACTCACACGGTCACGGTGTCTATTGGGTTTGACAAATATTCTACATGTCCCAACAACGTATAAAGTTTTTTGGGGAGTTCACGGCCAGGCACTCTACTTCGCGGCATCAGGCCAAGGATGAACCACAGACCGTACGAAGTATCTTGGAAAGAAGATAGCGTCAACCGACCGGAGGTGATGTATTGGCGCATAGGATGAGAACCAACCTGTGGTTGGATGGCTAGGAGGATGGTTGTACCCTAGTCTAGTAAAGTTCAAACCTCAGATTTGATACTGGTGTTTCTCATTTAGTCGGAATATTCTTCTGTGTGAGACGACGTTCCCGTCGATAGCGAGGCGCTCGTGGTGACTTCGTCAATCTCAAGATCTGATATGTCGGCTCAGTCTATCGGAGGTGCTCACAGGGGTAGGGTGTGCGTGTGTGCGTTCATATTGGTGAGTGTATGCGCGTGTATATGAGCGTCTGCATTGTACTGTGTTTCGCAAAATAATATTGGCGGATAGGACTAGATGGTCGTATTTATGAAAAATACATTTTGAAATGTTTAAAAAATCAACAAAAAAGATCGGTTGTTTGTCGGATATTTAATATTCACGCACTAAGCTTTGCAAAAGAAAGACATGTTTTGTGCATTGTTGTGTTAAAAAGACAAAATTCGTTGCTCCAAAATGATTTTTATGAGATTTTTTTTGTCATTTAACATAAGCAAAAAATGTCTTTTTCCATGAAACTTTCAGTGGGGACATAAACTGTTCGGAAGTACACGTGAATTTTTTAAAATTTTATTTTGACATTTTAAAATATATTTGTTAGGTTGCGGGAGCAATATACTCGTACGACCCAAAATTGCTTTACCCAACCAACATGACCAGTGAGTAGAAACTAACATTACCGATATCGTAAGAGATTCTCCTTTTCTTTCTTGCTTATCACCCGTGTCGCGCACTATTCCTAGTCGTCTTTCCTCTTTGTTTCGCAATGTAGTTTGCCAAAACAAAAAATGGAGAGTTTCCAAGGATCAAAGAAAGAAAAAACTATTAAAAACAGTTGTGTTTATCAGGAATAAACTATGAAACCGAGCCTTCGTGTCCTAGACGCCACCTCCAGATCCATTCCTAGTTCTCCTCACTGCTCTAATGCCGTGAGGCGGAGGGGAGATGATTTTTGTCTCTTCATCTAATGTACGAAGAATTTTTTTGTTTGGTTTTGGTGTCGCGGAGACGGTGTTCTCTCGAATAGAAGTCCTCCTGCTCTAGTCACATCTTGGTGGAATCTGATGTCCGTTGTTGAGGGGGTTGAGAGTTTTTATCCCAATGGTCTTCACTAACAACGGGTTAGTTCTTTTTTTTTTTACAGGAAAAAGTGAACTTTATTAATCTGTTGCAGCAAGATCGCTGGCAACAACATGAGATACAAAATCTGGTACATCATCATGCCAAAGCATAACAACGGGTTAGTTCTTGGTGGCATGGCTCAATGGTCAGCGTGGGCGACATTGTCATCTTCAACAACCCTTTTTTCGAACCTTTGCGAGGAAGATCGTAGGCCTGGTGTGGCGACGCTAGTGTCGCTGCCTGGCTAGATTGGGGAGCTTCCGTCATACACGAGGGTGTATTATTGTCGTGACTCCACGAGATTTCTCGGCGTAGGTGACTTTGTCATCTTCATTAGCTACATGTCTTCGCAGGTGCTGGGGTGGGTGACTTCATCAAAGCTGTACATCGCGAGTTCGTTAGCGGCTTCCGCAAGAATTTTGAGGTTTATGATCCTTTTACATTTTCCTCTCATTTTCGGGTTTTTCCAATGTCTCATGGTTCAGATATGTCATAACCTGGTTGCAAAAACCGGGTTTTAGAAAAGACGCGAGATTTGAGAACGGATATTTGACTCCTGAGGTCCAATGATCTTTTTATTTGAAAACAAAAAAATATAGAGGAAATTCCAAGAATACCATCAAACGATTACCTCGTTCCGAGAATGCCATCAAAATAGTGGTCATTGTAAGAATACCATCAAACGATTATGGTCGTTCCGAAAAGACCAGTTCCGTTAGTTGACCACTAGTTGACCGTTAAATCTCATGTGGAAAGACTATTATGTCCTTATTGTATAGTTTTAAGATTTTGATTAAACAACAGCATTTTACCGAAAATCACGTATACAATCACTGAAAATGAATTAATTAGCTGCGGCAGGTGCTATGATTTTTGCTGGCCCGGGTCAAGGATTCATGCTTCCTCCGTGACTTCTTGCTGCTGTAGATGAGCCCTCCCAGAGCCAAGGGGAAGGCAAATTCGCGGTTTTTGGTGGCTGCCCCAAAACTTATGGTTTTCACTCTTTATATAGGTCAGGACGTTTTTTCTTGTCCCTCCAATCAATACCCCTTGGATCCAAAGGATATTGAGCCCCTATAGAACCTTCCTAGGGCTCTCAGCCCCAATGTGTCGGTCGAGTCTTGGCCGAATTCATCAAGTTAGAAAAGAGTTAGACTAAATCTCTTCACCAACTTTCGGAATCCATAATCAGATCTAGGCCTTCGGTGAAATTGACATATTTGCTTCATCTCAACTCCGATTTGAACTAATTTTTAATTTATATTTATCTTTGGAAATTCCCCACAACTTTCATGACTAACATTTTGTCGTTCGACGTCGTCTTCATGCTGTCACGTGACGATCTCTGAAATTTCTTGAGGGACAGATTTCAGGAAAGTCACAATTTCACCACAAAGAAGTCTTCTTTTGCATTTTTTTTTTGCTATTTTCCAAGTAATTTCTACACCTCAAAGTGTAAAACAAGAACTTGGTGCACTTTTACAATTATTAATAGGTTAGTCCAAATAAATAAACTAAATATTAAACAAAAATCATAATAAACTACAAAGTTTGCCGATTTGTTTGTACATGTATCACAGTTTTATTCTTGTCCAATATCAAGGAAGAAATGCTCAAGGTAAGCCACTTACAAACACAACCCAAAAGCATGATTCACGTCTTTTCATCCATATGTCCCTTTAATTTTCCAAGAAGATTGCCATCTGATTCGCTCAAAGAAATTTTTTTTTTTGCGACTCATATCCTTATTTTCTCTTATAAAAATGTTACTCTAAGATGAGATAATCGGGTAAAAGTAATTAATGCACTACGCTTGTATTCGTATTGATAGAGTTAGGGAGAGGAGGAGAAGATGATGAGAAAGAAGGAAACAAACGTAGAGCTAATGAAGGATATTGGGTGCCCTATACCTTGGCATTGATGGCCAGAATGAAGATACGAAGTGTACAAATAATCTCTTTTCGCTTTGTTTTATGAATCAATCTTTAATTTTGGTTTCTCAAAGTATAGCCCAGAATTAAAAAAAATGAGAATTGAGGAGCTAACTTTTGCAGTTACAACTTGAGAGTAGATAACAATTAGTTGGAGTTGATATATTTTCTTGCCTCATGCAGAGATGGTTGTAAGTCGCGAACTTATACTGCTGCTAGGATGTCTTATTAATCTTTGTGGTGATCTCAGCCAGCGCGGAATTGAAACCACGCCTCAAGTGGCAACACCGAGAATTTCATCTTAGAAGTGGCATGATTTCTCGTGTCTAAAAAATTATCCCTATCTAAGTGTGCACAGTGAAGGTGTGCTCGCAGGTGTGCTGGTAACATATGTCACCTTCATTCTCGTCTCGCCAAGGCCAATAGGTCATCGGCTGGCGGTTGCTAGAGAGTGGGTAACAACCGGTGGCGGACCGGGAGGGTGGACAGGGTGGGCCGCGCATCCTGAGATTTTTCGTTGGTCCATATACCATGAAAATAAATAAAAGTGGACCACCCTGGTTAGAACACCTGGGTCTACCCACGTATGAAATTTGTAGCGGTGTTACCTGCGGAGTTTCTCCATCGCGTTCATCTGGCTTGGCCGAGGATATCCACGGTGATGTTTTCAATAAACTCCTCGCTTCCCATGACAAGACTCTCCTGATGAGCCTCATCATTTTATTTCATTGGCGATTACTGTTTGGCTTGCTAGACAATTTCGACCACACAAAAGTAATGGCATTGGTTCTCTTTGTACTCTAGCCGTTTCTGTAAATATTTTTACTTGATCATACACTAGGAACGACTATTGAAATATCATCTTGCTAGATACTAGTCTTTACATACTTTATCTTTAAAACGTATAGACTATATAGATTATGCATTATAGACAACATAAATTACAATTTAATATTTTTCAATGATTTTAAAAAACATAAACACACCAATTAATATTTAATAATATTTACAATTATGTGTTAAAAATATGGTAACGAATATATAATTATATTTGTAATACTGTAACATGCTAAAAGTAAGATGTAGATTGGTACAAAAGTTTAGTATAAATTGTATTTATTTTTATTCCTTCCATCGCGTTCATCTGGCTAGGACGAGGATACCCACGGTGATGTTTTCAACAGACTCCTCGCTTCCCATGATGAGACTCTCCTGATGAGCCTCGCATCATTTTATTTTCATTGGCGATTACTGTTTGGCCTGCTAGACAATTTTGACCACACAAAAGTAGTGCCATTGGTTCTCTTTGTATTGTAGAAGTTTCTGCAAATATTCTAACTTAATCATACACTAGGAACTACTATTGAATTATCATCTTGCTAGATAGTAGTCTTTACATACTTTATCGTAAAAACGTATAGACTATATAGATTATGCATTATAGACAATATTTTTTAACAGACTTTTTCATAAAGTACAAATTAAGATTTTTCAATGATTTTAAAAAACATAAACACAACAATTAATATTTAATAATATTTACAATTGTGTGTCTAAAATATGCTAACAAATATATAATTATAGTTGTAATACTGTAACATGCTAAAAATAAGATGTAGATAAGTACAAAAGTTTAGTATAAATTGTATTTATTTTAATTCCGAGCGAGCTCAAATTTAGCAAAAAGTTGTTGGCGAAAAATACATAATTTCCCTTCACTCGCTATTAGACGTGGTTGCCTTCCTAGGATAATAACAAGTGCAAAGGTCACAATATGGATTCAGTGTGCTCTTGCAAGTTCAAGTAGTTATTCCTAATTTGTTAGAGACACAATATTCCTGATGTTGAATAATGGATAGTTTGTTTGTCAGTGATTTCAATGAATATATGTTGAATTATGCGAAGGGGACATTTTAGTTTTTTAATACTATCTATGTGGTCATGTTTTATATATACGTGAGTATTACTACGAGAAAAAACTTAAAAGATCTTAGCAACGCAGAAGCATTTAGCTAGTTCAAATAGTTTCCTTGACCATTATTAAATTTAGAAAGCAAAAAAAGTTCAACGCACCACAATGCGCAACACTTAGAGATACATTTTTTTCTTTTTGAAACGTTTTTATGTAATTTTGGTATTTGCTTAAATAATTGGCAAGTTTTTTCCTCTAAGTTAACGATCAACTGGCGGTCAACTGACAGGAGTGGCATTTTCAGAACGACGACACTCGTTTGATAGCATTCTCAGAACGACGGCTAGTTTGATGGCATTTTCCGAACGTGGCAATTGTTTGATGGCATTCTCGGAATTTTCTCAAAATTATATCTACAAGTTCTTACAAAATATGGATGTAGTCAACGATATACTCTACAAATGTGCAAAATCTCAATTTGAAATACTTTGTATTTTAAAATACACAGAATTAAAAAGGTATAGATCTAAGCACATTTTCCAAAGTACAAAAAATATCAGATTCTTTATAAAAAATTGTAGCCAAAAATTAAAATTTAGTGATGCGATTTTGCATACCTAGTTACTCCATCGAGAACTTTTACTCAAAATAATTTAAAAGTTGTAAATATGATTTTTGAAAATTTTAAATAAAGTGAAAGAGAGACAAAGAGATTTTGAATTTAAAAAAGAGACAAGAAGAATACAAACGGCCAGGACCAATCAATTCAGAAGGGTAGGAGGATGCCGGGAACCCAGACCCCTCCTCTCCCCAACAACCCGTTGCGAAGCCAAAGCAAGAACCACGCGACGCGACTCGCTCGACGCCCCGGCCCCGGCTTCTCTCCTAGTACGCTAGCAGGCTAGCACGCTCGCTCGAGCGTGAGGCGCTGCTAGCGGTGGATGCGAGTGGGGAGAGCAATGCCGATCGCGCTGGAGAGCGGCGCCCGGTTCGGCCGCGGGGTGCCGCCGCCGGCGTCCTCTTCGGCCGGGCGGGGCAGCGACAGCCGGGCGGAGGAGGTGCACCTAGAGGAGGCGGAGGAGGGCGACGGGGAGGTGCAGAGCTCGCTCAGGGGCCCCTTCGACACCATGGACGCGCTCCAGGACGCCCTGCCCCGCAGGTCAGTGCCCCCAATCTGCCGCAAAGGTCGCGCCTTTGTCGGGCAGTTCCGCCTGCCGAAATCTTGGTTCCGCAGCTTCACTTTTGGGGATTCGTTTAATATATCTCTACATTCCCTGTCTCGTTCCGTGAGTATAGAACTATAATAGATGGAATGTCGTTTCTTGATCTGCTGAAATCTATTGAATTTCGATTTTTTCATTTGATGCTATGGAGTAATGCAGGTGCACAAGTTTGTTTAGTTATCCAGCAGTGTTCGCCATTCAGATGGAATTTCGGGGTGATCGAGTGATGCAGTGGAATAAGCTTTTGATAATACGGGGGTTGTTCTGTTATGAAATTTGGGGATTTCTTGGGTGAAATGTGCACTGTTATATGCCTAAAATAGCAATGTGCAGTTTGACTATATAGAGGAACTGGCAATAATACATTGTTTTACAAAGTTCAGCTCTTCATCGATTTGGCCGGTGGAAGGGTTGTGTCATGTGGTCATCTGTGTCCCACCGTCTACCGACTAATTTTGGCGTTTGAGCATCATTCAATAAAAATGTGTTGTTGGCAGTTAGTAGTCACAATATTTGGTGCCAAAAAGATGATGCGGTCGCGAAGCTTGAACATTTGGTCAAGATTTTTGTTTAGTTCTTAGTTCTGTCAGGTGCTGTTTTATAAGCATTCTATGGTTTTCTTTGCATTGACCTAGAGGACACGTCATAAAAAAAAGTCCAGCAGAGGGAGGAACCCCTGCGGAATTATATTAAGAAGAAACCGCAGGCACATGCCAGGCATAATAACCAAACTTGCCATAAACGCCCAAGTGTCCAAAACTTCTGTTGCTTGTGGTATCCTAAATATGACACTAGGATGAACTGTTAGCATTTTGATTGTTCTGTCTGAGTCAATATCGTACTCTGTAGCTCTCAATAAGATATCTTTAGAACACTGCATAAATAAAGTTCTTTGTTCATACATAAATATGAAAAAAATTCCAAACTATCTATCAGAAATTCAGCATGTTCTATTCTAGATATGTATACTGTCAAGTTTATTTCGTAAAAGAATACAAATTATGGTCACTGCAGCTGCACATGATCTCTGCTAGTTAGAGCTATTATTCAGGAACCTTGCTTGAGGTTTTTCTTTAATGTGTAAATCTGCAGTTCTAGCTATTGTTTCTTTTTGAAGGACTTCTAGCTATTGTTTCAGTAGTATTTTTATATGATCTTATTATGCAGACATGTTCCAGGAAACATGTAGCCTTCTAAAATTAAATCAAAATTAAGACCCAAGTTTGCTAGCAAATTTGGAATACTCTCATAGGCTTTCCCCTTTACTCGTCTACTCCCTGACGGCGGTCTGACTCTCCTCCCTCCCTTAGTTTGTACTAGGGATATTAGCGCGGCAACGCCGCGCCCGTTTGATGAATTTCAAATATGTTTGTAAAAAAAATCGGAATGTGAATATTATTTGAATTTGGGAAAGTTTGCGCTTAAAGGAATGGTGAGATTTCGAAAATGGTTTGTATTGGAATGTATTCAAATTTGTATTGTTTTAATGTGTACAAAATGATCAGATTTGGAAGATATTTTAAATTTTGAAATATGTAAATGTGTTTTTTGAGTTGAAATTTTCAAATAGATTTTAGAAAGTGAGCAATTTGGAATTTATTCGAATTTGAATTCTTTTAGTGTTTACCAAATGAGCAGGTTTGAAAGTCATATGACAATCTGGAATATTCAAATTAGTAATTTGAGCTGGAATGCTAAAATATGTTTGTTTTTCCCATATAGTTGTGCAAATATAGGCTAATTTGAGTTATTCAATTTTATTTGTTTGTTGTGAAAAATAGTTAACATTTTTTCCCTTAGCATTTTAATATATATTTTTTATTTTTGTTGGTGGGTGTTTATAGTATTTTTTCCCTGTTTTTTGTTGTTTTTTATTTTTTTGGGGGAAAAGAAAAATGCAGGTCGGGTTCGGGAACTTAGTGCGGCAGATGCCGCGTTCCGGGTGGTAAAATTTAAAGTTAGGAATGTCCGTATTCAAAAGCTGTTTAGATTTAAGTATATTGGATTTTCTAGAAAAGGTTTGCAGCTGTAAGTTGTTTAAATTTCAGAAATTGTTAGAATTGAGAAGTTATCCATTTTTGAATTATTTTCATGTTTATTGTACGATCAGTTTTGGAAGGCATTCAAAATTTTAAAATATTTAAATATGGGATTTGGTCGTATGACATAAATGGCGATCGTTTTTCTTATGGTTATGTTGATATGTTTGTTTTCTTTTCGTCTATTAAATGCTTAGGATTTGAAATGCACTTGAAATTTTAAAATATTGAAATTTGGAACTTGATCATATGCCATAAATAGTCGACGTTTATTTTTGTGGGCATGTTGGTATATTTGTTATATTTGTTCTAACGGATAGATTCAAAGTTATTGTTATAGTTAACATTTCACATTTCTTTTATCTTTTTCTTTTGGTCAAATAATACCCTTAATATTTGTGTGTTTTTTTGAGAGATGACTTCGTTTTTATAAATTACCGTCGTGTCATTGTGAGAAATAGTTGTTTTGATTAAGTTTTAAATCGAAATTATATTTTACGGGTCCAATGTAAAATATATTTGGGAACGATTCGAATAATGTATTTGGAAAAAGCTGATAGAATATATGTGTACTGAATTAGAATTTTTTTGTTTTGAGTATTCGCGAATAGTCAGTAGTTTGAAATGTTTTTTCCATAAGCTCCACAATTTATAAAAAAAAGTCATAAGCTCCATAACTTATATAGAAAGTTATATTAATTGTTGTATTTTTTAAAAAAAAACTTACAACAATATTTTAGTTTGTATGTGTGTGGGGGGGGGGGGGGGGGATATCTGTTGTTAGAAAATCCAACAAATATTGTTTGGAATCTATTTTGGAAACAATTGAAATTTGCGAATATTTTTTTATTGGGGAGGAAGAAGTATTTGGGGTTTTTTTTGTGTATTTTTGTATGTATGGTTTGCAGTATTTTAATTTGTAAATTATAAGGTTTTAGTTGTTGTGAAATTTTGAAATCTATGCTGGAACTTAGAAAGAAATTGCATATTTTGAAGAGAATGTTTTTTTTTGGGAAATATTTTTTTGTGTTTTTTTTATACGTGCTTTGCATTGTTGAAATTCATAAAATTGATGATTTTAACTTTGTGAATTGTTGAATTATATTTTCAAACTTACAAAAAAATTGTTCGTTTTTTTTGTGTTCATTTATATGTATGGTTTTTGCGTTATCGTAATTAGTAAGTTTTTAATCTTTTTTCCAATATATTAATGAGGCCTTATGTAATATTTGAAATTTTTAATATTTGAAATTTTTTTTGGAAAGGTCCCAAAGTTTCTGAAATGTAGATTTTTATTTGTGGGGAGTTTGTAGGGACTGGTTTGAACTGATTTAAATTTGTGTTTGGAAATTTACAAAAGTTTTCGAAAATAGAAAAAGAAAAAAGGAAAAAAAAATAGAGAAGGCCGAGCCAGGCGCAAAGCTAGCGGCCTAGCCCAGCAGCCAGCCCGCCAGCCCAGGCCCGCCGCGACGTCGCGCTGACGTCACCAGCGGGCGGAGCCGATGCGGCGGCGGCGTCGAGCTCGCCGGCGGCGAACCCGCGCGTTCTGGGACGCGCGGCTGGGCGCGGCGGACGCGCCTCGACGCGAGCGACCCGTACGTGGCGGCGCCGCCTCGCCTAGGTCACCGAAGCGTGGCGGCGGCGGCTGGACGCGGCGGACGCCCGCGGGCGCGGCGTCGGCGATTACGGCGACGGCGAGGCGTCCTGGCACGTAATCTGTGGCGAGGAGGGAGATCCGGCGACGGCGGAGCGGCCCGTGGGCTCCGATGCGTGGGAGGAGGAGCGGAGGGGCGGCGGGGCGCGGCGGCGTCGCCGGCGACCTCCGCGTCGCACGCGAGAGAGGAAGGAAGGGGGATTTTGCAGGTGTTTTTTGTAGAAAAGTCCGTATAGTTTTGCGTATTATCATATAGGTCCCTCGCAGCGGTAAAAGTTGGACTGCGGGTTTGTTTCTGGAAATTGCGGGTTCTTTTTTGTAAAATTGACTGGGCTAAAAATCGTGCGCGGGCTCTGATTGGTAGAAAGTCCCCAGCTACAGTGTTGCTACAGTCGCACGATTTTTAAAGTTATCTGGGCCATTGGATGGCTTGATCGGACGGTCTGTGTAATCTGGGTGACCTGGGTAGCGAAACTGAGGCTGAATCCTTCCTACTTTCATATATAGTAGGATATACTATATAGTCACTTCTTTGTACAGCTCTTCCCTCTGATGTACAGCTCTACTTTCTTCCCTTGCAAATATCTTCTTTTAATAAAATGTAGCCTCTCGCCCTCTCCAATAGTTTCCTGGTAAAAATAAAAGAATGGTATCCACAACCACAATTGAAATGCTCATGGTAGTAGATTCCGGTTCACTAAGCATAGCACAGTCATCGGTATTATCCATTTTTAATTACTTTATTCCCATCATAGTGAGCTTACTAATAGATTTCAATGATATATGCAGCAATGCATGCAGTTTTGTTTTTGGCAAGAATACCTTCTTTTTTACGGCACTAGAGAGTACCTTCTTTGTTGCTTATTGGTGTTCATATGTTCTTCCATCTAGATTAACATAATGTATTTTTTAATTAAATTATTAGGAGTCAAGTTAGGAGGGTATTCTACTGCATTATTAGAACTAAACATTTATGTGCAAGAAAAGGAAAAGATATTTTACAAGGTGGTGTAACCAATTAGCTAACTGAGAAGAATTTGTTTTGTTTCCCTGGTGGATAACCATGGCAACTTCGTGATTGAATTTTCATTTTCAGCTAATAATGTACTACCTTCATTGTGGAAAAATTTATTATGTCATGTGGTCCAGTCCAGATGCACCCATAAAGAAAGGCACATTAAGGGATTGTGTCCTACGAATGATAACTTCTATCACTCAAAGATTATCCATATTCGATACCGCGGCTTCTAAAGACTGATATGTTTTGGTAAGCATTGGTACTTACCTGCCTGGTAACTTGAAGTGTTTCCTATTTCTGACAGCTGCTTGGAAGTTATCTCTCCTGGTATTTGCCTGTAGTAGATTTAGGATATTGGCGTATCTACAGAGAACTCACTTGACATATTATTATAGGCTAACCCACATTAATTTCTATCTATGATATAGGAGAGACGTGTCCAAATTCTACAATAGCAAGTCTAGTCCTGCTGGGGTTGCTGTGCCCTCACCTCAGTCTTCAGAAGGCCTTGCCAATCCTGAAAACCCATCCCCTAAAAAGCGCAAGGGTCCTCTTCCATTCGGTATTAACCAGAATGAGTCGCAGAGCAAGGAGCCGTGTGTCAGTGTCAGGGATGACACCAACAGCCCAACGAACTGCAGGACGCCATCGTGTCCAGCTGTTGCAGGCAGTTCTCCATGCAAGAGCAGGAGCGAGGATGAGCATGAGTGATGTAAGAACCTGCCTTGCCAGTGCCTTCAGAGAAGGTTCAGTGACACGAAAGTCTTTTCTCCTCCACCTGTTACCCTTGAAACTCAACTGATCTCCGTTCAGATCGGTTCTGCTTCGACGGTTGGCCAAGATGTGGCGAAGTCGACCGATGTGGTTTCTCCTAGGGACAAGCGCAGGAGAAAATAGCAACGCCGCCGTTATCACCGGCCAACCATCGGTATCAATTTTAGACTGGAATCTAATGGCCAAGTAGATTTTGGTGTCTCCAAATACAGTGCGGTGCTTCCCAAGGTTCAGTGGTGGTTTTCTATAGTTATAGCCTGCTGGGATTATCATAATTGATACATGATGACAGAGATAGTACAATTGAGGAAGTAAGTGTGCCTCTACCTTATAGGCCATAAGAGCTTTGAATCTTCGGTCATCCATTTCCTAATCTGCGCATTCTTTTTTGCCTGTCGCTGCTAGCACGTTTTTCTTCTCATTCGATTAGGTATGCATAGAACTAGGGTAAAATTCTCTTCGTTGCGCTTTTAGCGTCGATACTGTAAATATTGGGTCCCATGCAGGCATTGCATGCTATAGGTGGAAGGAACACATATACTACAGGCCATGGAGCTCGAGACGATAGGCGGTCTATACAAGGAAACAGCAGTTCACCGGTGGCCAACCATCCCAGGAAGATCTCACCAAAAGCAGAATTGTAGGATTAGACAATGCCACTTAAGAAGGCTGTGGGCTGAACCTGGCTTCTCTGCTAGATGCATGGATTCGACAATTTCTTGAGCACACGGTGTCTACAGATACAGAGCGGTGCTTCCCAAGGTTCAGTGGTGGTTTTGTATAGTTGTAGCCTGCTGGGATTATCCTCCTTGATACATGATGACAGAGATAGTACAACTCAGGAAATAAGTGTGCCTCTACCTTATAGGCCATATGAGCTTCGATCAACGACTCCTGATCTGCCCATTCGTTTTTGCCTGCCATGCGGTTTCGTTTCTTCTACCACATTTTTCTTCTCATTCAATCAGCTATGCATAGAACAAATTCTGAATTTCTCTTCGTTGCGCTTTTAGGTCGACACTGTAAAATAATATTGGTTGCATGCAGAGACCAATTTGCACACCCGGGCCTACAAACCCGATGGCTCTATGCTTAACGGTTGTTCTGCGCTTGCCCTACTACCATCTCCGCGACCTGATCCCCACTTAATTGAATCCCCACACAACCAGGCCCCAGCACCAGCAGTGCAGTTCAGTTTCAGTACCAGCGCTCACGAGGAGTGCACTGCGATCTGCGCCGGCACCGCCCACTTTGGCCCACGCCACTCATGTCCCTCCATCACCAATCATCATCAAAGATTCATTCACAGGGCATGTCGGACACCTGCCGCCTCGATCCAGCAAGTTGCAACCAATCTCTCATCTCCACCATCATCCGGCCCAGGTTGATCACATCCTTCATTCACACCTCCCGTCGCACATTCAGGACAAAACCCACCACGCGACACCTGCACGGTACAACCATGCCGCTATGCCTCCTGATCTTGCTGGGATTATCGTTCCTGGTCTTGCTGGGCTTATTGTTCACTGTAATGACGGATGCAGCAACGAAACCCAATGGCACAGCACACATACCCAGTGGCCTGCTGATTTATCTCCTAACAAGATAACCACATCAGAGACCGACAATTCACATCATCAGAGATCCATTACAAACCTACAAGGTTAGAGATAAAAGGCTAGGAAGACGGATGCTAGATGGCTTTTTTTACAGTGAAGAACGCCACCGATTCAGAGTCTTCTCTCTCTTGGTTAATCTCGGGCACCCGACACATATTTAGACAAAATGAGAGCTTACAGCTCTTGCTTCTACTCCACTGACTACCTGAGCCTCCCAGACCGCTTCGCTCTACTCTGTGTTGTGGGAGATGGCCTCGCCGAACTTGAGGAACAGCTCGGCATCCGACGTGCTCGATGAGGTTGCGCAGGAGAGGGCGCTCGTGCCCCGTAGGCTGACGTACTCGTTGGCATAGCTCGGGACGGTCGGAGTCTGCGGCGAGGACGGCGGCTGGGCGGGCTTCGGCGGCGGCTCGGGGTGCACCAGGCAGTCCAGGACGCGCACCACCTCGTGCATCGTCGGTCGGTCAGACGGCTGCCTCTTGGTGCAGAGGAGCGCCAGCTGGAACACCTTCTTCACCTCGCCGAGGTCTTGGCATGTGTCCGAGATGTCGGGGTCGACCGTCTCCATCACCGCGTTGCTTGCCGTCTTCGACATGATCTGCATTGCAAAACAGTACAGAAGAATTTTATCATGACTTGTTCATCAGATATAAGGAGGGGCACAAAAGAAATGTGAAATTTCTTTTCTTTGACTTTCAGCACTAGGTAGGTAAAGAGATGTTTTCCCTTGCTAAGACGCAGCAGGGTATCTGATTTGAAGTAAAACTTATCCACATTTTCATACCATAGTGGAGTTATTAAATGCTAAAAGGCAAGGGGGAAATGAAAAGTTGGTGATACTTGGGACAGTGTAAATTGTAGCTTTACATCTACATGATTGACAGCTGGGGGACAAAACTGGCAGGCTTTAGGGGACAAAACACTGCAACTTATAATGGAGCTTTCAATGGCCATATGCAATGGATCAGTCCACGCCACAGGTCCACAGTGCAGATAGATCTACCCACATGATGGGTTTCATGTTACTGGTCCCGTTGGAAGAACATAAGCCTAATGTGGGATCATCCAGCAATTATTGGCACTACCAGAATCCAAAGCAAAATAGGCTGGAAGAAAACGACACACTAAGCTGATGAACTGCGAGAGGAGTGAAAGATGGTTACCGAGTGATGGAGATTGCACTCGTTGTCCACAGGCTTTTTACCAGTCAGCAGCTCGAGAAGAACAATTCCGTAGCTGTAGACATCAGACTTCTCGTTTAGACGGGAGGTGCGTGCATACTCGGGATCGATATATCCAATAGTGCCCATGACATAGGTCGACGTGTGAGTCTTCGAAACACACAAGCTCTTAGCGATGCCGAAGTCGGTAAGGTGTGACTCGTAATCTTTGTCAAGGAGAATATTCTTTGATTTTTACGTCCCTGTGTATTATTCTCGGACTGCAGTCGTGGTGAAGGTACGCAAGGCCTTGAGCAGCACCAAGAGCAATCCGAAGGCGGGTCTCCCAATCGAGTTTTTTCTTCTTGGATGGACCTTCTAGAATTAAAAATAACAGTGTTATGATACAGAAATAGTTCATCAACTATCTCAATCAACAAACAAATTAGCCGGAATAGACATGTGCTAAACATCAACTATTTTGAGAGTGACCAGTTACCAGTTGGTGCTTCACTATTTTGTTACAGATGAACAGAAAAAGACTAGCGAACTCAAAACAACATACAAGTGCTAGCTATTGATCACTGCCACTAAACTAGTCTCAGCGTTCCAAAACTGTGTCAATGAGTTGGCGGAGAGCACGTACCATGTAAAACATCCCAGAGGCTGCCATTTTCCATGTACTCGTAGAAGAGAAGATTCCCAACAGGTGAGAGCGAGTAACCTTGAAGGCTGACTAAATTCCGGTGTTTGATACTGCCGACAGTCTCAAGCTCAGTCTGGAATTGCTTCAGGCTTTGTGGGTACTGGGCATACAGCTTTTTTATTGCCACCGGTCTGCAGTTCTTCAGGACACATTTGTAAACTGTGCTCGATGCCCCATACCCAATGATGTATTTCTCACTCAAGTTCTCGGTCATCCTCATTATGTCTTCATATACATGAAGCGCCATGTTCATATTAAGTATTACTAGCTTTGGGGGACCATTGCTCACTGTCACAACATGGAAAATTATCAAATCAGACTAGTAGTGTTTTTTTTGGACTTTCAGACTAGTAGTGTTCAAGGAACAACAATGGTCTCTGAGTGGGCAGTCAAGGTATGCCCACAAGATATTAGAGTTTAATAGAACACATTAACTAACTCGACATGACTTGTATGACAACATACAACTTGCCAATAAGGTAAACAGATCTATTGAAACAAAAGATTCAAACTTCTGTAGATTCATTACCTGGTTTGCTTAAAGAGTCATCTTTGAAAACAGGAGGACTGTGCGGTCTGCAAACGGCTACTAAAATCATCAGAAGGATAACAAGCCCACCCACAGCAATGCCAAGTATTGCAGCCTTTGAGATTGGTGCTGCATAGAAAAGCGAGGGCAGAATGACAGTATATTAGAATGGAGAAGGTGTGCATACTTGGAATGAGTTGACAATGGAAATACTATCTTTACGTTTCTCTTGATGGCTGGAGGAACGGCATGAGCCAACCCAATATCCACAGAGTCCAGGATTACCCAAGAAGCTGAAGAAAGGGCCAGAATGTTAAACTACTGTTTCCAAATCTGATTGTAAGGATGAAACAGTGATTGAAATGATAGAGCACACAACCTATCAGGCGAAAACCGTGAAAAGTTGTTGTCGGTAGGGACAACACCAGCCAAGTTATTGTATGACATATTTCTGTTCAGGGAAGCAAGATAATGTCAGCGAAACCAAAAGGCTACACATGCTTAAAACTTGTCTGGTAACTTACAGAACATTTAGGCTGAAGCAGTTCATCAGTGAAGATACATCCCAGTTATATTGTTATTTTCCAGTTTTCTGCAAGGGCGAATAATAGAGACGAAAATCAATAATCAATTCACGATAACCTAACAAACCGTCTACCAAACCAGGATTCCGCAAAACTATGTTACATGAAAAGATATGACTCACAGCAACATCAGATTTTGCAGCAATCCAACTTCTTGAGGAATCAAACCACCAAGATGGTTATTGGACAAGTCACTGAAATAACATCCAAGTAATTCAATATAGCATTCAAGGAACAAAATGTTGAAAGGATTCATGAGTAGATCACTAGGTACTTACATCTCCATGATACTCCTCAAGTTCCCAAACTCCGCAGGGATGTATCCGGTAAGACTATTCTTGCTCAGGTTACTAGAGAAAAGGTTCCAAATATCAACACATTTTTATGCGGGTGACCAAATAACAACACATGATGCTGGATTTAACTTCAAATCATAATGGTAAAGCCTTACAGTCTCAATAGATGCTCCAAGCTGCCTATGGCTGATGGAATCGGACCAGTAATCATGTTACAGGATAAATCCCTGATACATGCATCTTCATTATACATGTCATGGCATAAAAGAATATTCTCAAGAACTAATGGGATAAGTGACTTACAAGATGTCCAAATTGTTGATCCTGGATAGCTCAATAGGAATAGGACCACTCAAAGAATTTGACGAAAGATTCCTGAATAAACAGATGAACACAAGTCGATAATGAAAAAGCGAACAAGGTTTCAGATCAATATGCACTATGCATATCGAACACTTTACGGTACAATTGACACAGTTATTGAAATTCACCATATAGCACAGTTCAAGAATAAAACCATTATAAAACCATAACTTACAAAGAGGTCATGCTCTCAAGTTTAGACAATGAACGAGGAATTGTCCCATTTAGCTTGTTGCCATAAGCAATGCTGTAAGGGAAAATCAACACATTACATGTATATTTCAGTAACTGCAAGTGCCAAAAAAAATTTTGAAGGTTGCTCTTACAAGCTATTGAGATTCACGCAGGAACTTATATTGTTGGGAATTGGTCCTTCTAGGCTATTGTTTGCAAGGTTCCTGTGAAAGAAGAGTAAAACAAACAGCTTGTCTGACTACCACATTCAGAAATCATAGCATGTATTCAAGGGTGGGTAAAAAAAATACTTACAAGTCATACAAGCCTGTAAGCTTTCCCAGCTCTGGCGGAATGGACCCCGTAAGTTGATTATCATTTAGTTCTCTGAATTTAGACATTTGTCAACAAAACAGAATGCCAGATAACCTGAATTGGAATATGTAAAAAGCTACAGAAAATTTGACACTTACAGGTAATGAAGCGTCGACATATTTCCAAGCTCTGGTGGTATTGTCCCTGTTAACCTGTTACCTTGCATGTACCTACAGGCCCAAGATATATGATATTATTGGCTAGGAAATATTCCTTGCAGGTAACTTCGATAGAAGTGTATTGCCTCTTGGGATTCTTAAGTAGATCAAGGAATCTTACAATTTCTCCGTGTACGTCAAGTTTCCTATTATTGATGGTATAGGCCAGATAATTGGTTGTAACTCAGATCTCTGGAATGGTTAAAGGTCATATCAATTCTATATGTTGTATCAAAGCTAAAAGGCAAGGCCTCCTTTATTGATGAGAATATATAGAGCTCATTGTAGAACTTACAGCACAGCAAGTGCCTGCATGAGGCCAATAACTGATGGAATAGGACCAGTGAACTTGTTCCCTTGCAAGGACCTGATACAGAAATATACAGAGTTTAGCAGATGTGTACTAATTCTATTAAGAATGTAATTTAAGAAGATAAGTTGCATTTGTAAGAACCACCACATACAGTGTAGCAACTTGAAGGAAACCAATGTTGAACGGGATTGATCCAGTCAATTGATTGTAAGACAAATCCCTACCATTGCAAGATGTTAGGAAAATTTCACAAATGGGGAAAATGAATATCTTGTCAGAGGGGCAAGAACGCAAATACGTACAAGACCTGAAAACTCGTACAGTTCCCAATGGTATCTGGTATCTCCCCAGTCAAGCTATTGTTTTTCACATCACTGGTCAAGTGAACACAAAGTTAGCGCCAGATTAGAGGATAGACAGCACAATGTGCTGCAACCGTGCAAGATTGGTAAGCAGCATACTTACAAGTACCAAAGGCCGGTCAACTGGCACATATCTGCGGAGAGGCTTCCCTCTAAATTGTTGCCACGCAATCCCCTAAGTACGATCAACTCAATTTAGCCAAGAGAACATAAAATAGCACTTTACACTACCTCCATGTGCATTAAATGGTGGTATCTTTCATCAATTTCTCTAATCACAAAAGCTACATGAATCTGCCGAGCTAATTGCTGGTGAATAAACATACCAATACTGCAACTGCAGAAGTAGCACTAATACCAAACTTTGATTTGGACACACAGTTAAGAATGGCTTACAAGTACTGTAGAACTTCATTCCAATAGATTAGCCTCGGTATCTCCCCACTCAGCTTGTTTTGAGCCAGGTCCCTAAGGTGCATCATCACATTAGAAAGTTTGAAAATACTACAGAAAGATCCACGGCGTCGGGAATTAGACTGTAACTTACAAAATCTTCAAGTTTGGGAGCTGTGATAGCGTTGACGGGATTGCGCCGACCAACTGGTTGTTCTTCAATATCCTAGAAAATAAAATAGAGCGTACATTATCAGTTAGAACTCTGAAAGCACTTGTTTACTGAATGCATTTCAGAAAGGGCAAGCCCTACAAGGTTTCAAGGTGCTTCAGCTTTGATACCGAGAATGGTATGTCGCCATCCAAGTTGTTGAACGACAAATCCCTAAACCAAGAATAAATGTTAAATCATCAATAGTTCCCCCAAAACCTAAACAGCGTCTTGTAGAGTCCACTCACAGCGTTTTAATCGATGAGCAATCGCCAATCTCATCGGGGATCTGGCCGGCGAGCCCATTCGACTTCAGATCACTGCACGCGCAAACCCAAATACAAAGTTAACGCAGGCCAACCACTAGGAAGTTACACCCAATCAACCACAGATGCCAGCAGGAAAGCATCGTCCTTACATCGAGACGAGGCTCTTCAAGCTGCCGACGGCCGGAGAGATCTCGCCCTCGAGGTTGAGCCCGGAGAGGTTCCTGCATCGCAATGCATCAACAGCTGCGTTAGGGACCGGAGAAGTCGCGGTGGTGGGCCGGGGGGAGGGAAGGAGCAAGCTTTAATGGGGGGGCGGGCAGTCTCGATCTTACAGCGCGGCGACGGCGAAGGTGACGTTGTCACAGAGGACGCCGCGCCAGGAGCAGTAGTCTTCGCCGGACCAGTCGTAGAGCACGTTGCCGACGTTGCGGAAGGACTTCTTCACCTCCAGCAGCGTCGCCCCTGCAGGATTTGTGATGTAACACCGGCCACATTAGCAGCAGAAAATAGATTCAAGATCGGTTTTATCCACCCAAAAAGAAAAAAAGGAGCTGACCAAGATGGCATCAATGATCATTCTTTAGTTAGTCTCCAAGAAGAGAAACTTACTGGAGTGCAAGAACATAGGACTTGTAAAAGAAGGAAAATACAGCACAGTGCTAAAGCAAAAGGTTAGGAGTACTAAGATTAGTACTGGTAGTTTTCATCCCCAAAAGCAGATTGATACTGATAGTTAGCGGCATTGTGCTCATCAGATTGGGGAATAACCACTGTGACAGAAAACAAACGCATAAAAGGGAAAGAAACTGAAGCTCCCAATAAGTTTAAATAGCTGAAGAAAGAATAAAAGACTTTGAGTTCAAACGATTTCTTTGACATTAACAGCGGTTGCTTCTACGAAGAACGGAGCAAGGAGGCTGATTAAAACAGAACAAAATAAATCGGGGAAAATATCACATTTTGAAACACCTGGTGATCTATGCAGTGAACTACTGCTCAAGAAGGTATCAAGAACTGTCTCATGGATAAGGAAAAGCGAAGACAAGATGGATAAGAGAATGACGGGCACTACTCACAAGGATTAGTTAAGTATCAGGCCGGGTTACGGCAATATAAAAATGCGGCCGAAGCACCGGAGAATCCCCATATGCCTCCCAAAAGCGCGTCCTTGCAGCGCTAATAAAATACTAATCCTAACAAACCAACCCACCCCTGATCGAATCCCTGCTCCCCAGCACACTAACCAAACAAGAGAATAAAGAGATGCAGACGGAGAACCCACCGTCGTCTGCGGCGGCGCCAGCGAAGAGGATGAAGAAGGCAATGAGAAGCGCCGCCGCCGCCGTCATGGTCGCCGGTGCCGAGCTCTGAATCATCGTCCAGGCAGGGACATTTGCAGGAGAGAGAGAGAGGGATGGAGGCGGCGAGAGTATACGGAGAGTGAAGCTCGCGTGCCGCTGCTGCCACTGGTGCGCAGTGAAGCGTGCCTTAATGGGGGGAGAGTTCTTGGTTGGTCTCTCGGGCTCTGCTTTGCGAGCACTCGCGCTGCCGGCTCAGTGACAGCGAGTAGCCGTATGGCTGGGAGATAGAGTGGCAGGCCTAGCTGCTAGGCTGTAGCTCGGAGCTCTAGAGAAAGAGTGCAGAGAGAGAGGTTCCTTGCCTTGTGGGGTTGAGAGAGTGAAGGGGAGATGGACACTGAGAGGTCACATCGGCGTCCTGGTTTTTTCTCTCTCTATCTGGTTGGTCTAGCTAGAGGAGGAGTAGGGCTCGAGCCACACAGTGGAGGGTATGGCTCCTCCATGACATGTGGCCCCTACTCGGATGAAAGCTCATGGGGCCCAACATCTTTTAAATTTAGAAATTTCATATGATTTTTGTAGCATGTAGGATCAAATGAATGGTGTTGTACAAATTCATATTCATTGGATTTCTATGAATCAATCTCATAGGAATTGTACATACATTATAGCATCTCCACCCGCACCCTAAGTTCGTGACCCGCACCCCAGTTGTGCCTTCTTTACAGGTTGTCGGACATGTATCCGCCACATTGGGTGCTGCCCTCAGCGGCGCCCCCTACCAAATTGGAAAGTTTGACAAACATTCACATATTTTAAATGAATACACGATTTCGATTGAAATTTGATATAAATACTATGGAATATAAACTAAAACTTAATCTCAACGGCGGGAGGCTAGAACTTAACCTAAACTGAACTAACTAGACGTCGCTAGGGCCAGCCTCGTCGTCGTTCGCCTTCACTAAGCGCGAGTGCGCTCGCCACCGCCCTTCGGTCGTTCAGCTCCTCGTGGTCCGCACGCTTGGCGGCCATGAGGGAGGCTTCATGCTTCTCCACCTAGGCGATCAACTGCTGATGCTCGGCCGATGCGGCCTGCACGTTCATCTACTCGTAGACCGCCCGCTCGACGGTGATGAGGGAGCGGACACGCTCCTCGGCCTCCGTGCTCTCGCGCGAAATCTCGATGGTGGCTCCCTCTGCGGCGGCATTCGCCTCCTCCAATCATGCCCTCACTCGACGGTATGCCTCCTCGTCGGGCCAGCTCGCGAAGGAGTTGTACGCCACGACTTGGTGAGGCCACAATGGAGGTAGCTTCTGCTGCAGCTTCTTCTTCGGCTGCTGCGGCTTCTCCTGTTGCGGCTCCTCCTAACCCACCTCTCCCCAATCAAAGGTGTCGTCGCCACTCCCTCGTCGTCAGATGATGGAAGGGTTGGGTTCTGCGCCAGGGGTGAGCACGAAGAGCACCCCTCGGTGAGGGTGGCCCATGTGGTGGCGAGGTGACGTGGCATAGCAACAGCGTGGGTGGTGTGGGGCCTGTGGGCTATGACGAGAGGGTGACCACGCTTGTGAAGTGGTGGCACACAGGTCTATGATACGTCCATTTTGCATCACTATTTTATAGCATAATTTACTGTTATTCAATGATATATTTCATATTAAGAGGAGTTACTTATGTTATTTTGTCTTATTTTGCATGTTTGATGATCATTGGATAATTAACTGCCGGAGTCAGATTTCAGCTGGAAAAAGCACGTCAAGGCACTATATTTCTGGAGCACTAAAAATATTTCCGAGAAGACAGATGTTCCTATTTTATCAGAAGATGGACTAAGCCAAAAGGGGAGGCTGAGATGGGCCAGGAGGGGCCCACACCACCCCTGGGCGCGGGGCCCACCTTGGCCGCGCCCTAGCCAGGTGTGGTGCCCCTGGCCCACCTCAGGCGCTCCCCCTTCGCGTACTTCATCCCCCAGAAACCCTAAGACACGGGGAGTCCGAGAAAATATTCCGCCGCCTCCACGAGGCGGAAACAACAGAGAGAGAAAAAGCTCTCCGGCAGGGAGAAATCTGCCGGGGAAATTCCTTCCCGGAGGGGGAGATCATCGCCATCCTCATCGTCATCGCGCTGGACTTCATCGGGATCATCATCATCATCATCTCCACCGCCATCACCACCATCACCGCTGCACCATCTCGTTCCGCTGTAACATCTAGGGCTATACTTTGTTTAGTTCATAGGGGAAACTCTCCCGGTGTTAATTACTCCTTGTGGTTGATGCTATTGAGTTTTATCGGTGAATTAAAGTATATGTTCAGATCGTTATCCATCATTATATCACCTCTGATCATGATCCATATGATGTCTCGTGAGTAGTTCGATTAGTTCTTGAGGACATGGGAGAAGTCACTGTTAGTAGTGGAATTATGTTGAGTAATATTTAATGGTTTGATATTTAAGTTGTGGTGCTATTCTTCTAGTGGTGTCGTGTGAACGTCGACTACATGACACTTCACCTTTATGGGCCTAGAGGAGTGCATTGTGTATTTGGTTGCTAATTGTGGGGTTGCCGGAGTGACAGAAACCTAAACCCCCGTTAGTATACCGGTGCACAAGGGAGCGTAGGATCTCAGAGTTTAAGGCTGTGGTTAGATTTATCTTAATTACTTTCTTGTAACTGCGGATGCTTGCAAGAGGTATAATCACAAGTATGTATTAGTCCAAGTAAGGGCGGTGCATTAGCATAGGTTCACCCACACAACACTTATCAAAACAATGAAGATTAATCAACTATGTGAAGCGAAAGCACTTGACTAGAATCCCGTGTGTCCTCAAGAACATTTTGTCATCATAAGTAAACCAACCGGCTTGTCCTTTGCTCTAAAAAGGATTGGGCCACTCGCTGCAATTATTATTACTGTCTTTTACTTACTTATTTTATTTACCTGCTATATCAAAAACCCCTAAAAACTTGTCTGCTAGCATTTACAGTGAAACCTTTACCGAAACTCCTTGTCAGCACCTTCTGCTCCTCGTTGGGTTCGACACTCTTATTTATCGAAAGTACTACGATACACCCCCTATACTTGTGGGTCATCAAGACTATTTTCTGGCGCCGTTGCCGGGGAGTGAAGCGCTATTGGTGAGTGGAATTGGTAAGGGAAACTTTTACTGTAGGTGCTATTTTTATTTCTGCTTGCTACTTTATTTTATCATGGAGAGATCTCCATTTGAATCCCTGTTTGGAAATACTACTACCACTGCTAGGTAGTAGAAGAGGAACCACCTGATCAAGTAATTCCATTTAAAATACCTATGAAAATTGTTGAACGAGTTACGAATAACCGCTATGCAGGAGATGGAACTGTCCCTCCTGGGGATCATTTGCTATTTATTCATGAATTATGCGAGTTGTTCAAGTGTGCAGGTATTTCAATGGAAGAGGTCAAGAAGAAATTGTTTTCTATATCGTTGACTGGTAAAGCTGCAAAATGGTATAGGATGCTGAAAAATGGGCGTTCTATTGGCTGGGAGGAGATTGTGCCTCTCTTTTATTCTAAATTTTATCCTCCTAGTGAAATTCATCAAGATCGGAATCATATATATAATTTTTGGCCTCATGATGGAGAAAGTATTGCCCAAGCGTGGGGGAGATTGAAATCATTAATGCTCAAATGCCCCATTCATGAGCTTCCTGGTAATGTTGTTATTGATAACTTCTATGCAAGGCTTTCTCTTCAAGATAAAACTCTATTGGATACCTCTTGTGCTGGATCATTTACGCGTAATAAAGAGGAAGTTAAATGGGACCTTCTTGATCGGATTGAGGAAAATACTGAAGGATGGGAGAACGACAAAGGTAGAGAATCAGGTATAAAGTATGATTACGAATGCATTAAAACTTTTATGAATACTGATAATTTTCGTAATCTCTATGATATGTATGGTCTTGATTCTCAAGTTATTGCAAACTGTTACAAGGCTTTTGCCTCTTATCTTGATGTTCCTAAAGAAAGTTGCAATAAGTATCATTTGCCTTACAAA
Source organism: Poa pratensis (assembly GCA_947311845.1). Taxonomy (NCBI): domain Eukaryota; kingdom Viridiplantae; phylum Streptophyta; class Magnoliopsida; order Poales; family Poaceae; genus Poa; species Poa pratensis. Next base: position 10,310,851 of record CAMZMU010000069.1, on the reverse strand, counting down.
GATAATACTAATTCTGCCAATATTAAAAACATTGAAGTTCATACAGTTGATCGTATCTTGCCAGAACCTTATATTGAGAAACCACCTTTTCCTGTTAAAATTAGGGAACATTCTATCATAGCTAGTGTGGTTAATAAAAGTGCAAAGAAAGCTTTAGAACCTGCTGAACAAATAGCGGTTGAACCCACAATAGCAATAGTAAAGGATTTGGTAACTGAAAATGTAGAAGGAGGACATATTATCTTTTGTGAAGATGCCTCTAATATTGTTTCACATCCCAGTAGAGCTAGGAAAACAAGTGTTCCTGTGCTTTCAGTCAAAATAGGAGAACATTGCTATTATGGTTTATGTGATATTGGTGCAAGTTCTAGTGCTATTCCTTTTGATCTTTATAAAGAAATTATGCATGAAATTGGTCCTTGCGAACTTGAGGAGATTGATGTGGTTATTCAGCTTGCTAATAGAGAAACTATCTCCCAATTGGTATTGTGAGAGATGTTGAAGTTTTATGTGGTAAGACTAAATACCCTGCTGATTTTCTAGTACTTGGTTCTGTTGCTAGTAAAGCTTGTCCCATTATTTTTGGTAGGCCTTTCTTGAATACATGTGGTGCATTATAGATTGTAAGAAAGAGAAAATTTACACTAAATTTAATGGAGAATCTTATGAGTTTAATTTCTCTAAGTTTGGTAAACAACTTTATGAAACTGAATTGCCTAATGAGACTCAATTGAACAACTTGCTTCTATTGCTGTTGCTCCTAACAATGCCTTGCAGCAATTCATGGAGGAACACGAAAGTGAAGTATTTATGGAGGAGAGGAATGAGATTGACAATGCCTTTCTTCGTCAACCACCAATACTTAAGCATAATTTGCCTGTGGAAGATTTGGGTACCTCAGCGCCTCCTAAGGAAGATCCTGTCTTCGATTTAAAACCGTTACCTGATAATCTTAAGTATGTTTATCTTGATGAAAGGAAAGTATATCCTGTATTATTAGTTCTAAACTTTCAGGTAATGAAGAAGCAAGGTTATTAGAAGTACTAAAGAAACATCGAGGAGCTATGGGATACACTTTGGATGATTTAAAGGGGATTTCTCCTACTATATGTCAACATGCCATCAACATTGAACCCGATGCAAAACCTGTTGTTGAGCATCAGCGTCGCTTGATCCCTAAGATGAAAGAAGTGGTAAGAAATGAGGTATTAAAACTTCTTGATGCTGGTATAATTTATCCTATTGCTGATAGTAGATGGGTAAGTCCTGTGCATTGTGTCCCTAAGAAAGGAGGAGTTACTGTTGTACCAAATGAAAATGATGAACTTATTCCTCAAAGAGTAGTAGTTGGGATATAGGATGTGCATTGATTTTAGAAAGGTCAATAAAGTAACTAAGAAAGATCATTATCCTTTGCCTTTTATTGATCAAATGTTAGAAAGGTTGTCTAAGAAAACCCATTTTTGTTTCCTTGATGGTTATTCTGGATTCTCACAAATTGCTGTTAAAGCACAAGATCAAGAGAAAACTACTTTTACTTGTCCTTATGGAACTTATGCTTATAGACGTATGCCTTTTGGTTTGTGTAATGCTCCTGCTACGTTCCAAAGATGCATGTCTGCTATTTTTCATGGTTTTTGTGAAGAAATTGTGGAAGTATTCATGGACGATTTTTCCGTCTACGGAACTTCCTTTGATAATTGCTTGCACAATCTTGATAAAGTTTTGCAGAGATGTGAGGAGACAAATCTTGTTCTTAATTGGGAGAAATGTCATTTCATGGTTAATGAAGGAATTGTCCTAGGGCACAAAATTTCTGAAAGAGGTATTGAAGTGGACAGAGCTAAAGTTGAAGCAATCGAGAAAATGCCCTGTCCAAGGGATGTGAAAGGTATCCGTAGTATTCTGGTCATGCCGGTTTTTATAGGAGGTTTATTAAAGATTTCTCTAAAATTTCAAAACCCCTCACTAATCTTCTTCAAAAAGATGTACCTTTTGTTTTTGATGATGATTGCAAGGAAGCTTTTGAAACTCTAAAAAAGCTTTAATCACAGCTCCTGTTGTTCAACCTCCTGATTGGACTTTACCTTTTGAAATAATGTGTGATGCTAGTGATTTTGCTGTAGGAGCTGTTCTTGGACAGCGGGTAGACAAGAAGTTAAATGTTATTCATTATGCTAGTAAAACACTTGATGCCGCTCAAAAGAATTATGCTACTACTGAAAAGGAATTTTTAGCAGTTGTTTTTGCTTGTGATAAATTTAGACCTTATATTGTTGATTCAAAAGTTACTATTCACACTGATCATGCTGCTATTAGATACCTTATGGAAAAGAAAGATGCTAAGCCTAGGCTCATAAGATGGGTACTTTACTGCAAGAATTTGATTTACATATGTAGATAGGAAAGGTGCTGAAAATCCTGTTGCTGATAATTTGTCTAGATTAGAAAACATTTCAGATGATCCTATACCTGTTAATGATAGTTTTCCAAATGAACAATTGGCTGCGATAAAGGTAAGCTCACGCGAAAGTCCTTGGTATGCTGATTATGCTAATTTTATTGTTGCCAAGTATTTGCCTCCGACCTTTACAGCTCAGCAAAGAAGAAAGTTCTTTTATGATTTGAGGCATTATTTTTGGGATGACCCACATTTGTATAAAGAAGGAGTAGATGGCATTATGCGAAGATGTGTTCCTGAGTATGAACAGAAAGAATATTGAGCAAATGCCATGGAAGTGCTTATGGAGGACATCACGCTGGAGATAGAACTGCGCAAAAGGTTCTACAATCAGGTTTTTATTGGCCTACCCTTTTTAGAGATGCTAGAAAATTTGTTTTATCATGTGATGAATGTCAAAGAGTAGGTAACATTAGTAGACGTAATGAAATGCCTATGAATTATTCTCTTGTTATTGAACCTTTCGACTGTTGGGGATTTGACTTTATGGGTCCTTTTCCTTCCTCAAATGGTTATACTCATATACTTGTTGCTGTTGATTATGTTACTAAATGGGTAGAAGCTATACCAACTTCTAGTGCTGATGGTGAGACATCATTAAAAATGCTTAAAGATATTATCTTCCCTAGGTTTGGTGTGCCTAGATATCTCATGACTGATGGGGTTCTCATTTTATTCATGGTGCTTTTAGAAAAACTCTAGCTAAGTATGATGTTAATCATAGAATTGCTTCACCATATCATCCCAAACAAGTGGTCAAGTAGAATTGTCAAATAGAGAGATTAAGTCTATTTTGCAAAAGACTGTTAATAAATCTAGAAAAAATTGGTCTAAAAAGCTTAACGATGCTTTGTGGGCTTATAGAACTGCTTATAAAAATCCTATGGGAATGTCTCCTTACAAAATGGTTTATGGAAAAGCTTGTCATTTGCCTTAGAATTAGAACATAAAGCCTATTGGGCGGTGAAAGAACTTAATAGAGATTTTAAACTTGCCGGTAAAAAGAGATTGCTTAATTTGAATTCTTTAGATGAATGGAGAAATGCAGCTTATGAAAATGCTAGGCTCTTTAAAGAGAAAGTTAAGCAATGGCATGATAGAAGAATTCTTAAGAGAGAATTTAACGTAGGTGAAAAAGTTTTATTGTATAGGTCTCGTCTCAGATTTTTTGCAGGAAAATTACTTTCAAAATGGGAAGGACCTTATATCATCGAGGAGGTCTATCGCTCAGGTGCGATTAAAATCAATTCACTAGATGGGGACAGACCACAAGTGGTTAATGGTCAAAGACTCAAGCATTACATTTCTGGAGATTCTTATAATGAAGATGTTGATTTATCAAAGTGGTAACTCCAGAGGATTTTATAAAAAGTCAAATTCAGACAACTGCAAAAGCTGATTTGGAATAGGTAACAGTTTCGGTAAGAAAAAGTTCGCGATTTACTTTTCAACCTAAATATTTGTTGTTTTTACATAATATGGAAAATTATGAGTCGGAAAAGGGTAGGAAACGGTGCCCGAGGGCACCACACCACCCCTGGGCGCGGGCCCCACCCTGGCCGCGCCGTGGGTGCGTGTGGGCACCTCGGAGCCCGTCTCCGACCCCGTTTCGTCCTGTACCTTCCTTTTGTCGTAAAACTTTTTGCTATATAATCACCCGGATCTCCGAGGTCCGTATATCGTGTTTTCGGTGTTTCGTTTTCAAGCTGTTCTGACAGGAATTTCAAGTCCCTACATGGCGTCGCGAGGAGTGTACGGTGAGAAGTATGCAGCAAGGCGCCGACGTGAACTCGAACGCGATGTGGAAGAGGGAACCTTCGTCGGTTGGGCGACGGAGGAGGAGATTGCTGCTAGGAGAGCTGACATGGATCGAAGCATCAGAGAGGAGGTGCAAGCTGGCCAGCCTCGCCAACAAGGAGAATCAAGGCCGAGCAACTCCACCTTTGTGGGATCAATTAATCCTCAACGTGCTTTTTCTCATAATGTGCAGGGAGTCACCCCACCAATTCCAGATTTGCGGTTTTCCCCTGCAGCTGCTGAAGCTCTCCGAACCACGAACGAGTTTTGTGACCAATTTCGTATCCTGAGAGCTGAGGTGGAAATACTTCAAGATGAGAATAACAGGCTCCGCCGGATGCTCGAACGTTTCCTAACCCCGATTGCCGTGGTACCACCGTCACCACCAAGATCAAGCCTAAATCGTCAAGGGGTAATGGCACTCCCTTGGCTTGTTCCAAGCTTGGGGGAGTGCCCAGTATCATCTTTATCCTTTCGTTTTTATAATTTCGTGGTCATATCATGAGTAGAGAAGTTATCTTATAAGATGGTTTGCGATGTGGAGTGTCAATCCTTTAGTTATCCATGTATCCGTTGGTTTGAGTGTGTCTTTGTTCAGAATATTAATGAGAAGTTCCACCTTTACTTTCGGTACATTTTATTTTAGCCTGCAATCTTCTTTATGTGCTGATCTTGCCATTAGTATTGACGCCACTTTTGGGTACATTAAGTAAATTATATTAGTTGTGGCAAACTTAGTATTGGTCATTAGCAACAATACCATGAAAACTTAAGTAGAAGGAGGGAATTACATGCAAAAATATTATCCCTTTATCTTTCTTTCTTGCTAGCCAATAAGATTAGTATTCTTTGAGTTAAAACATTTGTGCTTACAGGGAAGATAGCATGGTTGCTTCTATTACATATATATTTGTGTGTATCCCCCAACTTTTATGCTTGCTACATGACCTTGCTAGCCTTAACCACCGTACTGAGAGGGAATGCTTCTCGTGCATCCAAATCCTTGAGCCAAACCCATGCCATTTGTGTCCACCATAACTTCCTATATGTGGTATTTCTTTGCCACTCCAAGTAAATTTTTCATGTGCTACCTTTAAATTATTCAAAATGTTATTATTCCCTTTTGTGTCAATGTTTACTAGCTCATGAGGAAGTAGTGTGGTTATCCTTTATTCTACTTGTCAAACAGACTTTACACCTGGACTAGTGGCATATACATCCGCTTATCCAATAACTTGCAAAAAGAGCTGGCAACGGGATGCCCAGTCCCAATTAATTACAACTTTAACGCTTAATTCTCTTCACACTTTTGCCCTGATTATCAGTAAGCATTGACAAACAGTGAAATATCTGCGTGTGTAAACCAAAGAGAAAGAGGGATGATCTGCCTTGCTGGTAGAAATAACGTCCTTCATGGGAGCCGCTCTTAAAAGTCTGTTTGACAGGGAGAATACTGTTTTCACCCGCTACCATTCGTTGACAATTAACAAACACCTCTCAAAACTTAATTTTTGCTCTCTATATGATTTCAAAAACTTAAAAGCTCTAGCACATGACTTAATCCCTGCTTCCCTCTGCGAAGGGCCTTTCTTTTACTTTTCATGTTGAGTCAGTACACCTATTTCCTTCTTCCTTGAGCAAGCATTTGAGTTGTTGTGATTCAACCATATATATCATTAATATTGTCAATCATGTTTTTATCCTTCTTGTCTTAGCACAAAGACTTTTGCCTCTAAGAATATAGCTTTGCAAGTTATCAATGACTGTAAAGAAGGTGTGATAATTGAGTGTGGAAGTTCTGCAATATAAGCTCTAATATAAAGACTCCTTTCGAAAGATAAGTATTGATTGCTTATTGTTCTATGACCAAGAATGAAGTGTGCCATTACTAATCTATAATTTCCTTCGTGTATTTTTATTGTGGTTGTTTCACTACTCATGTTCAAGTTAGGTTATATGAAGAGTAGTTGCTGTTTAAAATGAGTGTGTTGTTTAGTAATTACTGATGCTTCTTGTCCGTATTCTTTATTATCGACGCTTCACTCCATAAACTTTTGTTCTAGTTTACTGAGCTCAGCTTTCGCTTGGGGACAAGCGAGGTCTAAGCTTGGGGGGGTTGATACGTCCATTTTGCATCACTATTTTATAGCATAATTTACTGTTATTCAATGATATATTTCATATTAAGAGGAGTTACTTATGTTATTTTGTCTTATTTTGCATGTTTGATGATCATTGGATAATTAACTGCCGGAGTCAGATTTCAGCTGGAAAAAGCACGTCAAGGCACTATATTTCTGGAGCACTAAAAATATTTCCGAGAAGACAGATGTTCCTATTTTATCAGAAGATGGACTAAGCCAAAAGGGGAGGCTGAGATGGGCCAGGAGGGGCCCACACCACCCCTGGGCGCGGGGCCCACCTTGGCCGCGCCCTAGCCAGGTGTGGCCCCTGGCCCACCTCAGGCGCTCCCCCTTCGCGTACTTCATCCCCCAGAAACCCTAAGACACGGGAGTCCGTGAGAAAATATTCCGCCGCCTCCACGAGGCGGAAACAACGAGAGAGAAAAAGCTCTCCGGCAGGGAGAAATCTGCCGGGGAAATTCCTTCCCGGAGGGGGAGATCATCGCCATCCTCATCGTCATCGCGCTGGACTTCATCGGGATCATCATCATCATCCACCGCCATCACCACCATCACCGCTGCACCATCTCGTTCCGCTGTAACATCTAGGGCTATACTTTGTTTAGTTCATAGGGGAAACTCTCCCGGTGTTAATTACTCCTTGTGGTTGATGCTATTGAGTTTTATCGGTGAATTAAAGTATATGTTCAGATCGTTATCCATCATTATATCACCTCTGATCATGATCCATATGATGTCTCGTGAGTAGTTCGATTAGTTCTTGAGGACATGGGAGAAGTCACGTTGTGCCCGTAATGCGCATGCTGCTGATGAGCTCGCTGTGGAACACATTATCTCTGGTTTACAGGATCCTAATGCTTCACTCGTTTTTGTTCCAGCTGATGATGAGCCTATTGAGGTGGAGGTCCCTTTTTGGCCGTCCTTTCTTCATTTCTTGGGCTGGATGGCTTGCCGCATTGCTGTTCGTGGTCTCCCAGCTCCTGTCCAGGCAGAGAATATGATACAACCAAGCTGGTTTGTAGTGCAGATGGGTCGTCTGGCTGATGCTGTCAACTGGGCTACGGCGGATGCTATTCTTCATCAGTTCAGTACTACTATGATATTTCGCGTTACCTCATGAGGGTTTTTTATGTGCCTCGTTTCCTCCTGCTTGAAGATGATGAAATGCACCCAGATCAGGATAGTGATGCTGGTCTGATCCCTGCTGAGGTGGAATCTGACATGTTTCCCGTGTTCCCTGCCCAGGCTGCCCCTGTGGACATCCCCAGCGTGATGCTCTCTTCAGGTTCAGAATATGCTGCCTCATCTAGCTCTGTGTTGCCGGTTTGTGCTCGACCTCTTGAGCTGGTTCCCGTCGATTTATCTATTTCCAGTGGTCTTCGCCGCTCCTGCAAAGCTGCCACGCCGCCAGTAAGAAGTCTTGCGATACGCTCCCCTCGTCTCGCCAATAATGGGTTCAAGCGTGATGTTGTGATAGAGACCGCGGCTGGATGCAAGTCTCATGTCCCAAAGGCCAAGCCCCCTGGTGTCTTGCAGATAGAAGAAATGCAGCGTATAGGAGTTGAAGAGTGCCACATTGATCCAGATGAGCTGTCCGTGGAGAAGCTCATGTGCAGCCTCACTCAAGTTGATCCATGTCTCAGTTAAATCGTGCTCGTCTTATTTGGCATATTCTTTTCTGGAATATTAGAGGGATTAACAACACTGATAAATGGCCTTTGATTAGAAATAAGATTGAGGAGAGTTCGGCCTCGATCCTTTGCTTCCAGGAAACAAAGCGCATGGATATTGACAGTAAATTCATCAAGTCTTTCGCGCCCAAACGCTTTGATCAATTTGCATTCGTTCCCTCGGAAGGGGCCTCTGGTGGGCTGCTTGTGATTTGGGCCAGCAACAGGTTCACAGGCCAAATTCTATTGCAGGAGAGTTTTGCAATTGTAATTTCCCTCAATTCCACTACTCGTCGGATTCGTTTATTCTGGTAAAATTTTGTTGCTTGGCTCTTCCATCTAGATATTGCTGATGATGCGCTATGGATTTTACTTGGTGACTTTAACTTTTACCGTTACACGGATAGCCGAAATCGCCCTGGAGCTAATATGAAGATATCGCCACCTTTAATGAAATTATCAGTTATCTCGGTCTTATTGAATTACCCTTAAAGGGTCGGTGCTTCACTTGGAGCAACATGCAGTCGGAGCCATTGCTTGTGCAACTAGATTGGTTCTTTACTTCTTCTGCTTGGACCCTCAAATACCCAACACCACGGTCAGACCCCTTGTCCGCCCACTTCTGATCATACCCCGTGTGTGGTGTCGATTGGAACCAGTATTCCTAAAGCTGCTGTTTTTCGGTTTGAAAATCACTGGGTTAAAATACCTAGCTTCATTGAGGTGGTGCGTCGTATCTGGGACATCCACTGTCCGGGAGATGCAGCGAGATGCATCTCAGCTAAACTCAAATTGCTACGCAAGGCTCTTCGCATTTGGAGCACTAGTATCTCTATGATCTCGCACCTGATAGATAACTGCAACGCGGTCATCCTTCGGTTGGATGAATTTGAGGAACTGCGCCCCTTACATATCTCGGAATGGAATTTTTGCAACATTGTTAAACGCAAACTCCTCTTCCTGTTGGATTGTAAGCAAGAATATTGATAAAAAACGCTGTACGGTGCGCTGGGCTAAGTTTGGTGGCGAAAACACAAAGTTTTTTCATTCCATGGCGACAATTCGGTATCGTAACAATTGCATTGCCTCTTTATCGAGACCTGATGGCTCTTCGGCCACTGATCATGATGAAAAGTCAGAAATTTTATGGACTGCCTTCAAGGAAAGATTAGGTGTTTCTGTCCCCATTGACCCCTCGTTTAATTTCACCACATATATCCATCGCATGGAGGGTTTGGAGACCTTATCTGCACCATTCTCTCATGATGAATTTGACTCCATTGTGGCTGAATGTCCTAATGACAAAGCGCCTGGGCCTGACGGTTTTCAGGTCTGTTCTTAAAAGTTTGCTGGCCTATTGTTAAGTTCGACTTCTATAGGCTGTGTGAGGAATTCTGGGCCATGACAGTAAATCTTCAGAGTATAAATGATGCTTATATCACCTTAATTCCAAAAGTGCAATCTGTCCTTGGCCCTAATGATTTTAGACCGATCTCCTTGTTAAATTCTGGACTCAAATTGCTCACCAAACTTTTGGCTAATAGACTTCAAAAGAAGATCTTAGATCTGGTTCACATCAACCAATATGGATTTCTTAAAAGTCGTACGATACAAGATTGCTTGGGGTGGGCCTATGAGTATATTCATCAGTGCAAACATGCACGTAAGGAGGTAGTTATTCTGAAACTAGATTTTGCGAAGGCATTTGACATGATTGAACACAAAGCGATCATCAAAATTCTGCACTGTTGGGGCTTTGATGCTAGATGGCTTCATTGGGTTAGCTGCATCTTTTCCTCTGGCACCTCGTCGGTCTTGCTCAATGGCGTTCCTGGAAAGAAGTTCTCTTGTAAGCGCGGTGTTCGGCAAGGCGATCCATTCTCCCTGTATTGTTTGTTGTTGGAGCCGATTTATTGCAAACAATGGTCAATCATTTGGTCTCGTCTGGTATCTTGCATCTGCCTTTGCCGATCCCTGGTATGGATTTTCCTATCGCTCAGTACGCGGACGACACTCTGCTCATTTTGGAGGCCTGCCCGATTCAGCTACTGGCCCTAAAAGACCTGCTCCATTCTTTCTCTCTTGCTACTGGTCTGCATGTGAACTATGCCAAGTCATGCCTCATGCCCATTAACATCGATGATAGCAGGCTTAACAACCTGGCCTCTGTTCAGGGTTGTGCCACTGGAACACTTCCTTTCACTTACCTCGGATTACCGTTTGGATCCTCGAGGCCAACTGTGCAAGACCTCTCTCCCATTGTAGATTATGCAGAGCGACGGCTCAATGCCAGTGTGAGATTCCTAGATTACGGTAGCAGACTTACCTTTGTAAATTCTGTGATATCATCGCTCCCAATTCATTTTCTCTGCTCTCTGAAACTTCCAAAGGAGATTATAAAGCTGTTTGACAGAATTCGCCGGCATGGGCTATGGGCTAAAGAGGAAGACTCCACAATGGTGCATTCGCTGGCTGCTTGGCCGTTGGTTTGCACGCCAAAGAAACATGGTGGACTGGGCGTGATGAACATGGAAATTCATAATTCGGCTCTTCTTCTTAAACAGCTTCACAAATTCTTCAGTAAGCAAGATGTGACGTGGGTGAAACTTGTATGGTCCCTCTATGATTATGCAGTTCCACCACAGGCCCAATCCCCGCGTGGATATTTTTGGTGGAAGGACATTTCCAAGCTAATCCCCACTTACATAAGCATCACAAGATCCACTGTGATAAGTGGACAGACAACATTATTCTGGAAAGACTTTTGGCATGATCAGAATCTGCTTTGTGATCAGTTCCCTCGATTATTCTCGTTTGCGCTTAATGAGGATGCTTCTGTTCATCAGATGGCACGGACAGATGACCTTGCTGCTCGTTTTGCTCTACCCCTTTCACCTGAAGCCTTCCATGAGCTCGAACATGTAGAACATTTCTTGGCTGATCAGGTGCTAATCCCAAATGAACCAGATATCAAGATCTTCCCGTGGGGGGATTCAAGTTATACTTCAGCGAAATTCTACAAGTTTCTTTTCTCGCATCTTGCGTGTGATACCTCTCTTCAGGCGATTTGGAAATCAAGGCTCACCCCTAAGCTTCGCGTGTTTGCTTGGCTGCTCCAAAAGGACAGATTAAACACCAAGGACTTAATGGCTCGAAAACATTGGCATGTGGAAGGGGGGCCAAATTGCGTACTTTGTGCCAGGAGTACGCTGGAGACTCGGGATCATCTTTTTTTCGAATGCTCATTTGCCTCTAATTGCTGGAATTTTATTGAAATCGAATGGGATGGCTCCACAAACATTGCACATCGTATAGCTCATGCCAAGCATGCCTTTCAGGGCCCCTGTTTCATGGAGGTGATCGTGTGTGTTTTCTGGAATATTTGGAGGGCTCAAAACGATTTGATCTTCAAGGACCTCAGGCCTCTTTCCCCGAGATGGAAGGTGCTCTTCCAGCATGACATAATGTTACACCAGCATAGGGTTAAACCCTCCTTAGTGCAACCCCTTCTTCAGTGGGTGCTAGACACCTTCTCTCTCTCTGTTTAGATGGTTAGCCATTTCTCTATTCTTTTCGATTTCTTGCCCCCTTGATTTTTGATGGAGAGATTTGTAAGTCTCATGTTCTGAAAACCTCTGGTTTTTCTGTCACTTTTAATATAAAATCTACACCGCAGGGTTTTGCCCTACGGTAACTCTGTCAAAAAAAATTATGTTGAGTAATATTTAATGGTTTGATATTTAAGTTGTGGTGCTATTCTTCTAGTGGTGTCGTGTGAACGTCGACTACATGACACTTCACCTTTATGGGCCTAGAGGAGTGCATTGTGTATTTGATTGCTAATTGTGGGGTTGCCGGAGTGACAGAAACCTAAAGCCCAGTTAGTATACCGGTGCACAAGGGAGCGTAGGATCTCAGAGTTTAAGGCTGTGGTTAGATTTATCTTAATTACTATCTTGTAACTGTGGATGCTTGCAAGAGGTATAATCACAAGTATGTATTAGTCTAAGTAAGGGCGGTGCATTAGCATAGGTTCACCCACACAACACTTATCAAAACAATGAAGATTAATCAACTATGTGAAGCGAAAGCACTTGACTAGAATCCCGTGTGTCCTCAAGAACATTTTGTCATCATAAGTAAACCAACCGGCTTGTCCTTTGCTCTAAAAAGGATTGGGCCACTCGCTGCAATTATTATTACTGTTTTTTATGTACTTGCATTTTATTTACCTGCTATATCGAAAAACCCTAAAAATCTGTCTGCTAGCATTTACAGTGAAATCTTTACCGAAACTACTTGTCAGCACCTTCTGCTCCTCGTTGGGTTCGACACTCTTATTTATCGAAAGTACTACGATACACCCCCTATACTTGTGGGTCATCAGTCTACTTTTATAGCCGATCGGTCAAGCGGGAAACGGAGGTGGGAAGCGGTGGCGCTGGGCGGGAACCGACGAGTGTATGAGCACGCGTCGCGTCGGAGTTAGTGGCTGGCCCTGACAACTCCGCTTGGGAAGCTGGGAAGGCTAGGCACTACGTACGAAAGCCTGGGCGTTACGCTTGCGCTGGCGTAAATGCGATGCGTGCGGTAGACGTCTCGTCGTCTCATCCCTTCGTCGCTTGGGGAAATGTCCGGCTCGCCATTACACGGGCTGAGCGGCCTCCTGCACGCTGTCATTAATCGCCACATGCTCGCTATGTGTCTATAACGAGGGGGCCCGCCTGTCGGAGAGCATGTCCGAGCAATGTCTGGCATCCTCGAAAAGGCCCCCAATTTTGGAGGCCCTCTCTTGGGTGTCGTTGTGGCTGTTTTCTCGGTCTGGACACCCAATGGGCCTTTGGGGGCCATTTGGGGGTGTCGGTGGAGATGCTCTTACGACCTGTTTTTTAGACTTAAGTGAAAAAAATTGTGTGTTTTATGTGCTTCATCCAAACAATTATTCATACAGTTTTAGCTGCTTTGTAATCCTCTGCTTTGCATAAACAAACCTATGCTATATTTTTTATATCGCATTTCTGCATTTCTCACACTTCTGATACAAAGAGACCCTTAATGTCGCCAAATTGATAGAACATACATAACATAGTGTTAATCTAGAATTCACATATACCCCCCCCCCCCCCCCCCACACACACACACAAAATATCAAGGTGGCACAGATACTCAGCTAGGTTGCCCCGAACGAAAGCACAGAACAATGAGCAAAACATCACCTAACAAGAACTAGAGGCCCATGTGCATGTTTAAAGTGCCACCTCGCCTTCAATTGTTGTCACCTGAAGGAACCCTTGTCACGGGTTGAACAAAAGTCGCCATCTTTAGGGGGGGCGAGCTCCCCCTATAGCTCGAGATGATGCACAAACAAATATTGCACCTGTCTAAAGTGAGCACATCACCTTCCCACAATTCACCTCTAGAAAGTGTTGCTTCCACCACTAGTGCACAACCATAGGAAGAGATGCGAACTATGAATATGAACTCCAAGACAACACCTTTAGAAAGGAAAAGACGCCTGATTCAAAGGGATCAAGAGTCAAGGCGGAAAATGTCGCCCGTGGCCTTCTCTTTCATCGGCCCAGTCACGATGGTCGGGTGAAGTGATGGAGTTTGACCAAAATTGTTGAGGGGCGAAAGACAATATACGAATGTTTGAGTGGGGGGGTAAAATACTAGTATTTGTTCATCTATACCCACCCTACAAATATTCTTGACAAAGTAGTTCAAAGTGGGGGGGGGGGGGCGATGCCCCCCTTCCGACTTGTACTAAGCTCTGCCATTGACAGGTGTTCAACCATAACAGCTTTATCCATCCAAACTCAAGTGCACTTGTTATGCCAAGGTGATTGATGAACCCCTTTCCCTGATTCCCAGTATACCATTCCCACCGAGCAACACCAGGTTCGTCGCCCTCACACCTATCGAAAATCATCTTTTCATGTATGAGCTTCTCCCGCGAAACCGACACCACATAAATTCAGCTCCAAGAGCAACGACGTGCATTTGTCTACCCTAGACATGAGAAGTAATTTCCGAACCTGAATCTTGCCGCAAACCGCATATCATGAGGCCCACTAGCCGGGTAAGCATACTTGTTCCAATGAAAAGCTCTAGGCAAGTCGATGACTGCAAGGGCATGACATCCCGGACAAGATTCACTACACCACAACCGCTCGTGGTCACCCCTAGGTCTCGATCTAGCCGCGTGGACGTCCCAGCGGCCATGATCACTATTTTTAGCGATGTGTGGGGGGGGGGGGGGGGAAGTTGCACGCTCAATGTAGAGATATGAAAGGTGTGTAGGCTTGGATGATGAGGGTGGAGAGGGCACACCACCGCCCTGGTACAATTAGGCGCCGTCAGTTGCAATGTTGATGGAGATAACGATGGGGAGATGGGAAGGGGTGGCAGCGGAAATAGCCTTGTTGATCGTAGGAGCGAGTCATAAAGTGCTTAGTTTTTTTCTACCCTTTTCTCATCTCCTATTGTTGTTTCCTGTCATAGTACTTCTAAACAACATTTTTGATGGCCCGATTATGTTTTCTACATTTTGCTCACACAATATACACACAAGTTTGACCTAAGTCATTTGCCTTTGATGTCGGACCGTCCTCTAGCACTGATCCATCGATCTTTCCCCCCTCTCATGTAGCTACGTTGTCAAATCCTTCATTTCATCGTGTCAATTTGTACAACGCCGCCACTAGATCGCCCCACGAATCTAACCTCGAACCTCCAAACTCTAGCTCCTCCAAGCTTATCTCGCGACATTTTGTCTTGCCGACTCATGCTCCACCATGCTTGTGTCGTCGACGGAGTCGGAGAACAAGCCGGACAAGAGCACGGTACACGATAACAGTTAAATCAATGGAAGCTAACAACAAGGTAACTAGGTACTACCTACAACCTGCTGTCCAATTTTTTTTTTTTTTTGACAATATAGATCTTAGCGTTTTTTTCGGATAAATAATAGGTTGGAATTGATAAGGCATGTAGAGAACCTTTGATAATCCAGAGAGGGCAATAGCAGAGGTGAACAAACCACATAAAACTGAATGCCTAGAGTGTTAACTAACCGAAGATTAAGAGGGGGCAAGCACGTGGTTCCAAAGGAACCGAACAATTAAACTGACGCAAACTGGGTAACGACGTGTGGGACCGTATTTTTTTAAATACCCCACATGTCAGTGCTCCATTATTGATCCAACACGGAACATGATGTTTAGCAGGCTGCCGCAGCATATTGTCAGGGCAGCGCTTTTCTTTAGCCCTATCTAGCTTTTCCCCCCTTTTCCCCCTTTCATTTATCCCTTGTCCGTTTATTCCTCTTCGGTTCTTTTGGGGATTAGTTTCAGAAACCTTTTAGAATGCAAATCCACGGTAAAAAGATCACGTCGAACAAAACGGCATGAATCCGTTGTAATTTTAGTTAGGAGTTACAGTGGGAAAGTAGTATGAGTGTGCAGTAGTATGGGATTTGTACTGTGGAGATGGTTAACAGTGGGAGTCGGGAGATGGCAGCGGCATGCATGCTCGCCATGTGACAATGTCACCTGACCAATGTGAGCTCCCATCCCTGGTATTCTGTTGATGTACGCTGTACTGTGTGGTTATACGTACACTGTAGAGTGTAGACTGCCTAGGCATTGGAGATTCGATTTACCCCCTCTTGCTCCACAGATTTACGAGTTTCTTGCAAAAATAACCGCGAGGGCTCAAACATCCATCGCCGAAAAGATCTTTCAAGAGGCCTCCCAACGAACTAGTGATTCACATAGTCCAAAATATGTTATGGCTTGAACTGTCTTCGAACAAATAAATTGGAATAGAGGAAATATGTGGAAATATATGTCTAACACAATGTCACAATTTCAATTTGGCTGAAAGTTTCACACTCCTTCGTCAAAATTCAAAATCCGCGACGAAGTCATATTTATAAGTTTTAAAAAAAGAGGGGAAGAAACCAGAAAGTGGTTTTAAATCCCAAGCTCCGGTGCTCTCTCGGTTTAAAGAAAATTTAAGTCATATTTATAAGTTTTAAAAAATCCAAAAACAATTTTGCATGTTGTCAATTAGGGATGAAACTGAGCAGGTACGGAAGGAACTAAGTGGTGCCACATTTGTTTTGATATTTATTTGTCAGATCGGAAACGAAAACAGAAACACCGGAAACAAATGCAGAAACAAATACATACCGAATTCGGTGCAGACACTGAGCAGAAGGTAGATATTTGTCGGATCCAAGAGATCACTCGAATAATGCAGGAAAGCTCAAGCAAACCAACAAACTTGTCAAGTTAAAAATATAAAATAAAATATAAGAATATATCATGATTATTAATATAGTGTACATATGTTATCAACTTTGGCAATGTTAAAATACACACTATCTTTCCTAACCCTACTTCAGCACTGAAATGACGAACTGGGAATGACTCAAGAGGGAGATGATATGCGAATATGTAGGGCATAAAAATGATTGCTTCAGATCCTTTATTTTTTATCCAGATCTTCAATTGTGTCTAAATGTCCACAATAGAACTTTTGGGCATGCTGGCTTTGGAAAGCACCGCGTAGTAAAAAGCGGAAAGTCCCAAATTACAGGAACATAATTTCCGTTTCCATTGTCGTTCCTCCGGAATATGGTGTCCGTTTCAGTTTCCACATAAAAAATTTGTTTCCTTTCCGGAATTTTTTGTTTATATTTCCATTATGTTTTCGTTTTTTATGCGGAAAACTTGGAAAGTTTATGTTCCGTTTTCATCCCTATTGTCAATGATGTTACTAACAAACATGCAAGATCTCGATTTGAAATACTTTATATACTAAGCTAAAATGACAACATTTTATATATTTTAAAGATTTAAAAGTGTGTACATTTAGATCACACATGTGTCATTTTTGTGTAGCTCGGAATATGAAGTATTTACAATCAATATTTTATAAGTTTGTGGGATACATCATTGACCACCTGCAGGATTTTTTTTCATTTTTCTGATACTTAAAAAATTAGGGAGCACTAGAGGTAGGGAGCCAGAAATCTCTACTCAGAAGGAACACCTTACACCCACAAGGACACAACCTTTAGAAGAAACAAAAAAGATATTTTCAATGTAGATTGATTATTAAATCAAAGTTTACATAAAAAGGATAAAATAATCTTACTCGTGTAGTGGGTTTTATATTTCTTCCTTTTCAATTTGTCGATAAGTTCGAGGATCTTTCATAAATTTAGAAAAATTGTGAGGGATTCCAAACAAGGGCAATTGATAGCGTCATTTTGTTCCGGGCAAAGCGTGCCATGCCACCTATGTTGCTTTGGCACATACAACCATTAGAAAAATAAATGTTATTACTAATGCTAATGGGTGGTTAGAATGGTATTATTGTCTACTCCATGCAGCGGTTCTTATCTTTCTTAGTTGTGCATATAGTTTTCCATGGAATCATGTACATGTGCCATTTAACTATTAATATTATCATTGTGAAAGTTTTTACAACAGGCAGCATCACACATCAATGGTTCATAGAACAAGGGGTTTCTAAGACTCCTCGTGACACTATCCTGCCTTCTCTAAAGTATATCAATGTTACCTTTCGTCCGAAGAAAACATAATATTGGTTCCTTTTATTTCACATAATTTATACATTTTGAGAGTGGAGAAGGTGGTCGTGGGGGAGGGGGAGGGGTGACAATGATGATGCCATCCCGACCCATTCACCACCAACTCTTATTTAATAACAAAGAGTTACAATGTCGAAAGCAAATCGATTGTTACATGAAAGGTGACACGAAAAAGGTATTATTGTTTGTATTGTGGTGGTTTGAATCTTTTCATTTTTCGATGTCTAGTTTTTTTACCAAAACATGCACACGTGCCATCGAACTACTAATAGTATTGTTTAGAAAGGAAAAAAGTGTTACCACATGTCAGTAGACAAGGGGGTTTCTACCCCTCCTCGTGGCTCATTTTATCTTGGTTATATGTTATATTTTATGAAAACACAACCAATTAATAATTTCTTCCGCTTCATATGATGGATATGCTTTTTATCTCCATTTGGAGAGGAACGGGGGAACAAGGAATGATAAGCCATTGAAGTCCCAAATAGCTACATCATGTGTCAAGCCTTTGATTGGCAGGGGTTAAGAAGATATGGGCGGCAATCAGAGGCATGGTAATGATAAGCCATGCATATATTCAAAAATTATGTTTGCCTTTTTCTATTTTTCCCTAAACTTCCTCTCCTTTTATTCATGTTTTCTACTCACTTTAAAAATAATAGTTTGATCCTTCATTTTTTGAAATGAGACACATTCCATTTATTTCTAGAGTTTTTAGAATTACCAATGCACCATTTAATATTTTCTTTATATTTTACACATCATGGGGTTTTCTTAGAATTGCGAATTTACTTAAAATGATTGCTCCACTATCCTAGTCCACATGACATGATGTCGACAAGGAGTATACACATATGTGCACGTTAACCCTAGGCACATCGGATGCCTGATTTGTTCGAGAGTCTATTAGTTCGACCTTGAACATTACACCGAGACAATAGTTTGCACGGATAGAAATGCAAAAGTGAACCTCAGTTACATAGCGAAAATATGAAAAAAAAACTAGATATACTTATTATGGACGTGATATGTGCGGAAATCAGTTTTGGGTAGTAGGAGCTGATGATCCCACTAAATAAAATCATATCTCATAATGTCAAAAAAAAATATCATAAAAAATTTCGGGTGTACATCCGGACATTGTATGTTGACACACGAAGTTTCACGGTAAAATGACATTTTTTGTGGTCTGCATAAAAAGACAAATCACGCCGCTCCAAAACGACTTTGTACGAAACATGTTTTTGTCTTTTTTGCACAACCCGTAAAAAATGTCATTTTGTGGGTGCAAACATAGAATGTCTGTATCTACATCCGAAATTTTTCTTCTAATTTTTTGACATTTTAGAATATAAATAAAAAAACATTTTCAGAACGGGTGTATCTAGACCCATGAATCAAAACACCGTGTCCGTGATATGTGGACCTATAAATTATGATATGTAGACACAAAAATAAGACAAATGTGTGGGGAGGTAAGGTATTTGTCGATGGAATGTAGCACACATATATAGTGATTCCCTTTTAGAACTTTCAAATATTAATTCCAATATTTTTTTCCAAAAAATATGTTTCATGGAGACCAAGCTCCAAATCGCCGCACTAGATCACCATGCTCTTTTCTCTTCTTTTATATCATTGCCTTATGAAGAAGTGAGAAACACAAGTTGATCAGAAACCCACTTTGCCTCATAGGAGGAAAATAATCAGCCTCCAACCCGACATTTTGTTCTCTTTATTGTTACGCGTTAACATACTCTTTCGACATGCCACATTCATTGGAACATTGCCCATCTGTAGCAAAACCAGAGTATCAACGAAAATGAGCTTTTCAGAGCATGGACTTGTGTAGCAGGCACCGTTAATCCCCACCCCACGTGATCCTGTCCTGCAGTTGACAGACGAACACAGATGATATAAACGAACTGCAAAGCAAGGAATCGAAGCTGCGCCGCACCCTTCGCCGAGCTCTCGCTCGCCCGCTCCCCGCAGTAGCAGCAATGGCTGCCTGCCTGTGTAGCAGCTACCACGCACCTGCTCAGCCCTGCCAGCCCAACCTACTTCTACTGTGCGCGGCTAGCTGCGGCGGAAAGGAGACAGAGCCACCGGCTAGCTGCGGGCCCGGGCCCGGAGGGTCTTGGATCAATCGTGCAGCGGCAGGAACGGCCCTGCCGCTACATTTCCAGCGGCCGGTGGTGTGCGCTGCCTCGTTAGTTTTAGAACTCGATCTGGTGCGTGGGTGCTAGGCTGCAGTAGTTCAGTTTCAGTGCTTTGGCTGATGGGCTCGAGATTGCATTTCCCTGACGCCTTTGCCTCGCGCACACGCACGGGCGACCGGCTGGACGGACGGAACGGCGCCGCTGTTCCGCTCACGGTGGTCTGAGCCGAAGCGGAAGCCAGGCCACCAGCGGGTACGGACGGCTGACGATCTGGCCGTCTGGGGCAAGGAAAGATTCTCGCCGGACGGAACACAGGATACGAGAGCGTCACCCCACACGGGCACGTCCATCGCCCTTCGCATGCGGCCGTCCTTGTACTGCACCTGCAGCAGAGAGAGTGCGCTCCAGCTCTACTCAGCCATGCATGCATGCCCTATGTACGTACGCCTCCACCGTACGTACATTCCCGGCACCCCACCACCTTTTTTATGTGGTGGCATAATCTAAGACGACTTTCTTCGTGTTAGCAACCTAGGATCGCCGCGCTTATTAACAAGTCGTGATCAAATCACTGGAAAGCAAGCCGTTTGCTGTTCACGGCGAAGCAACCATCATCTCGTCCGATCCTGAGCTGAGGTTTCCAACTGTGCAAGCAGCTTTAGGATGACTCCAACGGGCCGACCCAAACGGACGCGCGTTCGGTCCGCGTTTTGTCCGTTTGGGTTGGGGAACGGACGTGCCCAGTCCGCCCCTGTCCGTCGTTGGTGGCAGTGCGCCCAACGGCCCGACGCATTGAGTCCGCCCTGGTTTTTTTCTTAGCTAAACAGGCCATATATGGGCCTTTTCTATTCATATATAGGGGGTGGGCCACAAACGGCATTTTTACATAATATTTTTAAAAACAAAAATATTTAAAAACTACACTATTTGCCCTTCGCGGGCTTCTACTCCTCTTCATCATCCCCATCGAGGATGACGTAGTCCGCTGCCTCCAGAGGTGCGCCGGTGGTCCGCCGCCTGCCTGCGGTGGGACGACGGCCGGCGGCGTGGGCGGCTGCTCCTCCTCCGCCTGCTCCACCTCCTAGGCGCCGCCATTGAAGACCCAGCGCTGCCTCGCAGGCCTTCTGGCAGTGGAGGCGCCGGTGGCAGGTCCTCGTCCATGGCCTGCCACCATGGCTGTGGTTCCTCCAGGACCGCCGCCTGCTGCGCCTGCAGGGCTGCCTCCTGCTCCCTGGCGACGTTGGCGAGGACGATGGCCCAGCGCTTGCGCTCGTCCTCCACCATCTGCTTGCGCGAGGCCTCGAAGACGGCCTCGAGCTCGGGATCCAGCTCGGGATCCACCTCCGTCTTCACGCGCGGCGGCGGCGGCGATCCAATCCGCAGCGCGCGCGACACTGGCGGTGCGTCCCGGCGCCGCGTGTGCGGTGGCGGTGTCCAACGCCCAGATGGCGGCGTCGGAGCCCGCGTGTAGAAGGCCTGCCGCCGCAGGTTGTGCTCGTCGCGGAACCACTCCACCCAGTTACGGGATGTGGCCGCGAAGGCGGGGTCGTTGCGGAGCTCGGCCGGGAGGCGCCGGCGGCGCCGCTCGATCTCCTCATCCCGTGCCCGCTCGCTCGTGGGCATCGGGGGCACCGGGATGCGCTGCTGGTTCAGGTGCCAATGCTCGGGGAGCTTGACATCTGGCCACGGCAGCGGGGTGGCGTGGTCCCAGTACCACTGGCAGTCTTCTTTCCGCACGTAGACGCGGTCGCGCAACGCGCCGCCGGGCGGCGCGAGCTCGAAGACGGCGGGGACCGGCGCCGGGGGAGAAGGTGGGGAAGGGGGAGGTGAGATGTAGCGGCGGCGGCGGCCAGAGGATGACCCCGACTCACCGTCATTCTTGGCCTTGCCGAATCCAGGCCACCGGAGCGGCATTGCGACGGTGGCAGTGGGCTAGGGTTTGGCTAGGGTTTGGTCGCCGGAGACGGTGCGGCAGTGGGGCAATGAAGTCGGGTTGGTGGGGGCTGGCCGTCCCTATCCCCTGGCATTAAAAAGGACTGGGCCAGGGGGAAGCTGACCGGTGCCCTGTCGCTGACATGTGGGCTCGGGGCGGACGCCACGCGTGGACGCGCGGACGCGTTTTCACTCCGCCGCGCGTCCGCCCCGACGCATCGGTGACCCAAATTTGGGTCAGGGATGCGTCGCGGCGGACCAAAAAACGGACCGCGGTCCGTTTGCGTCGCCCCGTTGGGCCGTGTTTTTTGCCCCAGCGGACAGGAACGGAGGCGCGCGGACTCGATACGTCGCCCCGTTGGAGTCATCCTCACCGCGAGGCATGCCGACCCTCGATCTCCACGTGACGCCCAGCCTTTTCCCTGCTCGCCGAGCAACACTGCTCCAGTACTGCATGGGCCATGGCCATGGAGAGAGAACCAGAGTGGAGAGGGACGTGAGTGATGGATGGATGGATGGGGATGGGCTTGCGCGCGAGGACAGCGCCTTTTCAGGGGTGGCAGTGCAGCGGCCTCCATTCATTCATTACCAGTGGCAAGCACTAGTACCGTCTCCTTTCTTTCCTGCCGAGTTATTGCTTTGTTCGGTTCACTTCTTCGCTATCTAGTACACGCTCTCTATCGATCTTTTTTTTTTTTTGAGATTGCTCTCTATCGATCTTGGGTTCGGTTTTGGCCATGGCAGAGCTTGGTTGCTTCCTTGGCGTTTGTGTGGATGGATGGATTCCATTCCTTGAAGGGGAGAGAGAGCATCGTATCCTTCCATCCCCTGCCATTTGCGCAGGCCTTTCTGGTGGCATGGCGCGGCGCCATCCTGACACACGCGACATGGGCGCCTTCCAACGAGATGCTGGCTTCCTTCATCACACTTCACGTGCCCGCCCCTGTTTCTCTGGCGATCGTCGACGGCATGGACTACAAGTACACGACACGAGCAGCACTGGAACATACTGTATTTTTTTGCTGGAGAGGAGAGCAGCACTGGAACATGGAATGCATAGATCGACCAACAATTCTCATACAAACAGAGTTTAGTTTTTTTGGGGGATTACGAAAAGACGACGAGAGACAGAGCAGCAGTTGGCGTGGTGGCGAAGACAAATGGGCAGGCAATGTGAAAAGGAAAACCAAGAGCGAGCCGGAGAGTATTTTTTGCGTGATCTCGAGAACAAAAAACTATGGAGTTCATCCTAGGAGGCGAAAAAAAAAACAGAGTTTAGTTGTACCACACTCTCGACTAAAAACTATGGACTGTTCAAAAAAAAAAACTATGGAGTTCATCCTAGGAGGCGAAAAAAAACAGCAGTAGATTTGCAGGTCCCGGGTTACGAAAAGACGACGACAGAGAGCAGCAGTTGGCGTGGTGGCGAAGACAAATGGAATGGGCCAGCCAATGTGAAAAGAAAACCAATAGCGAGACCGCGGGCGGAGAGTATTTTTTGCGTCATCTCAGAGAACAAAAATGCGAGGTCAGCAATCAATCAGTAAATGCTCTAGCCCTTGTTGCGCAAGTGACGCCGTCTCGGTCACCGCAACGATCACCTCCGTTGGCCTTCTCTCTCCGTACCGCGCGCGTGGAGCTGTCGCCGTAGTCCGGCCCCCGGCCGGCCGGTGCGGGGCGGTGCGCCGGGATCCCTTGCGTACGGACGCCCCACCTTATAGGATCTACGATGGGCTATGGATGTCACGCCTGCGCCGGTAGATGGGCCGTGCGGGACTGAAGGATACGTCAATTTTGAGCCTACTTTCACGAAGCGTAGTTGAGTCGTACAATGCTATATTTCGGTATCATCATCCGACGAGTCCTCCGAAGTATCGATTAAATGGGAGTAGAAGAACTCGTCCGAGCTATCCATCTACACGAAAATCTACAAAAAGCAAGCACATAACAATCTAGTGGCGTTTGCAAAAAACGAAAAAATGGTCGCCATACCTGTCCTCGGCTGGGCAACCCGTCGAACAACTTGTGGGTGTAGCCGTTGGCCGGCGAGGCCGAGCCAACAACGGCCTATTTGCGGTTGTCCCGTCTTCCCACTGCGTCGGTGTGGGCAACTGGGCGGTAGCGACGCGGGAGGTTGGATGGTCGAGGTGAAAACTTGTTGTCGAGAGCTTATTTGTGACAACCGGTGTGGAGGCTACCTCGGCCGCGGCGGCCCGCAATTAGATCTGGGAGGCTACCAGCGGTCACGATGGGCGAGAGGGGACGAGGGCAAGTACGGCCTGGTCGATGACGCCGCGGCAGGCAGTAGGCTCGAGGTTGGGGATTGGGGTTGTGTCGGGGGAATGCCCCCGGGTAGGGCATAGAGGAGGAAAGGAAACTCAAGCCGGGTCACTCGAGCCGAATCTCTTCTACCGGATCGGTTGAGAGAGTCGGTTAGTACTCACTCTTGTTTAGGTACAGGGAGACGCCAGAGGGGATCAGGCAAAGTCTAGCCGGATCAGAGGAAGAGATCCGGCTCAACTAGCCGGGTTGCCTGGAAGAGATCCGGCTCAACTAGCCGGGTTGGCTGGAAGAATCCGGCTTACCTGTGATGTCGGATAATGCACAAAGACCGAGTAATGTCAGTAAGTTCACGAGTCCTGCAGGCCTCCTGCCCGAGGCTCGGAAGACAGCCAGGTCGAGCCACGGGTTTTCCGGGTCACAAGGCCCTAGGCGCTGACTTGGCTAATTCGGGAAAGGGCGGTGGCCTAGGCTCTGATGGGCTACGCCGGCTTAAGCTCAAAGAGGAAAAGATAGACCTGCCGTTGAACTGACGATGAGCTGGACTGAGTGACAGTAGCCAGGGCTTGTCCTGTTCCTCTTGTCCATGCCATTATCATCTCCGGCCAGGGGCAAAAAGGTAATCCGGTTAGTGTATAAGTAGACCAGCACATCCTCCAGTGCGAGGAGACGAACCCCAGAGCTCATTTTCCCCCCTTGGTAGCTTCTTCTTCATCGTGAGCTCTCACCATTGTTGTTTCATACAGCTCGAGGAGCGACTGTACTTGTCACCATTGAGATATAAAGAGAGTAGGCTAGTGCTGTAGTAGGGGTGTTACCTCCACAAGAGGGCCCCGAAGCAGGGTACATCGTGGTGTGCTTTGTGTTCTTGGTTTCTTGTTCATGTTCTTGCGGTTTCTTGCGTGTTCTTGCTTGTGCACTTCTTGAGTGCATAAACCCTCCCCGGATCCCCCAACGCATGCTCGGCCCCATCTTAGCCATACCTATGGCATCTGCCGTGATCCCACCACGACAGTTGGCGCCCACCGTGGGGCAGATTGAGGCGTTGGAGGGAGTTTACATCCGGACGGGCTCAGGCGAGCGTGTGCTTTCTGGTCTTATCGCCAAGATCGGCGAGTTCACCTTCGTCAGCGATAATGCGGGGTGTTTCGCCGGCAAGCCTTTCCCCGAGCATGGCTTCCTGATGATGCTCGGTAGCTTCGTCACCTATGTTGCTGTTGAGGCTGTTCGCGAGTACCCGGCGCAGGTGCTCGTGGCCGAGGACCCTCCTTCTTTCCGCGCAGCTCTCGGACAGCGTAGCGCTCGCCCCGAGAGTAGCGTGGAGGTGATGATGACCGGACCAAATGCTGGAGCAGGCAAAGGAGATGCCGGCATTGGCGTGCCCGAGGAGCTGATCACGCCAACCGATCCGGTTGACAAGCCAACTCGGACGGCCAAGTTCCCAAAGGAGAAACCAGATCCGGTTGGTCCACTTGGTATGTCAAGTAGGGAGGCTCCCTTGGAGGATGTCCTGGAAAAGTTAGCTCGGCCAGTGGCACCTGGGGCAAATGTAGAGCTTACTATAGCTCAGCTAGAGGCAGAGCGCCTGAGGTTGCAAAGGGGAGCCCGGTTAGTGGTAGAGTCTAGGCAAGCATTTGATAGAGACCTGAGAGAGTATAAAGCTGCCAATGGTATTACCGATGGTTTCACTCCGGTAGCGCCTCACCCGCGCAAGAGAGTAGATTTGCGCAACAGGGGTAAGGACCTCAATGATGAGTTAGCTAGAGCCGCAAGATCGAGCTCAAGTAAGGCTACTAGTCATAGATCGGGTACAGGCAAGCCGGTGTATAGCTCCCTGGCTAAGAATCTTAGGGCTGCAGCGGCAGCGCGAGCCGAGTTGACCACACTAACCGGGGATGCTTGGCGCAAGCAGGCAGAGAGGGTCAATGAGCTGGTAGATGTGTGTTACCGGCAGAATGAGGCTTACCGGAAGGCTAATCCGGATGCTGGTGGTTCTCGGGTAGTAGTGTCGGCTAAGGCGGTTAGCCAGAGGTCCAAGGGGCAAGCGTCATCCCCGCATGTCGGAGTTGACCGGGCTCAAAGTGTGAACTCGGACAAGAGCAAACAGCTGCAGGCCTATGATGCTGAGTATGCCGGCAAACAGCTAGCTGCCCAAGGGAGAGGTGGCCAGAGCAGAAACAATGGCGGACAAGGCAATCCGGGAGCCGGAAGGGGTAATTCGGCTGGCCGAGGTCAACCACCTCATCCTCCGGGGCAGAATCAACCCCGGCAGGAGCCGCAAGTGATGATGCAAGCGCAGCAGCAAGGTGGTGGCCAGGCGGGCTACCGTTATGATGATGGTAATTCGGCTATGGCGCGAGCCGGATACCAAACGTATGACAATGCACTTGCATCCAGACTGGGACCTCGGACGTTGGCTCCGGATGATCAGCGTCTCAGGTTGGATAGGATTTACCAGTCCGAGAGGCTGGAAGAGCAAGGCCCACCAGGTCCTCCGTGCTTTGGACCTAGGATCATGAACGAGCCAAATGTGCCGTTGTTTCAGCTTGGCCGAATCACAAAGCCGTATAACGGCAGCACCAAGCCGCAGGATTGGCTGATAGACTATGTATCCTCGGTGCACATTGCGGGGGGCAATCGCCGATGGGCGGTCCGGTATCTCCCGCATATGTTGGAAGGGCCAGCCCGGATTTGGCTGAATAACTTACCAGAGGGTAGTATCAACTCTTGGATGGATTTGGAGCAGGCGTTTTACAGCAACTTCTCCAGCACTTACAAGAGGCCAAACCGACCTCAGCTCTTGTCTGCGTGCAGGAAAGAAGAGCGGGAGACAGACCGAGAATTTTTGACTCGGTGGAGCAACATTCGCAATTCTTGTGAAGGTGTCGTGGAGGAGCAGGCCATTTCTTGGTTTGCGCAGGGTTGCCGACATGGCACCCCGCTTTGGCAGAAGCTCCAGAGGGATATGCCAAAGACCCTAGCGGAAATGATCCGGATAGCAGATACATATGCTCTTGGCGATCCGACGCAGCCAGCGTTGGACGTGGTGGGAACAAGCAGGAGGCAACCGGTTAATAACCGAACTGGACCATTGAGGCCCAGTGACCGACATGAGTTCGGTTATAAAAGGAGAGATCCGGATTACAGATACGGCTCAGACCAGGTTGCAGCAGTAAATATGGATCATCCTGATAGCCAGAGACCAAAAAATGAGGGTCCAGCTTGGAGGCCGAATCAAGGTGCCTGGGTAAAGAAAGTGTGGGATGGACCGAGTCCACCTCTAACTTTTGAGGCAATGATTGATGGGCCTTGCCGTTATCACACGACAGACCCACGCAAGCCAGCCAATCATTCAACTCGGAATTGTAGCTGGCATCATCGCATCCAGGCGGAAGGGCAGAGAGGGCCACCTCAGAGGGGTGCTCCTAGACCGAATTTCAGGCCAAATACGCCTTTATCCGGAGCCAATGCAACCCCGGTGAACGAAGGAGCTCCAAGGCCAGCAGCCACAAAACCGGTTAACCTGGTAAATATGGGAGGCAACAACAATGCTGGTCCGAGTCGGCAAGGTGGATACCCCGGAAATGATTACAAGGAGGCTCATCAAAGTTATGTGATTTTTGTGACCGAGCCAACTGACAAGAAAAGTCAGCTGCGAAGGGCGAAGGAGGTGAATGCAGTCACACCAGCAGTACCAAAATACCTGAACTGGTCCGAGCAGGAGATCACTTGGAGCAGGGCTGATAATCCCAGGGTTATGCCAAGCCTAGGAAACTACGCGCTGGTGGTGGATCCGACTTTGGTTGGACCAAAGATTAATGTAAAATTCACTCGAGTCTTGGTTGACAATGGCAGCGCTATCAACATCATGTATCGGGACACAATGGTCAAATTGGGTTATTCGCCGAATCAGTTGCAGCAGAGCAGTTGTACCTTCCATGGTATAGTACCCGGGGTGTCTTGTTCCCCAATGGGTAAGATATGGGTAGATGTGCTATTTGGTACCAAGGACAATCACAGACTTGAGAGTCTAGAATTCGAGGTGGTAGACTTGGAGAGCCCATACCATGCTCTACTCGGCAGACCGGCATTAGCCAAGTTCATGATTTCCACTCATATTGCTTACCTCAAAATGAAGATGCCTGGCCCGAATGGAATCATCACCGTTGCGGGAGATTACAAGAAGGCCATACAATGTGCTACGGTTGGTTCCACCTTAGCCGAGTCGTTGGTGATCCAAGCTGAGAAGAGCAAGATGCATGAAGTAGTAGCGATGGCGAAGTCAGCTCAGCTCGGCGTCCTGGCCATGACCAATCCGGATGCAGGTGCAACCTTTGAGGTGCCCAAGGAGACAAAGAGGATCCCCATTGACCCGGAGAATCCGGAGCGCATGGCCATCATTGGTGCTGGGTTGGGCGAGAAATAGGAAAGCGCGCTCTGTCACTTCCTCCGTGAGAATCGGGATATCTTCGCATGGTCGGCTAAGGACCTGCCTGGTGTTCCGAGTGAGTTGGCAGAGCACTGTTTATTTGTCAGGCCGGATGTGAAGCCGGTGAGGCAACCGACTCGGCGTCTTTCAGACGATCGAAGAAAAGTGGTGCTTGATGAGCTGGCTAAGCTACTTGCAGCCGGATTCATTATGGAGGTGCTGCATCCAGACTGGATATCCAATCCGGTTCTGGTAGAGAAGAAGAAGGACGAACCAGCGGTGGTCAAGGTGTGGCGTATGTGCATCGACTTCACCAACCTGAACAAGGCGTGCCCGAAGGATCCCTTTCCTTTACCTCGGATTGATCAAGTGATTGATTCTACTGCTAGGTGTGAGTTGTTGTCTTTTATCGATGCGTACTCTGGTTTTCACCAGATACCACTGAACCCCAAAGATCAAATAAAGACTGCTTTTATTACCCCGTATGGGGCGTATTGCTATCGTGTCATGTGTTTCGGTTTGCGAAATGCCGGTGCAACTTATCAGAGATGTATGCAGAAATGCTTACATTCTCAAATGGGCAAAAATGTGCAAGTGTATGTCGATGATATTGTTATCAAAACTAAAGAAAAACGCACTCTCCTCGAGGATCTCGAGGAAACATTTGTGAACTTGAGAAAGTATCGGTTAAAATTGAATCCGGATAAATGCACCTTTGGTGTCCCGGCTGGGAAGTTACTCGGCTTCCTTGTATCGAGCCGAGGTATTGAAGTAAATCCGGCTAAGATCTGAGCCATAGAAAACATGAAATTGCCTAAATGTTTGTAAGTCGGCTAGGAGAAAAAGCCTTACCCTTGTATCAATTGATGAAAAAGAGCACCGGGTTCACGTGGACTCCGCAGGCAGACTCGGCTTTCAATGAATTAAAAAAGATGTTGTCCACTACACCAATTCTGGCATCACCTGTGCCGAATGAGCCAATGCTACTTTACATTGCGGCCACTAACCGGGTCGTAAGTGTGGTGATAGTGGTAGAGCGAGAAGAGCAGGGTAAATCCGTGCAGAGACCGGTGTACTATTTAAGTGAGGTGATCTCAACCTCAAAGCAGAATTATCCTCACTACCAGAAGATGACATATGGTGTATACCTGGCGGCCAAGAAGTTGAAACATTACTTCCAGGAGCACCCGATCACCGTAGTATGCGAAGCCCCAATCTCGGAAATCATTGGGTGCAAAGATGCAACTGGCCGAGTTGCCAAATGGGCAATAGAAGTGTCTCCTTACACCCCGCATTATGAAAGAAGAGATGCTATCAAGTCTCAGGCTTTATCGGATTTCCTTTGTGACTGGGCCGAGATGCAGTATGAGCCACCCAGACCAGATTACAATTACTGGAAGTTGCATTTTGATGGCTCCAAAACCAAAATCGGACTAGGTGCTGGGATAGTACTCACATCACCGAAGCAAGATCAGTTGCGATATGTGTTGCAGATACATTTCTCAGCATCAAACAATGTGGCCGAATATGAGGCACTGATCCATGGGCTTAATGTGGCTAAGGACATCGGCATCCGCCGGATAGAATGTTTTGGTGATTCAGATTTAGTGGTGCAGCAATCTTCTGGAAATTGGGATGCCCTTGATGCCAATATGGCACTATATCGATTTCATGTCCAGAAAATTTCAGGATTTTTTGAAGGTTGCGAGTACAAGCACATACCCCGGCTGGAGAATGAAGCTGCGGATATCCTGTCAAAACTGGGGTCGTCTAGGGATGCAGTCCCACCCGGGATATCCTTGAATCACCTAAGGATCCCTTCAATCAAACCTCACCTGATTCCGAGTCAATTTTTATCCCAAAGCAAAAATCTGAAGTTGTTGAAAGGACATATTTTATGTCCCCTATGTTTTGTGTGTTAGATGACAACAGTAGGAATTATTTAATATAATGTTAAGTGGTGCAGGAATGAAATGATACAATTACACTTTGCATCGAAACAACCAGACAAGAAAAAGAAGCTTACATTTGCCAGTCCAGTCCGGAGTCTCCGGGCTACTTGACCGGAGTCTCCGGCCAATTCGAAACACTGGAGCAAATGCTACTCAGGACGGCAGCTGCTGTATGGGGTGCGGAGTTACCCCGGAGTAATACCGGAGTTTCCGCACCGGCCGGAGTTTCCGGTCCAGCGGTCCGGAGTCTCCGCACCAGACAAGATTTTTGAATCGAAGAAATTCCACGACGGCGCGTGCGGTATGGGGCCCGGAGTCACCCCGGAGTAGGTCCGGAGTTTCCGGCCATACCGGAGTTTCCGGCCTCCCTGACCGGAGTTTCCGGCCTGCTGAGAAGATGAGCTACGCAGAAGCTGCTGCTAAATCATGTCCGGAGTTTCCGCTCAGTCCGGAGTTTTCGGTCTCCCTGACCGGAGTCTCCGGACTTAGTGGACAGAAAAACGGCTAGTTTTCTGGAGGGGTACCCCTCCACCTACCTCCAGCTCTTGAGCTCGCCCAGATCTGAAGTACACCATTGTTGCAAGCTCAAGAATCACTAGATCTCCCAATCCCTCCACCCAAACTCGTTGATCTTTGGAGGATTGAAGGAGAAGGCCCGGATCTACTACTTCACCAAAGCGTTCTTCATTTCCCCTTCATTCACTTGAGGGATTCGAGCCTAGGGTTTCCACTAGGAAAACCTAGGCATCTTGTTGTTCTCACTTGCTTGTTACTTTTGTGTAGCAGGTGTTGTTGGTGATTGAGAGCCCCCAATCCTTTTGTGGGTTGAGCCTCAAGTTGTTGTAACGAGCTTTTGTGCTCCGGATTCCGCTTTGGAGGATTCCGATAAAGAAAGGTGGACCGAGCTTTTGTGCGAGGTTCATCGGAGAATAGGGTGAAGCCTTTTGTGGCATCTTGAGTTTGAAGCTCACACCCCTCCAACGAGACGTACTCCCCTAAAAAGGAGGAACTCGGGAATACATTCTTGTCTCCGCGTGCTTTCCTATCGGTTAATCCTTTCTAGTTATTTACTACTTGTATCTTATCTTGTTTAGACTTAACTTGTCATATAGGTAAATTCACCATAGTTGCATATCTAGAGAATTTACCTTTTAGTCAAGCCTTAATCGAAAAAGAATTAAAAATTGGAGTAGCACCTATTCACCCCCCCCTCTAGGTGGCCATACGATCCTTTCAATTGGTATCAGAGCCTCGGCTCTTTATTCGGGCTTAACCGCCTAAGAGAAATATGGCCCTCGACGAACATGGGAATGAGATACCCGATGACACCATCGTTCCCACTTCTGTTTCCGTGGAGGACTTCACTTCCTTGAAGTCCTCTATGGATACTCAAATGGGAGAGTTGCGCAAAATGTTAGAGCAACTCATGGTGGCAAAGGGTATCGACTCCTCCCTAACTCCGGAGGCTCCTCCTAAGGAGGCTCTTCCTAAGGAGAGCCCTCGGATGTAAGTGTCGAAGAGAAAGCGGGGGTGAACTCAAATAAAAATGAATCCTCACCTAAAACACCTAATGGGAAGGGAGAGCATGCTAGAGTTCCTTTTGCATACTCTCCCGACCTACCCGTGCCTCATCCTCCTATTCACTTAAGAGGAGCTCCACCTAGTCTTAATGCATCTTCCTTTACCCGTTGGCAATCTTCTATGAAATCTCACTTGAAAAGTGGTTGCATAGGTCTTTGGAAGATCATTGTTGATGGATTCAAGCCGGTGGATGAAAATGACTTGACAAGGAAAGAAGAAGTTGAAGCTCAACTAAATTCCACCGCTCTTGATGTGATCCGTGTTGCCGTGGGTGAAAAGAACATCCATCACATTGAAGATTGCACCACCGCCAAGGAAGCATGGAACAATCTCACGGAGGTGTTTGTTGGAAATGAGAGCATGAGAAGAAATAGATATGAAGCCATGAGCAATCAAATTGAAGGCTTCTACAAGAAAGATGATGAAACTCATGAGGAGATGTATCAAAGGCTCAAGGCTCTTGCTACCGCATTTAGAGACCTTGGTGCTAAACATGTGGATGATACTTACATCAAGAGGAAGTATGTGAATGCCCTCATGCCGTTTGAAGAGAACGACTTGAATAGTCTCCAAGGGAAGCACAACTATGACCTCTTGACCTCAAATGAAGTCATGCAAGAGATGCAATCTTACAAGGTCCGAGCTCAAATTGCTAGAGACTCTCGTGCCCGAGCTCTTGGAATGGCCCAAAGTTCCTCACTTGCTTTGAAGGCCAAGGTTGTGGAACTAGATGAAGACCAAGATCATGAAGAGGGAAGTTACTTGGCACCCGAGGAACTCAAGGGTGCTCATAGAGATTATGTGGCTCTCATGGCGAAGGACTTTTGGAAAAATCCATCTAAAGCTAAAGCTTATGTGGATAAAAAGCATAAAGCAAGAGGCTACAAGGAAGGCAACCCAAAAATGAAGACTTGCTTCAATTGTCAAGATCAATTCCACTATGTTGCCAATGCCCTTACAAGAACCGTGAAGAACATGGAGGAAGACTCATTCGCAAGGAAGCGTCAAGTTCTTCTCCCACGAAGCCTTACTTCAAGAAGTTCAATCCCAACAAGAAGCTACCTTCCAAGGTGTTGGTGGTGAGAGAGGAATATATGTCCGGGGATGAGAGTGATGAAGAAGAAACAACCACAAGTGAAGTGGCCGCTTTAGCCATTGCTTCATCGACAACCCCTTCTCTCTTTGAATCCCCCAATGATAATGTCACCACCAAATCCGCTACGTGTCTCATGGCCAAGCTCTCCGAGGTATCACCTTCCCTTCCTCCTAAGACTATGAATGAAATGCATGAATTTATGAGTCTTAGAGTTAAGGAAGAAAATGTTGCTTTGGATTTCTTGATGACTAACTTGCAAGGTGAAAGCAAGATTCGGCTTGAGATTCTTATGAGTCAATATGGCATCGCACAAGATCTCCTTAAAGAAAAGGGGAGACTAGAAAGAGAATATGCTAATGAGATCGCTTCCCTTACCGAGGCGATTGAGGAAGAGCATGAACTTCGAGTTTCTCTTGAGGAGAAGCTTGAGAATCTTGATGAATCTCAAAATGAAACTCTTTCTAAGATCATTAAAGAACGTGACCATGCTATTGCTAAATACAATGTTTTAGAGAAACAAAAGGTCGTATTTGGTGTTGGTCATAATAGACTAGCCGATGAGTTAGGGTCGCTCACCAAGGCTCACAAGGCCTTGGAGAGTGAACACTCTATTCTCACCAAGTCTTTTGAACAACTTCAAATACAATCTACTAAAATTGATGAACCTAGCTCCTCTACTTGCTCTTGTGATCATGCAAATATCATTGAGGAAAATGCTAGGTTGAAGAATGAACTTGCCAAGGCCTCTAGCCCTCAAGGTGAGAAACCTCTTTATGAGCTCTTGCAAGCGCAAAAGCCTCACATAGGGAAAGAGGGTCTTGGTTATGTTGCCAAGAAGAAGAAGAAGAACACGAACAAGAAGAATGCCAAGCCCGCACAAGCAAAAGAGACTACCATTGCGAGTGGTGATGCCACAAGGGGCAATGCCACTC
Organism: Poa pratensis; assembly: GCA_947311845.1. Classification (NCBI taxonomy): domain Eukaryota; kingdom Viridiplantae; phylum Streptophyta; class Magnoliopsida; order Poales; family Poaceae; genus Poa; species Poa pratensis. Next base: position 10,276,793 of record CAMZMU010000069.1, on the reverse strand, counting down.
ACAATGACTTTGCGGGAAAATACAACCCTTCATATGTTCTTATGAAATCTATAGATGGTTGTGTTTTTGCTAAATATGTTGGCACTTCATATGGAGATGATTATCACTATGCTATTTGGGTTCCAAAGACCCTTGTGACTAACAAAAGAGGACCCATTTCACAATGGGTACCTAAAACAAAGACTTGATTCTTTGTAGGACTTTTCTTCCGGTGGATCTTCATGGCTCATTGATAGTGGGTGCTCTTCTCACATGACCGGAAGCAAAGAAGTAGTAAAGGGCCTATTGAATCAATTACTCACATTTTCTCATGTCACCGTCGGGAATAATGCAAGACTTAAGGTATTGGGATATGGCAATGTAGTGATCACTCCGGAGTTATCCATTGAGAAGGTCCTACTTGTTGAATCTCTCTCATATAATTTACTTTCCGTTGGTCAATTATGCAATGTCGGTTACACCGTTATCTTTAATAAACACCACGTGACCATCCTTTTCACTCAAACTCTTAAAGTAGCCTTTGTTGGATTTCGTGTAAACGGTTTGTATGTGGTCGATTTCTCGAAAGAGACCACTCAAATCGCCACGTGTCTAATGGCTAAATCCGACAAGGGTTGGCTTTGGCATCGCCGGCTAGGCCATGTCGGTATGAGAAATTTGCAAACTCTTGTGAAGGGTGGACACGTGGTAGGACTAACCGATGTTAATTTTTCCAAAGATCGTCCTTGTAGTGCTTGCATAGCCGGAAAGATGCATGAAAAGAATCATCCCAAGAAGAGCATTATCTCCACCGAGAGGCCTTTGGAGCTCCTTCATATGGATCTCTTTGGGCCTCCCACATATGATAGTCTTGGTGGCAAGAAATATTGTTTGGTGATTGTGGATGATTATACAAGATATTGTTGGACTTTCTACCTCAAGAGGAAGAGTGAAACTCAAAAAGTATTCATTGACTTTGCAACCTTAGTTCAACGCCAATATGACTCCAAGATTTTGGCAATAAGAAGTGACAATGGTACGGAGTTCAAGAATTACACTATGGATGATTTCCTAAGTGGGGAAGGCATACAACACCAATATTCCGCTGCTTATACTCCCCAACAAAATGGTGTCGCCGAAAGGAAGAACCGCACTCTTATTGATATGGCAAGAACTATGTTGGCCGAATTTCATTCCCCATATAACTTTTGGGCCGAAGCCATCAATACCGCTTGCCACTACTCCAACCGGCTCTTCTTTCGTCCTCTCATGAAAAAGACACCATATGAACTCCTTATCGGTAAAAAGCCAAATGTCTCTTACTTTCGCGTATTTGGATGCAAATGCCATGTTTACATTAAAGGTTGCCCAATTGCTAAATTTGAATCTAGAACTTTTGATGGTATTTTTGTTGGATATGCCGCAAACTCCCATACTTATAGGGTCTACAACATATCCACCGGATGTGTTGAAGAATCTATGAATGTGGAGTTTGTCGAGGATAATGGCTCCCAAGCGGAGCATATTGATCATGATAATGTAGGTGATGTACCTCCACCTCAAGCCATAAGAACTATGGGCATAGGGGAACTTATTCCTATTGAAGAACCTATTATGGACACTCAAGAAGAAGGAACAAGTTCTACTCAAGTTGAACCATCCACCTCAACCATTGATCAACAAGCTATACAAGAACAAGATCATGATAGTCATCCACATGAGCAAGATAATGGTCAAGACCCACCCAACTCTAGTGGAGAACAAGAACATGATGAACCCCCATCTCCAAGAACTCCACTTCGGGTTGACCATGAACAAGATGAAGGAAATGATGAAGATGTTCGTGTTGGTGAAACAATTGGTCAAGCCATAGAACGCCGAGTCATTCGGCGTGCATCAACATTGGATCATCTCCAACACTACAAAGAAAATATCCTTGGGAGTATTCGTAAGGGTGTGTCCACACGTAATCAATTAACTAACTTTTGTGGTCATGTCTCTTGTTTGTCTAGCTTAGAACCTCTCAAGGTATATGATGCTCTTGAAGACATGGATTGGGTTGCGGCCATGCATGAAGAATTGAACAACTTCGAGCGCAACAAAGTATGGTCATTAGTTGAAAGACCCAAAGACACATCACATAATGTCATTGGAACCAAGTGGATATTCAAGAACAAGCAAGACTCACATGGTCAAGTCATTCGCAACAAAGCAAGATTGGTTGCACAAGGCTACACCCAAATCGAAGGAGTCGACTACGGTGAAACTTATGCCCCCGTTGCTAGACTTGAATCTATTCGTTTATTGATTGCCTATGCATCTACTCATAACATTACCTTATATCAAATGGATGTTAAAAGTGCTTTTCTAAATGGTCCACTAAGTGAATTAGTGTATGTGAAACAACCTCCGGGTTTTGAAGACCCTAAATTTCCTAACCATGTCTACTTACTACATAAGGCCCTTTATGGGCTCAAGCAAGCTCCACGTGCTTGGTATGATCATCTCAAGGAGTTCTTAGTAGACCATGGTTTTGAGATTGGGGTAATCGATCCCACCTTTTTCACAAAAAGGATAAATGGAGAGCTTTTCGTATGCCAAATATATGTTGATGATATTATCTTTGGTTCTACTAACCATGAATTTAGTGATCAATTCTCTAAGCTAATGACCAAGGAATTTGAGATGTCCATGATGGGAGAATTGAAGTATTTTCTTGGCTTTGAAATCCACCAATATAGTGAAGGAACATTCTTATGTCAAGCCAAGTATATTCAAGACATGCTCAAGAAATTTGATATGAACAACGCCAAGCCATATAAGTTTCCCATGGACTCTAAGGCGGATCTACACTTAGATCCGAAGGGTAAGGAAGTTGATCCCAAGCTTTATCGTTCTATGATTGGATCTTTACTTTACCTTTGTGCATCTAGACCGGATATTATGTTTAGTGTGGGTATGTGTGCAAGATTCCAATCAAGTCCTAAGGAAAGTCATGAAACCGCGGTTAAAAGGATTCTAAGATACTTGATAGATACTCCTAACTATGGTCTTTGGTACCCCCATGGGACAAGCTTTGATCTTGTAGGTTATTCGGATGCGGATTGGGCGGGTTGCAAAATGGATAGAAAATCAACTTCGGGTACTTGCCAATTCCTTGGTAGGTCTCTTGTGAGTTGGTCTTCCAAGAAACAAAATTGTGTGGCCTCGTCCTCCACCGAAGCCGAATACATTGCCGCCGGAAGTTGTTGTGCACAATTATTATGGATGAGGCAAATTTTAAAGGATTATGGTGTCATTTGTGACAAAGTGCCTCTTTTATGTGACAATGAAAGTGCCATCAAAATTGCTCACAATCCGGTACTTCATGGGAAGACCAAGCATATTGAGATCCGGTATCATTTTATACGAGATCATGTTGAGAAGGGTGATATTGCAATCGAGTATGTCAACACCAAGCATCAACTCGCCGATATGTTCACAAAGCCTCTTGGTGAAGCAAGATTCAAGGAGTTGAGAGGAGAACTAAATGTGGTGGACATAAGCAATTGGACTTAGTGGATTTCTTGCATACCTACCCATATTAGACAATAGTAATTTGGTTTAGGTGTAGGCATGGACATAGGGGGAGTGCGGTCCTAATCCATTGGTCTATCCCTCCCCCCATTATGCCGATAGCAAGAACTCATTTTATCTCTATACTTTCATTTTATGAATTGTGAGCTTAAATGACGAGTAGTGGCCGTGAACCCAAGATATATCTTCGCGGTGTCACACCACGCACTCATATATGGTGGCCTTGGCCACCGCCTCTTCCTTGTGAAGAGTTGCTCTTGTTTGGAGTTTTATTTGGATTTTATTGCCTATCCGATGTTCCTTATGGGAAACACACTCAAATGATGGTTCTCTTTGCTTTATTTGCCTTTTTTTTACAAAATTGAGTGTGAAGTACCATCTTTCAGTAACTTATGTCTTAACCTAAGCCATCTTATCTAAAAACATGCTTCTCTTGCATTCATACATGTCCCCACCAAAATCTGGTACTATTGGAGCAATTGGGTCCGGAGACTCCGGCCTAAAACCCCGGAGACTCCGGTCTGACCAAAGTCTCCGCACCAAACCTCGGAGACTCCGGCACGTCCGGAGACTCCGGTGTGTTTGGTCCGGAGACTCCGGTCTCGGCTTTTTCGCTGGGTTCATTAAGGGGCACGGGGTGGGGAGTTGTTTCACAACTCCTCTCACACCCCCGCTCCCCAAACTCGCCCAGCCGCCGCCAAGTGCTCCAAGGTCGCCTCCGGCCGCTCCCCGCCGCCGGAATCCGCCGTGCCACCGGCTTCCCCACCTCCCAAGCGTTGGGGATCTTTCTCTCCTCCGTTTGGATCTCACCATGAAGGACACGGGTACCACTCTCTCTCTTCTCTAGGGTTTCATCCTAGATTTAGTTTTGAGAGTAGTTCTTGATGAAATTCTTGGTGTAGAACCTTTAGGATGGCAATGTAGTATCTAGAAAATTGTTAGTGCGATTTTCCCCTCAGATTTGACCTAGATCCGAGTTTTTGGCCTCAGGGCCGGAGACTCCGGCCTTCCTGGCCGGAAACTCCGGTGTGGCCGGAAACTCCGCCCCCTGAGACCGGAAACTCCGGTCTAGATCAAACCTGAGAAGAAATTCCTCTACCTTTTTCTTCCGTTGTGATTCTATGGACATGTATGCTTACCTCAATGCTACCTATCTACTCCATGTTTCACAGCTAACAAGAAGTATCCCGGTCCTTCATCCTCGTCCTCGAACATCAAAAAGTCAAAGAAGAGCAAGCTCCAAGGTCGAGACTATTTGATCTATGATGAAGAACAAGACAAGCATGTGCAGAGTGGTGCTCTTAAGCAGAAACAGGCTGCTGATGCTAGAAGGGCTAGGCAAGAGGCTGCCTTCCTTCGAGAAGAAAGGGCCAAGAAGGCCAAATTTGACAACTTGACCACTTTGAAGGGGTTGAACAAGGAAGAATTTCGGACAATGAGGGCGCAGAATTTCTATGACATGCCAAACAACTCCACTGATGGTCACTTTTGGAGAAAGGAGCAAGAGCTCATTATGAAGGAAATATATGCCAATTTGGACCCAAAAGCTCTTGTGTGTCCTCAAAAACCGCTGAACTTTGACGTGTTGGCCAAGAAGACATACTTTGCGGATGCATTATGGGTTGCTAGGAAGATTGGTCTTGAGCCCCTTATCACCACCCAACAAGACTATGATATTGACATGGTCCAACAGTTCTTTGCCACTCTTGTGCTTGGGGATGAGGAGGACACCAAAATGACATGGATGACGGGGCCTCTCAAAGTTAGTGCACACTACTCAGAATTTGGAGAAGCCTTGGGGTATGTGTTCAAAGGTGTGAATGAACCCGTTGGTCACCGGATGCATGTTGAAGGCGTGGCCTATGATAAGAAGATCCTTGCCCCTCTTGCTGCTAGAGGAGGTGCCCTTGCTACCACCAAAGGACTCAAGCCCATCTACAACATCTTGATTCGCATGTTTCGTTGGAGCATTGCACCTCAAGCCGGGAATACGGATGCTATCCGTGGAGCTCTTGTCAACCTCATGTACCATTGCCACAAGACATACCTTGCAGGTCCGAATTGTCAAGGGTTTGAGATTGATGTCATGGATTTTATCAAGTGTGAGATCAACATTGCTATTCATGAGAGGAAGAATCCTATGTATGCTCCCTATGTCATGAAGCTCATTCTCAAGAAGATTCCCAACCTCAATCAATCTCATTTCAAGAAACACACATATGGCACCCTTCAAGTACTCCGCCATCACCTTACTCCGGCCTCTTATGAAGAGATAGAGGAGCAAGAAGCTCCTAGGGCAAGAAGGAAAAATGCCACTCCACCCTCTTGGGATCAAGGTGGCAAACAAAGAGTCAACGAGGAGTTGAAGAAAGTTTCTTGGTGGCAAAGGGCCATGATGTGTATGGGTGTTGGGTTGCACAAGGAAAATCATCAAACTTATGTCACTAACAAGAAGATCTTGTCCAACCAAGCCAAGATGATGAAGGAAATGCGCAAGATCAGCAATGGTGGTATCACTCCTCCTCGCAATGAGGGTGATCCCGAAACTCCGCCATCCGATTCAACTATCTCTCTTGACAAGTGGAATGAGGACCATTTCATTGGTCTGATTATGCCGAGGTGTCCTCCATGCCCTCCTCTTCTCGCAACACCGGCAAAGCTCCTATGCGCTATGAAGAAGAAAGTGATGAGGAAGAAGATAGTGATGAAGCAAGTGATGCTGAAGATGATGACAAGAGTGGTGATGATGAGGACAGTGATGCCGACACGGATGAAGACGACGAGTGATCGCCTTGGGTTCCGTTAGCATCGCTCTTTTCCCTTTTTGGCGTTTCGATGCCAAAGGGGGAGAAGTAGTTCTACTAGGTTCTCTCACCGTGGGATTTGCATGGGTCGGACACAAGCACGTGCGTTTATCATTTATTTGCGCTTGTGTCCATTTATCTTATGTCATTTGAACCTATTTGCTTTGGTTTTAATTTGTGAGACTATGTTCCTATTTATGGTACTTTGTGTGGTATGAGACTATGGATATTCCTATGGTTGAGATGATATTATTATTATGGTCTATTATTGTGCATTGGTCTCTATGTCATATTATTATGCACAAGGTATGGTTCCTTTTCATCTCAACCCTATATCATGTTATGTCTCATGTTTGTGTAATTTACCATGTTCCATATATTTCATGTGGTTTGTCTCCCCTCTACATGTTGAGCATTTGTATTCAAATGCAAACTACTTGTATGCACACTTGCAGGGGGAGCCTCGATAATTGTGGTATGTTTTATTGCAAATCCGAGTGTTGTCATCTAACACCAAAAAGGGGGAGATTGAAAGGACATATTTTATGTCCCCTATGTTTTGTGTGTTAGGCAACAACACTAGGAATTATTTAATATAATGTTAAGTGGTGCAGGAATGAAATGATACAATTACACTTTGCATCGAAACAACCAGACAAGAAAAAGAAGCTTACATTTGCCAGTCCAGTCCGGAGTCTCCGGGCTACTTGACCGGAGTCTCCGGCCAATTCGAAACACTGGAGCAAATGCTACTCAGGACGGCAGCCGCTGTATGGGGTGCGGAGTAATACCGGAGTTTCCGCACCGGCCGGAGTTTCCGGTCCAGCGGTCCGGAGTCTCCGCCCCAGACAAGATTTTTGAATCGAAGAAATTCCACGACGGCGCGTGCGGTATGGGGCCCGGAGTCACCCCGGAGTAGGTCCGGAGTTTCCGGCCATACCGGAGTTTCCGGCCTCCCTGACCGGAGTTTCCGGCCTGCTGAGAAGATGAGCTACGCAGAAGCTGCTGCTAAATCATGTCCGGAGTTTCCGCTCAGTCCGGAGTTTCCGGTCTCCCTGACCGGAGTCTCCGGACTTAGTGGACAGAAAAACGGCTAGTTTTCTGGAGGGGTATAAATACCCCTCCACCTACCTCCAGCTCTTGAGCTCGCCCAGATCTGAAGTACACCATTGTTGCAAGCTCAAGAATCACTAGATCTCCCAATCCCTCCACCCAAACTCGTTGATCTTTGGAGGATTGAAGGAGAAGGCCCGGATCTACTACTTCACCAAAGAGTTCTTCATTTCCCCTTCATTCACTTGAGGGATTCGAGCCTAGGGTTTCCACTAGGAAAACCTAGGCATCTTGTTGTTCTCACTTGCTTGTTACTTTTGTGTAGCAGGTGTTGTTGGTGATTGAGAGCCCCCAATCCTTTTGTGGGTTGAGCCTCAAGTTGTTGTAACGAGCTTTTGTGCTCCGGATTCCGCTTTGGAGGATTCCGATAAAGAAAGGTGGACCGAGCTTTTGTGCGAGGTTCATCGGAGAATAGGGTGAAGCCTTTTGTGGCATCTTGAGTTTGAAGCTCACACCCCTCCAACGAGACGTACTCCCCTAAAAAGGAGGAACTCGGGAATACATTCTTGTCTCCGCGTGCTTTCCTATCGGTTAATCCTTTCTAGTTATTTACTACTTGTATCTTATCTTGTTTAGACTTAACTTGTCATATAGGTAAATTCACCATAGTTGCATATCTAGAGAATTTACCTTTTAGTCAAGCCTTAATCGAAAAAGAATTAAAAATTGGAGTAGCACCTATTCACCCCCCCCCTCTAGGTGGCCATACGATCCTTTCAGTTGTTCCTATGAATGTTGATGTCGGGTACATTTGGGAGGACCCGGGACTGCATGGCGAGACTCGGGGACTGCGCACCGAGACTCGGGGAATGCTACCCAAATCTTAGGGAAGAGGGGAAGAGAGGAAGATGGTGCTAACCGAATCTTAGGGAATGGACAGAGACTGATAGAAGAGATAATGGCGGCCGAACCAGTGGAAATAGATGAGCACTTATTCCCTTTGCATCCAGTACCGGAATGGGCTGAAGAAATCATGAAGTTCATGTCGGAGGGGAGTTTGCCAAACGATGAAACCGAAGCCAGGCGAGTGCAGAGGAGGTCCAAGGGTTACACCATCATAAACAAGGAGTTATACAAAAGGAGTGCAACCGAGGTGCTACAACGTTGCGTAGAGCCAGCCGAGGGCAAGGAGATGCTCCTGGAGATACATCAAGGAGAATGTGGGCATCATTGCAGTACAAGAGCCCTGGTGGCTAAAGTATTCCGGCATGGGTTTTACTGGCCCACTGCTCATGCAGATGCAGAGGATATAGTCCGAAAATGTGAAGGATGCCAAAGGTTTGCCAAGCAGACACACCTACCCGCATCGGCGCTCAAAACAATCCCTATCACTTGGCCGTTTGCTGTGTGGTGTTTGGATATGGTGGGAGAATTCAAGCCGGCTAGGGGTAACATGACACATATGTTGGTGATGGTGGATAAGTTCACCAAGTGGATAGAGGTGAAACCGATCCGGAAAGTGGATGGTCATTCGGCTGTAACTTTCCTGAAAGAAATCATTTTGAGATACGGTTACCCCCATAGCATCATCTCGGATAATGGCACGAACTTTGCTGTGGGAGAGTTTGCCCGATTCTGCATGGATAAGGGGATCCGGTTAGACATAGCCTCAGTGGCACACCCAGAGTCCAATGGACAGGTGGAAAGATCAAATGCTTTGGTATTAGCTGGGATAAAAGCCCGGTTAATAGAACCTCTGGTAAAGACTCCGGGGTGCTGGATAGATGAGATACCATCAGTACTATGGGGTTTAAGGACCACGCCGAATCGGTCAACTGGCTATACGCCATTTTTTCTGGTCTATGGGGCAGAAGCAGTGCTACCCACTGACATAGAATATGATGCACCAAGGGTGACAATGTATACCGAAACCGAGGCAAAAGAAGCCCGGGAAGATGCAGTGGATCTGCTAGAGGAAGCAAGAGAATTGGCCCTATCCCGGACAGCAATATACCAGCAGAGTCTCCGACGTTATCATAGTCGGAAAATCAGCCCTAGAGTGTTTCATGAGGGAGATCTAGTACTAAGGCTGGTGCAGCGCAGCAAAGGCCGACACAAGTTATCACCTCCATGGGAGGGACCATTCATTGTGAGCAAGGCTATGCACAATGACTCGTACTACCTTGTAGATGCACAAGAACCAAGGACGGATGGCCTGGACAGACCCGGACAAGAAACCAAGCGACCCTGGAATGTAGCTCTGCTTCGACCCTTTTACTCTTAAGGGGCGCAATGTATGTATCTCAGTTTATTATAAATAAAATTTCGGCAATCCGAGTCTGGACTCGGGGACTGCCTCGTCCTTATGCATGTGTTTTTTATTACTGTTTTGTCCATACCGTTCATGTGTCGGGTTGTTTTGAACCTCGTCCCAAAAATTCAAGTAATGTATGCTGTGTTGTTGATCTCGTGACTCGACTGACAAACACCAAAATGGTAGTCAAGAGCAGAGGTGGAGAATATGGGAAACATGAAAATGGACTCGGGGACTCGGTCCAAATCCGATTCGGCACATGTCGTTTACTAACCCCTGTTATTTTCTTTTTTGTTTATGTTAGATGATTCTAAACCACAACTCGCATGTTGCAAGTATTGTATGCTATGATTCCTATCTTGTGACTCGACTGTCAAACACCTAAAAGGTAGACAAGAGCAAAGATTCGGCAAAAATAGTAAACAAGAAAACAGACTCGGGGACTCGGTTTAAGATGATCCAACATAAACCTCGTCCGGATCACATTAAGCAAAATAAAGATAGTCTCGAAAGAGCTTAAATTGTATATTACATCTGCTCCCGGCATACCGGGGATTTAATGATTTTCATTAAGATAGTTCAGGAAGAAGGAGCCAAAGTTGCAGGAGACTCGGTTGCAGGGATGAGCTCGGATGATGGAGGAACCTCGGGTGAAAGAGGACCCTCACTTGCAGGAATGACCTTGGACGGCGAGCTTGAAGGCTGGGCAGATTCGGAAACATCCGGGTCAGCTGAAGAAGTGGCGGTCTTGACTAAAGCTTGCTCTGTGGTCTTAGCCGAGTCAGTGGCTGGCATCTTGGATGTCTTGGCCGAGTCACAAGCTGCAGGTTGTTCGGCGGAGTTAGCCGAATCGCCAGATTCGTCCTCAGACTCGGCGTATTCGTCAAGGGAGGCATCATCCGATTCCTCTTCTTCAGATTCTTCCCCATCCGAGTAGACCGGAGCATTCAGATCAAGATGCTTGGTGTTTGCAAATTCGGCCATAAAGTTGGCAGCTTCCTCGCGGATCTTGATCCGGTTTGGATCTGAAGCCCATGAAGAACCCTCGCGAAGGGAGCGCACTTTGGCAAGATCAATCAGCTCATACCAAGACATGATAAATAGCAAACCTGCGTCAGCACCAGCTCGGGCGGACGAAGATCTCCACTGCTTTAACCGGGTCTCTGCCTGATCCAGGTCTTTGATTAGCTCGTCCGCAGACCGGACTTGCCGAGCTTCAGGAAATAAGACTCGGTGAGCTTTGAGGCTTGCGTTGAACAGATCAATATGGGAATCCTTCAAAGGAGCAATCCGAGCTCTAAGTGCAGTAATATGATCTTCGATATCCCACGTCTCGGGTAGGGGAGCTCCAGTTAACTTAGCTCTCTCAGCTCGGGCATCCCTCACGGCTTTGGCGGCTTGAAGCCGGATGCTGGTAAACTCTCCTACATTCAGATAAGCTAACACCGAGTTAAACGAGATAACACGAAATGATGTGTCGGATAAGAGCAGAGGAGGAAGAGGAGATTCGGCAAACTTACGATCCATGTCTTCATTGAGGCTAGCAAGATCAGCAAGCCATTTCGCGCTGATCGCCTTGTGGGCAGCCAGATCATCTTTCGCCGCTTTAGCTTCGGCTTCAGCATCTGCAACGTGCGTTTGGATTTTCTTGTCCAATTCGGCCCGCTTCTCAATCCCGGCTTTGAAAGTATCTCGCTCCTTCTGGATCGCGTCTTTCTCCCTCTGCAGCGTGTCCCGGTCTTTCTTGACCTTCTCCTTCACTTTTTCAACCCGGTCAAGCTCCCGCAGGAGCCGAGTCACTTCTGACTTTTCCTCCGATAAAGCGCGCTTGTGCTCCTGATCTTTCTTTTTCATCTCCTCACCTTGCGCATCGAAGGAAGCTTGAAGGGCCTGGTGCTGCAAGACTAGCTGCTTAAAGAGCCGGCTGCGAGCAGTCGTGATTTCCTGAAAGAAAAAGGGTTAATGGCGTAAAAAGAATCTCGGGGACTGGAGGCCCGAGATTAATAAAAAGAAAGTTGACCGAATCAATTGGAAAAGAGACTCGGGGACTGGGAGTCCCACGATTTTTTCAGCGAGACGAAGTTTATGATCAAATGTTAGAGATTCAAGCCGAATGACTTTCTTACTCTGAGGAGTATCAGTCGTTCGACCCGAATCTCGGGGACTGGGGATTGTGTAGATTGATCATGATGAAATAAGAGCAGGATTCGGCAATATTACCTCGAAGACCCGGTTAGCTTCAGTGACCGAGGCCTGCACAGAATGAAGAGATTGAAACATCCGGCTAGGACCAGCCGGATGTGGCGACGCTGAGGTGGTCGAGCCTTCGGCAAGGTCCGCAGCATTCCAAGCTTTAACAAATTCCTCTGCGGAGCCGAGTTTGTCGCCGCCCGGAGTGCGGAGATTCGGCAAGACCTGGCCACTAAGGCGGGCGCGAGTGATCGCCTCAGAGAGTTGATCATGCACCCGAGTCGCTGATGGAGCGGCGGAAACCGGCTTGCTAGCAACCATCTGCTTATCCAAGGTTGTTGGAGTTGTGCCAAAGGAAACCTGAGTCGGCTTGGTAGAGGCGATGCGCCCGGGGTCTTGGCTGGATCTGGCAGTTTCGGTTGGTTCTGCGACGCTTGCTGTGGTGGTTTAGATACTCCCTGTTGCTGCTTCTGCTGCTTCTCAAGAGATTGCTGCTGCTGCTTCTTCTTCTTCTGCTGCTCTTGAGCCTTGGTGGCAGGGCGAGGATCCGGCTTAGTCAAAGACTTAGCCGAAGTCTTAGCTTTTTCCTTCTCCAACTCCTTCAGAGGGCGAGGCCAAGTTGAATCTCGGGTAGGACCCGAGATTTCCTCTTTCTCCAGGTCAATAACCGACTCTGGAACGAGAGTTGGCGGAGGAGTCTTGGCGGTTGTGGCACGCGCGGGAGAAGGGACAGCCTTTTCAGGAGATTGGCTCTCCGTGGCCGTATCCAGTGGAGGAATGGGAGAAAGAATGGATGAATGAGTTTGCTCGGTGACAAGGACGTCACTACATAGAGTAAAGTAAAACAGTTAACTCGGATAAAGGTGACTCGGATAATAGAGGAAGAAAGCAAATGAAGTTGGCATTACCCCTTGGTGGTAGGCATGGCCTTAAGCCGATTCGGCTTGATGGCAGCTTTCTTAATTCTCTTGGCTGGAGGGGCATCTGATCCGGACGCGTCAGGGCGTTTCCGAGATGTCCCTTGAGCATCCGGTTTGGCTGGAACACAAGGTTGTGACCATGAAATCGGAATGGCATCAATAGGATCTAGGATCCAGCAATCATCATCTTCATCCTCGGAAAGGTTGTAAATAGTCGGTTGCTTACCCTTGCGGATGGGCTTGGCGCGCGGAATTGGCAAATAATCCGTATCCGCATCCTCTTCGCCCTCGCAGCGGGCTACGATCCGGTCCCCACACTTTGGTGGAGAGATCTCCATCTTCGGTGATTTGGCGGTCGAACAGCTGCAGTAGAGTCAAGGCGAATCTGGATTAGTCCGATGTCATTTTGATGAATTTGATTGATTCGGAGAATGGTGAACTAACCTGTGGTGGAAGTGCATCTCGGTGGAACGGCTCCACGCCCCACTTCCACTTATCCGACATCTCGGTGTAGGCAATAGCGTTTACCCGTCTCTTGACGGAAGCTCTGGTGAGCTCATGTTTGCTGATCCGGGTAGGATCTAGCAGACCGCTCATATGGCAAATCTTGTGCTTACGTTGTTGAAGAGGACTGACCCGGCGACAGACGAAGGTTCGAAGGAGATCGTCCGAGAGCAGGCCCCTCTCCAGAAAATCCTCTAGAGTTTGGTGTATGACTTGAAGCTCCGCAAGAGTGTCAGCCGGATCGTATCTGAAGTTTAATTCGGCTGTGGGGGGCTCGATCTTGAACTCGGGCAAGTTGAGGGCATCATGGCCTTCAACGCTCTTCACGTAGAAGAAGGACCTTTGCCATTTCTTACAAGTATCCAGGCCAGTGATTCGGGGAAAGATGGAGCCCGTCCTCGGGGTAATGCTGGACGAACCACAGGCGGTCATCACCTTCGGGTCACTACCCGGGATCGTATGTTTCCGGAGATGGAAGTACTTCGCCCAGGTTTCGACAGTCGGCCAGAGACCGAGATATCCCTCCATAAAGGAGGTAAAAGCAGACAGGGAAACAAAGGAGTTAGCCGGGAGGTGGTGAGGCTGCAGGCCGAAGAAGTCTAGGAATCTCCGGAAGAAGTCACTCGCCGGGAGTCCGAATCCGCGCTCGAAGTGCGCCAGAAATACAACACGTTCACCCGGTTGGATGACCGGTTCGAGTTCTTTCCCGGTTTTCGGCATATAACGTTAGGTGTTATACGCCGGGTGCTCCGCAGCCATTCCAAGTCATCGTTGGTAACGTCGGAACCCTCCCAACTGCCGGGGGGCAGCTTCGACATATCCGAATCAGTCCTGCAAAAGGTCGGACATAGCCGAGTTAGAAGATGTGGAATCTCAAATCTAGAACGAGTCGGATAATGGTGTAACCGAATCAGCTGTTAAGGGATTCGGTAAAGGCAATCCCGGATAGAGTTGTCTAGTTACTGCGGAGAAGTAATTCGGCTAGTAACTACAAACACCTTTCTGTGAAGATCTAGGGTTACGCAAGATCTACCGCAGCAGTAAAATAGAGAGGAAATCCCGAGTAAAAATACGGTGGAACTGCTCAAGCGGTGGCAGGCCAAACTAGGGCAATCTAGTGCAAAGCCTAGAAAGGAGATCTAGGGATGCACTAAGGCGTGACAGTGAACTCGTGCGCGAATGAATCTGCAAGAAGCAGGCGCAAGTTCCCGCGGAATATGAACTCGCGCGAGGTCGCCATGGCCGGAAGAGGAGGAACTTACGGTTGTGATGCGACGAGGAAGAAGCGCGGTGGAGAAACGGCGGTGCAGGGCGCGATGCGCGGCTCCGGCGAGTTTTCTCCGGCGTGGTTGATGTCTCCGGCGCGGCAAGGTCGCGAGGGCGAGGTCGCACCGGCGGCAATGGTGTAGATGGAGGTTTCGAAGTGGAAGTGCGGGGAAGAAGAAGAGGAATCCCGCACCCCTATATATAGCCGCTCGCTGGTAACGGGCGCACTACCGCGCGGTTTTCGGTGTGGCCGGATCAAGTGAGCACCGAAACTTTGCGGTCGCAGCTGTGGCCGTGTATTTCAAGCACATGGTGGGTCATAGAATTGGAAGCGGTTCTGTGGATCGGGTGTGCCGGTTAGCGAAGAAATCGAGGAGACGCGGTCATTTAGTCAAATGCACTCAAGTACCTGGTGGATCCGGATAATGTGCTGTCAGTGGCATGTCAAATCAAAGACCCGGATTACGGGGCCTTTGTGCAGAGATTCTCTGCCAAGTGTCCCGGGAAATCCTGAGACAAGATTGTGCAGTATGGAATTCGGTTAATGGTGTTTGTTTTTTAAACCTGCTACGGCCCTCCATCCGAGGCTGTAGGACCGCACCAGCTTCGGGGACTACTGTCGGGGGCCCCCGGGTAGGGCATAGAGGAGGAAAGGAAACTCAAGCCGGGTCACTCGAACCGAATCTCTTCTACCGATCGGTTGAGAGAGTCGGTTAGTACTCACTCTTGTTTAGGTGCAGGGAGACGCCAGAGGGGATCAGGCAAAGTCTAGCCGGATCAGAGGAAGAGATCCGGCTCAACTAGCCGGGTTGCCTGGAAGAGATCCGGCTCAACTAGCCGGGTTGCCTGGAAGAATCCGGCTTACCTGTGATGTCGGATAATGCACAAAGACCAAGTAATGTCAGTAAGTTCACGAGTCCTGCAGGCCTCCTGCCCGAGGCTCGGAAGACAGCCAGGTCGAGCCACGGGTTTTCCGGGTCACAAGGCCCTAGGCGCTGACTTGGCTAATTCGGGAAAGGGCGGTGGCCTAGGCTCTGATGGGCTACGCCGGCTTAAGCTCAAAGAGGAAAAGATAGACCTGCCGTTGAACTGACGATGAGCTGGACTGAGTGACAGTAGCCAGGGCTTGTCCTGTTCCTCTTGTCCATGCCATTATCATCTCCGGCCAGGGGCAAAAAGGTAATCCGGTTAGTGTATAAGTAGACCAGCACATCCTCCAGTGCGAGGAGACGAACCCAGAGCTCATTTTCCCCCCTTGGTAGCTTCTTCTTCATCGTGAGCTCTCACCATTGTTGTTCATACAGCTCAGGAGCGCACTGTACTTGTCACCATTGAGATATAAAGAGAGTAGGCTAGTGCTGTAGTAGGGGTGTTACCTCCACAAGAGGGCCCCGAAGCAGGGTACATCGTGGTGTGTTTGTGTTCTTGGTTTCTTGTTCATGTTCTTGCGGTTTCTTGCGTGTTCTTGCTTGTGCACTTCTTGAGTGCATAAACCCTCCCCGGATCCCCCAACGCACGCTCGGCCCCATCTTAGCCATACCTATGGCATCTGCCGTGATCCCACCACAACAGGTTGGCTCACCTGTGTGTAGTTGTCGACCGAGTCCGATAGGACAAAAGAGGTGAACAGGTGACGGGCGAATGACTGGTGGGGTCCGAATGTATCTTTTTTTTTGGAAATTGAATGTACCAGGCGCCGTGGGCGCTAAAGCACACCAGCGTTTGATTAGGGCAGACCCAAGAGCCACCGGACGCGGACCGTCCGTTTGTGTCCGTGTGGATAGTGCGCACGACTCAACGGGCCACCCCAAACGGGCAGGCGTCCACGGACATGTCCGTTTCACCTTAAATCAGACTCAAATTCGGTATGAATCTATGGCGAAACATACAATTTCCGCGTGTCCGACATGTGTCCTCTTTTGTCCTCCCGGATCCCCGTCGACAACCACACACACGTGAGCCAACCTCAAGCCTACTCCCGCGGCGGCGCCGTCCCCTCTCGACCCGTCACGGCCGCTGGTAGCCCCAAAATCTGTTTGCGGGCCGCTGCGGCCGAGGTAGCCTCCACGCCGGTTGTCCCGAAGAAGCTCTTGACATGCCGCCGTCCCCTCTCGACAACAAGTTTTCGAGGAGAGCGGAGGAGGAGGAGAGAGTAGCAGAAGTTTTGGTCCAATTTAGGGCGAAATTTGGTGGGTCCGCGATGATAGGTCCGACACGCCCGGACGGCCCCAACCCCTCCCCACATGTGTGTTGTCTTTGGGGTTTGCCGTACAATCGGTTATTTCAGCTGATTTTCAGGGAAACGGTTGGGTGATGGTTTTCAGCCCAAAACATATCCAAACGTATAGGACGGGTTTGGGGTGGGGCGAATCTACCGTGTAACGATTGAGTGCAGCTGACCCCAATGCAGCCCATGTAATTTTAAAGGATCCCTTGTTAATTTTGTGTCTGACCCCAGCCCAAAATCATGTCTGACCCCAATCAGCACAAGACTCATGGGCTTGAGAAATATCTAAGGCCTTCTTGTACGTGAATACAAAGACTCTAGACGCAAAACGTTTCGTTCTCGCTCGTACGTGACCATTCCCAGCTAATCCTCTGATTAGTTTTTTCTTAAAAGCTAATCCCCGATTCTAAAACTCCTTACGATCCACGACTTTTGTTTAAAATAGCGGGCTATTGTGTTTAGCGCTGGCAATTTCAGAAGCTATGGAAGGCTATAGCCGGGCTATAGCGCGCCTAAAGCCTTATAGCCGTTTTGCTAAATAATGGAAAGAAAACAATATTTGGACAGCATATATTTGTATACATATCAATAATTCACAGATGCCATGGCTGCCGCCCCTCTTGGTTCTATTTTCGGGAGAGAGAGGAGAGAACAAGAAGAATTTAGAGCTAGGGTTGACATTTGAGCCCCGAAATTGGGCCACGCGGGACAAATTTGATCCAAATTTTTTGAATCCCTGAACGGAAATATAACGGCTAAGGGCTAAATTCATTTAGCCGGGCTATTAGCGGCTATTACCTTTTTAGCCTACGAAGGACTTATCTATAGCGCGGACCATCTCGCGAGGCTATAGCCGGCTATTTAAAACAGAGCACGACCAATGAATTAGGAATCGATGACGGCAAAAACCCTCTCATCTCTCGACCTCTCAGCAAAGCTCCCACGGGCTCATCTAACCGACGTGCGGCCAGGGACATCGAGCAGGGATTTCGTGCCGCACTGCCACGCCGTGCGATCGGGATTCCGGGCTCGACCACAAGGCACCGGCAGCATCAGGTCAAAATTGCAGTTCAGTAATTGATACTTCACATATTAATTCTAAATTCCAATTTCGTGTGCAGCCATTGCTTATAATCTACAATTCCCCGCTCTAGGATCTAGTAATGAATTCATCCGTAGCACCAATGTCTAAATTTTTATTTTATTTCCTTGATTTTTCTAGGCCATGGCGGTTTGTGTTGAGAAGAAAGCAATCAAATATTGATGTAATGACCTCTAGGCAGCCTGGGCCTGCGATTGGGCAAGATAATGTATCAAGATCCGCTAGTCTTCCAAGAGAGATTAACTTGGATGAACCTCCATATGATCCCGCATATCAAAAAAGGATTTTCGAGTATACCAGACATCCGAGGAATACAAAGAGTAATTCTTGTTTTGTTTTCTTGTGAATGATCTCTTGCTAGACTCAAAATAATGTTTATTGTTTTGCGCAGATAACATTAAATTATATTCTTGAAGATATTGGTGGTGATGTCCTCTCTGTTTGTTGATCGACGAGGCTTCCGATGGCATGGTATAATATTGTATTGATGTAACTATTATTTTATCATTGTACACTTTCGTCAACTGTATTGTCTTTTATTGCTATATTATGCTTAATTGGGAGATGGCATGGTATCATTACTCCATTAAATTAGTTTAGCGCGGATAGTTGTGTAGTAGCCGACCCCATCGTCATTTTTTTCTAGATACAAAAGCCATTATAAAGGGACCCCCTCGCCGGAAAGGTGTTACGACCACACACACACACACACACACACACACACACACACACACACACACACTGTAAAAGACATTATTGGAGCTAAACGAGTTAAATATGTGGGATATGAGAAACAAAAGGCCCTAATCCGTTAAACAGAAAATGAACATGCATCGAGAGCTTGCGGAGCACAAGATGATGGCGTTGCAGACGGTGAGGTGTGATCGTCAGTCCAGAAACGCACGCGAGGGCGAGGGCCATCAGATAGTTAAGAGGTAATTAATCCCCCAGGACCCAGGTTAAAGACAAGCCATTAAGGGCTTGTTTGGCAGTCCGGGTTAAATATTTCCGGGAAAATAGTTCCGGTCGGGAATATGAAGAACCACGTGTAAAGCCACGGGATTTTATTCCCGACCTCCGGATTAGGGAAAATTCTCTCCGGGAAAAGGCCGGGATCCCCCCAGATTGCAGTTACCAACACGCCTAACAGGACCCCTCTCGCTGGAAAGGTGTTACGGCGGCGACACACCGTGAAAGAGACGAGATACGGATGAAGTACGGTGATCTGATATATAGTAGCATTGTGTGAAGTGAAGAAGCAGCGCGCCCCAGATGCCAACACTTCTGAAAAAGACATACGCAATACTATAATAAGGCGCCATAACGGAAACGAGCCGTCTGATCTGATGATGGTTCTTTAGTGGCAACAAGCAAGCCGCCTGGCAAACCCAACCACTCCAAAGTCCGTCCGCTTCGTGACGGTTCGTGCCGTTTCTGGCGACTTCGGTGGCGATACTCGCTAATTCCCGTCGGCAGCTCTTGCCGTTTCAATCCAATTCCTAATTCCACTTTCCAGTGTGAAATCCCTCGCCAGATTCCCTTTCCACAACATATCCATTCGATTCTTCACTCTTTCCCTGAGAAGAAGCATCCTTTTCTGACCAGCTCCGGTAAAGTTTGTCAGAGGAGGAACTCAACCCGGCGGCGGAAGAAGAAGCTGCGGGGGGGGGGGGGGGGGGGCTACCCCATAGCCCGGGAAGAATGGAGGCGGTTATGGAGGGAGGTGGAGCTCCGGTAGTGGAGGGGGTGGAAGGAAAGTTGAAGAATCTGAGGTTGTCGGAGGCAGAGAAGAAAGGAATCAGAATCGGGAAGTCGCAAGCATTTGCATCAAAGGGGAAGAAACTTCAAGCGGTGGGCAAGATCCTCTCCGAGCGTCCAGCAAAAGAAGAGTATGTGAAGAAAACCTTAGGTAACATCTGGTGTCCTTTCTCAGGAGTTGAATGCACGGATAAGGGGAAGAATCGATTTCTGTTTACATTCCATGAGGAGATAACAAAAAAGAAGGTTGTTGAAGATGGTCCTTGGACGTTCAATAAGGAGGCAATTGTAATGGAGGATTTTGTGCCTAATAAAACCATAGATGAATATGATTTCAGAACAATACCCATCTGGGTAAGAGCTTATGGAATCCCTATGGGTGCGATGAATAAGGAGACATGGCATCTTATTGGGGATAGAATAGGAGAAGCTCTGGATGTGGATTTGGATGTCAATGGCGAAGCTAAGGGTGAGTACCTGCGGATTAAAGTAAGATTGGACATCAATTTCTCTATTCCGAGATTCACTGAGCTTTACATAGACAATGAAGAGGATGAGGAAGATCAAGACATGTCAAAAGAAGAAAGTGAGGTAAGAACCATTACCTTCAAATATGAATACTTGCCTGATTTCTGCTACAATTGTGGTATTATTGGCCACACTGAAAGATCGTGCCTTTCAAGAACCAGAAGGGAGGGGGCCAGATTGTTTGGTCCATGGCTAAGAGCTACAATGTTTAAAGGAAATCCCAGCGAGGAAAGAAGTAGAGGATCAAATGAAGGAGAGGCTTTCTGGAGATTAGACAGATCGGGCAGTGATGGCACGTCATGGAGGAAGCTAGAGCAAGAAGGAAGAGAGAACAGAAATTCTGGGAAGTTGGGGGAAAAGGAAGCAACAAACCAACTCATAATTGCTTAGGGTAATTTTATTAGCTCTAGTGAAGAAAGGAATCCTGGTTTTAAAGGAAATCAGGGCAAGGAAATAAATAATCAAGGAAAAGAACAGAATGCTAGAGCAGATAACGTGGAGGAGGAGAGAGATGAAGAACTCAAGGAGAAGATGAAGTTAGGCAAATATCCTGAGGCTGTATCAGATCTTGGAACAGCTAAAGAAAAGAAACAGAAAACTTTCAAACGGCGAATTAGGCAAGAGAGCAAGAATCAGCAAGGAAAACAAGAGAAACTAGAAGACAGTAGGAAGAGGAATGTTGGACTCATGAATGAAGAATTAGGAATGGTTAAGAGAGCTAGAATGGAAGTTGATGGTGAAGAAGAAAAGGAAATAACAAACTCCTCTCAAACAGAAAACGCTGGGCTGCATGGACAGCCCGGCGAATCAAAATGAGAATAGTAGTCTGGAACTGCCGGGGATTGGGGAATGGCCCGGCAGTTCGTGGGCTTCTGGAGTTACAGAAGCAGGTGGACCCCGACATCTTGTTTTTATCTGAAACTAAAATGGATGAGAACAGGATGCTTTGGTTTAAAAGTGTACTAAGGTTTCCCAATATGGTGGTACGAAATTGTGAGGGAAGAAGTGGTGGTCTGGTCATCTTCTGGAGGAGCCATATAAATGCAACTTTGTTTAGCTTCTCAAGATACCACATTGACATAGGCATCACTGAACAAGATGGCTTCAAATGGCGCTTCACTGGAATTTATGGGGAGCCAGCGACAGAGAAGAGAGAAAGGACTTGGAAACTGTTGAGAATTCTGAAGGAGCGAATGAAGCTTCCGTGGCTTTGTGCAGGGGACTTTAATGAGATAATGTATGGAAATGAAAAAAGGGTGGTCCTCCACGGAACAGGAAACTTATGGAAAATTTCAGAATGGCACTAGCTGATTGTGGCTTACGGGATTTAGGATGTAAAGGAGATAAGTTTACATGGAGGAACAATAGCCATAATGCAAGCAATTACATAAAAGAAAGATTAGACCGTGCTGTGGCAACAAAGGAATGGTGCAACCGGTTTCCTGCCTATACAGTAGTGAATGGGGATCCAAGGCATTCAGATCACAGACCACTAACTATTCAAGTGGAGGCATCTCTAAGTTACCTAAAGGTCAGGAATGAAAGAAACAAATTCAGATTTGAAGCAAGATGGCTGGGTGAGGAGGACTGTGAAACAATTGTGAATAATGCCTGGGGTGCTGCAAGTGCATTTCACGAATGCAATGTGGCACAAATACTTCAGAGGATAGCTACAGATCTGAAGGATTGGGATCAAAATGTCTTGGGTGATCTTCAAAAGCGGATAAAACAACTAAAAAAGAGCCTAGAAGAAGTCAGAAGAGGGGACATAAATCAGAAAAGAGTAAATAGAGAACATTTCTTAAAAGAAAAATTGGAAAGGCTTGAGCAGCAATTAAATACACAATGGAAACAAAGAGCCCATGTAAAATGGTTACAAGCTGGGGACAAGAATACATCTTTCTTCCATGCCTTCGCTTCAGACAGGAAGAAAAGAAATACTATCAAAAGGCTGAAAAGAGAAGATGGAGTCTGGATAGAAAATACAGACCATCTGAAACAACACATCACAGACTATTTTTTCAGCATTTTCTCGTCAGCTGTAGGGGAAAGTAATAATGAGGAGATCTTAAGTGCAGTTCAGCCAAAAGTCACGGCGCAAATGAATAACATCCTCTGTTCTGAGTACACAGAAGAAGAGGTGAAAATGCTCTTGCGAGCATAGGGGACTTGAAGGCACCAGGACCTGATGGTATGCCAGCAGTGTTTTTCAAAAGATTTTGGAGCACTGTTGGCAATCAGGTCACAAATGAAGTTTTAAAGGTACTCAAGGGAGGACAAATGCCGGATGGCTGGAACAACACAATGATAGTTCTCATTCCAAAAGGCGCAAATCCGGAGAAAATGAAGGATTTGAGACCAATAAGTCTGTGTAATGTTGTCTACAAGTTAATCTCTAAGGTGATAACAAACAGACTGAAACTTATTCTTCCTGATATCATTTCTGCAAATCAAAGTGCTTTTGTTCCAGGACGAATAATTTCTGATAATATACTCCTAGCATATGAACTGACACATTTCTTGCAGAGGAAGAGAAATGGAAAAAAGGGCTATGCTGCGATCAAACTGGACATGAGTAAAGCCTATGACCGAGTGGAATGGAAATTTCTGCATGATATTATGATTCGAATGGGGTTCAGTAAAAAATGGACTGAGCTGATAATGAATTGTGTCACAACTGTTAGATATCAAATAAGGGTGAATGGTGACGCTTCTGAATCCATCATTCCAGAACGGGGACTCCGCCAAGGTGATCCCCTTTCCCCTTATTTATTTTTGATTTGTGCGGAAGGCTTCTCAGCCATGTTACATGACGCTGAAAAAAGAGGAAAGTTGAAAGGAATTAAACTTTGTTATAATGCACCAAGTGTAAGCCATCTTCTTTTTGCAGATGACTCCCTCCTTCTTGTGGAAGCAAATAATGAGTGTGTGCAGGAGCTTAACAGCATCCTAAATATTTACGAAGCTTGTTCAGGCCAGGTAGTGAACAAAGAGAAGTCTGCTATTCATTTCAGCAAGAACACAAAAAGAGAAGTAAAGGAGGACTTGATGGCGCAGCTAAACATCCAAAAGGAAGGCTTTTCGGGCAAATACTTAGGACTTCCAATTTTCATTGGTAAGTCCAAAACAAAGGCTTTTCAGTATCTTAAGGAGAGAATTTGGAAAATATTGCAAGGTTGGAAATATAGGCTGCTATCAAAGGCAGGCAAGGAAATTTTAATTAAGGCCGTGGCTCAGGCTATTCCGGTATATGCTATGACCTGCTTTGAGATCACCAAAACCCTATGTGATGAAATTAGTGCCATGATAGGGAAATACTGGTGGAATAATGTGGACAAGGAAAACAAGATACATTGGGTAAGTTGGGAAAACCTAACCAAGCCAAAGAAGGAAGGAGGGTTGGGTTTTAGAGACTTATACTCTTTCAATTTAGCCATGTTAGCAAAGCAAGCTTGGAGGATATTGAAAAACCCTTCATCACTTTCTGCCCAAGTATTGAAAGCAAAATATTTCCCAAACGAGAATATCCTGCATGCTGAAGCAAAAGAAGGAATTTCTTACTGCTGGAGAAGTATCTTAAAGGGTGTGCAAATTCTGAAAAATGGTATCATTTGGAGGGTTGGGGATGGACAGAATATCAACATTTGGAAGGACCCTTGGCTTCCGAGGGACAGCTCAAGAATGATTAAGTCTAGTAGAGGTAACCAGATTATCACGAAGGTTGCTGAATTAATTGATCCGGTGTCACATGATTGGGATATGCAGCTTGTTCAACAGGCATTCAATCAAGAAGAGGCAAAAATCATAAGTTCCATTCCAATTTATGAGGGAGTTGAAGACAGCATAGCCTGGCATTTTGATAAAAGACGAGTGTTTTTAGTCAAATCGGCTTACCAGGTGGTAATTGATAACCAACGAAAAGAAGAGGATTATGGAGAAACATCCATGGCAAATAATGTAGAAGGGAGAAACAGGATTCCATGGAAAAAGTTGTGGGCATTTCCACTCCCTGGGAAGCTTAAACATTTTATTTGGCGTCTTGCAAATAATAGTCTTCCTCTTAGAACAAAACTGAAGAGAAGAGGCATTGGACTTGACACAAGATGCCCAACATGCTTTAGGTTAGATGAAGATGGTGGACATTGTTTTCTCAAATGCAAAATGGTCAAAGTCCTTTGGAGGACAGTAGGAATGGAGGAGGAACGAGTGATGCTGGAAAACTGCCCAAATGCAAAATGGGTGGTTTTAAACATTTTAAATATGAGCGAGGAGAAGTGTATGAAAATCTGCTCTCTCTTTTGGACCTGGTGGCTCGAAAGAAATAAGGCAAATCAGGGGAAAAAATCAGAAGCACAAATGAGGTAGCTTTCTCATGCCAACTCCTTTTTGCAGATTACTGGGAACATTTGAGGAAGTCAAAAGAGAAGAAACAGAGCAAAACGCAGGTATGGACTCCCCCGCCAGTGGATTTTGTCAAAATAAATTCAGACGGGGCTTTCAGAGAATCAATCCTTTCAGGTGGATGGGGTTTTACCATAAGAAACATCCGAGGGGAAGTGCTTACTGCTGGAGCTGGAAACCTGGTATCCATTGCTAATTCACTCCAAGCGGAGGCTTTGGCAATGTTCCATGCTATGTGGGAAGCTGCAAGAATGGGGTGTATCAGAATTATCTTACAGACGGACGCCACGGTGCTGAAGCAAGCGCTGACTAGTGATGCTTATGATGATTCAGTTTTAGGGGCGTTGTTCAAGGAAATGAAGATGTTCTTGAGATACTCCTTTCAGAGTTATAAAATTTTAGTGTGTCCTAGAACATGTAATACCTTAGCTCACAACTTTGCTGCTTTTGGGTTTACTTTGGAGGAAGGAAATCACGAGGTGTGGTTAGACCCTTTTCCTTCCCATGTAAAATACCTGATTGCTGGCGGGTGTCCAGCTCAAGTCTAGTTTGTGTTAATGCATTCTGTGTTCAAAAAAAAAAAAAAAAACAAGCAAGCCGCCTTTCCGTTACTCATGTGTGATGGAGATCACTAGTACTAGATCAGTAGATCTGGAGAAAAGCAGGTAGGGGAGGAGATCGCGTAGGTTTAGGTAGTGGTACTACTGCAAGTACTCTATCACTGATGATTTTTAAAAGACTCGCCACCATGGACGCGTAGTGTTCCACAAGCTAATCATCAGCACGCCGGCGCTTTCTCGTATGCATGGCTCATCGGCGCCAGAAAAGCACCACGGCGTAACCTAATCCGCTCCATTTCAAAAGATCGATCATCAGGAGGTGTCCAAAACCGCCTAAACTGGTTCCTTCTTGTCAGCAGAAGAGTCGGCAAGTAGCCATTGTTACTTGCAACCGTGTGCTTCTGCAGATTTCCTATTCGAAAAACTTGCATAGCTCAGCCGAACGACGACGGGCAGAGAGAGCCAGATCATCACAGTAGCCCAGTACAGAAGTTCACGGCCACGTGATCTGCACGATGACAGCAGCAGCCCTGCATGCATGGCACAGCGCCCAGGCGTACGTCCGGCTCCGCTCAACTCTACTGTCCAACTCCTTCCGGCCATCGGTACTTGCAGCCGCCACCGGCCACGGCTGGCAGCGATAGGTCAACTCACCGGAGCTCCTCCGCTTTGGCTTTGCGGAGAGCATCCCGGCAGGATCACGGAGCCACGTACGCGTCGCCGGCCGCGAGTTGTCGCTGTTGAGCTCGTCCCTGTTTGATCGACGTCCGTGCGTCACATCACGGGGAATAGGATAAGCAGGTACTACTACTGGTGCTACTAGCAGTTCTTGAGGAGTTTCGTGATGTGGGGATCGATGGACGTGAAACGGAACACTTGGCAAAAAGGATGTGCTGTGGGCAGTGGCTGACAGACGCATGGTTGTTTTGGCGAGGCCGGGGATCTTTAAAATGCCACTCTAGTGTGTCTGCAGAGTACACTCTTGCTTTTAATTATGGATAAAGTGGACTAAGATGACGAAGGACCAGATTACGCTGCCATCTGTGTAGCGCAAAAACCTTGTTAGCTACCCGCTCCACTTGATAGCATACCAGTGTGATGTTGGTGGCCCCGAGTGAATACTGCGTGTATGTATGATTAGATAACAAACAAACCTGTCGGCTCAGTCTCTCGGAGATGCTCATAGGGGTAGGGTATACGCGTGTTCATAGGGGTGAGTGTGTGCATATATTTGTGTGCGTCTGTGTTGTACTATGTGTCGTAAAAAAAGTCACAAATAAAAAAAACTTACATAAACTGCGACCTTTTTTTAATCGAAAACATCAACATTCTGGTTGAGGCACAAAGATCAATAAGGTTGCAGCCCCACAAGGAGTGGAGATTTTTGGCTCGCGGGCTGCTGTCTTTATGCCTTTTAAAAAAATCGAAAATTATATTTATGAGTTTCAATTATGTTTGAAAAATATTATGAATGTAGCCAATGGTATATCCCATATACGTGCAATTTTTTTTAAATATTTTGTGTTTTGAGCTACAGAAAAATAACAAAAGTCTAGATCTAGTATGCATAGTTTTAAATCTCTAAATTTTAACAAATTTTGTCATTTTTATGTAGCCCATAATGAACAGTATTTAGAAATCATATTTTACAAGTTTGTGGGATACACCATTACCTAAATACAATTTGTTTTTCAGATTTTTTTAAACTCGAAAATACGATTTTCAAATTTTTTAAGTGGCTGGACCATTCGTGCCCAGGAGCAAAAGACACTTTCCGCCCCCACAAGTATTTTCTACAACGGCATGAAATTCTCTATAGCCAATTCCAAACATGTTTGTAACAGACCGCGATTGAAGAGGTTAGACGCAACGTGAATTAGACCAAGCCAATAGAGGTTTTTCTATCTCTATAGGTCAAACTCCACTAACATGCATTAAATTAGTCTATCTCTACATGCAAGGTGTCTACATCATCCACTATTTGAGCTACTCATGTATCCATGTCATCCCACATTTATTAATAAAATATATTCATACATGTGATCTATTCTTATTATTAATTAACTAGCACAATAATAAATACTCCCTTCGATCCGAAAAAAACGCCGTAGGTTATACGTACGACTTGTGCTGCCGACGCTGTTTTCTCACGACAGTTTTTATGGACCGGAGGGAGCAATTAATAATTATCATGAAAATTAAAATGAATACAAGATTTAGTCTTCAGTTTAATCAAATTTCTTTAGTTTCATAGTAAAGAATGCGGGCGAGTTTGTTTGAATAATTCTCACGAAAATTAAAATGAATACAAGATTCGGTCTACGAGGAGCACATAAAAAATAATATCCGTTGCAACGCGCGGGGTATCTTGCTAGTATTTACAATGGTTTGGTACTTCTATCGAAATAAATTAATAACATTTTTTGAGGATCTTTTAAACTCTAACCCCGAGCACACCGTACTGTACTGCGTATGTCAAGATCCGTACATGGACGACCACCTACCTTACTTGCTTACTAATATCACAGTATACATACTAAGTCCAGTTAGGCCGCACATGCTTCGCCCGTGACACGCAATGGCAACACCACCATTGATCAATTCTGGTCAAATCAACGGCCAAAACGACTCTTTAATACAAAGATCGAGTTTGTAGGGTGAGATGAGACCTACACAGCTACACTAGACAGAGTGCATTTTTGAAGGAACAGCGGAACACGGCACGGTTCGGAGGTCAGACGTTCCTCGTGCCGTCGTGAATTATTGAGGCGACCGGATCGGATCGGAGGATCACAATGCTATGCATGGCACATCTCATCAATGCGAGGCCCATATCGTACGTACCCAAGCCCCACCCAACCCAACTCTCGTCAAACGAATAGAAAAAAACGTGAAGCAAGTGCAATTAATGGCACCAGTGAGCGCTTTATTCCAATCAATTCAAAAATCATATTTCTAGTTTTAATTTTTTTCTAAGAACAATCCTATTTATAGATAATGATGCTTTATATCAGTGTGCAAAATCTCAGTTCAAAATAATTCATATTTTGAGCTACAAAAAAAATCTGACAGATTTGAAAGAGTTTGAGTTTTGCATTATCCACTATTTCAAATGTCTGATGTTGCCCTTTCCCATTTTTTTACCCTCATTTCGCGGAAATGCTTGACCGGCTGAAATTTCAGCGCCGCCTTTCCTATCACCACCGCCGGCTTTGTCTTTCCCTCTTCAACACCGGCCGGCCTATTAGCCCAACGTCGTCCGCTGTGGCATTCCCGCCATCCAAAATCTCACAGTTCGCCGGTCGTTCCCTTCCGCCCGTGAGGACCCGAACCCCGAGCGGCCGTCGCGCGCCATGGAACTGGCGAGTAGCTTAAGGGGAATCCCGCTGGCTAGTCTTGAGCCGGTTAGCCGTCGCCCTAGTCTCCCGGCCTCCTCTGGCCCTGACTCGCTCGTCGATGCCGCTCACACCGTGACCTGATTTGGGGATAAGTATCCTCAATTTATATGTAGTTGTGGTTTAGAATCTTGCCAACCTCGATTTTAGTCTGTTGCCGTAGCTGATTTTGAGGTTGACCGTGTAGTTGAGTTCGTCGTTGGGCCCTTTCGTGCAATTTTATTCGATGATTCGCCATCGTTGGAAGATGAGATTTAGGATGATGATGCTGACGTTTGCAGGTGTTCGAGGTCCAGCTTGCTTCTCGGATAAGAAATCCCTCTCAATTATCGTGACGGCATGAGTGATTTGACACAAGATGATCATCGAGAATGAGAGAATTTAAACTTGAATTTGATCTTTGACAATGTTGGTTGGCGTTTGAAGCTTAACTTGACATGAACCAGAAAAGATCCAAACATTTCTTGATACGGCAGATTTAGCATAGGGTCACACACATATCTTGAAGCTTAACATTTCTTGATGCGCTAAGTTACGGGTCGACATATCTTTTTGGGTGTGTTTAAATGGGAGCTCGTCTCGTGGCACGGTGATGACAAAAACTGTTAGTAGTAGTACTCCTACGTACGTATAGGTATAGCTACGGGTACGAGACACTGGGCTCGCTGCTGCCTGCTGCTATGTGTACAGTTCAGTTCGGCACCGGATTGGCCAGACAGCAGCAGTTGCTGCGCCCATGCTCACGCCGCTCCACTAGGAGTGGCACGGTATGGCCCGCTCAGAGCCGGATGGGCTCGAGATGGACTCCGACCGCCGACGCCGGCACGGCCGGGCCGGACGGCAGCGTCAATTAAACTCGCCGCTCTGCCGTACCGGCGACTTCACCGGCCGGCCGTTGTCTGCCGTGCCGTTTGTCAACGTCTTCGGCTCGCAGAAGGCGGCGGGACCCGGCCGGCTGCGCGCCCATGGCGGCATGGCCCCAGGTGCCGGTGGAGGCATGCATGTGAGTAGATTTTATCGCCGGAGACGATCGAGCTCTCACCCGTCGCTGTCCCTGCTTTTGGTTTGGCTTTGCCCGATCGATCTCGCCTCGTCGCGAAAGGACACGCAGATATATCTATGCAAGGGGAAGCGAGCTCGGTGCCTTTACCACGGAGGTTTTGTATCTTTCCTTCTCCTCGTCGGCATGCAGAATTGCAGATGCAGGCAGCAATGGTGACGAGTTATCGGCCGGCCGGTTAGTGGCAGGCAGGCACGAACGTGGTAGTACGTGCGATTCTTGTAGTACCATTTGTGGGTGAAATGTGGCTGGTGAAAACACTTGCTTTGCAAGGTGAAAACCATACATTTTTCACGAGACAGGTAAGGCGCTAGGAGAGGAGGATAACTGCAGTGTTCATTGGGTAACTCCCAATGGGAGACGAGCACCTGTCCAATATCCACAGCGAACTCGTAGACTAGTAACGCAGTACTGCTCCCGGATCTAGTTGTCTTCTCA
The DNA here is from genome assembly GCA_947311845.1 of Poa pratensis. NCBI lineage: Eukaryota > Viridiplantae > Streptophyta > Magnoliopsida > Poales > Poaceae > Poa > Poa pratensis. The sequence goes on along the minus strand of CAMZMU010000069.1, from coordinate 10,246,718 downwards.
TTCAAAGAGGGCCACAATTATTTACTTTTACTTTATAATAATTGAAAAAGAACCTCATTATGGACACCAACGATACGCTCCCATCGAGTGCACCCAGTCTTCTGCTGGGGAAACCATGAGCCCATGCCACGATACACTGTGTGCCCATCTCCTGCACGAGTTATGGAGCCGAATGATTTGTCCCCCATGCACTTGCAAAGAACGGTAGCCGGGTACGTGATGTTCATGGAGGCCCATCCAGGACGCGAGTGTTAGCCCAACCTGTATAAAGGCCGGCGGGTAGCGGCCTAGCAAAACTGGCTTGCGTAGGCCCAAAGGGGTCAGTTTCTACGAAGCCGGAACGCAAACGAAAATGCAAGAACGATAAAAAGAAGTGCAGCACAAGAGTCAAAGCAGGTTTAGTGTTACTCAAAGCGCGTCAACATATCATTTCGCGAATTGTGGGAGGCCCTGGTACTGTAGCACCTACAGTCTGCTACAGTGTTGAACAGTGCAGCGATCAGCGCCGTCGCACGGCGATCGGGCGGTCCGCACGTCGCCCTCATGCCATGTTTGCAAAAATGCCCCTCGCAAATCCAGCGCGTGCTCCGCGGTCCACGCCTTTACGAGGAGATGGACCTAACTGCAAATTGCAGAAAACTCAGGGTCCTTCGAACACCATCATCCGCAGATTCCCCCCTTCTCTCTCTCGCGGCCTCGGGCGACGCCGACGAATCCGTCCGCCACGCTCTCCCTGCTGCTGGTTCCGCCTCCCTCTCTCCTCCCCGCACCCCGAGAGCCGCCGCCGTCGCCCCTTCCTCCCCCCAGCCCCTCCCTTCCGCCATCCCCTCTTTCCCCAAGTCGCCGCCCCGTTCCTCCTCGCTGAATCAGATCGAGCACCTACCGACGAGAAGATGCGCCGCCATGACTTGCTCGCAGGAGTGTGCGCGTGTGCGTGGTTGATTTCTAAGAATTTTTTCCCCACCAGCCAAACCAATTTGGTGCCGCTGCTCCACGCCGGCCACGGGGCTCTCCTCGCGTCCGAGGCCGGGGTCGCACGGAAACGGCCGCCACGGAGGTCGCCGTTGGCTTCCGCCGCCACAAGATCGATCCCACGCCTGAGGGCGCTGCTGCGTGCCGCTGCCCCGAGGGCACCGCCGCGGGGCCGCTTCGCGGCCAACGCCACCATGTACACCGCTGACCCCGCACGCCTTTTCGCCGTCGCCATGGCCGTCCGCTCTGGCCGCGTGCTCCGCGTTGGCGCCTACGACTCCGTGAAGGTCCGTTCTACTCGAACCTCCTGCTGCTCCCTTGCCTTTCTGCATCGCTGCAACCGCAAGTACAAATTCCTGTCTCCTGCGTTTCGCTTAAGATTTCAGTCTATGAAATGCAGGAATTCAAGGGCTGCCACACGTATATAAGCTGATTCTCAGCGGGAATTTCTTCTCCGCCTCCGGTCGCCGGCTTCCGCGCTCGCTCCGCTCGCTTCTGACCTCACCTGCTTTCCCTCACAATTTATTCGTGCTCCTGCTGAATCCTCAAATCCCTTCCGCCGCCTTTCGCCGGATGCATGTCGATCCTTTAGCTCTGGCGCGCTCCAAGCAGCTGTAGGAGATCCAATCTCCAGTTGCATCGTCGCCCCCACTTCCAGTGACCTTCTCTCAACAGGAAAGCATCAAACGCTGCATCCTCCTGATACAAATCCTTGACTAGAGGTAAACATCACGATTTTCTGTTCTTTCATGTCTGTCTTTCTCTCTATAATTTTCTGGAAGTCGAAAGAGCGGAATAACACAGGTGGTTCAGCTCCCCGCACCGTACGACTCCCACCGCGGCAACCACCGCCGGCCACCTCCCTCTGCCGGCCCCCGCCGGCCGCCTCCCTCTGCCGGCCCCATGGCGTCCCCCTCCTCCTGCCCCGAGCCTGGCTCGCCCCGCCCCCTCTCGAGCGGGAGCGCCGTCTCCGCGCGGAGGAGAGCCCCAGATCTGCCACGGCCTCTCCGGCGCCCAGATCAAGATCCTACGCCGCCGCCGCCGCTTCGACGCCGCCTCCCAGACCCTCCCCGGCGGATCTCCGGCAGCCGTCCCTGCGCTCCGTCGTGATCCGTCTTCGTGACGAGGATGCGCGGAGGCCGCGCCCGAGCCCTCCCCGCCCTGACAAGGACGGCTGGCTGACTGCCACTGGCAGGCGCCGCCGCTCCCCCCCTCGCGGCCCTCCCCGCCTCCCCTGCGCCGCCGCATCCCAGCGTGGCTCGCCGGAAAGTGCCTGAATTGCCTCTCCGAGGAACACTTCAGAGCTTCCTGCACCTCGCGCGTCCGCTGCCTCCTGTGCAAGGAGCTGGGTCATGTCGCTCGAAGCTGCACCCAGAGGCGAGGCGGCGCCCCCTCCCAGGGTGGCTCGCGCGCCCGCGCCTCTGCTCAGCTCGCGGCGACGCCCAGATCTACAGCGGCGACCGCTGGTGAAGCCTCGGATACCTCGGAGGCGTCCCGTGCTGCCACGCCGCCCCTCCCGACGCCACCGGAGCTGCTGCGTGCGCCGTCTCCTCGTGCCAGGCTGGCGGCCAACGCGCCCATCGTCCCTGAGGTTTGCATCATTGAGCGCTCGCCCGACATCGATGCTGAAGAAGCGCGCCTCACTCGCGCGATTCTAGTCTCGGTCGTTGGTAGTCGTGCTGCCATTGCTGCGGATGAGGTGTCCCAAGTGCTTGAAGCTGCCCTTTCACTTCAACCTGGTGCCTTTTCCATCGCTGCTACCCGCCAAGCTGACTTCTTGGTGGTCTTCAATGACGCTGCTGACCATGAGCGCGCATTGGAGCACCCAACCATCCCGGCCGTCAGGTTCGTGCTGCGTCTCAAGCAATGGACAAGGCAGCACAAAGCCACGAGCGCTGTCATGAACCACAGAGTGGCAGTTGACCTGGTGGGAATTCCGGAGCACGCTTGGAGCCGCTCGACGGCGGCCAAGCTCCTCGCCCCGGCTTGCCACATCGACTCCGTCGACCCGATTTCCACCAATCGCAGTGACCTCACCAGCTTCAAGATTCGGGGATGGATGACCAATCCTGGTCTCCTGCCTCCTGGCCGTGTCCTGGCCATTCCTGAAGCCAATCGCGCTGACGAGCTGCCGGCGACCAAGGTCGCGCAGCGCTTGCTCCACTACGACGTGGCCTTCCGGCTACGCCGTGTGGAAAGCCGGCGCGATGACGCCCCTGATGGAGCACAGCTCAGGAGGACTGACGACGCAGACCGGCGCGATCCTGCTACGCGCCGGCCAAGGCGAAGAGGGCGCCGCGGTGGCCGCAAGCGCGCGCGTCGTATGACGTCGCTGCGCTCGGACACTGACGGCAGCCGCTCGCCAGCGGCTGATGATGAGAGCCCCTCCGACGCCGCTCCCCAAGATTCAATCGTTCCTGCTTTGGCGCCGACCAATCTGGCTGCCGCAGGTCCGTCGATGATCCCAAGGACTCCTCGGCCACGCCAGATGGCGTCTCCGGACAAATTGCTGCCGATGCCGTCGAGCCCCTCGTCGCGGCAGCCCCCTCCACCCCTGTCGCCGCGTCGATTCCATCTGCCTCGCCGCTCCCGAGATTCGACCAAAGCCCAATTCGAACTGAGCCCTCACCTGTGCACCCACTTGTTGGTTGTGCGCGGCGAGGCAGCTTCAGATTTCGTCAAGCTCGAATGAATTCATGCTGGCGCCTAACTCGTCAAGTGGCGACAGTCAGGGATTGGCGGCTATCGATCAGACCTCGCCTTGTCGCGCCCTGTCCCTCGACTTCTTCGAGGTCTCTCTCTCGCCGGCGACCGCTGACGGCAGCTCGACCGCGTCGACTAAGGCCTGCAGCCTTCCAAGCCAGCCGGCTGTTGCAGGGGATGTCCAGAGCGCACGTTCGCGTGCTGATCAGGGCGCTCCCCAAGCGACGCCAGTAATGGACGAATTCTCTGAAGAAGGCCTTGTCACGGTGCCAATCTCCATTGACGCAAGACGCTTTGGTAGCGCGGCAAGCTTCACCAAAGCCTACTCCTGCTCGCTGCCAAGGCACATTCTCTCGCCCTGCCCGCCTCCGCAGTCCTCCTTACCGCCAACTCCCACGCCACGCCGCAGTCGCCGCATTGCCAAGCTCTCAGGTGCAGAAGTCCCAGGAACTCTGTCCTACGCGGTGCGCTCGCTTCTCTGCAAGTTGGGGTTTGCCTCCAGGACGGAAGAAGTCAATGAGGAAGTATATGAAAGCTACATCCGCAGCTTCGACAACCAGCTCAACCCGGAGCGGCTGATGGTCATGCGAACCTTGTTCGCCGGTGTCCTCCCTTCCCCGGCGCCGGGCATCGATGAGCCCTTGGAGGTTGGCACGGCGTGCTGATTAGCCGTGTCACTTGCTGTCCAACCCTTCCCGATGGAAGCTTCCAGCGAGATCATTAGTATCTGGAACGCGCGAGGGCTTAATGCCATTGCGCGCCAGAATGCTGTTCGTGCGGCCACCCGTGATGAAGGGGCCACTTTAATTTGTTTAGAGGAGACGAAACTGGCTGTTGTAGATCGTGCGATCATCCTGCAGCTGTTTGGACCTGACTTTGATTTCACCTTCTTGCCGGCAAATGGGACCAGGGGAGGGATCCTCATTGCTTGGCGCACTGATCGCTGGGCAGTTACAGGGATTGCCTTCCACACCTTTGCGCTTTCGATCAGGGTCAAGCAAGTCTGTGATTCCAGCCCAGGCGCATGGTGGTTGACAGCGGTCTACGGCCCATTTGCGAATGAGGAACGTTCTCTGTTCCTTGATGAGCTGCGTGCTTTCCGGGCATCGCACCCGGGGCCGTGGGCGCTGACAGGTGACTTCAACTTGATTTATCAGGCGCAGGACAAAAACAAAGGACGGCTTGACAGGCGATGGATGTGTCGTTTCCGTAGTCTTCTGGATGATCTTGAGCTCCGCGAGCTGCCTCTTCAAGGAAGGCGCTACACCTGGAGTAACGAGCGTAGGTCACCTACCCTGGTTCGCCTGGACAGATTCTTCTTTTCAGAGGAATGGGAAGAACGGTTCCCTGACTGTCTCCTTCGTGCCGCGTCCTCGATGGCCTCTGACCACTGTCCGATCATCCTCCACACTTCCTTGATGTGGCCTCGAGCGTTCCGCTTCCGGTTTGAAGCCTTTTGGACAAAATTTGAGGGGTTTCGTGATGTGGTCGCCCAAGCTTGGCAAGCTCCTCCTGACCATGATCCACTTAGGCGCCTGCATGCGCTGCTTTCCAACACGGCTCGTGCGCTCCAATCTTGGAGCAGCCGCCGCATTGGAAATGTCAAGCAGCAGCTCCTGTTCGCAAAGGAATTGATCCTGCGCTTTGATGCTGCTCAAGACTGCAGGCCCCTCTCGGATCTTGAGGCGCAATTTAGGAAGGAGCTGAAACTTAAAGTCCTTGGGCTGGCTTCTCTTGAGAGGACAATTGCTCGTCAGCGATCTCGCATTGCTTGGCTGGCCGAAGGGGATGCGAACACGAAGTTCTTCCATGTCCATGCTCGCCACCGTGCCCGCAAAAATGTGATCATGAGCATCTCGAGGGACGGGGCTGTTGCCACGGATCATAACGACAAGGAGGCAATGTTGTTCGAGTACTTCGTCGATACATTGGGTTCGGCCATCCCACGTGAAAATGGGCTGGACCTGGGCGGCTGGGCCTTCCCACCTGGGATCTGTCCAGCCTGGATGCTGATGTTACTTTGGAGGAGGTTTGGGCTGTTATCAAGTCGCTGCCAGCAGACAAAGCGCCGGGGCCGGACGGCTTCACGGGCCGCTTCTACCAGTATGCTTGGCCCATCATTCATTCAGATGTCATGGCAGCAATCACCCACGTTTTCAACCTCCGGGACCATGGCTTCCACCGACTCAATGATGCGCTGATCCTCTTGCTGCCCAAGAAGGTGGATAGTGTCGACGTCACCTCCTTCCGCCCCATCAGCCTCGTTCATAGTTTCGGCAAGCTCATCACCAAGATCCTCGCCTCTAGGCTAGCGCCAGAGCTCCCAAGGCTAATAGCGCCGAACCAGTCTGCGTTCATCCGTGGGCGAAGCATCCACGACAACTTTCGGATGGTGCAGCTGGCTACCAAGGCGCTGCATGCTCGGCGTATCCCCATGGTGCTGCTCAAGATAGACATTGCAAAGGCTTTCGACACGGTTTCTTGGCCGTTCCTTCTCAGCATTCTTAAGCACATGGGCTTCGGGGAGCGATGGTTGGCGATTGTTTGCTCGATTTTGCGCAGCTCCTCCTCCCGTGTCCTACTCAATGGTGTTGCTGGACCTAGATTTTGGCATCGACGAGGGGTTCGGCAAGGAGACCCCTTAGCTCCGATGTTCTTCGTGGCGGTAATGGAGGCCCTCAACGCCTTCTTCCGCAAAGCCGAGGATGATGGCATGCTCGCACCTCTTCCCTGCCATGGCATCAAGCATCGCGTCTCGCTCTATGCGGACGACGTCGCCATCTTCTTATCTCCGGCCAGATTGGATCTCCAGACCACTAGCGCGCTCCTTCGCTGCTTCGGTGGTGCTTCTGGCCTCCACACCAACATCGACAAGTGCATTGCCATGCCAATCCGCTGTCAGCAAGCTCACCTGGCGGAGGTTACCGAAATTTTCCCCTGCCAGATTATGCACTTCCTTGCCCCTATCTAGGCTTGCCGCTGTCCTACAAGCGACCTTCCAAGGCGGCGCTTCAGCCGGTGTTGGACAAGATAATAAACAGATGCCCAACTTGGAAAGCACATATGATGGCCAAGCAGGGCCGTCTTGTGTTGGTCAAATACGTGCTGGTGTATATTCAAGCCCACCACTCGATTGCAATGGAGCTCCCAGATTGGTTCATCAATGCTTACGAGCAGCGCCTCAGGGCCTTTTTCTGGCGAGGAAAGGAGAAGGTGCAAGGCGGCCATTGTATGGTAGCCTGGGAGACAGTTGTCGACCAGTTTGTTATGGGGGTCTCGGGATCCCCAACTTGAAGATGATGGGAAGGGCCTTGCGCCTGCGCTGGCTATGGCTTCGGCACTTGCCGGACCGCAGCTGGGCGGATCTTCCTTCTTCGCCGGACCCCGTGTTAGAGGGGTTCTTTGCGGCATCGACATACACGATCCTGGGCAATGGCGCCTCCGCCCGGTTCTGGCTGGATCGATGGATTGGAGGACAATCGGTGCGCTCCTTGGCGCCGCACCTCTTCGCGGCCGTCGACGCCGCGGCTTTGGAGGCTAGCCGTGTGCGGCAGGCCTTAGATGGCAACGCCTGGGTTCGTGATGTGACCGGTGTCCTCACAGTGCCGGTCATCACTGAACTCTTGGCGTTGCATAGTCGGATTGCTGCTCTCCCTCCCCTGAACGAGGAGGAAGATCGGCTAATCTGGAGATGGACCAATGACGGCGTCTACACGACCGCCTCGGCCTACAAGGCGCTGTTTTTGGGTCTGGAGACGTTCGCGTGCGGCAAGACCGTTTGGAAGACTTGGGCGCCGGGGAAGTGCAAGATTCATGCGTGGCTTTTCCTCCATCGGAGGCTCTGGACAGCGGACCGACGTGCTCGCCATAGGCTTGAGACGCACGTCACCTGTCCTTTGTGTGGCAACGCGCCGGAAACGGCGGAGCATCTCTTCCTTGGCTGCCCTTTCTCCCTTGCTGTGTGGAGGGAGACTCTGGGCAAATGCGGTTTCGCTGGCCTAGCGCCGAGCTCGACGTCGCTCTCGGATTGGTGGACGGCTTCTCGCCGGAGAGCAACGCCAGCGCGACGGAAAGGCTTCGATAGCCTTGTCCTCTTGATCATCTGGAAGATCTGGCTGGAGAGGAATGCGCGAGTCTTCGAGAATGCGTCGTCGACATTTCAGACGCTTTGCTCCTCCATTGCTAACGAGGCTCATCTCTGGAAGTTGGCAGGAGCTTCGGGGCTGTCCAGGGTCTGGAACTAGCTCATGTCGTTGTTGTTCTTTTTTCCTGTTCGTAACTGAAGGGGCGCGGTTGGGATCGTGCCCTGTGTTCTGTGTTGTTTAAGGCCTTTTTGGCCCCTTGTACTCTGTCTGTTCCAACTTTCTCTATCTTAATAATGAAGACAAGCAACTCTCTTGCTTGTTCTTTCGCAAAAAAAATTCTGGAAGCCACATGCTGCAGGACAAGTTACAGTTTTATGGAGCAGACTGCGGAGGAAAACCAGCTGGAGTGTTCTGCGTCACCTAAGTGGCACCCTGCAGTAAGCTTCCGTTCAGTACATCAAGATCAATCACTAAGGAGCCGGTTCATATTGATTCTCAATAGGAAGATTTACAAACACATGTTTTTCCATGTGACTATATTACCCAACGGAATTAGTGTATGATTCCTATGGAGCTGATTTGGATGATGTACGTTTTTCCTCCCAGATATACACTAACTCTGATATCATCTGCATGGTATATATCTCCAGCATTTAACAAAAGGTATGTTCATATTTAAATTGTACAGAACTTACAACATTCCTCAGAATCATATGTAACAGAGCGTGTAATATTTCCTTGGTAGATCTACCAGAATATTTTTATCTGTCGCCAATGCAAAATTAATTTAATAAGAATATTCCATACTTGAGTCATACGGGATTCTATTTAGATGTTGAAAAGGGATCCACATCTATGTCATCTTAATATTATATTTTCCAATAAAGCTTTCTTACCAATATAGCATGGAATCCATAATTCTTAGGTTCGTTTGTAATAATTCCTTGGCCATTCCACTATTTAGGTTCAAGAGCAACAACTTCTACATAATATGATAACTGATTTTGAGCTATGATACCAGAGTGCCCTTTGGTGTTCTTTATATCCTTTCAAAAAAAAATTCAATGCTGTGTGATATGTACACTGATAGTGGTCCATATATTGTTAGCTAAATCGCTTTTCACCAAATACTAGATTTATGTGTTCCATTGCGCTCAGCGGATAATTCTCCCTTTGTATAAATTCTCTTTAGTCATTGGTTCCTACTATTCTGTCCAAATGTTCAGGTATATCTTAAAGAATTTTATACCAAAAACTTACATATTTTTCTATGCATTTCGGAAATACCTCCACGACTGAGTGAGGCGATATTTCATTTTCAGAACACCAACCTATTTAACACAGTTACTTTTTCTTCAACTTACACAGTCGTGCATTGCGAGCAAGGTGTTCTTTCAGTGCTTAGAACAATCTATCTTCAGTTCTAAGGCATGTGTGTACGCCCGTCTCCTGTTTATATCGACCCACAACTACTCATGCTGTTTACTGAATACTTCTTACAATTGTGTGTGCATTTTTGTTTTGTGATGATTATCTACAGAGTGGCTTAGATAGTCCATCATATTTTGCCTCCTGTTGTGTGCTTCAGGAATTGACTATCTTAGTGTGCTTAGGCTAATTTTGTACTTCCACTTTTCATCCCTGCAGAATTTATGATGCCTTGGATTTTCTACTGACCTCTTGGACTCCTTTTTCATCCGTTGGTTATTCGAGTACGCCGTGTCCGAATGCCCACTTGCCAGTTTTTTTTTTCCAAAAAAAAGAACTGACAAAATTTCCACAAATAACCACCGAAAAAATATGAGAAATATATCAAAATGCTAGGTAAAAATAATAACTACTGTCGGCACAAAAACAAACATGTTTGAATAAATCAAATTGGCCGATATTGGACAATTTTATGGAAAAATACAACCATACTATGCTCATATAACAAGTTCCCTCCGATTATAGAGCTAAATTAAATATTTAGGCCAAAATGCAAACAAATCATACCATTTCAAAATGGTTTATATTTATAGATAATATAACTTAATTCCCTCCAAATATGCAGTCAAATTCAATAAATGTTCAATTTGGTTAACATACTTCGAGGTAATTATAATGCATTTCCTCCGACTAAGAAATAAAATAAAATATTTGTTGCAAACTGGAAACATATTTTACCATTTCAATTTAGTAGTATTAAAACAATGTCAGTGCAGAGTTGGGAATTTCTGATTCTCATCTCCCTTTCGTTGTCGATTGCTTTGCCCGACGCATCTTGCAACCCATATTTATATGGAAACGACTTTCATCTCGTTTGGAGAGAATTCCTTCCGTGACACTGGCTTAAAACATCGTTCCTTATTTGACACTCCTAAATATTTTCTTCCATGTATGACTCTGAGAAGTTTTTCTTTCCTTTGCTGACACTTTAGTTCATTTTCTGCACTGACGGTGTTAAACTGAGGCATGCAAAGACCCTTTTACCCCTGGCATGCAAAATTTGATCTGCATTCAAAAAATTAAAAATTTGGACAGAATCTCCGTGGTTCTACGCGGCGGAGCTGGTGCTGGCCAGGTTCCTCGAGTACAATTCATCCATCCTTCTAAACACATGAGCACCCAATTATGTACTCACCCGTCCTTCTACAACGAGTTACTATCTCAAAGGAAAGAGAAAGATCAAGAGAAAATATTAACAAACCAAAAATAGCAAGGCCATTTTTTTTTGTAAGAAGAAGAAAATAAGAAGCCAAATAAACGTCTCAGAAAAACACGGAGAAATCGCCATCTTTGGACGGATCCATCCTCCGTTCACCGTCGCCACCGGCGGCGACACCCGCATCTGCCTCCGGCAAAGGCTTCTTCTCCTCCCCCGTGGCCGCCGCGGCCTCGGCTTCCTCGGGATGTAGGGCGGGCGCGCCACGCGGAGGATGCGATCCCAGTCGACGCCGCGGAAGAAGGGGTGCGCCTTGATGCCGCGTGCGCCGATGCGCTTGGCCGGGTCCTTCTCGAGGAGGCGGGCGATGAGGTCGCGCAGCGGCGTCTTCTCGCCGACGAGCACCCGGTAGAAGGTCTCCTTGCGGTTCTGGCCCCGGAAGGGCGTGCGGCCGTAGAGCATCTCGTCCAGCTCCTCCGCCCCCGTGCCAGCTGCTCCGCCTGCGTCCATCCGGGCCAGGGCGCAGCCGGCCGCGGCCGAGGCGAGATGGCCAGGGCGCGCGAGGCGGAGGTGGCCGGCGCGGACGTGGCGCGGAGGCGGCCTGCCGGGGTGAGGCGGAGCTGGCGGCCCGGGGTGGCCGAGGCGGGGCTCGAGTAGGAGCAGGCAGCCAGCCGGCCAGCCAAGGAGGCGGGAGCCGGCGAGCAGGGTCGGCAAGGCGAGGCCGAGGCGGAGAAGAAGTTGGGCGCGTACGCAGGGCGGTGAGCGCCGAAGGCGGCCAAGACGGGGCCGTCCCGGGATGGAGCACAAGGTGGTCGAGGCGGCCAGGGCGAAGGGCGGCCGAGGCGGCGCCGGCCTGGCGGGGTCGAGGTTGGAGCGGGGTCGACCGGGAGCGGCCGAGGCGGCCAGGGCGCGGGCGCGGGAGCACGGCGCGAGGGGCGCAAACCCAGCAGGGGGCAGAGGTGGAGCGGCCAGTGCGAGGCGGGGCGGAGCTCGGCCGGCCGGAGGCCCAGACGGACGCAGGCGGAGCAGCTGGCACGGGGGCGGAGGATCGGGCACCAAACCAGCTCCGCCGCCGCCGCTAGGGTTCGCTGCTTCGCTGGGGAACGGGATGTCTCGAGATGGATTGGGTTCGCTGAGGGGCTGCGGTTGACTTTCAGTCGACACACGAGGGTAATTTTGTCCGCCCTGCAAAAAATTAACAGATCAGTGTAACAGAACCAACGGCAGTGTCAGCAAAGGAAAGAAAAACTTTTCAGAGTCATACAGGGAAGAAAATATTTAGGAGTGTCAAATAAGGAACGATGTTTTAAGCCGGTGTCACAGAAGGAATTCTTTCATTTGTTTGCCCATTTGTACAAACCTACACAGCAACAAGTCCTCTCTTATACAAAAAAATAAATATCCGGACTCAAACCCTCCAACAATTATTCACAATATGTAGCACTTAAAAAACAAAAAACTACATCACATTCTCTCATCAAGGGCGTGGCGTGTCGCCGCGCCGATTTAATATTTCAGAAATGCTCAACAAAAATGCTGCCTATTCATAACAAAATAAAAACATGTTTCAACCTGCAAAGATGTATGAAAATTTGTAGAGCTATTGCATTCCATACATGATTGATGAACTTTACAATAATTTTTAAAAAAATCCAAATTGGAGAAATTTTACACACAAAGTAAATGCATTTCCACCAATTTTATAAAATCGAATTTAATAAATGCTCACATAATATATTTCCTCCGATTATGGAGGTACATTAAACACGCCGCGCCGATTTAATATTTCAGAAATGCTCAACAAAAATGCTGCCTATTCATAACAAAATAAAAACATGTTTCAACCTGCAAAGATGTATGAAAATTTGTAGAGCTATTGCATTCCATACATGATTGATGAACTTTACAATAATTTTAAAAAAAATCCAAATTGGAGAAATTTTACACACAAAGTAAATGCATTTCCAACAATTTTATAAAATCGAATTTAATAAATGCTCACATAATATATTTCCTCCGATTATGGAGGTACATTAAAATTTTAAAGCAAAATACTAACTTACTGCATCCTTTCATACAGATTACTGTTTACGAGTAATTTAACTAAACTCTCTCCAACTACGCATATAGCATTAATAAATGCTAAAAATAAATCAGTATTTCCACATACCCGTAATTTATTCCGTCTTATTACAATGCTAAATAATACAATAATGACAAAATGGAACTAAATTTGACCATTCCAATTTAGCTAACATGTTTACAAGCAATATAATTTAAATCTATCTAATTATGTACTCACATTTCTAAAAAAAAAAATGCTTGACTACATAAATATTTCGAGAAAATACAAATTTGTTCCCTCTAATTACACAATGATTTCAAATTTAATTCAAACTAAGTACATTACACAAGTTATAACTATCACCTTTCCTTACAATAAATCTGAAACAACTAAAAAAATACACAAATTATCGCAAAAAATATTCTCATTAACCGCGTGGCATGACGTTACGGAATGATTTCAAATTGAATTTAAACTAAGTATACATTACACACATTATAACTATAACCTTCCTTATAATACATATAACACACTTAAAAAAATACACAAATTATCAAAAAAAAAAAATCTCACTAAACGCGCGGCGTGACGCCGCGCAAAATATAACTAGTATCTTACAATGGTTCATGCCAACCATCTGCTTCAGTATCTCTGCCAACCGTGATGTTACATCACACCCGACAGCATAAAATTAATGTACATACATACGCTACTTTAGCACAGCCTCGATCATTGTTCCAGAGACACGATTCGTCCAGGACGCACGGCGACGAGCCATTTGTTGCGACGTTACGCTTGTAGACGGCAGATAATATCTGGAAGGAAAGAATGTGGCTGAATGCATCCCATGCTAAGTAGGAATTGAAACACGTTCAGGCCTCTTTTCTAGTTATCCTGCAAACAGCAAAAAACAGTATTTCAGATATATATGGCACTTGCAAGAATAGTAAGGTGAGGCGAGAGATTTCCAGACCTGAAGCAGTAGATTCCAAGAGCATCCTTGATTTCATGACAAACCGAAACAGCAAGATGCAAGTACATACCCACTGTTACAAATAACCAGGCTGTTAGATAAAGTTTTTGTCGTATGCAAGCAGGTGACAGATTAGAGATCTACATGGCAAAGGTATCCAACTGGGAGAGTTTTGAAATTTCAAACTAAATGGTAAGAGTGGAGTACTTCACCTGTGTATGCAGAATACATAAGGATAACCAGAAGCTCGTCAGCTAAAGGAGTCCTGTCAACAGTAATGATGCATCGTTTAGCTTAACTGCACACAGGCACAGTTGCGACTTCAGCATTACTAGGCGAAACAGACATCAAGGAACTTACCCATTGTTAATCTTTGCGGTGAGAGCATTTGCGATAGCGAATGGAAGAAACACGAGAGACTGAAATAAGAGATATTTAGTCATTATTTCGAATGTGCATGCTGTATGCTGCAGATCAAAAAATTGGCACTGTACAGACATACCATGCACATTCCAGTTTTCAGACCTTTGGGCTCGTCACATAAATGAGCAAGTATCATCCTTCCCTGTCCATGCATGCAAATTTCATTCATAATATGGAAAAACTAGTAGTAATTCCAGAAAAAACAAAGGATGATCATAGGATCCACGTTAAAGACAAGTAGTAATTTTATGCCCCAAGCCCCACTTTCAAGTCAAAAATTCATAAAACAAACTGCTTCATTACTGAAAAGTAACATGCAACAGCACAATAACATGAGGAGCTGAGTGCCATTGGATTCTTATTCAGAATAATGGAGTGCAATTGCATGCAGAACATCGGTACTATCTGTTGGTGCATGTTATTTGTAAGGTGATTTACTTGTCAATGTGAGTCATACCCAAGTCATTAGGTGCATAATGGAACTATCCAGTTTCCCTCACATAACTCCACTAGCACACCATACATGAACTTTTCTACGTTTATCATCTCAAGTCACAAAGGAGAGTCAAAGTTTTGGAAGCAATCAGTTTCAGATTAAGGGACGTCACATCAGATCAATACAAAGAACCACTTTACAAAAACTAAAACTGAAATCAGAACTGTACCTTTCATTCTCATAGAAATCATATAATCATAGAAATCATATGGTTAAAATATGTAGTAACAGATTAAATTTATACATTAGTCTGATGTACAAAGGTTATATAATAATAGGAATGTACTAGGTGGCAGGTGCTGAAGGTTTGCAATCTAATAGTAGTAACTAGTAGCAACCAGAACTACCAGATAAAAGTTGATCTAACGGAAAGAGTCAGACCAATGCATAAACAATCATTTAGTTTCCGCTCTTTGAGTGATTAGTTAGTTTGCGTTAAATCCATGCCAGGGACATATTAAGGGTTCGACTGCTACAGAGGCGCCTGCTTTTGGTTAAAAGGCAGTTCATCTTGTGGGGCACTAGAGCTACATCCGACTGTTCTTTTTTTAACCAGATTGCACAAAATGCAAAACAAAAACGAATTCTACACATATAAACACTATGGTGCTAGTGAGTATCAAGAATATTTTTCATTTCAAAATGCATTATTGCAAATATGCAACAGACGTCGACTTCGCTATATGTAAAAAAACAGCCGCATGCGTTTTAGCAGGACCGATAAATATGAAAAGTACACTGTTACATATTAATAACTATACTCAGCAATTCAATGTCGAGGAACCCGGGAACAAAAATGGAACTTACAACCAAATATCCAAAAGCAGAACCAGTTCCGATCACAAGCAGATGTGGCTGGTTCCTCATGATATCTGAAGGAGAAAGATAACACCTGCACAAAGAGATAAATAAAACTAGTGTTCTAGGGTTACATTCTGCACAATATACAATGAATGGACTTTCTGATCCCATACCAGACAGCAACTCCAGCTAACAGCGCAATAAACGGAAGGAGCTGCAAGCCAAATGTAAAATACAAGCATTAAGGGGGCACACAATGTAGCTAGATAGAGCAAAAAAATCTGTATTTGTTCTTGTAAACCAGGTTCCAAGTTGACTTAATATTAATAAATGATCACATGCAATTTGGACTGTCCAAATGTATATCTGTAGAGTTTGGGTGCCTGTCAAAGATAAAACAATGCCTATGAAATTAAACCCAACAGCTAAGACGGTAAGACCTGACTTTGCCATTTTAGATGCTCTATAAGGTTTGGGAGGAACTAAGTATTTGTTTTTATACAAATTTCTTTGTAGAGATGTATACATATCTAATATTCAAATCATTGATTGCTTCTTAAATTTTCAAATAGATGGATAGCCTAGAGTTTGCAAAAGCACCTGGCCCAGACAGCTTCTACAACTTCAAATACTAAAAACAGTATTTTACGTACAGGAATTCCATGAACTTACCATTGCTAGTGCTAGTTCCATGCTTCCCTTTCGTGCATCAACTACCTTTTGGACATTACCGATACTGTGTGACAGGAGAATCAGTCATGTTAAGCAAGGAATGTCAGTAACACTGACACATATGTAGCACAGTGCTGTTTATTAGCTTATGTAGGCAAGCGCTAAATGCCACAAACAAATCACTTACAAGGGCGCTGATTCGTGAAACAAGAATTAATTATTTGCAGGAAATTCCACAGCAGTTTGGGTATGGAGGATAGCACAATAGGCATATGAACCAGTCATTTATTAACTTCATGTTATGGGCCGTGAAAAAAGTTACTCAAAGAATAAACTACAGAGGGATTTAAACTCACTTGGATGAAACTGTTGGGATTACAGCAAACAGGATCATAAGAATCAGCACGATAACGTACAAGGGGATTTCTGATACAAGTAAAAGCAACAAAATCAGAAGCAGTTCCTGTTAGTAGTCACGTTGAGTATTTGTGTACTATGTTGGCAGTACTGCCAGCCATTGTAAGTAGAAAGTCTCCTGCAGAAAAGAATAAATTGTACATACATATACAGAAAGTCCTTCGATTGTTCCTAAAGCAACATACCTGGAACAAATGGAAGTGGAACCAAACTAATTAGGGGGAGAGATTTCCGAAAATCTTGTGCCCACCATTCAGCACCTAGATTTTGGAATTCAAGTGCTTAGCTAAGAAGAATGTACTAACATAAAGAAACAGAAAGTTATGAGGATCAAGTCTTGCTTAAGAAATTTACCAACAAAAAAGGTAAAAAGGTGGGAGACATAGATCAGCATCAGGCCTTCCGTTGGTCCGTTGATAACAGGAAGAATGAGTGTATTTGTAAAGAAGCTGACAGCATGAGAAATGCAAGTGTCAATAAACAGCAAGCAGAGCTTCAATATTGAACTTGATGAAAGCAAACATAAAAGACAGCAGTTAGACAGTTCAGGACGAAAATGTTGAGCTTGGCTGCTAAGTTTCTTATATGAAATGAGTGGTCACCAAAAGAATAGACAGAACTAGAACAAATATTAGAATCAATAAAGCAAGTGATAAGCAAATGGATGGATGTAATGTGCCAACTTGTAACTCAGCTGTGGCGAAAATTACCAATAAGTCACTCATACATTTGGTGGCATATACTGATATACAAAAGTTCACACAGTAAAGATTCAGCTTTATCGTCCCACAAAATCAATTTTCATGGTGCAGCATGTACGCAGTATTACAAAAGGAAGAATGCAAGATCATAATGAAATAACAAAAAAAAGGAGTTTTTGGATAAGAGAGATTTTTTTTGCACATATATGGAACATGCACACAACAAATGAGTTCCAAGGGCCTTACTGTTCCCATGTTGCCAGATAAAATGGGACAGCAGCAACCACCCAGTAACAGAATGTCAACCTTCCACACATCAAGGTGCTTCCAAGGGCCAAGGCTTCAAACTAACCACAGTATAAAGACGAACGCAGTCAAGATAAATAAGACATATATCTCTGGTGAATGAGGACAAGGTGACAGGTCTTTAAAAAAATCCTTACAGCGCAGGCAAGGGCATCACATCCTGCCAATTGACAAATTTGCATAGTGTAAGGTTGCGACATTGAGAGAGAGAGAGAGAGAGAGAGAGAGAGCAGGATAAAAAATACCATGATCAAAAAGTTCTCCTAGAGGACTTGATGAGCTGGTGCGTCTCGCTTGTTTGCCATCAACAGCATCAAAAGTCTAGCAGGTACAATACAATCTATCAACTGAGGTAAAGAAACACATGTAGACTGTAGATTAATTTATACAAGGAGGTAAAGAAACACAGGAACTCCGCCTATGTCTTCTAGGCATAGCCGGTCCCAAGCCCGGATAAAGGAGGAGGGTTGTGATAGGCTTGGCGAGCCAACGTAAAAACTAGCCAGTCCCATGGATATGAAACCCACGAGAGTAGTACTAGGGTGGGTGACCTCCTGGAAAGTCCTCATGAAAGGTTTCATATCTAAGGGTTGTGATAGGCTTGGCGAGCCAACGTAAAAACTAGCCAGTCCCATGGATATGAAACCCATTTGGGCGAGAGTAGTACCAGGATGGGTGACCTCCTGAGAAGTCCTCGTGACAGGGTTTCATATCTAGCCTACCCCAACTTGTTTGGGACAAAAGGCTTTGTTAAGGTTAAGGTTAAGGTAAGGTAAAGAAACACAGGGTATTATGGCAGAAGAACATACATCAGATAAAAATGTTGTGGTTATCAAAAGGAATTGTTTAAAATTTGCCCATTAGGAGACAACTTTATAGAATACGCTGGCAAATTGTTACCACAGTTTAGACACTGACACTACGGGCGTGTTTCGAACAGTTGCATCAGTGAGGACCGAGCGTGGCTCGGTGGCTTGCTCTGGCAGTGGCCAGGCAGCTGACGCAAGTTCGATCCCTAGGATCGACTTGTGTTTTCCTCACCCGGGGGTGCTGTTCATTAGGAACAGTACGGAGCGCACTGTTCATGGGGAACAGTGTTCGCCAATAAAGTCCTCACTTCTCCGTCTGTGAGCCACATGAGGTAATATTTCATACCAGACAGTACCGAGTATAAGGGTGTAGTCCTTGGTTAGGCTTACAGCTGTGGTGCGCGCGTGTGTGGTGTGAGTGCTTGTAAGTCTGATCAGATACTACAACTTGTATCCCCAGATGAGGGCAAAAAAAAAAAAACAGTTGCATCAGTCGGACAAACACTCTCACCAATGCATATTTGTATGCATATCTTAAGAGTACATAATTATTTTACAGTGAAATGATAGGCTTAATTCAAATCAGAACTGCCCACTAAGAGTGGTTCTCCCTCATTCTGCTACACTAAGGGGTGTAATCTCAACTGTACCTCAGTTGTTGGCATATAGCTCCAGATTCAACCACTTAAAGAAATGTTACTTATATCATTAGGTGGCTATGACTTTTTTTTCTCGCTAATCAGCCATGAATACTTAATTGTAATATGAACAATAACGCAAATACTAGCTAAACAGAAAGATAGGTAACTATAGCAAGTATTAACAGAAACTATCACATTGACCCCTCTTTCTTAAGCAATATACTGATGCTCATTGGCAACCAAACAGGAAAATTACGCAGATTGGAACAAGGATTAGTTGTCCATTAGGAATTTCAAGCTTAATCTCACACACCTGGTACAAGAAGAGAAGCACTCCATGGGCAAGATGGACCCACCGAGGGGGAGCTGTGTCAAGGTGGGGTGAATAGATCTGTGAAATCAGAGTTATAAGTGGGGAAAAAATTACCTAAAAAGGTGTAATGCATCATAAGGTGAACAAAATAAATCAAGACACTCACATAGCTAAGTAGCGCAGATGTAAGTAGAAACATAAATCCCATGAGCGTGACCTGAAATTTTGAAAAGGATCAACACTAACTGCAGCAAATAAAATGAACCCAAGGAAGAATTGACAATATAAAGATCAATCTCTTACCATATTTGGTCTATATGTTGGTCCATACATGCAAATGTAGAAAAATATAGATTAGTTAAAGAGTTCTGGTGAAAGGAATAAAAATGGAACTTGAAAGCATATACTTTCTGTTTGCACAAGACTTGATTTATTTTTACCATATACTATTGATATGTAGCACTATGAAGGTGTAATGTCTCAGTTCGGTGACCATCCTAACGATGTGGATACTAAGGCGGCAAAGAAATGTGTGTGTGTCTTTGATAACGAGTTCCCTGCTGCAAGGACCTGGACGACAAATCCTGACTGAGGCAGATCAGTGGAGCTCTGAGCCCTGCTCCTGCATGCCCGCCCTCCTAACCCCATCTTTAGTCACTCTTAGGTCCATAGGTTTGCTCCTAGTAAGATTTTACATTTTCCTTCTTTGGATTTTTTTTCTATAATTTTAGTGGTTCTCTTGGTTTAGGTCTGTGCCACGATCGTGGTTGTGTAGCTTTAGCACCATTTGGGCATTTCTCTTCTAATACAGAAGACGTGCATTCTTGCGCGTGCTCGAGAAAAAGAAGGCCTAGATCAGTTTTGCTGGTTCTTAATCCATAACAGGGAAGCAAGAACATTAAGTTTGTTTGTTTTCTCACCCATCGTTTAATCCCAACCACTTGGCCATTGGCCATACAATCGAACCAACAAATCAAGCACAATTTACAGGCAAGGATGCGCACACTCTCTCTATGCTAGGCAGGCATGTAATCGCATTTTTTTCTTCTGTTTACAGCAACTGGCATGGCAAACCACTGACTACTGACAGCCAGTGAACCAGACAAGTTAAGTTAACTTACAAACTAATTGCCACTCATATTTACATCTTTCGTGAGTCGGAGATAACAACAAAACTTCAGTCATTTTAACCTGCCTCCTATTAAGTGCCTGACTCCCTTCAAAGCGATTTTGTGCGGGCCAGTTTATGGAGCGTCTCCCACACACCCCAACTCACTTGTTCCATCATTCTTACTAGCGCATCTACTACTAGAAACGGTTAAACCACAGAACCAGGTGTTGAGAATGGATTCAGAGTCGGGGAAAGGGGTTTACTCACGGCATCCATAGCGGGAAGAGGGTGACGCAGCTGCTCCAGAAGGGCTGGAGCACGTACTTGGCCACCACGGAGTGGTCCTGGCCGCTGTACCTGTAGCGCTTCAGCGTCTCCACGCCGTGCGCGCCGATGTACCCCATCTCCCGCTCGGGCTGCCGGCTGCGGCGGCGAAGGCGGAGAGGGGTTTGGGCGGTTCGGGAAGATTCTGGAAGGCTCGGGAAGGTACTGGATCGCGGTGGGTGCTGGATTGCTGTGAACAGTCGGCGGCTTGTCGGCGAGATCGCGAGGCGGAGGGGATGGCGTGTGTGGGATATTCGATTCAACAGCGACACGGCGACACCTACGCCAGGGTGTGGGCCCGCCGCTTTTGGTTTCAGCCCTTTGAGTGGACGGCACGTGTCACGGCCTTTTCTTTGCTCGTTTCATTTTTTTCTGGGTCGACATCTGTCGATAGATCAGACTTGATTATTCCACACATCTTTATCTCCACCTACCAAAGAGACGTTCCAACTCCATGGAGCACTTTATTTTTGAAAATCATATTTTAAAAGTTTCAAAAAATCTGAAAAACCTTGAGTGTATGTAATGTTGTAACGTATTCCTAGTTGAATTTTACATGTTGGTAGAATACAACATTATTTACACCTCTGATATTTGCCAGACTTATTTGAAACTTCAAAAATATGATTTTCAATTTTTTTAAAATAAACGACTCCCTGGAGCTCGGGAGCCATTTGTCCACTCCCGGCTCCTTCGGACATTTGGAACCAGTTGTATAATAGATAGTGGCGGAGCATCAACAAAATACTTGGGCAGGCCAAGCTAGCAAAGCGGGGGAGATCAATTCTGAGTTGGTGTTTTATACTTAGAGCAGCGTTTTGGCTCCTGGGAGCATATGCTCCCGGTATTTTAAAAAAAATCAAAATTTGAAAGGAAATTTGTCATTTTTGTACAGGGCGCATACGATGTCATTTCGGCGCGAAACAAAACACGGTGGTGCGCAACATGGTCAGGTACGTGCATGATTTTTTTCAGAATTTTTTGATAAGTTTTCAAATTTTGATTTTTTTTTGAAAATACCGGGAGCATATGCTCCCGGGTGCCAATGCGAATTTCCCTTTTATACTTTGGTAGTCTCAATCTTGCTAGGAAGTTCTAAGTGTGTGGCAGTACATATTCATAAGAATTTTGGTAGTCTCAATCGTTTGACTCAAGAATGTTTATAAAAAAGACATAATGGTTGTAATTATACAATTTCTATGTAGTACGTCATCACGAGGTATCCTAAGAGTGAATCAATATTACTCCCTCCGTTCACTAATATTGGACCTCCCATTTAAATTTTTTAATTTAAATGTATCTAGATTTATTTTGTACATATATTCACTCATTTTAGTAAATATGTAGTCAAAATTGAAATGGTAGGTCCAGTGCATTAGTGAACGGAGGAGTAATGAACTACTCCATGCGTTCCTAAATATACAATGCTTTAGGTATTTCATATATTGCTAGATGCAAACTAAAATAAGTGAACAACACACTAAACATGTCTAGATATATGTAGATACATATGAATTACAAAAGTTAAAACATGTTATATTTAGAAACGGAGAGAGGAGGGGACGAGGGGTTATGTGTTAATTCTTAAGCTATAGGGACTGAAAGATGATTGCAATTTCTTCTTAAGCTTCTAGGATCAAAATTTTCATACTTTTCAAATAAACTCTCCAAGAATCAATGAAGAACCTACTGTTCTGGATCTTTTTTTTTCCGTTTGCGGGGTGTTCTGGATCGGTTTGACTGTGGGCCAGATTGTTGGCCCAATCGAGTCACCTCCCAGTGGCCCAGTATGTCGACCGAAACAGAATTCGCCACGGCTGGCGGCGGGTGATGCTATATACCGCTTCAGAGCGGCGCTACCTGAAGGGCGACCACGCCGCAGCCCATTATGGGCCGGCCCAATCGGCGAGGCTTGCTTTTTTTTCGAAAAATGAAGATTTTTGGATTTGTATAATTTCAAAAAATAAAAATTTTGAAAATGAACAATTTTCGAATCTGAACAAATTTTGAATTTGAATAAATTTCGAATTTGAACCACTTTCGAAAATGAACAAATTCAAAAATGAACAAATTTTGAACATGAAACAATTTTTGAATTTGAACAATTTTGAAAATGAACAAATTTCAAAAATGAACAAATTTAGAATTTGAACAAATTTCGAATCTGAACATTTCTAAAAAATGAACAAATTTTGAAATGAACAAATTTTAGATTTGAACAAAATTTTAATTTTAATTTGAAATTTTCGAAAGGAAAACGAAAAGGAAAACAGAAAACGAAAAAAAACAGAAAAGAAACAGAGAAGAAAAAGAAAAACGCAGATGGGCTGGCCCATCGACTATGCGCTTCAGGCGGCGCTCGTGGATAGCGCCGCTAATGAGCGGCATATAGGTTTCACCGCTGCCGGCCGCCCGAGAGCACCTGGGGACGGCACGCGGCGCCGCCGGTGGCGCACCGAGCCGCATGGTCCGTGCGCTCAGTCGCGTCGGCATGCACTGGAGCCCGTGGGTGAGACGCTTGCCGTCGTCAGCAGCGTTCTCGCATTGTTGTCGGCGTGATGGAAATTATTTAGGACGTGCGCTACACCGTTGATTCTGCAAGAGGCGCGGAGACGGTAGTGACCCCCCCGGTGAACGTGGCGGTGCTATTGGCCTCGCCGGCAATGCTCTGAACCACAGCATCAAGGGTTTGCCCCATGTGGCCATGTCAACGGTGAGAGAACCGATGCTTCAGTTCGGTAGGCCTCCTGTCGAATCGCTTATACCATCACTCTTCTAATTTAGTAGCTAGCTAGCGTATACCTTTTCTGAATCCATGCCGTTCGGATATAGGGAAATAGCCTGCTATATGTGTAGTGGCCAAATCAACTATTCGACATAGATATCCATGGGCAAACCAATACGATCATTCTAAAATCCAACGTTATTTGAAGGCTCAAATGCATCTATTATAAGCTTGAAATACTAGGAAACATATCAAGAAATCTGCACTTGCTCGGCGCCGGGTACATCCAATATTAATCTCAAACAGTTGCCAACCATTTGAGATTAATTATTGGACGTGTTAATGGAAAATTGGAGATTGGTTATTCCACTGTGTAATGCTTGTATTGGATGCTCCACGGCAAGCACTAGGGTGATGCTCAATGGCGAGCCAGGCCCCCCATCTGGCATAGGAGGGGTCTGAGACAGGGTGACCCCTTGTCGCCTACGTTATTCGTGTTAGTCATGAACACGCTTAACAGGGTAGTTAGCGAAGGCCACAGAGCTTGGGATACTTCGGCGACTTGCGCTCCAGGAGTTGGTGACGTTTGTATCTCTTTATGTGGATGATGTGGTCATTTTTCTGTCACCCAGATGAGGCGGAACCGCATGGTGCGCGACATCCTTGAGCTGTTTGGCCACACATCAGGACTACACACCAACTTCACGAAGTGCTCAGTATCCCCGATTGCCTCCTCTCGGAGTAGGAAGCCAATGGGGCGACAACAGTCATGGAGTGCCAACTCGCGCCCTACCCTCTCAAATACCTAGGCATCCCCCTCTCGATCAGGAGGCTCCCGGGTGAGGCACTTCAGCCTCTGGTTGACCGGATCGCCGACAAGCTACCTACCTGGAAGACAGCCTTGATGCTAAGGACAGGGCGCCTAGCGTTGGTTCGTTCAGTGTTAGCAGCGACCCCACTGCACCAGCTCGTGGTGCTGACCCTAACAAGAAGGTACTCAAGTAGATCAATAAAATCTTGCGTGGATTCCTCTGGGTGGGCAGGGCAGACGCTAGCGGTGGCCACTGCCATGCCAACTGGGCCAAAGTCCGTCGTCCTCTGTGCTACGGAGGGCTGGGTGGAGGATGCGCACCATCCATCAGCCTCAGGGTGCGCTGGCTGTGGAGGATGCGCACCGACCCCTTGCGGCTCGATATGCAGTTCTCCAAAGAGGAGCGGAGGATCTTCGATACTCTTATTTATGTGCAGGATACATGCAGCAGGAAAAGTGACATGTAAAATCTGGGTACAATTAAGCTAGGCGAGGTTTCCTCAGATCATACGGTAACTTATATGTGACCTTCCAATGAATGTTCTAATATAATGTTGGTTTTACCATGTTACTTAAAATTTAGTGCTATGTTGTTCCAGTTCCTATACCTCAACTTCTCTAGGATCTGAATGATGACCACTATCCTATCAAACATTGCCCCTTGGTGCCGGAGCAACCTTTTTCCTGAAGTTACATCAAAACTCTAGATTTTGTATAGGCGTTTATGACTATGACCAAGGTAAGGAAAGCATGGTTGCTACATTTAAGCATAGCATATACTCGAATTTGTTTTTGTATGTGGATCAATAATCCCGATTTCACTATGCTAAGTGAACCAGTTTGATATTGCAATGCTATGTTGAAAGAGCAGTCAGTTAGACTACTCTGCAAATGAAGGTACATTTTGATTTAGCCATGTGTGCTCCATCTACTTCATTTTTACCATATTAATATAAGGCAGAAATTGAGGCCTTTCAGGTTGATCTGATGGTTCAATCAAAACCATAATATTTGGTATTTATACTTTTTTTGGTGCAGGAAGTGATGAGCTGTACTTCCTCCGATCCGGAATATGATTCGTAACTTGTATACACGTTTTGTACTACCACAGTGCAATCTGTACGACCGTTTTATTGGACCGGAGGGAGTAGTATTTTGTTCCATCATGGCCAGATTGCACGAGACCGAGAGATTTTTTCTTTTCATTACTATTGTTTCTATTTATTTGCCAGACGATTGTCGTGCTTCTGATACTTGTTGTTGATTGTTGCCAATGCAAAAGAATTCTTGTACACCATGTAAAACCGGTTCATTGTGCGAGGTTCATCTTTGCGGTGGATTAATTTTTTTCTATTGATATTTGTTTCAATTCAGTAAAGAAGAAAATTTCAAAAAAGTGTATAGACAATATTAGAGTACATCTGTACATGTAACTTCCAAATATAGAAACGAACACATATTCTTTTATATATTTGTAACGCACGTACACATTTACTACTAGTGCACTCAAACAACATTTTCAGCTTAACATTTGTGTAGGGATTCAGCTTAATATTTCGATACAGAGATATGCATTGACCAAATGAAATCAGGCTAAGCACATAAATAATACATTCGATATATTGCTGCGCCTCAACATCCAGCCCAAATGCAGAAGAGTAGATACGGTACCATAGTAGACCATCCGACACACGACATACAATAGATTAGATAACTGCATATCTCAAATCCATTCCAAATTTAAAACACGAGTAGCTACTAGACCATCAACACATGCACTACGACTATGACCATTTGATATCTAGGTTCAAATAGGTAATAGATGAGACGTGCACACGTTTACTAGTGCACTCAAACAACATTTTCAGCTTAACATTTGTGTAGGGATTCAGCTTAATATTTCGATGCAGAGATATGCATTGACCAAATGAAATCAGGCTAAGCACAAAATAATACATTGCTGAGTCTCAACATCCAGCCCAAATGTAGAAGAGTAAATACTTTACCATAGTAGACCATCCGACACATGACATATAATATATTAGATAACTGGATATCTCAAATCCAATCGAAATTTAAAACACCAGTAGCTACTAGACCATCGACACATGCACTACGACTATGACCCTTTGATATCTGGGTTCAGATAGGTACTTTGAGAAGTTCAGGGAGCAAACTTGAAGAGGAGCTCCTTCAGAACAGAGGGGCTGCATGTTCTGATTATCTGGTCCAAGCTTTCAGCCGTCAAAACCTTGTACACACTTGAATTAAATTTGATGAACTCCACACACATATCCTTAAGCCAGGGACACTGTCTCCTCTCAGCTACAACAATAATGTCTGCCACCCAGTTCCTGCATATGTATCCAACCAACCGCTCTGCACAGATCGACTTTAGCCTTTGGAGATCATACCTATCCGCAGCTTGAAGCAACTGCAGCAGCCACGTTATATATTCGTCATACTCTTCATCTTCCCCTGATTCAGTTTCTTCTTCCTCTTCTCCCGATTTGTCTTCTTTGCCATCTTCCTCTTCTCCTGATTCGTTTTCTTCGTCAGTTTCCTCTTCTCCTGATTCGTCTTCTTCGTCAGCTTCCTCTTCTCCTGATTCGTCTTCAACCCAGTCCCCGTCAAGAAACGAGTCCGTGTAGATGAAAACAAGCAATGCTTTGAAAATTTCCGGTTCGATGTCATTTATGTGTAGAATGTTTGTCTTTGTCATGGTAGTGTCACCAAAAAGTTGTTCCTTGAGAACTGTAGATCGGGCTGCAAGCTGTGCATCAAAAGTCTCGCCGCCGACCTGCAATGTAATGTCAGTGCCCACGCACGTTGGACAGGAGAAGGTCCAAGAGATGGCTCTGCATGTCCGACGGCGGCATCTCCACAAACGAAGCGGTACCGCGAGCTCCCTTGTCGGTCTTGAAGACAACGATGTCGCACCGGATAATGAAGCTATCGTCCTTAAGATGTCTTGATCTTTCGAAGATATTCCTTCTAATGAATTGTTCATCCCCATAACGTCGTCGACGGTGAGGTGGTATTTCGTTTTCTTCACGGATGCGTGTTGACGTTTGCAACTCAGGCTGGTCCATGAAACTGAAGATAGCGTGAGCCTTTACTTCCTGTCCTTCCACATCGTCGTCATCGAGGACAAGAAAAACCGATATGAACTCTTCATCATCCTCCCCGAAGCCATTAGGGTAGTACTCGAGATGCCAGCGATGGTCTCCAACCAGGAAAGGACGAGACCTGATGAACTCCCCGTTTGGTGTGCCTTTGCTCCGCCAGTAGCGAAAAAGAAGGTACGATCGCCTCGCGCGTACGTACAGCCTGGCACGTGTTGTATGGTGTGTGGAGGTGTGCGCGTGGTGGACCGGGTCGTCTCGCCTCCTCGTGCACCCTCGATCCAGTGTGACGTCACGCGTCGAGCTGATGCCGTGACTCGTGCGCGCGCGCGTGAGGAGGAGGATAAAATATCCACGTCCAAAATACAATAACTGGGCCATAACGTACGTGTGGTTAGCTACAACACTTTGCACCAATATATCGATCCGTACATGGAAAGTGAATGCATGGCCAACAACAGGATTCCGATCGGCTAAGGCGCGTCCTCCGCCTAGCTAGCGCGATTAATTGAAGTGAGACGTGGAATTGTCTCCATGATTTCTCATCCAGTTGTTTTTTTTTTGGGCATATTCTTACCTAATTTTAGACGGCTCTTCACAATATTTGTCGTCTCCTTCCTGTAGGCATCACCGAGGGAAGCCCGCACCACCTTCTGCCACCTCCGGGGGAAACCCTTGATCCGTGGATCGGATGATGGCGGCGCTCGTTCGTCGTCTCCCCCTTGGGGGCATCATTCTTGGAGGCGTGCAACAGTGAAAGGGACCAGTGGATGGATTTGGTGGTGGTTGCGACCAGCGTGTCTGTGGCGACGATGACGTGCGTGGGGGCAGTCATGCTGTGGCGACCTTCGTCGGCGCGGATCCTGCCCATTTCCTCTTCGGAGCTCATCTTCAGAATCGGAGCTGCCAGCTTTCTGCGCGAAGGGTCATCTGTTTGGCATAGTCCGAGGTGGGCTTCACGAGGCCGCTACGGTGAGGTCTTCTTAGGCGGTCGTCTCTTCGGTGAAGTCGGAGTCGCTTTTGGTGGAGTGATGACGATGACGCTGGTGGGCAATGTCGACGACGATCTTCGTCTTCAGCGGTGTGTGTGTGGGGTTTGCTTTTGGTAGCCAGGGTGGCCGTGTGTGCTCTCCACGGTTTGGGTTACCGAGTGAGAAATCCGGTTACCACGCGGTAACCGGGAATCTCGAGCACCCACGGTAAAAGGGCTTACCGAGCAAAAAATTTCGGGCTTTTTTGAATTTATGACGGTCGGTGATGGTGGCCGTGTGTGCTCTCGCCACGGTCGTGTTCCATGACGGTCGGTGAGGGTGGTTGTACTGGTTTTCGGCCGGTTACCCGTTAATTAACCGGCCACTCCCTCTTCTTCTTAATTAATGAAAATGGCAAGTCTTTTGACTCGTTTTATTAAAAAAAACTACGTAAGCGTGTGTTAGACAATGTACACCTCAGTAGTATGTTCTCATTCTCTGTTTTGTTGGTTCAACTACATGTAACTAATCTGTGCCTGATTTCGGATGTCTCGCAAAGAAGAAGCTGGGGAGACAGAATATGTGGCGGTGGCATGCGATCGCGAAGACTATTGAGGTTCGAGGGAAGGCCGGGGCTACGGATAGGCGCTAGAAATCCCTTGTTATTAATTTATGAGAGAAGATGGCTATTGTCTAAAATTTCATGTGTTGTTTCGTTGTCGCACGTTATTATCATGTGCTACGAGACAACTATTGCCTATCATTTCATGTGCCATCGTGTCCGCACGTCAGTTTTATGATAGGAGAGCATTTCATGGTCGGATGTTATTATTATGTGAGGAAACATTTTTTTAATATCATTTCATGTATTGTTTCGTTGTTAAGATTTGTCGCGTGGGGGCAGTATGCAAATTTCTTGCATCCGAGAGGCCGCGTACTCCACTAATTTTACTTGGATTTTAACCGAGATTTTGTAGTGTCAATCTTGGTTCCGTGTCGCTACTCAACAATGTAAAAATGGCTCGAATAAATTTATCCCGAAGATTTCTAGGGCGTCTCGTTGAAGGCTTGAAGCTTTGGTACGAAAATAAACTTTCGAGTTAATTTGAAAGAAAAACCGGGTATGATGTTACTAGGCCGGAGCACCACCCGAGCTCGTACTGAAATATGGTTACTCTCTCTCTCTCTATTGTTTCCACCGTGACCCGCTTCTCTCCCGTCTCGATCTTCTCCTTGCAATCATGCCGTCATCGCCTCTGCCTCTTTCCCATCGCCTACCCGCCCCTACCCCGCCTATCCTGACCCTACTGGTGACCGTGGAGTACCCTAGAGAGGAGGAACGCGCGGAAGCATTTGTGCCGAGAGCATGCGCCATGATGGAAATTAATACTGGAGGCAGCCAACAACAATAGCACCAGGGGCGGAGACAGGGGGGTGCTAGCAGGGGCTGGACCCCCCCCCAATGGATCGCCCCCCTCAACATATTACAGTAGCTACAGCTGCTAGTATACGTATGTAACTGTGCTAATGACGGAAGAAAAACACAGATTAATTAGCCGATGCCTAGTTTATTCAGTTGTAGTGCAACGAAAGAAAGCCCACCAGCCCATATCCCGATCGTGGCCTTGTTTTCCTGCATCAACACTAGTTCTGCATCTGACCATTACCGCTTAAGTCCATGGGAATTACTACTAGATCGATCTACAATCGATCGATGAACTGTACCTCCCGCTGTTAACTGCCTGCTGCTCGTCGCCTCCATCCGCCACCACGCCAGGAGATCTTAGCAGGCCGCTGCTAGCCGCCCGCTGCCTCCATACGGCACAAGCCGGCAGATCGGAACAGGATACGGCCTGGACTAGCAACTCTGGCGCAGCTACGTTGTCGTATGTGCGATCTGTGATGTGTATTTCTATACCTACGGTATGATGCATATCAATATTATTATTAAAATTCAATTCATAGATTGCTACTAGTTAGTTATTTTTGTTAGATTGACTACAAATTAGATGTAAATTTGTATACTACTAATGAGTTGAAAGAGAAAAACAAGAGAAGGATTGAAAAATACAATTCACCCTTCAAAAAACTTATGATTCAAAAATAAAGAGATAGATTCTCGTCAAAAAATGAAGAGAAAGACACCCAAACAGACCAATGATTTGTTACATTGTCATTTTGTGTATTCGTGTCATACACAATATACCATATACTAAATCACTAATACCATATTTTTTTTAATCTATGTCAGTTTTGTGGTTGCGTCCTCCTCGCCCCCCCTATGGTCAAATCCTGGCTCCGCCCCTGAATAGCACTTGCACTTGAGATGTGTAAGCACGTACTGGAGAGCAAAAGCCAGGCTTGAATTCTGGTGTAGTAGAAAATCATTGGAAAAACATGGCAAGTACTACTATACGGACGCAGCTTGGGTGAATTTGTGCTTAAAATTCACGGCTGGACTTTGGTGCAATCTCAGCCTTTCAAAATCAATCCAACGGACATAGATTGATGTATTAGTCAAACTCAAAATTTAAATTGTCCAGAAAATTTTGAAAAAAAACCAGTAAATCGTCTATGTTGTGTTACACATTCTGGGAAAGTTTTATCAAATTTGGACATACGTTTTGTGAATAAACCTTGTTTTAAATTCAAATTTGGTGTGGAACTTAAAACACGATTTATTCATAAACCGTATGTCCGAATCTAACAAAAAAAATCCAGAATGTATAATGCAACATATAACGTTTACTGGAATTTTTTAAAAAAATTCTGAGCACTTTAGATTTTGAGTTGCTTGCATAGATCTATCCATGTCCATTGGATTTGTTTTTAAAGGCTGAGATTGCACCAAAGTCCAGCCGTGACTTTTAAGAACAAAGTCACTCAAGCTGAGTCCAGTAGATTTGAATCTTTTTTTTTTTGCGAGGAAACCACTGATTATATTGAAACAAGGATTACAGAAAAGTCCACCAGAAAGATAAAAATTACACCAAGGACCTTACTGCAAAACAGCATCGCCGACGCGGAGAAGAACGTGCCGGTGGCGGGCCGCCGCTGCATCTCCACACAAACCTTGGATCAGGAGATGTCCCCAGGCGGCGGGGTAGTCGCCGGATCTCGAACTCCGGGGAGCCTCCACTCTGCTCCGCCGGAAACACCGTCTTGGTCAACAAACAGTGGCTTCAAAAACGTCAACTGGATCCGCCGCGTCGAGATCCAGAGGGGGATAAACGCACGCATCGGCCGCCGGGGACCGTGAGCGCGGACGAGGAGGCGCTCCGCCATGGCACTCAGAAGAGCTCCACCGCCGGAGGGGACGAGCACCACCTGCACAACGAAGACCGGCCGCGCCGCCCACTCCAAGACGCCGCCGGCCACGGTCCCAACAGAGCCTACCCTGTACACACACGCGAGACGAGGCTCCCCCATCCTCCCGCCGCCGCAGCGGCCGGGGGAGGACAGGGACCCGGCGAGACGACGGCGATGGGGTGGATCTGCTCGGGGTTCCAGAAAACTCACCTCTACTGTAGCGGGAGAGGGGGACGCGTCCAAGGTCGCCAGTAGATTTGAATCTAGCTAGCTAGCTAGGGCCTTCTCATTTTTGAGCAGCCATGAATTTAATTTATCGATCGTAAATTAGGGGCATGCGTACGAGTATGGTTTTTTTTTTTGAAACTATGCGTACGAGTGTGGTAACAAACCTAGGAGTACGTATACTAATGAGTCATGCGCACTAGTTACGGAAATTAATTGGCGGATCACCCAAGACGACGCGCCGTGATGGAAATTAATAGTGCAGGCAGCCAATGAGAGCCCCCAAAGAGCTACACACGGATGGGCCATATGAACCGTCCAAAACGCCCAAGACGGTGAGTTTCTCCACCAAAATTCCCAATCGCCGCCGCTTCTTGATCCAGCCTCGCCGCTCACCGTAATGCCGCCGCCGGCACGTCCTCTTCTTTCACCGGCCACCATCTGATCGACCGCTCCTCTCGCCGCCGGCACGTCCGCTCGTCTCTCCTTTCCCCCCGGCCTCCCGTCGCTGCCAGTTCCCTCGATCCCCTTTCCCTTTCACCTTCACCCCTTCCAACTCGAGCCGCGGACCAAGCCAGGGACGGCGGCCGTCGAGACCATCTGCCAGCAAGACGCCGCCGCCGTCCTCTTCATGCTCACCCGCCACGGTAAGCACCCGATCTCATCTCCTCCCCCCCTCTGACCTCCCTCGATTTCATCCTTCTCATGCTCCTGCCCGTGCACATCAGGTCCTCTCCTGCCAGTGGTTCCCTCCCAAGGCAAGGAGATGCAGCTGGCCGTCTGGACGCCGCCGACCATGCACGACCTCACCCATTCAGATCTCGACGCACACCAAAAAAAGGTCCTTTTCCCTCTTTCTCCTCTGCTATGGTCTGTGTAGTTGATTCTTGGGATTTTGGATCACTGCGGTACTTGAGTACAATGGCAGTAAAAACTCTAGCTTTGGTCGTTTTTAGTGCCTCCTGTTAGGGATCTAGTGGCTCGGTGTCTTTCTTGCCCGAATTTATGTTATCACTCTCGTCAAATATTCTAGTCACTACCCTCTTGTCAAATATTCTAGTGTTCAAATGCTCTCTCTTTTTACATGTTCAAATGGTCTCTTTTAGTTGACATGCTAGTGGTAGTCGTAGTGAAGTTTTGCCTTTTTTACTACTCCCCAACTTTATCTAAGTCTCTTTTAAGCCAATTGACAATTTCTTATATTGTTCTCGCGCAGAGCAATTGCTGTCCGTCCAGCTCGCTGACCTGAAGGGGCAACTAGGAGAACGCTGTCGTCTTTCTGGTATGTGCTCCCTTCCTCCCTCGCTTGGGTTTAGGTTCAGAAATTCCCCAGTTGCTGCCATGGCCTGTGGGCTTCCATAGCTAGTTAGGTGTGTGTTCATGGGGTATTCTTGCGTTGCAGCAGCCTCAGCTGTTGTTCGTGTGTTTTACAGGTCACTGGTGGTGGTCTTGGACAGCACCTGGAGCTGTTGCCACTGCCGCCGGCCAATCTCTCTCTGATGTCGCTGGAGAGGCCACCACCATCACGCCCCTCTAGCATAAGGATGGGCATGATCACCATCTAGTAGGGAAACTAGGTACCCTCACTCACTCCAACCCTGCTCATCTGCTGTGTGCATTACCCATGTTCGGAATAGGTTTTCGTCAGTCAATCTTGCTCTGAACATTTTGGATTCATCTACTTGCTACTCTGCACAACAGAAGAGGAACACTTGTCCGCAAATGCACCAATGGTTGTCCCTCTCTTCAAAAAAGAGTCATGTTACAACTAGCTAGTTAGCGTACCGTTTAACTGAAATTTCTCTTAGCAGGAAGCTTTTTGTTATCCTTAACTGAGATTGCTGCCTCGTACTCCTTGATTTCTAACTAAGTATTTCATTTGCTCGTCCCTGCATTGACAAAAGATGGTAAATCTTGCTGTTTGTAGTGTAGTCCCTGTCTGCATTTATATTTTGCTAGTCCCTGCATGTTTTGTTGGTTGATTAAGCCTCCTAGTCATGTTTGTGAAATATGATAATTGGATGGTAAAGCTTGAGCTCGTGGATATTTCCTTCCATGTTGATTGGTTTTTGATCTTTTTTCACGTGCCAAACAACCTGAATGCTCAATGTCGATCAACTAGGCATAATTAGTTTGCTGTCCTGTACATTTTTGGAGTAGCGTTTTCCTTTAAAGCCTCTTGGCATCTGTTTGATATGATGTAAACAATCTAGTACATGCTTACCAAGTTATTGAGTTGAAAATGCTGCTGATATTTGCTTGGCCACACAAAGATGGTTTTGTTTGTGTATTATCCTGATTGATCTTGAGCTTTCCATCTACTTGTGGCAAGTATGATGGTAAAACTGTTGCTCTCTGGAGGAGATGATAAATTTTCTTTGTGTCTTTTGTATTTTAGGGGAGAAGTGAAGCTGGAGCTTGCCAGGAGGTAGGCATGGCCTCCTGTTCCGTCCGGCAGGCAGTGGTGGCCTGATTTTCTTTGACTGGAGCTCCGTCCCGCCGGCATGGTGCCTTCCACCTGGGCTTCTGGGGCCCCTCCTCCGTCTCCCTCCCTCCTTGTCTCGACGTAAGTCACTGCCACGGCCCAAGCAGCAGAACCACAACGTGCTGGGGACGGAGGACCTCCTCCGCTGCAGATAAGGAGAAGGACCGCACCGGCCACGACTCCGTCCCACTGCTGCTGCCGACGACCTCCCAAACCTGCGGCTGAACGGTGAGCTCCCCCTCCCCCTGCTCTAGCATTCCTTGTAAATCTGGCTACCAGTGGAGAGCATGCTTGTATGGATGTCGATCTATTCTCTTTATGGCGTTAGGGTTGGGCTTTGGTACTGATGCTTGTATGTTTTGATGATACAGTGGGTTAGGCCTCGAATTTGCCGTGGAAAACCTATCTCTTGTCCTAGTTATAGTCACTCATGTTAGCTCTCCTTTGCTGGGAGTTATGTTGGGTGCCCGTTATGTTTGATCTGGAGAGTGTTTGCTGGTAGGTAGTTGGTTCTTTTTTTGTAGACTTGTCGTCTTCACTCAGGTGTGCACTTTGTTTCCGTTTCCTACAAACCTCGTGGAGGCTGTTTCGTTTTAGTTGCTGGGGGGCTAGGTGATTATTGTCGTGCAGGAGTTTCTTGTGGTCGGACGTGAGGGTGGAGCGGTGTACGGAGCAGCAGCAGATTGGTGCCGTGGCGCTCGTGAAGGGGAGAAGTGGAGGTGGAGCTTTGTCGGGAGGGAGCCATGACTGCCAGGGCATCGTTCCTTTGTTCGACTGAAGTGGCCCTGATGCAGCAGAAGGTAAGCTGAGCAAGAGGGAGACATGGCCGCCGGGCATTCTTTTTATTTCTTTGTCGACTGATGTTGCAGTTGGAGGAACTACCCTCTTGTGCTCAAGTGGCGATTTAATTTTGTTTCATCTTCCTTTTAGATGTTGGATTGGGTTAGAACAATGAGATGTGATGATGCTTGTCTGATCTGTTCATAACCGTTGTCGTTTTGAAATATTGTGGTTTGCTGTGCAATATGTTGCAATATTGATGTCCTGAATAACATGAGTTAGACATAAAATGAGGTCCTGGACCTGGGAGCATTTGGTGCACATGAAGCTTTGCTCCATTATATTTCTTCACTTTTTTGTATCCTCTCTAGCTAGCTATGTACACAGATTGAACTACATTACCAACATGAGAGAACAAATCATACAAGTACATAATACATAACACACTCATGTCATTCTAATGACTACTTAAAAGAAAACTTAGGCTCACAAGTATATACAATAATATGATTAAATCATGCAATACTAATGTGACATACAAACTACCATAAGAACGAGATGATATACTACACCAAGTAACACACAACTAGCAAGGAAACATACATGTAAGAGACACACTATATACTTCTTGAACCAAACAACCACTCAGAGCATATTATCATCTACTCAACCAGGAAAACTATCCTTGCATACATAGAGACCAAGCAGTATAACATGTAATGCTAATTTGAAAAGGATCTAAACATTTATAAACATAACATAAAGAACTGAGCAGTCGAATGTGACATGAAGGTAGATCCTATATAGCTATACAAACATGCAAGACATTAAAATACATCCTAAGACAAAGCTGCGAGACTAGAATAAATCATATGCAACACATGGCACACAAGATATCCATGATACATATTAAGCATGGAT
Organism: Poa pratensis; assembly: GCA_947311845.1. Classification (NCBI taxonomy): domain Eukaryota; kingdom Viridiplantae; phylum Streptophyta; class Magnoliopsida; order Poales; family Poaceae; genus Poa; species Poa pratensis. The sequence goes on along the minus strand of CAMZMU010000069.1, from coordinate 10,210,910 downwards.
AATAAACAAGAAAAACAACATAAACGCAAATATGATAAGCTACTTATAACATGAACACACCAACTAATTCTATGCATGGGTACTAGACAACATGAGCAATCAAAGAATACAATCTACTTGTAAAATATACCAACTTATTTCAAGGTAGTACTTAACAAGTGATAAACAAATCAGCAACTCATAGATAAACATGCCTTCATAATACAAACTAATAGTAACAATTCATGCATGTATAAGGGATTAAACATCGATCAAGATTGCACAATATGTCGCCACAAGATATTACCATAATCATGCTAGTGATTATAATAAAAACAACACTAGGAATTTTAATTATACCGATAAACCACAAACTAATATTTAAATACAAACGACCATCTAAACATGTCACACAAATATGCTAAACAGCAATTACAGAGAACTCCTACACATGTGATTTAACTAGTAATAAATCACACACAAAATCAAGCATATAAATTAAGTACGTTTTGACCCAAAGTTCGATATATGAAAGCCTAGAGTAAATTCTACCCAATGGATTTAAAATCCAGCACCACCAAAAGGTTTCTAAGGTCATCTAGATACTTGCACATGTTTAGATCGAAGCGTGAAGACGAACCACCGAGAAAGGATTTGCATGACAAATGTGAGTATTCAAAGAATTGGCATCAATGGAATTTGATCTATGATCGTCGGATTGGAGATCTGTCTTCTCCGTGGGATTGCTGGATATGTGTTGCACAAAGTGACGCAAAAAGATCTCACGAATTTGTGATCAATGGTATAGCTAGATGAAATACTCATGTCGGTGTCGGATGACATGGTTAGGAGTTGGAGTGGATAGTGGCATGGATAGATTGCAAAAGGATGTCTAGGAGACAGGGCTACATGATATGAGATAACTATGCATGGGAAGCGATCTGATTCTCACCATAGGCGACGAACTCGTCCAATGAAGTCGATGAACCGAGCACATGTGTACGCGCAATTCGTCCGTTGAGATCAACAAATCCAGCTTCAGGTCGCCTGAATCGGTCATCCTCCTCCTCGTGGTTCATACGGCGCTGCAGTTTGTACAGATGTTGCCGGAGTCGCTGGGAACGTGGTCGACATCCGTAGACGGTGTGAGCGGAGCTTCACGAAATTGGATCGTGGGAAGAGCTAGGATTTGTTCTGGCGGCGAGATGAGATATGAAAGGAAGAGCAGGTAGGGGTCGACCGTGTAGTTTAAACAGGCAGGGGCGAGGCGGATGCTTTGCTTACTGGCGTCTCAGCGTGGGCGCGTGCATGGACAGGAAGCAGTGCGAGCATGGACTGGAAAATGAATGCCAGAGTAATTAGAATTGATGCGTCAGTTTTAGGTGCGAGATTTTGTGGTTTAATCAGCTGAGCTTCTCTAACAAGTTTTTTTTATTAATGAATTAATAGTTGAGCTTCCCATTGCGTATTCTTCCTGTTTGTAAATCTGGAATCGTTAAAATTCTTTGGTCTTTATTATTACATCTGTAAAGTTGTTCGTGGAGTAACAGTTTCTTGTGGATGTGAATTTTTTTTGATCTGGTGTTGAGTGCAGATGCTGGCCGGATGAGCCGAGACCAGCGGTATTTGGCATTGGCGGTGGAGCAGTCAGCAGGTTGTCGTGGCGCGTCGTGATCTGTAGGTCGCTTGCTGCAGTGGGTCTGGCGTGGAGCTTGTATGTAGTGTAGAGTGAAGGAAGTCTCTGACCATGACAGAACTTGAGAAGCACCCAGAGCTCGAGAAACCTGCTATTTCTCTTGGACCAATGGGTGCAGTGTTTAGACCAATGGTTTTGTAATAAATCGAGTGAGTGCGATTCTCATATGTTTACATTGTTTCCTTGAGACGACGAACTCTGATTATGTTACTATACTGAAAGGGGATGAGGAGCTTATTGGTTATAGTTGATTTGTATCAAGCTTCTTATTGATTTCTCTCTTGAACTTTGGTCCAATTCGTGTAGAGGTGTTGTGATCATAAACTGTAGAATTTGAAATGGGCATGATGTACATACAGTCTTGGCTAGCATTAATATGATTATATGAATTGTATGGATTTGTATTAATTTGGTACTAGAGAACTATGAATGCGTAGTGTTTCAAATAGATCTCATTTGATGACGGTGGGCTGTACTCAGCTCCTAGTGCTTTGCTTCCTTGTAGAAAACGAAACTGCTTCGCGTCTGATGGTTTGTGTACGGTCCCGTATGACTGTGATGCGTCGGACAAGAATCATACACAAGCCGTAGCATTACTCGTAAAAATCTCGTGAATGATGCATAACCATAAAATAATAAGAATGCAGAGACATGGTCTTTTTGTCTCTTGGACGAAATATGAACATGGTTCATGTAAAAATCTTCAAGGAATCGACCGCATATATTCGGGAATGGAAGGCCAGGGAGCAAAATGAGATCGTTGGGTATGAAAAGCCAGATGCGTCAACTTCCCTAAAATCCTGCGCCTGCAAATTATTTTCTTTTATCAATTGACAGGATAATTAACGGCTACAATCCCTGAAAAATAGGAGGTCCTGACACTAAACAATAACTGCCCGCCACTAAATCCGAGGAGCCGGAATTAATTGGATAGCCCAGGATACCATACCATCACACAACGTCTTGTTTCAAGGGTCCTTCTCAGCGCCATGTCATCGATCCGAGGCATTAGGAATCTTAGCCGTCTATACTTCCTCTCCACAAGCAGCGATCAGGAAAGGATATAGAGCCGGTCGAAATTATTAATCGTTCGCGTGCTACCTACCCCTCGGCCCTCTCCCCTCCAACGAGGACCAGGTTCTATAAATCCGAGCCCATTGTTACGGGAGACGCGAGTTGTGCGTGGGACTTGGGACTTGGACGAGGACGAGGGCGAGGAGGAGAAGGCACCCTGGGAGCGGTCGTCGTCTTCCTCGGTTTGGTCCTAGCAGATATCCATTCTTCTCATGCGAGGCTGCCTTCCGGTCATACACCGCACGCACACATAGCTTCCTTCTTCCTATCCAGGGCAGACGCCAGCATTGGCCACTGCCAGTGGCGGAGCTGGGACTAGCAGCTAGTGATGTCAAAACTCAAAATAAACTGCAACGATGTCAATAATTAGAATTTATAGGGTCAATTATGGTCCGTGCGCTCAGTCGCGTCCGCGATGTACTGGACGCTTGCCGTCTTCAGCAGCGTTCTTGCATTGTTGTCGGCGTGATGGAAATTGGACGTGCGCTACATCGTTTATTATGCAAGAGGCGCTATGGACCACGGAGACGGCGTTATTGGCCTCGCCGGCGATGCTCTACCTCAATTTATCATACTGTAACTTATATGTGACCTTCCAATGAATGTTCTAATATAATATTGGTTTTACTATGTTACTTAAAATTTTAGTGCTATATTGTTCTAGTTCCTGATCCTCTACCTCAATTTCTTTAGAATCTAAATGACGACCACTATCCTATGAAACATTGCCCCTTGGTGCTGGAGCAACCTTTTTCCTGGAGTTGTTACATCAAAACTCTAGATTTTGTATAGGCGTTTATGACTATGACCAAGGTAAGGAAAGCATGGTTGCTACATTTAAGCATAGCATATATTGGATGTGGATCAATAATACCAATTTCACTATGCTAAGTGAACCAGTTTGATATTGCAATGCTATGTTGAAAGAGCAGTCAGTTAGACTACTATGCAAATGAAGGTACATTTTGATTTAGCCATGTGTGCTCCATCTACTTCATTTTTACCATATTAATATAAGGCAGAAATTGAGGCCTTTCAAGTTGATCTGATGGTTGCATCAAAACCTCTGCAGAATTTTGTATTTATTCTTTTTTTTTTTGGTGCAGAAGTGATGAGCTGTAGTGTTTTGTTCCATCATGGCCAGATTGCACTATGACTATGACCAAGGTAAGGAAAGCATGGTTGCGGCATTTAAGCATAGCATATACTCGAATTTGTTTTTGTATGTGGATCAATAATCCCGATTTCACTATGCTAAGTGAACCAGTTTGATATTGCAATGCTATGTTGAAAGAGCAGTCAGTTAGACTACTCTGCAAATGAAGGTACATTTTGATTTAGCCATGTGTGCTCCATCTACTTCATTTTTACCATATTAATATAAGGCAGAAATTGAGGCCTTTCAGGTTGATCTAATGGTTCAATCAAAACCAGAATATTTGGTATTTATACTTTTGTTTGGGTGCAGGAAGTGATGAGCTGTAGTATTTTGTTCCATCATGGCCAGATTGCACGAGACCGAGAGATTTTTTCTTTTCATTACTATTGTTTCTATTTATTTGCCAGACGATTGTCGTGCTTCTGATACTTGTTGTTGATTGTTGCCAATGCAAAAGAATTCTTGTACACCATGTAAAACCGGTTCATTGTGCGAGGTTCATCTTTGCGGTGGATTAAATTTTTTCTATTGATATTTGTTTCAAATCAGTAAAAAAGAAAATTTCAAAAAAGTGTATAGACAATATTAGAGTACATCTGTACATGTAACTTCCAAATATAAAAACGCACACATATTCTTTTATATATTTGTAATAGATGAGACGTGCGTTGCACGTACACATTTACTACTAGTGCACTCAAACAACATTTTCAACTTAACATTTGTGTAGGGATTCAGCTTAATATTTCGATACAGAGATATGCATTGACCAAATGAAATCAGGCTAAGCACATAAATAATACATTCGATATATTGCTGCGCCTCAACATCCAGCCCAAATGCAGAAGAGTAGATACGGTACCATAGTAGACCATCCGACACACGACATACAATAGATTAGATAACTGCATATCTCAAATCCATTCGAAATTTAAAACACGAGTAGCTACTAGACCATCAACACATACACTACGACTATGACCATTTGATATCTAGGTTCAAATAGGTACTTTGAGAAGTTCAGGGAGCAAACTTGAAGAGGAGCTCTTTCAGAACGGAGGGGCTGCATGTTCTGATTATCTGGTCCAAGCTTTCAGCCGTCAAAACCGTGTACACACTTGAATTAAATTTGATGAACTCCACGCACATATCCTTAAGCCAGGGACACTGTCTCCTCTCAGCCACAACAATAATGTCTGCCACCCAGTTCCTGCATATGTATCCAACCAACCGCTCTGCACAGATCGACTTTAGCCTTTGGAGATCATACCTATCCGCAGCTTGAAGCAACTGCATCAGCCACGTTATATATTCGTCATACTCTTCATCCTCCCCTGATTCAGTTTCTTCTTCCTCTTCTCCCGATTTGTCTTCTTTGTCATCTTCCTCTTCTCCTGATTCGTCTTCTTTGTCAGTTTCCTCTTCTCCTGATTCGTCTTCTTCGTCAGCTTCCTCTTCTCCTGATTCGTCTTCGTCAGCTTCCTCTTCTCCTGGTAGGTAGTTGGTTCTTTTTTGTAGACTTGTCGTCTTCACTCAGGTGTGCACTTTGTTTCCGTTTCCTACAAACCTCGTGGAGACATGGCCGCCGGGCATTCTTTTATTTCTTTGTGGACTGATGTTGCAGTTGGAGGAACTACCCTCTTGTGCTCAAGTGGCGATTTAATTTTGTTTCATCTTCCTTTTAGATGTTGGATTGGGTTAGAACAATGGGATGTGATGATGCTTGTCTGATCTGTTCATAACCGTTGTCGTTTTGAAATATTGTGGTTTGCTGTGCAATATGTTGCAATATTGATGTCCTGAATAGCATGAGTTAGACATAAAATGAGGTCCTGGACATGGGAGCAATTGGTGCACATGAAGCTTTGCTCCATTATATTTCTTCACTTTTTTGTATCCTCTCTAGCTAGCTATGTACACAGATTGAACTAGCTTTTTTTTTTAGAAAAGGGCACCCCCAGCCTCTGCATCAAAATGATGCATACGGCCGACAGATTGAACTAGCTACCTGCATGTGCCCACTTGTTTCCTTTTTTACTCTTAGCCCATGTTGGACATGAGAAGGTCCAAGAGATGGCTCTGCATGTCCGACGGCGGCATCTCCACAAAAGAAGCAGTACCGCGAGCTCCCTTGTCGGTCTTGGCGTTCGCCGGCGTCTTGACGACAACGATGTCGCAGCGGATAATGAAGCTATCGTCCTTAAGATGTCTTGATCTTTCCAAGACATTCCTTCTAATGAATTGTTCATCCCCATAACGTCGTCGACGGTGAGGTGGTATTTCGTTTTCTTCACGGATGCGTGTTGACGTTCGCAGCTCAGGCTGGTCCATGAAACTGAAGATAGCCTGAGCCTTTACTTCCTGTCCTTCCACATCGTCATCGAGGACAAGAAAAACCGATATGAACTCTTCATCATCCTTCCCGAAGCCATTAGGGTAGTACTCGAGATGCCAGCGATGGTCTCCTACCAGGAAAGGACGAGACCTGATGAACTCCCCGTTTGGTGTATTTTTTGCCAAATCTGGCCCATTTGGCCGAACTAATCTCGTATCTGGCCCTTCTGAGAAACTATTCTCAGATCTGGCCCCCGAGGTCGGCGCCAACGAGGATGGCGCCGACCTTGTACAGGTCGGCGCCAGGGAAAAAATGGCCGAGCTAGGTCGGCGCCAAGTGGGTTGGCGCCGAACCCATGAATTTTCAAAACGATGCAAAATGTTGGCGCCGACCTGTACAACTTCGGCGCCATGTCCATTGGCGCCGACCCGAGGGGCCAGATCCGAGAATAGTTTCTCAGAGGGGCCAGATACGAGATTAGTTCGGCCAAAGGGCCAGATTTGGCAAAAAATACCCGTTTGGTGTGCCTTTGCTCCGCCAGTAGCCTTCAACGACGAGCAAGTGGTAACCTCTGTCCGCCCGGGCGTCGATGGGCGACATGGTTAAGGGGCACAGCTCGCCGTCCGCGATGAGGGACACGCCAGCGGAAGCCATGTTCGGCAGGGCAATCTTTGGCCAGAGGCACAAAATCGATATTTTCAAAAGCTTACAACTTCTGTCGTCTTAGGTTGGGTTTATATACACGCACGACCTGCACCAACCAAGGCGTACGTACTCGGTATATGCACCTCAAAACATACGCGGACATGATTTCCTTTTGTAAGCTGACTCGATCTTACTTAAATAAACCTAACTAATACTGCTAGACTCCTACTAGGAATAGGATACAACTCGGCTAACCATACTAACACATAGAATATGATGATGTAACTACGAAATAATATATTTCACAATTATTCGATATTTTGAAACAAGTTTTTAAATACCAGTTGCATATGCACCCGGAAAACAAAGAAACAATATTTCCTTCTTGGCCGTTTAAGCAAGAATCCTACCGGGGATAAGTTGGACTCCGATCCAGAGCCAGTCTGTATCTTACGATTCGTTTCGGGACAGGTCTAAATCTCACGGCGACGATAAATTCTAGTCGATCGACTCTCCTCCGAACGCTCCACTATCCACGCCGAAACAGAAATCCACAATCATAACACTTCCGCCGCCGTCCATCGATCAGAGAACACACCGAAGACATGGGGGCTTTGTTTGACGATGCCGCCGCTCCGACCGATGACGCCGTCTTGATCGATGCCGCTGAGGCTTCGACCGACGACTTCTTGACCGACGGCGTCCTGATCGAAGCCCACTGGCGGATCCAGGGGGGCGAGCGGTGGCCTGGCCTCCGCCAACCATCGGCCGCCCCCAAGTAACTACGACAGGGGCCAAATACTAATCCAGTACGTTTTTTTGCTAATTGTAACTCTAATTTACGGCCATTAGAGTAGAATGCATGCCTTAATGCCGCATGGGCCTAGCCCAACAAGCTCACGAAGTAGACTATTTTAGATAAAATAGTATTTTAGATATACGATACTATTTTAGATAAAAATGAAGGGAAGAACATTAACATATTGATTTTTCCAATTCACGTGCATCAAGAACGATCCCTCCTACGCATAAAATTCAGATATGGCCTAGGTCTAACCTTTCAGTAAGATATTAACTCACACGACCGTGTATGCAATTGTATAGCCCAATTTAAATTGGTTGTTCTCAAACATGCGTCATTGTGTTCATCTGCGCAAATTTCAATATTAGCAAACATGTATCTTTCTTGCAAAAAAGATGCATATGATGTGAAACTTTATTTTTTATGGTCAACGACAATATACATTTTTGATCTGTCGTCGTTGGTTCGCCCCTCTATGCCCAAATCCTGGATCCGCCCCTGTCGAAGCCGCTGAGGGTCCGACTGACGCCAGTGAGGCACCTAGCTGCATGAACCGCGCGCTCAGTCGCGCCCGCGATGTGCTGGTGCCCGTAGGCAAGGCACTTGTTGTCGTCGGCAGCGCCGTCCGCTTCGTCGCCGACGTGATGATGGTTATTCAGGACGTGTGCTACATCGTCGATTCTGTAAGAGGCCGTGGAGACTAGGGATGAAAACGGAGCGGATACGGATCGAACTGGGTGGTGCCACATTTGTTTTCATATTTTTTTACGGAAGCAAAAACGAATACAGAAACCCCAGAAACAAATACAGAAACAAATATTGTCGGAAACAGATACAGACCGAATACGGTGCGGACACGGAACAAAAACCAGATGTTTGCCGGAACCCAGCGACCCTTGAATAATGCAGGAAAACTCAAACAAACCAACAAACTTATCAATTTAATAAGATGAAATAAATTAAAGTATAATATAGTATTTCTAAGTTATCAACTTTGGCAAAAAAAATATCTACTTCGTCCCTAAACCTAGTGCAACACTGAAATGCCGAACCGGGAATGCCTTGAGAGGGAGATAAAATGTAAGTACGTAGGGCCTAAACATGGTCACTTCATATATTTTACTTTTTTTTAGATCTTTGGTTCTACCTCGGTGTTCTCACTAAAATTGTTAGCCCTGCTGCATTCAGATAACACCACTTAGCAAAAAACGGAAAGTTCCGTATTGCCGGAAACGGAATTTCCGTTTCCGTGGTCGTTCCGCCGGAATACGCTGTTCCGTTTCCGTTTCCGCATAAAAGTTTCCTTTTCCGTTTTGCAAAATTCCGTTTCCACTTCCGTATTTTCGTTCCGTTTCCGTTTTTCCGCGAAAAAGTTGGAAAGTTTCCGCTCCGTTTTCATCACTAGTGGAGACCGTAAAGATGGCCACGCTTTCGAGAGGAGATGCTGCAGGTGTTACCGTCGACGCTGGTGACGAATCCGGTGCTTCGGTCAAGTAATTAGCAGCTGGCCAGATCGTCTGTTCCCAATTTACTGGCTGCTTTAGAACCATGCTAGTACTAAGCTATATCGTATTAGTCGTTTCCCAGTTTATGTCATTGTATATGGTAGAATCATATTTTCAGAAAAGACGAATATATTTGTACATCTGAAGTGACATGTTGGTTCTTTATGCTTGGGAGATAATCATATATTTAGGTAATTGGATTGGATTATGAAGCGGTCTCCAATCCCATCAAATCATTTTTGCATGAACCTTTAAAGGCCAAGAACGCCTCATACAACATTTACCTGGGAATCAAAAAGCACATGCTCTATCTTCTCTAAGACATTTTCAAACATTTGTTTGAAAACGACAGGTTTTGACCCAATGAAAGTTCAACACAAATGAGACATGCATATTTGAAAATCAGTTTATCACAATCTGACTTTTTACGGCGTTCACCCAAAGGGCACCATTGTTACATTATAGTGGTGGAGCTTGACCACAAATTCAGGGCGGGCTAGAGATCCAATGAACGTTGGAAGGAAACAGAAACTACAAAAGCTTTATTTGTACACACTTGTTACTAAAAGAAATTTGTTTATAGACTGTGGGTTGCGTAGCTCCGCGTCTGGTTACATTGCATGTCGATGGTGCCATGCATATTTCCAAAATGGAACCTATAACTATGCGAGGCCTAGGACATGTAAGTATGGCACCCGAGTCCCCGCGCCATGCGTCTTTTAGCGTTAGGTGGCTAGGGCGAGGGGTAGGAAGCCTCACCCATTCATCCTCCTCCAACATGAACATAAGAGAGGTGCGGCGGCAGCTGTCATCTCTCTCTGCTCCTCAAGTCCCCACCAAAATCATTCTGATAGGAAGCTAATTTTGGTGGAAATCGCCCTCCTCCATCCCACAAGGTATTTTCCTCCCTTCCTCTTGACTTGGTTGGTTACATCCACACACTGTGATGATTTTGAGCAAATTTGGTTAACCCTAATCCATCCTTGTTTGAAAACACACCAATTCCTCGGAGCCTTATCCGCTCGCGAATAGGTCTCTCGCGTCGCTCCCCAGGTCGACGCTGGGGGCGAACCGCCCGCGCTGCCGGAAGACCGCCTGCTGGCCTCTCACGTCGCCGCTGCCGCCGGCCCTCGCCGCGGTGGCGGCGGGCTCAGCCACCGAAGGTGGCCTAGGGGCGGGGGTTGCCGGAGGTGGCCGTGCCGGACCTGCTGGGGTGGAGAAGGACGGAGCATCGACGAGCAGCGACCAGGGCGGCGCCCCTGGTCGGGGTGGAGTTGGAGATCCTCTCCCGGTGGTGCCATGGCCGGCGGCTGAGATGGGGTTGGGCCTGGAGGTCATGGACGAAAACCTAGATCTTGATCTGGGTATCTTCCGTGTCGCCTCTAATCCTCCTCGCATCGTGGTTGGGCCGGATCCGGTGGAGGGTCGACCCTGCGTAGCCGCTGCCTCTCCGAAGCGGCAGATCTTGCTGGTTGCCGACGGGTGGCGTGGGGGCTGCCGGCTCGGTTTGAAGAAAGGTGGCTGTCGTGTCTCGGATCACGGACACCGGAGTAAAGGATACCCCTTTTTAGGTTTGGCACGGGGCACGAAGGAGGCTGAGAGACGCCTTACCCGAGAGTAAGACCGCCGAGTTCTTTGTTGGGACAAGCAAGCAAACAACACAGAGACACAAGGAGTTTTACCCAGGTTCAGGCCGCCCGGAGGCTAAAAGCCCTACTCCTGCATGTCTGGATTGAGGTGTTCATCATGGTGTGGTTTACAAGGGTGTTCAGGGGTGAACCCGACAGAGTTCCGTCCAGAGGTAGACGAAGAGCAGATCCTGCCCCCGGAGATCACCTCTCTCTCTACCCTCCAAACCCTAGTCTATTTTTCCGCTTGGATCCAACCTGTTCTCCCTCGGTGCCTTGGTCCTCCTTTTATAGGCTAAGGGGATCCGACATGGGCACGCGAGGAGCAAGAGGGGTTCTAGGTGGGAGAACCCCTCGGTGGTCTTTGGAGGAGATGTGGCCTCTTCTCCTCCAAGTATCTTCTGTGGGGTGGCGCAGTCGTCGGCCCTTGGGGAAAAGTGGGACGGGCAAAGCCTGTCTGCCCCACCAACCACGCTCGGGGTGACATCACTGGGGCGCGTCCTTCGTCTTGGCGTCCAAGTCTTCAACTAGCTTCCTGCACGAGCTGGCGTTCTTATCCTCTCGGCTGTACGGATGGAGCACCTGGGGGTACGCCTGGCCTCCTGCCGGGCGCATGAACCCGCGGGTACTCCATCTTGTTCTCTGGGCGACGAGTGACCCGGAAGGTCACCTGGTCCTTAGCCGTAGCGCGTCAATGTCGAACTTGTCGGGTTTCCTTGTGGCAGATGGGCTGACCCACCTGCCGGTCTTGATTCCTTGCCTTGTCCATCTTCTTGGTGGGCCCAGGTGATACGTCTCAAACGTATCTATAATTTTGATGTTCCATGTTGATATTATACCAATTGTTACATGTTTTATATACTTCATAGCATTTTTATGCATTTTCTGGGGCTAACCTATTAACAAGATGCCACAGTGCCAGTTCCTGTTTTCTGCTGTTTTTGTATTCCAGAAAAGCTAGTCTGGAAATATTATCGGAATTGGACGAAATTTGGACATAACCTCCTATTTTTCCAACACGAAGACGGAGTCCAGAGGAGAGACGGAGGAGGGCCACGTGGCACCCACACCATGGGTCCGCGCGCCCCCCTGCCGCGCCGTGGGGTGGTGTGGGGCCCTCGTGGCTCTGCAGCCGCCGCCCTTTCGCCTATTTATTCCTCCCGACGTGAAAACCCTAAATACCCGAGCCATTATCCACGAAAAGTTCCAGAGACGCCGCCGGCGTCAACCCTAGCTCGGGAGGGTTTAGAAGCTCTTCCCGGCACCCTGCCGGAGAGGGGAATCATCACCGGAGGGCTCTACATCACCATGCCTGCCTCCGGAGTGATGCGTGAGTAGTTCATCCTTGGACTACGGGTTCATTCTTTTACACTGATAATACAACCAACTGCAAACACTGTTCCTTTTCATTCTCTGTAATTTACTACTGTTTTCCACACCATTCGTTTAATCCTTTGTTTTCAGCAAGCCGGTGAGATTGACAACCTCACTGTTTCGTTGGGGCAAAATAGTTTGATTATGTTGTGTGCAGATTCCACGTCGGTGCCGGATTCCCTGGTATTACGCCATGCACATTCCACCACCACCAACCTTCATATGTGATTTCTTGCTCCTACTGGTTCGATTAAACCTTGGTTTCATACTGAGGGAAAACTGCTGCTACACTGCATCATACCTTCCTCTTGGGGTCTCCCAACGAACGTGTGATCCACGCAATCACCAGGTTGTGGACCCACTTTGGCAGTATCAGGGGAACCCCATGTTTCACTGCTACGACAGTAGCCCCTGGGCATGGTCCCGGTGGCTCTTGCTTCAGCTGCTGCCGGGGCTATGGCCAAAGAGTTGGCCAAAGTGGGTCCCCGACGCCTTTTCCTTGTCTGCTTTGCCGGAGGCTCGCCAGGATGAAGTAGAGACGAGCCCCCGAGTCTTCTTGGACTTGGTCACGGCGAACATTGCGGTTCGCACGGATGGCCAACGTCTATCTTGAATCCAACGGGAGGGACCGCCCGAAGCGGAACGCCTCCTCGATCCCCACGTCAGTCGGAGTAATGGGGCCATGACGTGACACGTGGGATGCCTTATAAGCCACGCCTCGCGGTACTGTAGCCATTACTCTCCCAAACCACCAAAATCCCCAAATCGCCGCCCTCATTTCCATCTTCTCCGCCTTGCTCCGCGCCGTCACCTCTTCCAACCGCCGCCACCACAGCTCTCCTACTGCTCCAATGGCGTGAGTGAAGGTCACGACTCTGAAGAAGAAACCTTCGAGGGTATCTTTTATCCGGAGAAGGTTGTCCCCCAGATCCGAGAGGTCACGACTCCGAAGCAGGACTTGTTCCCCAGCGACTACGTCGACGACGCTGAGATGATGCGGAAGGCGGCACACCTTGGGGTGATGGAATCCGAAGGCGCGCCTAACGTCTCGGCTCGGGCGGTGTCGGAGGTCTTTCCGTCGTCAGAGATCAGGACGCCCAAGCAGATCCCCATAATCGACAGCTTCATGTTGATCGGTCTTGTCCCGCCCTTCTCAGATTTCTTCCTGGAGATTTTGCGTGCGTACGGGTTGAAGCTCTTGCATCTGACCCCCGGCGCCATCCTGGATTTGACGGTCTTTGCCTACGCTTGCGAGTCATTCGTCCGTGGCTCTGTTCCGTCATTTCTTCTACCCCCCGCATCGGAAAAGACGGCTGGATGGGGGGCGGTGTCACCTTCTGCTTCTGCCCGAGGGTCAAATTGAATTATCCCCACATGGCCTTCAAGTCCAAGTGGGATGAGTGGAGAAGCGCCTGGTTCCTGGTTGGAATGCCAGAAGCTCTTTCACACCTTGAAGAACCGACATAACTTCCGGTGAACCTGGAGACCTGGAGGAGAGTCAGCTCACAGGATGATGATCTCTCGGCTGCGGTAGCACGCTTCAAACTCCTTCACGAGCAAGGAGTTTCCGGGGCGGCCATTGTCGCCCATTTCCTGCGCAATCGTTTGGCGCCTCTACAGAAGCGGCTGTATCCAGCCTGGGAATTCCAAGGCCCTCAGGATCCGTCCCGCCTGAGGGGCCCTCAGGATCTGTCCCGCCTGAGGAGCTCTGACATGGAGGGCTCCATCCTTCGGGACAACATGGCTGGGATTTTTACTTCGGACGTCAAGTACAAGCTGCTGGCAGGATTCTGGCCCTTGTGCGATGATCCGAAGAAGGCAGAGATTCTGGAATCAATGCCGGTCTGTGACGCCTTGGGCATTGTGGGCCGATTTGATCACGGGCCCAAACCCATCGGAGTGAAGACCTGCAAGGCCAAGGCTCCTTCCAGTTCCGATGAGGAAGGAGAATTTCTTGAATCTGATGAGGAGAGCGAGGAAGAATCCAGAGAGGATTCTGATGGCTCTGACGACGGCGAAGATGGCGACGGCGAGGAGGACGACGCCGGTAAGGATGACGACAGTGACGATGAAGAGGATGTGGGGAGAAGACTTCTTCCCTACATCGCTCTCCAGGGCCACCGCGGTCCCTGACCCGGGGCTAGCACCTTTTCCCCGCCCGCAGAAGTGGTTGGCGATGAGGGCGACCCCATGGACTGGAGGCTGATACTGCTGGCTTCGTCTTGGCCCTGCAGCCAAGAGCATCTCCCCGCCATTCACCATCCGTTGCGGGACTAGCCATCTCCCCGAGCGAACATCACCAGAGCCCCCACACCTCTTCTGCCGGGTCCGTAGAGGTTCCGGTGTCACTGGGCAACAAGCGCACCCGGAGTAAGATTTTTCTCCGCTTTTCTTTTAGCTTCTTGCATTTCTCGCCTCCCCAAGGAAAGTGACCATGTGTTGGTGCAGGGTACACCTTCCTTGGAGACCAACAAGAGGCGACGCGATGCGGCGGAGGATGACACTGCCACCAGATCTGGAGCTTGTGGTGGAGGGATGCTCCCTCCTCCATTAGCAGAAATCAACGGTCGCCGTGGGAGCAGGGTGGGGAGCGCGACTGTGGCCTCCCCGGCCTGCCCCGAAGAAGGTCCAGATGCCGGGACGCCAGAACAAGCAGGTACGCTTGGGCTCCCGGGTTATGCCGCTCCAGTTTTGTGTCTTCAGTGTGCTTGATTGTATTCTCAATGTTTTCTTACTTCCAGATGCCTCTGTGGCGAATGTCTTTTCCCCGGGCGACCTTCTTGGCATCGCAAGCCAAGAGAAGCCGCCTTCCTTTAGTCCTTCCAATGGCCAGGAGGTGTCCAAAGGCGCACCCAGTTCGCGCGCGGCTGGGACTCAAACCATGATCCCTGCTCCTGGTCCAAACCGTGACGGGCGCCAGGTCTTGAGGTCTCTCCCAACTTGCTGGAGAGCTTGTTGATGACCGGGCAAACTCTGAGGATGTTTACCAACTTCTCCATGGACTCGGGAGCCAGCAAGGAGATTGCCGAGCTGACGAGATCAAGGAGGATCTCGCGGCCAAGCGCTCGAAGGTTGTAAATGCTCCGGGAACCCCCCCAGAAGCTACTCCTCGATCACTATTAGTGGAGAGAGCGCCATGGACGCCATTCTCCGCGGAATGCACCAACTGGACGAGGAGTACAACGGTCGCGAGGCAGCCATTGTAGAGACAATCGAAAATGTCGAAGATCTGATCCAGAGGGGAATGGGTAAGCTCAACCGCTTGGCCAACCAGATTTCCAGCCGATGACGGTCCCTTGAGAAGAAGAGTGCTGAGGGGAAAACAGAGAGCAAGCGACGCGAGCAGGACATTGTCGCGAGGGAGCAGCAGTTGGTGACCCGGAGGCTGAGCTAGCTGAGAAGGTCAAGAACCTGGAGCTCCAGAAACTGCAGCTAGAGCAGGAAACTGAGCAACGCCTGAAGGATGCCGCGGACCGCCACCGGGAGGCGCTCAAAGCCAAGGACAAGGACATTAAGAGCTGCCAGCTTAAGAAGGAGAAAGCCAACCGGATCATCGAGGACATCAAGAAAACTCTCCACCAAGAGAAGGAGTCCGTCTGCGCTTTGCAGCAGCAGGTCGAGAAGGATGGCCAGAAGATATCGGGCTTGAAGAATCTTTAAAGGCGCGGAGTGACGAGCTTGCGGGGTTGAAGGAGAACAACCAGAAGCTGAACCAGGCCAACTCCCAAGCATCAACTGAGCTATCAGAACTTCGCCACTTGAACCAGGAAGGTCTTGCCATGATCGCGAAGGCCAGCCAGGAGGCCACGAACCGGGTGGAGCGGCTGAATCTGAGAACCACTCTCCCAGTGTTGGAGCCGAACTGCCAGAGCTTGCCTCCCGTGGAGGAGTTCATTAGGAAGGTTGATGCCGACGTCCGGACCTTCAAGAACAAGATGGTCGCCCAACTTGTTGGAGATAAGCACGAGGCGAGTAAGCTGACAGCAGCTTCTGTGATGGCGGTGTTCCGGGAGGCCAACCCGGATGCTGTCATGCCGGACTTCATGGCCTCATCCCCCTCCGAGGGCTCTCTTCAGGCAATAAATGCCTCCGCGACTGCGCTTGCCATGAAGATGTTTCGCGCCATTAGGTTTCCGGCAACACATTCGAGCACCTCGTTCCCCAAATGTAATAAACTTTGAGTCAGATCTCGTGCTTTGGCTCCAAAACTTGGATGTAATATGCTAGAACTTGCTTTTCTACTCTACTTTGCGGGTATTTTTACTTGTCTTAGCACATTTTTTACTGTCTCCACGTATTTCTGAGTGATCCTTCGGGGATGCAAGTTTACCCGTGAGGCCCTGACTGGTCAACAATGCACTCACAAGCCCTACCGATTCCCAGAAAGCCGCTCACTCTGTTGGCATGCACGTCCCCGGGGAGTATCAAGTCTCGCACCGCTTTTTACCCCTAGGAGAGTCGCTACCTCATGAGTGCTCGCTCGACGGTCGAGCCATGCATGTTCCCGGATTTTACACATGTTTTATACCCGCGAAATAGATAGCTCAACACAACGAGGACTTGTTCAAGGAAAACTTATCTTTTATCGATCATGGGGGTTCTTGAACGATAACTTGACACTTCCGGGTACATCTTGCGGTGACAGTGCTACTCTGGGTACATTGCGTGACTTGTTTCAGTGAGCCTTTCGGGGAGGAAGTTTGAGAGATTCCTCTCCTCGTGCACATCGGTGGCTATCTTTCATAGGTCCTCCAGGGTGTCCACAACATGAAAGCTCAGTTTCTGGCGCATTTTCAGGCTGCGGACATTGACATGGAAAACGCAATGACGGAGCTCTTATGGGGAATGCGGTCGATGACACCCTGGAACCTCCAGATGTAGTGGCGCAGTGTCTCCCCGGTCTCTTGCTCCAGGTGATAGAGATCGAGGATTGTCGCCGGATACGGCGTGCAACAGGACTTGAGGTGTTGGCTTGTCTGACCCTCCATCTCCTCCCGGGAGCATCGCCTAGGATTGGAGCTCTGGCCAGTGCCCTCGGGGAGTGGCTCCATGGGCCTCTTGCCAAGGGGATCTTCGGGCTGCTCCTCCTCCGGTGGTGCTGGTGCAGGGATGGCGGTGCTAACGTCGTCCGTCGGGGCAGAACTCGTGGGAGCGTGGCATTGGTGAGCGTAGTTCAACAAGCTTTCCAAGCTAGCGATCCATGCCTTCGCACGGGGATCGTTCTTGCACTGATCTGGTGGGAAAGAGAGAAGCGCTCAGGCTGCACCTAGAGCTTCCTCTAGCCCCCAGTTGTTCCGAGTTGACTGACTCGCTGGCTCACCAAGGACCTCCCGAGTTCCCGACATGTCTCTTGCTTGCTGACGAGTGACCGCCCACCTTGTCCGAGGAACCAGGAATTCTTGTCGGAGGAGAGGAGTTCGGAGCGGCTCCCGTTGTAGATGAGGAGCTAGATGCTGATCTTGTCACGGACGAAGATCTCGACGTGGATCATGTGCCGGAGGAAGAGTTCGACGTAGATCTTGAAGTTGACGACGAAGAGCTTATCGTAGGCGATGAAGAACTTGTCGCCGATCTTGACGATGATCTTGAGGTTGACGAAGACGAATCCAGCGCTTGCGCCCCCTACCTGGCGCGCCAGATGTCGTGTCTTGGATCACGGACACCGGGAGTAAAGGATACCCCCTTTTTAGGTTCGGCACGGGGCGCGAAGGAGCCTGGGAGATGCCTTACCCGTGAGTAAGACCGCCGAATTCTTCGTCGGGACAAGCAAGCAAACAACACAGAGACATAAGGAGTTTTACCCAGGTTCAGGCCGCCCGGAGGCTAAAAGCCCTAATCCTACATGTCTGGATTGAGGTGTTCATCATGGTGTGGTTTACAAGGGTGTTCAGGGGTTAACCCGACAGAGTTCCGGCCGGAGGTAGACGAAGAGCAGATCCTGCCCTGGGGAGATCACCTCTCTCTCTCTACCCTCCAAACCCTAGTCTAGTCTTCCGCTTGGATCCAACCTGTTCTCCCTCGGTGCCTTGGTCCTCCTTTTATAGGCTAAGGGGATCCGACATGGGCACGCGAGTAGCGTGAGGGGTTCTAGGCGGGAGAACCCCTCGGTGGTCTTTGGAGGGGACGTGGCCTCTTCTCCTCCAAGTATCTTCTGTGGGGTGGCGCGGTCGTCCGCCCTTGGGGAAAAGTGGGACGGGCAAAGCCTGTCTGCCCCACCAACCACGCTCGGGGTGACATCACTGTGGCGCGTCCTTCGTCTTGGCGCCCAAGTCTTCTACCAGCTTCATGCACGAGCTGACGTTCTTATCCTCTCGGCTGTACGGCTAGAGGACCTGATGGCGTGAATCACACGCTCGTTGGGAGACCCCAAGAGGAAGGTATGATGCAGTTCAGCAGCAAGTTTTCCCTCAGAAAGAAACCAAGGTTATCGAACCAGTAGGAGCAGCAACTCTTCAGAAGGTTGTTGGTGGCCGCACGGCGCAATACGATCACCAACGTGGAATCTGCACACAACACAATCAAACTACTTTGCCCCAACGAAACAGTGAGGTTGTCAATCTCACTGGCTTGCTGAAAACAAAGGATTAAACGTATGGTGTGGAAAATGAGTATTAAATTGCAGAGAATGAAAAAGGAACAGTTTGCAGTTTGTGGTTGTTTAATCAGTGTAAAAGAATGGACCGGGGTCCACAGTTCACTAGTGGTGTCTCTCCATAAAAGATAACTAACATGTTGGGTGAACAAATTACAGCTGGGCAATTGACGAATAGTGAGCGCATGACAATGCATATACATGACATGTTGACTACTATGATATTTAATTGGGCATTACGACAAATACATAGACCGTTATCCAACAGCATCTATGACTAATAATCCACCGCCGGGTTGTCATCCGAGTCCCCCGTTGGTATTAAGTTGCAAGCAACGGATAATTGCATTAAGTAAAGTGCGTAATGTAAACAAACACATATGCCCGTGGACATAGCATCGTTAGGTTATCCCTAGTGGCAACAGCACATCCACAACCTTAGAACTTTCTGTCACTGTCCCAGGTTAAACGGAGACATGAACCCACTATCTAGCATAAATACTCTCTCTTGGAGTTACAAG
The DNA here is from genome assembly GCA_947311845.1 of Poa pratensis. NCBI lineage: Eukaryota > Viridiplantae > Streptophyta > Magnoliopsida > Poales > Poaceae > Poa > Poa pratensis. The sequence goes on along the minus strand of CAMZMU010000069.1, from coordinate 10,191,600 downwards.
CATCTACTTGGCCAAAGCATCTACGAGTAACGGAAAGCATGCAAGATCTTAAATAACATATAAGATAGATTGATAATCAACTTGACATAATATTCAATATTCATCGGATCCCAGCAAACACAACATGTAGCATTACAATAATATGATCTTGATCATGTAGGGCAGCTCACAAGATCTAAACATGATGGCACAAAGTGGAGAGACAACCATCTAGCTACTGCTATGGACCCGTAGTCCAAGGATGAACTACTCACGCATCACTCCGGAGGCAGGCATGGCGATGTAGAAGCCTCCGGTGACGATTCCCCTCTCCGGCAGGGTGCCGGGAAGAGGTTCTGAACCCTCCCGAGCTAGGGTTGACGACGGCGGCGTCTCTGGAACTTTTCGTGGATATTTGCTCAGGTACTTAGGGTTTTCGCGTCGGGGGGAATAAGTAGGCGAAAGGGCGGCGGCTGGAGACCCCCGAGGGGCCCACACCACCCTAGGGCGCGGCAGAGGGGGGCCCGCGCCCTAGGTGCGTGTGGCCCTCCTCTGCTCTCTCCTTCGCTCCGTCAGTGGTTCTGGAAAAATAGGGACCCCCGTGTAGTTTCGTCCAATTCCGAGAATATTTCCAGACTAGCTTTTCTGGAATACAAAAACAGCAGAAAACAGGAACTGGCACTTCGGCATCTTGTTAATAGGTTAGTCCCAAAAAATGTATAAAAGTGATATAAAGTAGATGCAAAACATGTAGCAATTGGTATAAAACAAGCATGGAACATCAAAAATTATAGATACGTTTGAGACGTATCAGCATCCCCAAGCTTAGTTCCTACTCGTCCTCGAGTAGGTAAACGATAAAAACAAAATAATTTTTGAGGTGACATGCTACCATCATAATCTTGATCATATAATATTGCAAGGCACATGTAAATGAATGAAGTGATCCAAGTCAATGGTCTATAATTTGCTACAAATAGATAATGAGTAAACAATGAATCACACAAGCTAAACGTTTTCATGAATAGTACTTTCGAGACAAGCATCAAACAGTTTTGCATAAGTGTTAACTCATAAAGCAATAGTTTCTAATAAAAGGTATTTAATCAACACAAAGGAAGAATTTAGTTTCAGCATTTGCTTCAACTTTCAACATATTTATCTCATGGATATTGTCAACACAAAGTAGTATAACAAGTCCAATACATTGCATATAACGCATGTTGTAACAAAGTTGACACTAGTGTTTGCTTGTGGAAGACAGAAAGAATAGGAAAACTGACTCAACATAAAAGTAAAAGAAAGGCCCTTCGCAGAGGGAAGCAGGGATTAAATCATGTGCTAGAGCTTTTAGGTTTTTGAAAGCATATAGAGATTGCATAAAATATTTGATACTCCTCCCAACCTTGCTAACACAAGCCATGGCTAACCGAATCCTCGGGTGCCTTCCATCAATCACATACCATGGAGGAGTATCTATTTTTGAGAGGTGTTTGTTAATTGTCAACGAATGGTAGCGGGTGAGAACAGTATTCTACCTGTCAACGGACTTTTAAGAGCGGCTCCCATGAAGGACGTTATTTCTACCAGCAAGGCAGATCATCCCTCTTTCTCTTTGGTTTACACACATTCAGGTATTTCACTGTTTGTCATTGCTTACTGATGAATCAGGGCAAAAGTGTGAAGAGAATTAATTGGTTAAAGTTGTAATTAATTGGGACTGGGCACCCCGTTGCCAGCTCTTTTTGCAAGTTATTGGATAAGCGGATGTATATGCCACTAGTCCAGGTGTAAAAGTCCATTCACAAATAGAATAAAGAATAACCACACTAATTCCTCATGAGCTAGTAAACATTGACACAAAAAGGGAATAATAACATTTTGAATAATTTAAAGGTAGCACATGAAAAATTTACTTGGAGTGGCAAGGAAATACCACATATAGGTAGTTATGGTGGACACAAATGGCATGGATTTTGGCTCAAGGATTTGGATGCACGAGAAGCATTCCCTCTCAGTACAGAGTTTAGGCTAGCAAGGTTATGTAAGCAAACAAGAATATCAACCCGTACACCAAGTTTTATATGACAAACATATTGCAAACGTTATAAGACTTCATACCGTCTTCCTTGTTAACCAAACCCTGTTATTAGAAAATATCTAGACCTTAGAGATACCACCGATGCAAACCAAATTTTCAACAAGCTTTACGGTAGTTCTTCACTAATAGGCTTAACTCATGTGATGCACAATTTAATCATGATCTACTTGTTAACTCAAAACAATTGACAAGCATCAAGTTATCCATTTTAGTGATCTACAAGATTAAGCAAGTTTTTCCTTATACCAATTACCACATGCAACATTTTCTGAACCAACCAAACACCAATCAATTTATTTATCAACTCTCCAAACAAATATAAGTGAAGCAAGAGAGTACTTTCTACAAAAGAAAGCTAATAGCTCTGACAAGAGATACATGAAAACAAGAGCTAAAAGCTGAACAGCGCTAGATATGAATACTCAACAAATATAAGTGAAGAATAGGAGTATTCTCATGAAAAAGCGGAGCGTGTCTCTCTCCCAATCAAGAATGCTAGGGTCCAGTCAAGCTTTATTGAAAATAAAAGTGCAATACTGAAAATAAAAGCACACAGACGCTCCAAGAAAAGCACATATGATGTGAAAGAATTAAAATATAGTTTCACTAGAGATGACCTGATAATTTTGACGATGAAGAAGGGGATGCCTTGGGCATCCCCAAGCTTAGACGCTTGAGTCTTCTTGAAATATGCTGGGGAGATCCATGGGAGCCTCCCCAAGCTTAAGCTCTTCACTCTTCTTGATCCTATTATATCATCCTTCTCTCTTGACCCTTGAAAACTTCCGTCACACCAAACTCAAAGTAGATCTCATTAGAGGGTTAGTGCATAATCAAAAATTCACATGTTCTATAAAGACGCAATATGATTTGTTACTTTAAACATTAGCTACAGCCACTGATGTTATGTGAAGCTCTTCCACCCAAAAAAGAATTTCACTCAACACTAGTAAAAGAGAGAATGCAAAATAAAAAGGCATAATCTGTCTAAAACAGAACAGTCCGCAAAGACGAATTTTTTCGAGGCACTTACGACGCTCAGATCGAAAAACTCTGAACTAATGAAAGTTTCAGACATTCATAAAGATTACGCACAAAAATTTCAGATTTAATTAACAATCTGGTGATTTTAGGAATTTCGTACAGTGAACAGCAAAAATCTGTTTCTGCGCAGCAATCAAAATTAAGCATCATCTTAACATTAGAGGCTACTCTTGGCACAACAATGCGAGAAAATAAAGATACAAAGGAGTTGCTACAGAAGTAAACATCCTCCTTGACTAAACTGAAAATAAAAGATAATGGGTTGCCTCCCAAAAGCGCTTTCTTTAATGCCTTTTAGCTAGGCTAGAAGATTTTAATGATGCTCTCATAAGAATAAGAGTTGAAAAACAAAAGAGAGCATCAAGAGGCAAATATCAAACACATTTAAGTCTAACCCACTTCCTATGCAAAGGAATCTTGTAACAAAATAAATTATTGAAGCATAAAGCAACTAGCATAGAAAGATGAAACAAATATAGCTTCAAAACTTTCAACATAAAGAGAGGTGTTTTAGTAACTTGAAAACTTTTACAACCATATTTTCCTCTCTCATAATAACTTTCAGTAGCATCATGAACAAACTCAACAATATAACTATCACATAAAGCATGCTTTTCATGATCTACAAACACATAATTTTTATTAAGCTAAAAACAGTGGGTTATAAACCCACTTTTGACAATAGTAGTATAATTAATATCATTAGGCAATATAGGACCATCATCAAGAGCATTATCATATATAACATTAGGGAGCACATTTTTACTTTCTGCAATTTCCTCTTTTACTTGAGTCAAGGAGGATGTTACTTCAAATTTATCAAAAAGATATTTCAATAGAATCATGACATTCAACAATATAGCATCTTCCTCCTTAGGTAGGCATGGAGGGTAATCATATAATGTAAGAGTTAAAGAGTTACTATCATTAGAAGGTAGATCCTCCTTTTGTTCATCACTCTCTTCCTCTTTTTCATCCAATGAGCTTTCAGTTTTAGCAGTTTCTTCTCCCACAGGTTCCTGAAAGGTAGCAAGTTGTTCTGGAGAATAAATTTTCTCAAGAAATTCAGTGATATAAGGATTATCATTATAATATTCAAGGCAATAACCAAGTATAGCATAATTCTCAGTTCTACAAGGAGCATCATCATTTTGAATATAACCAGCAATTTCATAGGCACCCTTAAAAACAAAAAATTCTTCAATTCGCTCAAGATTACCAAAGTCATAATTTCCTTTAGCATAAGCAGCCAAAGTTTCATTATCATTATAATCACATTGGAAAGGGAGGTGTTTATGCCTTCTACAACATAAAGATTCATTAAAGCAGTAGGATTCATCATAAGTAGAGCACAAGTTTTTAGCAAAATAATTCAATCTACTTATTTGTTCCCATAAATATTTCCCTTTTTGAGACAAGCGGTATTCCTTATATAATTTGTTGTTCCTCCGTGAACCCACTTAGCCAATAAGATTTTGTTTCAAAGAGAGACATTGATAGCAAATAAATAACTAGACATAATAACAAACCGAAATAAACTAAATGCAAGAAACTAATTTTTTTGTGTTTTTGATAATTGAAAGCAAACAAGATAAAATAAAATAAACTAAGCAAGACAAAAACAAAGTAAAGAGATTGGAAGCGTGAAACTCCCCTTGCAGAAGACTGCTGTCTCCCCGGCAACGGCGCCAGAAAAAGAGCTTGATGCGTGAATCACACGCTTGGGAGACCCCAAGAGGAAGGTATGATGCAGTTCAGCAGCAAGTTTTCCCTCAGAAAGAAACCAAGGTTATCGAACCAGTAGGAGCAGCAACTCTTCAGAAGGTTGTTGGTGGCTCGCACGGCGCAATACGATCACCAACGTGGAATCTGCACACAACACAATCAAACTACTTTGCCCCAACGAAACAGTGAGGTTGTCAATCTCACCGGCTTGCTGAAAACAAAGGATTAAACGTTGTGTGGAAAATGAGTATTAAATTGCAGAGAATGAAAAAGGAACAGTTTGCAGTTTGTGGTTGTTTAATCAGTGTAAAAGAATGGACCGGGGTCCACAGTTCACTAGTGGTGTCTCTCCATAAAAGATAACTAACATGTTGGGTGAACAAATTACAGCTGGGCAATTGACGAATAGTGAGCGCATGACAATGCATATATGACATGTTGACTACTATGATATTTAATTGGGCATTACGACAAATACATAGACCGTTATCCAACAGCATCTATGACTAATAATCCACCGCCGGGTTGTCATCCGAGTCCCCCGTTGGTATTAAGTTGCAAGCAACGGATAATTGCATTAAGTAAAGTGCGTAATGTAAACAAACACATATGCCCGTGGACATAGCATCGTTAGGTTATCCCTAGTGGCAACAGCACATCCACAACCTTAGAACTTTCTGTCACTGTCCCAGGTTAAACGGAGGCATGAACCCACTATCTAGCATAAATACTCTCTCTTGGAGTTACAAGCATCTACTTGGCCAAAGCATCTACGAGTAACGGAAAGCATGCAAGATCTTAAATAACATATAAGATAGATTGATAATCAACTTGACATAGTATTCAATATTCATCGGATCCCAGCAAACACAACATGTAGCATTACAATAATATGATCTTGATCATGTAGGGCAGCTCACAAGATCTAAACATGATGGCACAAAGTGGAGAGACAACCATCTAGCTACTGCTATGGACCCGTAGTCCAAGGATGAACTACTCACGCATCACTCCGGAGGCAGGCATGGCGATGTAGAAGCCTCCGGTGACGATTCCCCTCTCCGGCAGGGTGCCGGGAAGAGGTTCTGAACCCTCCCGAGCTAGGGTTGACGGCGGCGCGTCTCTGGAACTTTTCGTGGATATTTGCTCAGGCACTTAGGGTTTTCGCGTCGGGGGAATAAGTAGGCGAAAGAGCGGCGGCTGGAGACCCCGAGGGGCCCACACCACCCTAGGGCGCGGTAGAAGGGGGGCCCGCCCCTAGGTGCTGTGGCCTCCTGGTGGCCCTCCTCTGCTGCTCCTTCGCTCCGTCAGGTGTTCTGGAAAAATAGGGACCCCATGTAGTTTCGTCCAATTCCGAGAATATTTCCAGACTAGCTTTTCTGGAATACAAAAACAGCAGAAAACAGGAACTGGCACTTCGGCATCTTGTTAATAGGTTAGTCCCAAAAAATGTATAAAAGTGATATAAAGTAGATGCAAAACATGTAGCAATTGGTATAAAACAAGCATGGAACATAAAAAATTATAGATACGTTTGAGACGTATCAGGACCCAGGGGTACGCCTGGCCTCCTGTCGAGCGCATGAACCCGCGGGTACTCCGCCTTGTTCTCCGGGCGACGAGTTACCAGGAAGGTCACCTGGTCCTTAGTCGTTAGCGCGTCGATGTCGAACTTGTCGGGTTTCCTTGGGGGCAGATGGGCTGACCCACCTGCCGGTCTTGACTCCTTGTCTTGTCCATCTTCCTGGTGGGCCCAGGTCGTGGACCCACTTTGGCAGCATCAGGGGAACCCCATGTTCCACTGCTGCGACAGTGGCGGTCCTTGTATTCCTCTCACGCCAAGAAGAAGATCTACTTGATGCATGTCTTCATTGATTTGGCCGGAGTGTCGAGTTCCGGAAGGCTCCACCGACGAACTCCATTGGGCAACTCAAGCATGGAGATTAACGGATCGGGTGGGATTCGGTCGCGCGCAGCCATGTTTTTTTTCCCTGTCCGTTTGATTTCAGAGGAAGCGTTGCGAAACTCTACAGTCTGTTGCCATCGTGGACTTGTCTTTTGTTCCATGGTGAAGTCAGAGTGCGGAGAATGGCATGGAAGCCGAGATTTGAGAACTAGTAATTGTGGTTCGAGTCCTAGTGGCGATGAGGGATTGGCTCGGTGATGGTAACTTGGAGCTGCGACAACGGCAAGAGGGGGCGACAACACATGAGAAGTTCAGAGTCTAACTTTCAGGCTGAAAACCCAAAGTCTGGCCTTAATTGGTTGTGTCTGGCAATTGCCTTGTTGAACGTCGTTTTTTGCGAGTGTGGACTTTCTTCAGGGTGAAAACCTATGATCTATGATCAGGGCGACGACAGCGCTCGAGCACTGTTTCCTTCTTGGAGGCGTCGCTTTGGAGAAGCTGGACTTCTGGTACTGTTTTTGGTGGTGTTAGGTTTGCTGCGACAAGGAATAGATCACTGTAGCGGGGCTTTTCTTTTTTGTAATTCTTCTTCTTATTTTGTCTGTGTGCATCCGTGTTGCCGCCAGGGTAATGCGTTGTTGCAGAGGCTGGGTGTAAATTGTATCTTCGCGATATTAATATATACTCCTTATCTAAAAATATCCTTGTTTGTAAGTTTTGTTCATTTTGGCATTGGATATTTTGGTTGGATAGATGAACGAGGCTCTAGAACTTTCTACCCTTCTCGAACGTTGTATTTCCCTTTTGTAATGTTGCTTCTTACATTCTCACCGGTCTCTTTGTTACGAGCCTACATGGATCCATGCACAGGTGCTGGATGTGGCACATCATAGGGGGATGAGGCATGTATTGGCGGTCCGATGATTCTAGTGCCTCTAGGGATGTGGTTGTACTTCCTAGTGGTCTAGCCCTGTTTGACGGGATAACCCGTTGTTGTCGTCCTACATGGGCGTACATGTATGATGATGTAGAAGCTTTCCATGGTTAATCAAAAGCCATGTACAAGCACTACATCAACGAGTTTGACTCGGTGATAATTTTCTTTTCCTCTGTATCACATTAATTATTCGCACTTCCATAATTTCAAGTAACCTTCTACTCACTTATGTCTCCCGATTGCTCATGATTTATCAATGTGTAGTACATATAAAGAGGAGGTGGAGACTTGATGACGTGTAAATACATGTTCGTTGAGAGAACCCAATAGGAAGGTATGATGTAGTATATCAGCAATTTTTCCTTGAGAACAAGATTAAGATTTAATCGAACCAATAGGAGTGGAAGAACTACGACACGATGTCAACAACATCGCCGTTGAAATGCTGTTGACGTGGACATGCGCACAACACAATCAAATTACTTTGCCCCAACGAAACAGGAGGTTATCAATCTCTCCGGCTTGCTGAATACAAGGGTTAAATGTATGGTGTGTAAAATAGATGTGAAGGCAAAAGTGGGATAACGAGCAAATGAGTGTAGGAAACAGTGGAAACAATGTTTTATCAGTGTAAAAGATAGGACCGGAGTCCACAGTTCACTAGTGGTGTCTCTCCATAAACATATAACTAACATGCTGGGTAAATAATTTACAGCTGGGCAATTGACAAATGACAAGAGCATGACAATGCATATTATGACAAGATAAAGTTTATTGTAGTATTTATTGGGCATTACAACAAGATACATAGACCGTTTGCTAGCTGCATCTATGACTAATAATCCACGTGCGAAATAGTATCCACGTCTCCCGCAGGTTTTTAAGTTGCAAGCAACAAATTATTGAAATAAGCAAAATGTGTAAAGTAAACAATGCAAATGACACGTAGACATAGCAAATTGTTTTCTCCCTAGTGGCAACAGCACATCCACAGACTTAGTCGTTTCTGTCATTCGAGACCAGACTACTGGAGGCATGAACCCACTATCTAGCATAAATACTCCCTCTTGGAGACACTAGCATCTACTTGGCAAATCATCTACTAGCATCGGAGAGCATGCAAGAACATAAATAAAACACATGGATAAATAGATGAACAACTTGATCATAACTTCACAATTCATCGGATCCCAGCAAACACAACATGTAGTATTACACAAAGATGATCTTGATCATGTTAGGCAGCTCACAAGATCTAAACATGATAGCACAAAGTTGAGAGACTACCATCTAGCTACTGTTATGGACCCGTAGTCCGTGAAGAACTACTCACATATCACTCCGGAGGAAGGCATGTCGATGTAGAGCCCTTCAGTGATGATCTTTCCTCCGGCAGGGTGCCGGGAAGAGATTCAGAACCGTCCCGTGTTTTAGGGTTTTCGGTACGAGAGGAATATATAGGCAGAAGGGCGGCGTGAGGGGCCACCCGAGGGCGTCAGATGACCCCCCCCCCGGCGCGGCCCCACCATCTGGCGCGCCGAGGTCACGTCTGGGCCCCCTGGGTCGCCTCCTCGGCTGTCCTTTGGACTCCGTCTTCGTATTTTCGTAAAAATGATCCCCGTAAAATATCGTCCAATTCCGAGAATATTTTCCGACTAGCTTTTCTGAAACAAAAAGACAGCAGAAAACATGAACTGATACTGTGACATCTTGTTAATAGGTTAGTCCAGAAAATACATAAAAATGATAGTATATTATGTAAATAAACATGTGATTTGTTATAAAACAAGTATGGAACATCAAAAATTATACTCCCTCCATTCTTTGTTATAAGGTGTATAGTTTTTACTGAAAAGTCAAACTTGACTAACTTTGACCATGATTTTAGAAAAAAACTATTAATATTTGAAATACCAAGAAAATAAAATATGAAAATATATTTCATGATGAATCTAATGGTACTAATTTGATATTGTAATTGTCAATAATATTTTCTAAAATATTGATCAAAGATAGTCAAGTTTAACTTTTCAGAAAAAACTATACACCTTATATCAAGAACGGAGAGAGTATATAAGTTTGGGACGTATCAAGACTAGAAAGAATTCTCAAGTTAGTCGAATCAGATGGAACATGATGTTGTAAACCATATGAGTTTGAACATACCGGTAGCCAATCATGGGTGGTACGTGGCTTCTCAGGGCCAGTTAGTGTAATAAAAACCAGTGGACTCCTTCATTCAACAAGGATGCTCACTTGAGGACTGAGCTCTAGCTCAGTGGGTAGCGCTAGCAGTGGCTAGGCTGCCCACCCGGGTTCGACTCCTCAGGAGCGAATTTTGGGTTGTCTCACCAGGGTGCACTGTTCATCACCGTACCCAGCTAAACTGTTCAGTGAATACTGTAGCAAGTCCGCTTTGCCTCATGTCTATGTGCCACAGGCGAGATCGACGTGCCTGTCGGTCACCGAAGCATGGTCTTCGGCTAAGTCTCTCAGGACGTAGTTCTGGGTTATAGGGTGTAGGTCTAGTTTAGACACATAGGTGGGGTGCACGTGTGTGTGGTGTGCGTCCTGTGTGTCCGAACAGGTACTACAACTTGTAATCCCAGAGAGGCTCTCTCTCAAAAAAAAAAGATGCTCACACCAACACGTAGGGGGTACAATTCTTTTCTACGAGCTCAGATCTGTCGCCTCATGTGGCCTTCCATCTTGATCGGCACAAGGCGGCCTAGTCGAGGACTTCTCGTCCAAAGAAGTCAAATGTCTACAAGAGTTAACAAATGTTAGCAAAAATCATGTAGAAATGGAAAATGCAATTTAATAATACAACTCGGAGTCCATAACTATTTACCATTTTTATCTCCCACCCATAGTTCTATACTTCTACCTCGATTTCTAACGTTGGCACATCCAAAGAAAAAAATTAAACTGATGTGCACTAACACTTCGATCATCACCACTCCCATCACTAGCTTCAAAGATTGCCTTGGTCCAAGAATGGTAAAATATCCATACTGGCGAGGTTTAGTTCAGAGAACAATGATGACTGATGTACCTGATCAACTACCTTCTTAAAATCTTCTGGATCTTTAGCCGTCAGCCCATCCTCTTCATTTTTTTCTTTGTTCGGGCCTTCGACCTCGGAGTCCGATCTGTAGGATCAGGTGTAGTCGTTCCCTCCTCAACTCAATGCAGAGTTCCGACTCCGTTCCTACGTAGACACCCACTGTATTCCCCTCTTCGACCCTTTCGGAAAAAAATATTCATTCCTGAAGATCCTACTCCGTTCCCTCCTCTACTCAATGCAGAGTTTCGACTCCGTTTCTACGTAGACACCCACTGTATTCCTCTCTTCGCCGGTTAAAACAAGAATCCTACCCGGGATCAATTTGACTCCGAGCCAGTCTGTATTTTGCGATTTGTTTCGGAATACAGATCCAAAAAGCTCACGACGACGATAAATTCTAGTCGATCGACCCTCCTCCGATCATTCCAGTATCCACACGGAAACAGAAATCCACGATCCATCCGCCGCCTTGTTTGACGATGCCGCCGCTCCGACCGACGACGCCGTCTTCACCGACGCCACTGAGGCTTGGACCGACGATGTCTTGACCGACGCCGCCGAGGTTCCGCCCGACGCTGGCGAGGCACCCAGCCGCATGAACCGCGCGCTCACTCGCGCCCGCGATGTGCTGCAGCCCGTAGGCGATGTAATTGTGGTCGTATGGAATGTTCTCCGCATTGTTGTCTACGTGGTGGAAATCGTCCAGGACGTGTGCTACATCTTTGATTATGCAAGAGGTAATCTGGACTGCGGAGAGGATGAAGATGGCCATTCTCTGTTTGACCGCAGGTGCTGCCGTCGACGTCGGTGACGAATCCGGTACTTCAGATCAAGTAATTAGAAGCTGGCCAGATCGTCCGTTACCGATTTACTGGCTGTTTTAGATCCAAGCTGCTAAGCTATAGGGTATTTAATCGTTTGCCGTATTTCTAGTGATTATGTATTTCGCTTCATCGAACCTTGTGCTATATAATGGTGTGTCATGTTATGGACTTATGGTCTAGCTGATTCAGCTGCGTCTATAGTGTCTGCTTTTGCTGGTGTGTGTTTGCTCTTTGTTTTTCTAGTGGAAGCTTCCTTATCGATGTGTATGGCCAATTTTGTAACAGGTTCACATATTTTATTAAGTCTAGTTCATATGAGAAAAGCGCAGCCACAATTTATAGAGAAAAACAAGTCTATCCGGTTGCATTTTCTAGGCCAAAAAATGTAGGTGAACGAGTTGCACTTTTCTAAAGTGACTGAAAGTTAAGAAAATCTCATCGACTGAGATTTGGACAGACCCATTGGTTTATAGCACAAAAAAAAATAAAACCTAATAAGAAAGTGTTGACATACAATACACAAAACGCAATATCAAGTCTAATCAATAAACCTGCCAGGCACACAAGAACTTCCTCATCACGTACTAAGAGCAACTTATAATAGGATAGACAAGTGAGGGATCTATCAAAAGATGTGATGTATCGATAACCAATTTTATAACCAACATATACAATAGATGAATATAGATGAGAGTGGATTTTGGAAATCGGGCTACATGGAGCCCGTTTTAAAAAATCGAAATCAATATTTTTAATTTTTCAAAAATCACGAAAAAATTCCTGAATGTAGATATTTTCTAAATTTACAATCCAGCAAAATTTTAACTCCAAATTCGTTTTAGTTTGGGCTGTACAAAAAGACAAATCGGAGCAAATTTCAGAATTTTGAAACTGTGTATTCTGCATCTCCTAGATCCACCCGTTTGTCATTTTTGTGCAGTCCAAAATACAACGAATTTGGAGTTACAAATTTACACGATTGTAGATCTTGAAAATATCTACATCCGGGAATATTTTTACGATTTTTAGATACTTAAAAATGACGATTTCAAATTTTCAAAAAAACAGACTCCATATAGCCCGAGCTCCATTATGGGTTTCTGGAATATAGATACACTAATTAGTTGATGCTTGGTCCACCTTATCTTCTCCCATTTTTTTGGAGCTCGTGCTACATCCAGCAATTAGTTTAGAACCCGATTCTCTTTCCTATCATGCAACCGTCCAGATATCTGATATTGCAAACTTTGTAACCCGCTTACATCGAGTGAAGATTTTTGGCTTCCGGGCTCCATTGCTCCTTCCTATATAAAAAATTCGAAAATCATATTTATAAATTTCAAAGATTCTGAAAATAAATGTGGAGAGAGTCAATAATATATACCATGAACGTACAAGATATCAACCTCAAATACATTGTATTTTCAGCTACACAAAAATCACAAAAGTGTGGATTTAAATATGCATATTTTCAAATCTCTAAATTCTATCAGATTTGTTATTTTTGTGTAGCCCAAAATATAAGGTATTTTAAATTAAAAATTTACACATTCGTGGGATATATCATTGGATACATCCGTATTGTTTTTCAGATTTTTTTGAAACTCATAAATATGATTTTCAAATTTTTTATATGGCAGGAGCACTGGTGCCCGGGGGCAAAAGACAGTTTCCGACTTACATCACCCTACTTGATCTAAGATTATAAATTTCTATTAAGCCACTGTACCTACTTGGCCACAACCGTTAGCTATTTACTTTGGCTTTCCTTTTTTATCGCTTTTGGCTAGCCTAGGGTATAGTATATGTGTTGTCCTTTTTTTTTTGCGTTCTAAGCTTTGTGACATTGCGAAAATTCTTCTAATATGAAGTGAAACAATTTTGAGAGCATGACAAGAGTAACATTTGTAGATGTTTATTTCATATTTGTATCTTATGCAAAATTGAGGCTGTAAAATATGGGGTGTTGTGCAAAATCCTAAATAATATACTTTGAGACATACAATAAACATTAGACACATATTTGAACCAGCAATTTCCAATCGTCAAGACCAATTCATGATTTTGGTTAGTGTTTGTATGTTGGTAGGGCTCAGCAGACAAAATATAGGAAAATTTCCAATCGTCTTCCCCAATTCAGGATTTGATTCATGTTTTTATCTAAACTTGAAGAAGACATGACTTTGGTTTTGGAGCACTAGACGATTAGATTTGGATGCACATGTAAACGAAGTATGAAAAAACAAATTAAAAGGTCATACACGTCAACAAACCTATGGTGCTAGATGCCTACAAGGACAAGGGGCTAGAGGTCATGCGTGAGACGACGACCCGGCGAGGGAGAGGTGATCTAGCGACAAGCGCCCAGGCTAACATAGTGAATCGTTGGTCGCTAGATAGAGCCTCTCCTAATCGCTCGATGTCGAAACCATCGAAGATGGAAGGCTGACTCCCATACCTCCTGATTGAGCTTAACTCCCAACCGGATGGGTGTTCTTGTCTAGTAAGGTTTGCTTGTGTCCATGGGAGTACTGAGTCGATGTCTAATGACGGGGGTATCTTTAGTGCATGACAATCTTCCGCAGCGTCCAAATGAGGGAGAAGTCACTAGTATAGAACTACACAACAAAAACGTGTCAAAACCCTCACCGGAAACGGAGAAACGGTTTGTATCCCTGACCCTGCTCCTGATGTGAAGAACCACATTAGTAACGAAGGCAGTAACCGTCACAGATGAGGACAACTTTTGGCAACGGCTAACCACATATCTCCATTGTCGATTTGTTGGCCATATCAGTAACGGAGTATGTAGTTCTAATCGTTTCTAATGAGCTTTCTTCATAAGCTTACAATAGGAATGCAAATGCCAATGGATATTTAAAAATCTCACAACACAAGCACAAAATGATAGCAAATACATTCGTAACGTATATCAGATGGCACCATTACATTGCATCACAAGATGAAGAATTACAGATGCCTCGCTACATCTATCTTTGTCATTTCTAGCTAAATCTATCATTGTCATGACTTACTAAACTTATCCTGGGGACGCCGTTCACCTTGGCGTACTCCCCCGCCAACCCCGCGCAGGCATCTGGCAAGGGCGGTCATCGCGACGACGTCGTCATCCTTGCCCTCCCGCGCCCATGTTAGCTTCAGGAGCAACTGCGACTATTGCTTCATCTTCATCACCTCCTGCTTGAGCGTGAGCAGCGACGACAAGCAGGAGCGGGAGGAGAAGGCCGACATCGAACGGACGTGACGCCACACTGTTGCCGCCGGCTGGGAAAACAAGTTGATAAACACAGTTTGACGTGGCGCTGTATCACTGACAGGGTTGGCCCACGCGTCAGATTCCAACGTGGCGTCGCGCGCGGCTTTATCCGGTGCAGCCGAGCGTCTCCCCAAGGGAAGGGCATGGGCTGGATGTGCCGGACCAAATTTCAGGCTGCGTCAGACCAAATTTACGTTTGGTCTTCATGGGGGCCAACATGGGCCATGACCCCCCCCCCCCCCCCCCAACTTAATTAAAATTTGCATATTAGTACTATATATTTACCACTTTTAACCATATAAAACACAAAATACTTAAATCTGGCCCCCTCAGCTCTTATCTTATCTGTTTTGGTCCCTCCTAATATGTTGGTCAAGCTCCGCCACTGGTCGAGTGGGAATTATTTTTGGTCCGGCGCGTCTCAGCCCTTTGGCCGCCGCGAGGAAATGTGAATTACGCCGTGGACTACAACGCCATACAATGAGATCAGGCTGTGAAAAAAATCCAAATCCTGTTTGCTCCGAAGTTTTAAACTTGGGTCACATTTGTCTTTCACGCATCCTGTTTCGATGGATAAAACAAGAACCGGTTCCTGACCTCCGTTCCCACCGCGACGGCAAGCGGAACAGGAACAGCAGAGCATCTGCCGTGGTAGCTCATGCCGCTGCTCATCACCGTGCCGTCGCGCTGACCTGCCCATTTCCCACCGCTTTGCCAGGCCTTGAAAACCTGCCGCCCATGCGCTCCGGCAGGCCATCCTGGGTGCGCTGCGCTGCGCACGGCACCCACGCGCGGGGCAGCGGCAGCGTCAGGTGCCAGTGCCACAGCCTGCGCCGCTGCTCCCACTGCCACTGCAGCCTGCAGGCTCTGCTCTGCTCAACACTGGCCGAAGTGACCCATCCTCTGCACGCCACCACCCTCACCTTAATTCCCAGCAGCAGATAGCAAATTTGACGAATTTGACCATTTTTAAAATTCATTTCTTAAAATGGACCAAAATTCAAATGAATTCACGATCTGACCATTTTTCACGGCGCCCGGTTCTGGGGCGCCGTGCCAGACTACACGACGCCCGGGTCAAATGCGTCATGGATGCTACCACGTCAGATTAGACGGGACCGATCTCAAAAGCACGGCGCCCCGGACTAGGGCGTTATGTCTACTAGCATGGCGCCCTAAGTAAAGGCATCGTACCCTTTTTTTTGTTTCGTTGGGCAACATAAAAATAGTGTCCAAGTACTAATTTAATACATGTAAATTGCTCTTCCCCAGTGGTTGACAGCGTGCTGTCTGGTCTGCGAGGTCTTTAGTTCGATTCCAGATTCTGCACCAACTGTTTTTACGGAATTTTTTGTTGTTTTTCAGTTTTCACTCAACCAACATATAATTGTATGTTATACAAAACATAATTTTTTTTGTTGCTTTCGGTTTTCCACATAAGTAGGCAACGTTGGAAACTCGTAGTTTGTTATACAAAACATAAAATTATTATTTTTGTTGCTTTTTGTTTTTCACCTGAGTAAACAACGTTGGAAATCCTTATATATAAGCAAACGCAGCGACGTGAAATGTATGTATGTAACAAATAAATGCAAAGTATATATATTATACGTGTGCTTATATACAAGAATTTGCAACTCGCAGTATGTTATACAAAACATAAAATTATTATTTTTGTTGCTTTTTTATTTTCACCTAAGTAAACAACGTTGCAAATCCTTGTATATAAGCAAACGCAGCGACGTGAAATGTATGTATGTAGCAAATAAATGCAAAGTATATATATTATACGTGTGCTTATATACAAGAATTTGCAACGTTGCCTAGTTATGTGAAAAGCAAAAAACGAGAAAAAAATTATTTTTATGTTTGTATAATAACATCCTATATATGTTGGTAGAGTGAAAAAAAAATTCCTTGTATATAAGCAAACGCAATTACGTGAAATGTATATAGGTAACAAATAAAAACAAAGTATATATACATACAAGAATTTGCAACATTGCCTACTTATAAGGAAAAATAATAATTTTATGTTTTGGATAACAAACTGTATATGTTGGTTGAGTGAAAAACAAAAAACAACAAAAAATTTCGTAAAAATAATTGGTGCAAATATTAGAATCGAACTCAAGACCTCGCAGGGCTGTACGCAACGGACCACTGGGCCAGAGCAATTTACACGTACTAAAGTAGTACCTAGACTCTATTTGTTATGTTTCAACGTTCCCCAACGAAACAAAAAAAAAGGGTACGACGCCTTTGCTCAGGGCGCCATCCTAGTAGGCATAACGCCCTAGTCCGAGGCGTCGTGCTTTCGAGGTGGGTCCTGTCTAATCTGACGTGGTAGCATCCATGACGCCTTTGGTCAGGGCGTTGTGTAGTCTGGCACGGCGTCCCAGAGCCGGGAGCCGTGAAAAAGGATCAGATCGTAAATTGATTTGGATTTGGGTCCATTTTATGAAATAAATTTAAAAATGATCAAATTTGTCAAAATTGCCGCAGCAGAGCTCAACCCCACACCCACGCCACAGTGCTCCTGCCAGCCCTGCTGACGCGTCCTCATATGAGTCGAGACTCAGCTCAGTCCTCCTGAATCCTCCTGACACTGCTGGGTGTCTGTGACACAAGCATACAAACCTGTACTGGTAGCCCGACGAGCATTTAACTCTGCACCTCCCACGCCTCTGTGTCCGGCATCTATCTACTACCTTGAGCTTAAAGCTAGAGCAAGCTGCCATTGCCATTGCCTCCCCCTGAGCTCTTGCTGGAACTACTGACTCTTGTGTTTGAGGCTTGGGAGAGATGATGCTGAGGGGGCAAGGCGGCGTTGCCGGGGGGAGGTGCCTATTCACGGCGTCGCAGTGGCGTGAGCTGGAGCACCAGGCGCTCATCTACAAGTACATGGCCGCCGGCTCGCAGGTGCCCCACGAGCTCGTCATCCCGCTCCGCCACCAGGACGCCGCCATCGACACAGTCCCCTCCCTCGCCTGCTTCCCTCCTCCGCAGCCCTCCCGTACGTACCGTGCAGATCTTGCCCTTACGGCCATACATATTATGATCTTGCTCCGTTTTTTTTTCTCGACAAACATGATCGTGCTTCTGCCACCCTTAACTGAAAGTCTGAAACTGGCTGATGCATCGTCGGTGTCTTGTGTTGCGTGCGTTTTTGCAGTGGCGTGGGGGCTGTACGGGATGGGCGCGCAGTACGCGCGGAAGCCGGAGGACCCGGAGCCGGGGCGGTGCCGGCGGACGGATGGCAAGAAGTGGCGGTGCTCCAGGGAGGCGTACGGGGAGTCCAAATACTGCGACAGGCACATGCACCGCGGCAAGAACCGTTCTTCAAGAAAGCCTGTGGAACCACCCATGTCCTGCAACTCCACCGCCTCCTCCCCCGCCGCCGCGTCCTACTGCCCGTCCCCGCTCTCCATCTCGCCACCCGCGCCCGCCGACGCCGCGCCGCCCAGCTACGGCCACCACCACCTCCAGCGCCCCGACAACGTGTCCGCTCCTCGCGCCGCCGCGCACGTCAACAACCCGCTCCAGCTCCACCTCGACGCCCCGTCGCCGCCGCCGTCCTACCACCGCTACGCGCAGGCGCAGCAGCAGCAGTACTGCGCCTCCCCGCTCTTCCCTACCGGTGGCATGGGCGGCTACGGTTACGGGCAGTCCAGGCAGCAGGAGCAGGACGAGGCGGAGGCCATGGCGAGGCGGCAGCACTGCCTGTCCCTCGGCGCCGACCTGAGCCTGGACAAGCCTGACGCGTCGTCCGTCACGGAGGAGAAGCCGCTGCGGCGCTTCTTCGATGAGTGTCCCCGCGACGAGAGCAGCGGCGATGGGAGGCCATGGTATACGGGGATTGTCCACCGCGACGAGACGCTGCTCTCCATGTCCATTCCCACAACGGCGCGCTACCCCAACCACGGTACGTAGAGCTACTAGCAAAAGATCGTAGTTTTACTCAGCTGCCAGTGCCATTGTTCTGATTAGACTTCTGCATCATCGAGCAGATGGATAGTCGATCGATCGGTGTATCCCGTTGCTGCCTGCAAGAACACTGCTTCGATCTTCTGCCCGCGGCCAGAGCTGCAACGGATGCTGTTCGAAAATTTGCACCTCGTCAAGTGATTTAGCCTAAGCTAGTTGTGTGGTTTGGTCTTGTATCCGATCTTTTTCTACCCTTTTGTTTTCTTTCCGTGTAACTTGAATTTGTCTCTCGAGTTTGGACGTCATGTAGGAGTATTGTCACAAGGAACCAAGGTGCATTGTTCTGGCACTCTGCTACAGATTCCTCTTTCTTTTTCATTGGCTTGCTTGCACGTTTCAGCCTACGATCTGCATTGCATGCGACTATGCTGGCGAACTCTTCATCACCCTCTGCCTCCATGGCTTGTCACATCAGCGGATTCACCCTAGTGGATGTGGATGATTGCTCGGCTTGTCATGAATCAATCGATCAGAGAGACGCCAATTGATTGATCGGGGAAGAAGAGACAAGGTGAGGCGTGAGAATCGTTCGAGCTTGAAACCCTGCGCGTGCTCTGGCGACGTGCACGTGAGGGGGCTCTCGCTGACGGGCGTGTCGGGGCGCAGCTTGGCAATGGTGGTACGGTGCTGGTCAAAAGGCCCCTTGCCTTGCGCAGGTGAGGCCATTATTCCACTGACCATGATGCTAAACCGGCAGGCAGCCTGACGCCGGGTACCTCGCTCCCATCACCTTCTTGTCTGGACGCGTCGCTCGTGTCGCGCTCTCGTGAGAACTGTGAAGATGCCTAGCAATACACGTTGAGATTTGAGTTCATATACAGTACGGCCCTTCTGTTTTTTCATGAAAACGAAAAATAATCGCGACGATGCATCGATAGAGAAAATATATGTACAAGCTTATAAACAAGCCCACACCACATATACAACTCAATCATGCAAACTAGAGTAGGAGGGTGGTTGTCCGAGGCCCCGGGCTCCTCCGCTCATCCATGAACGAGCCTCGGTCTTGATAGTTTCTATCAAGATGCCTACCGAGGGTCAAGTGTTGTCGAAAACGACCGTGTTTCGGTTTTTACAAATCCACCACCTTGTGAGCATAATCATCGAATAGGTGCCCTTCCTCGGCGTGCGAAGGGTGGAGTGAAGGTAGGTGCCCTTCCTCAGCGTGCTTGAAGATCCAGGAAGTCATCTCCCACAACTGGCGGTATGGATGTGGATCAAATCCATGAGAGCACCTTGTGCCAGATCGTCCTCGAAGATGAACAATCGGTGAGAATGTGGGACATGGACTCTTCCGCTTGGTACTATAGCGAACAGCTCACAGGGTGTAGCAGTCCACATCGTGCAAGTATCTGACCCGCCCAACACCGATAACGACATGTAAGCCAGACAAACAACTCCACCCTACGTGGTGCCCAAAACATCCAATTCAGCTTCCAAGAACTCGGCTCAACTGCTCCAAGAAATAGAGCATTATAGCAAGATTTGGAATACTGGGTGTCGGGCGTCCACGCCACAACAAAGTGACCGGTAGCTCTAAGAGGTGCACCTCACGTGGTATGATCCATGTCTGTACATACTACCATAGAGCGAGTGGGATCAAAGGTCCTCAGATATCTGAGATCTACCGGCGCTCCCATAGCGCCTCTCGCATTGTCCGATGCTTTCCGGGTCTTCTTGGGATTAGCGCAAAAAAGATTCGGCGCTGTCTCCCTCAAGGACTTCCCGTCAAGCCACCTATCCTCCCAGAATAGGGCGGCGGTCCCATCGCCTAGCGACATTTTGGTGGAAGCATTGAAGATCTGATGCTAAGATTGGAGAACTGCATGTCGAGCCCGCGCCAAGGTCGTCGTGGGTCTGTACGCATCCCACAAAGCCACCAGATCCGAAAACTGATAGTCGTGCAAGGAGGTCGGGGATGTCCAAACCTCCCAATTGTAGTTGACGACACACCTTGGCCCAGTTGACGTAGCAATGGCCACCATTGGACACTACCCTCCCCACCCATAGAAAGCCCCTAAGATCTTCTCCACCTATTTGAGGGTTCTCTTGTTAAGACTTAGGATTATGAGCTGATGGAGCGGGATCGTAGCACGTAGTGACCTAAGAAGTGGAAGTCTCCTGGCCTTAGGCATCATTACGACCTTACACGTGGGTAGTGAATCTGCCAACCGATCTAGCAAAGGCTGGAAAGCCTCACCCTGTAAACTCCGGAGCCCTAGGGGGATGCCTAGGTATCTGACCGGGTATGGTGCCAACTAGCACCCCATCACCGTTGCTGCTGCTGCGGTTGCCACTTCTTTTGAGCAAGTGATAGGGGAGGCCGAGCACCTAGTGATGATGTGGAACACACGTTCGTTGGGGAACCCAAGAGGAAGGTATGAAACAGTACAATAGGAGTTTCCCTTGAGAACAAAACCAAGGTTATCGAGCCAGTAGGAGTTGGAGGAGGTTCAACACGGTGTCAACCAGGCGCCAGCAAGTTGACTTGGATCTGCACACAACACAATCAAACTACTTTGCCCCAACGAAACGGGAAGGTTGTCAATCTCTCTAGCTTGCTGAATATAAAGGATTAAATGTATGGTGTGTAAAATAAAAGTAAATGCAAAAATAGACAACGAGCAAATGAGTGTAGGAAACAGTGGAAAGGGTGTCTTTATCAGTGTAATAGAATGGACCGGGGTCCATAGTTCACTAGTGGTGTCTCTCTAATAAACAGATAAACATACATGCTAGGTAAACAAATTACAGCCGGACAATTGACAAATGGCAAAGGCATGACAATGCTATTATGACAAGATAAAGTTCACTGTCGTATTTAATTGGGCATTATAACAAAATACATAGACCGCATGTTAGCTACATCTATGACTAATAATCCACCCCAGGATAACATCAGTGTCTCCTGAAAGTATTGAGTTGCAAGCAACAGATAATTACAATAAGCAAAGTGTGTAATGTCAACAATGCAAATGACACGTAGACATAGCACCGTTGTTTTCTCCCTAGTGGCAACATCACATCCAGAGCCTTAGTCATTTCTGTCATCTCGATCCCAGCCAACTAGAGACATGAACCCACTATCGAGCATAAATACTCCCTCTTGGAGACACTAGCAATTACTTGGCCAAAGCAACCACTAGCATCGGAGAGCATGCAAGATCATAAATAAAACATATAGATAGATAGATGAACAAATTTGATCATAACTTCACATTCATCGGATCCCAGCAAACACAACATGTAGTTTTACATAAAGATGATCTTGATCATGTTAGACAGCTTACAAGATCTAAACATGATAGCATAAAGTGGAGACACAACCATCTAGCTACTGCTATAGACCCGTAGTCCAATAGAGAACTACTCACACATCAGTCCGGAGGAAGGCATGATGGTGTAGAGGCCTCCGGTGATGATCCCCCTTTGACAAAGTGCCGGGAAGAGCTTCAGAACCCTCTTGAACTAGTGTTGGCGACAACGGCGGCGACAACACTTTTTGTGGAATTTTGATCATGTGTTTAAGGTTTTGGGACGAGAAGAATATATAGGCGAAGAGGCGGCGTGAGGGGCCACCCGAGGGCGCTAGATGACCCCCGACGCTACCCCACCTTTTTCCGCGCCGAGGTGGCGTCTGGGCCCCCTGGGTGGCCTCCTCGGCTTCCCTTTGGACTCCGTCTTCGTATCTTCGTAAAACTTATCCCCGAAAAATTTCGTCCAATTCCGAGAATATTTGCCGACTAGCTTTTCTGAAACAAAAAGACAGTAGAAAATAGGAACTGGCACTGTGGCATCTTGTTAATAGGTTAGTCCCAGAAAATGAATAAAAATGATATATAATGCAAATAAAACATGTAGCATTTGTTATAAAACAAGCATGGAACATCAAAAAAATTAGATACGTTTGAGACGTATCACCTAGCGAAGTTGGTGTACAACCCCGCCACCTCCACGAAGAGCACAAGAATGTCACGGATTGTGCACAATTTTGTCGCATCAGGGTGGCAAAAAATGACCACATCATTTGCGTAGAGCAAGACCGTCGTGGCATGGGCAGAGATATGGACACCATGGTTTATCTTCAAACCTCTAAGGCCCATTTGTATCTTTCCGTAGTCGGATGCTTTCTTGTTTTCCCTGTGCTCTATATCTCTGTATTGTATCCAGTTGTTAAACTTGGCTTGTTAGAGTCAATGTTGTATATATATATATATATATATATATATATATATATATATATATATATATATATATATCTTTGATGTCCCGGATTTTTTTGTGAACTATTGTAATGTTACTACTATTTCACCCCAAAACACGTGTATGTTTCAACCTACAGGTTTTGCTTGGTGGGCGTCCTAGGACCGCTATTATGCTTAGACGAGAAATTTTAGCAGTACTGTTATTACTTGAGAAATGGAGAACAATGACCTTGATCTCGTACTATTATTAGGAGCTTAGTGTCTGCACTCGTTGTTGCGAATTTTATTTAGTCCTGTTATTACTTGAGAAATGGAAAATAGTGACCTTGATCTCGTACTAGTATGATGAGTCAAAATAAAATACCATCTAGAAAAACATATCCTATGTTAACCTTATAATCGCTTGCTTTCTTAACTACAAATCCAAACAAAATTTACCTTTCAGCACGGACGGAGTCCTCTAATCAACAGTAGCTTCTTCCCCACCTCCGGGAGGCACCAAATCCACTACCCTTTCTTCCCATCAACGAGCAGCCCCAAATACGTGGCGCAAGTGGGCGCGGTGGCTGTGACGGCGAATCTGCGTCTCAAGAATGCCCAAAGGGGCACATTCCGACCATTGCGGGGCCTCGCACGAAGCCTTGCGACGAATCCATGGTGGTGGCTTTGGTTAAGTGGTGCCAGAAGGGATTGGCCACCCATGAGTAGTTGCAAGATCCCACGGGGTGGCCGGGCGTGGTCCGAAGCGATGGCGGATGTGGCGAATGAATTCGCAGGCCGATATTTCCGGCCCCGCAAAAAAATCGTGCGATGGGGGGGGGGGGGGCCTGGAAAGGAGGCCGCAAAAGCTGAATATTTGAAGTGGTTAGGGTCTCATATTGGCAGGGCGCTAAATTTTATACAGTTTGGACGAATATAAGACAAGACTGACGGTTATTTTAAGAACCAGACCCTTTTTTGAGGTCAAAGTGGTCGATATCCACTGCCCAAATAGATGGAAAAGATGACCCAGTTTATAAGGCAAACCGGGTCCAAAAACCATACAACATGTACAATGACCTGTTTATGAGGAAAACATGGCGCAAAAACCGCACAAGCGAGGCGACCCGCCGCCCACACGACGCAAGCCGACCAAACTGAAGGAGATATGCCCTAGAGGCAATTAATAAAGATATTTTATTTGTCATATCTCAATTTTTCGTAATAATTTTTATACCATGCTATAACTGTATTAAGCGGAAACATTAATGCACGTGTGGTATGTAAACAACCAGATCCCTAGTAGCCTCTTAACTAGTCGATTGGGCAACCGATGATCAAGGTTTCCTGATGATGGACATTTATGTCAATTGACAATGGAGTCATGTCATTAGGTGAATGATGTGATGAACACACACCCAAGATATATAGAAACATAGTGTTCATACCTTTGACCGTGAGATCGTATTTAATCGCTGCTTCTGGAAGGTGCTTTGATTGCATCAAACGTCATGTCTTATCTAGCGTGACAATAAAGGTGTCCCTTTCGGGTATCCGAAGGAAGTGGCCGAGGCGAATGATTAAGAGCGGGATTTGCCAATCCACATAGTAGGATAGATACTCTAGGCCCACTCGGTGAGATTACATCAATAAGCTTGCAAGCATGTGACTAGGTCACGGGGATGTAATATCATAGACGAGTAAAGATAGAATTGTCGAGTGACGAGAACAAGCTCGGTAATCGTGATACCGGAGAACGAGTCTTGGACAAACTAAGTATCGCTAGGCAAAAGGTTGAAACTGGACGTCTAAGGTTCAAACGATAAAAAGACATTCGTGGATGCACAGGGGCTATCACGGTAGTCCAGCCATCGTTGATAGTCATTGATCGGAGAACGTGTCTCGATCATGTCTGGAGTGATCCCGAACCGTAGGGTGGCACACTTAAGGGTAGGCGATAGTTTTTATAAAGATTGGATATGGGAAGAAAATACGGGAGAACACCGGAAGCGTTCCGGGACATGTCCGATGATGATCGGAGGGCAACGGAATAGGTTTCGGAGCTCGAATAAATTAAATAATATGTATTTAATATTAATTAGTGTAATTAATGATTACATATATATTTATTTAATTAAATTCAGATTTAATGGGCAGCCCACCTAAATGGGCCTTGACCGGAGGTCAAAGGCCCACTTAGGGGGGCGAATCCCTTGCAGAAGGGAGGGGAAGGCCGGCTGGCCTAGGTGGGCCACATGGGGCCCACCTAGGGCCGGCGCACCCCCCACGGTGCGGCTGGCCATGTGGATTAGTCCCACATGGCTAAGCCACCAGGGGTGACGGCCTCCCTCCTCCTTTATATAGGGGTGCCCCATGGCCTTTGAGGCATCCAATTCTCTCTTTCTCTCATCTGTTTAAGTTGTGGCTCCGTAATTGGAGCTGCGCACGGCTTGAGAGTGTTCTCTCCACCATACGCACACTGCCGTGCTGCTGGGTCCAAGTCTTGTGCTTCCGCTGCTTCGCTGGATCTGGAGCCCGGGGGCCGTCGTCTATACCGTACGTGTGTAGAGCTATGAGGTGCTACACGTGTGGCACTGGAAGTACGTCTTCTTCCTCTACACGACCTTGAGGTCGGCACCACCATCGTCTTCGCCGCCCGTCTTCATCACGCGTCGTCATCAAAACAGATCTTTTGATCATCGACGCTTACGGTTTACAAGGGTATGTATACCATTCCCTCTGTTACTTTATATCAGCATAGTAATAGATCCTGGCTATTTCGGTTATCGTTGTTAGGAAATTTTTTGTTTTCTGCACACGATCCCCTTCAGTGGTATCAGAGCCGATCTATGCGTAGAAATAGTACTACGGTTAGAACTCATGTTGAATGAGGGCACCGATCTTATAATTGTTTCCCTCTCACCTACACTTGCTTATGCCATCGGCATTGATTGATGAAGCGGCCCGGACCGACCTTACGCGTACGCTTACGCGAGACTGGTTCCGCAATTGACATATGGCTTGTACCATATATGCGGCTGGCGGGTGTCTGTCTCTCTCAATAGACGGCTTGGCATTTTCAATGGAGGACCCGAAAGGGATATGAAATTGACAATTATTTGATCAGTGTTGTGGTTGTAGGTTCGTAGGTAAGAAACGGTTCTATTTACGAAAGTCCCAAACCAAGTAAAATATGCAAAAGATAAAGTAGAAATCGTCTAACTTTATTTTGCAGGGGCAATGTGATATGGTCACGGTAAGTTTTATGAACTGTTTATAAACTGTCGGCGCAAAGACCATTGGCGCAAGGACCATATCACGTCGCATTATATTTTGATGTTATGTTGTTGTGTGCATCTTATATTGTGTGTATATCTCTACTATATAATATACGTAAGCGACCGTGGTGCCGGTGGTACGTCACGCACTTTGCGTTTCAGCCCCTAAGAAAAAGCAAAATCAACCCGCAGTCCAACTTAAGTTGCCCGGTTTTGATTTTAGCCCCCGATCCCCTCCATCCTCTCTGCTCTGGGCGGCGGCGGCGAACGTCAGGAGGCGCCACCCACTTCTCCACCGATTCGCCGGATCCGGCGCCGGCAAGCCCGGATCCGGTGGCTTCGAGACCGGCGTGACGGATCCGTTGGCTGCGGCTGCGACTGCGATGACGGAGGCGGAAGTAGAGGAACTCCCCAAGGCCATCATGCGGCACTGCGGCGGCTCGTCAAGGACAAGCTCGCTCAGATCGCTGCCGGTGCCGGGGTGAGGGAGGAGGGGCGGAGGTCATCGTCAACAAGTACGCCATGGCAGCCTTCTCCGAGAGCGCCGGCATCTTCATCCACTACCTCTCGGCCACGTCCGTAACTCCCACAACTCCATTTCTTTCCTCAGGATCAAGCCCTCCTTCCGGTGCCTTCCAAAAAGGTGGGCACGAACTGAGCTTCTTCTCCTGGATTCTTTTCCTTGTGTTCTCCGGCGATGGAGGAACAGTGCGGCTTTGTTGGGATTTTAGCAATTGCAAATGCTCTAATTTCTCCTGGACTTGGATATCCTGAATTTCTACTGAATCCCCAAATTATCCACCTATCTGCTTAAACTACAGCCCCCTGCCATGGTGAACTGAATAACTGACGATGGTGTTCTTGGGGGGGAAACCATGCTTGTAAATTGCTGCTTGTTCTTCTTCCTCCTGTAGTCCTTTATTCAGTGAACATTTTAATACTTCCTGTAGAAGCTTGTAAATTGCTGAAATATTTTCAGTTTGACACCTCCTGTAAATATTACTTGGAGTGTGTCCTGTATATAATACTATTGTTTGATTTGCTGTAATTTCTAACCCTCGATGGTGCACTATTTGTGCGATTTTGCTTGTGGTGGACTGCATTGTTGTACCGTTCCAGTTAGCTGCAAGATTATTCCGTTCCTGTTAGCTGCAAGATTAATCTTCAGGAGGTATATTTTGGATCCTACAATTCTCTGTATTAGGATTTGTTGATGAATTAATCATGCTGCAGACCTTAGTGTTAGGTTCTGTTAAGTTCAGTTTTCTGAATAAACTGTCGAGCAGTGTGCGCATATCCACACCTTCACATCAGCTAGGTTCAGTTCCACAAGATGTAGGAAATGAACAACATTAATTTGGTTATATATATATATATTCTCTTTTATAGGATCATATGGGAAGAATATAATGTGGCATTCTTATTTTGTTGTATTTAGATAGTATGTCAGAAAACTGTGGTAGTCTGAAAAATAGTTTACTTAAACTGCTATATATTAGACAGATGCTAACTTTCTCACTACTCCACCAAACAGAGCAGAGAAGACAAGAGCATGAAGCACCTGAACTTGCCAATAGCATGTACTGTTTTATTTTCTCTGATTTCTACTTTCGAGATGGTGCTTTTGTGCAAAGTTTAGCTCCTCCATATTGCTAAGAGCATGGTGTTTTTTTTCTTTGTTCTGCATGTACCCTGGTTTCTTCAGGTTACTGACGAACTAATAGTGCACGGAAAAACTAGAAAGAACTCAAACGAACTAATGAGTATTTTGGCAATTCTCCTTCGGCTACATGCCATCCTCAACTTGCAAGATCTGTAGTTGCAGCTGGAAGACCTTCTGGACAGCAGGTGATACCCTTGTTCTCTTGACCTTCTCGCATTAGAATTGCTCATCTTTTGTGTTGAATATTCTTGCTTGCACAGAAGTGGCTGCTTGTTTGTTTGCACCGCATCTTTGGTCAAAAATTATTTTTGAGTTACTTTGATTCAAGGGGAAATTTCACATTCAAAGAAATCTACTTGAACTTTAGTTGTTGGGGAAGCTTGAGTTTCTTAACATTTTGCTAATGTTCCTATGGAGGCCTATAGATTAAAATCTGAATGTGCTAATATTTACCTTCAGATTTCATACTACTGATGATGTATATATTACTCTTTCTTTGCATATGCCTGCAGATCTTCACAATGAGCTCAGTTCTGCATGCTCACAAGCTTATCCATATTATTTATAATTTATAAATTATGTATCTTTCGATGAGAGTAATGTACGGCAGTTTGCAAAATACTCTTGCCTGAACATATGATCTGCAATGTGATGGATTGAATTTTAGTTGTCAAGTGTCTGAGATATGCTCGAGGATGTGAATCGGTTGGATGCTCCAGAATTATCTTTGTTACTTTTTTTTCTTCTGATTTTCTTGTTATTTTGTGTAAATCTGTGACCTGATGATCTGATGTGGAGTCACATCTTATTCGAATTTTCTGTATTTATTTCGGTGTTTATCGTAGAATTGATTTGTGTATGTATGTATTTTGGACTGTGGAGACGGGAGAGTGTAAATTGATCTGTGCATGTACGTATTGTGGACTGTGGAGACTGGAGAGTGTCCGTAGATTCCCTCCGTTCTGCCAAATGAGCACAGGGATTGGGGGATCTCCCCCACGTCAATCCAGGGAATGGTGTGCGCACGTTAAAATTCCCTCCGGGCGTTGCAACCCTGGGTTTTGCCACCCCTGCAACCAAATTAGCCCTTACAGGCGGTTGAGAAGCATACTGGAATATCATGGCGAGCAGCATATGGGGGCAGCCGGACTTGATTTCATCATGATTTCTCTCCCGATTTGTTCATGGAGCAAGTTTTTATTCATGATTTCAGTTTGGCCATGAGATTTCCATGCTAATTGATTGTTATTACATCGTTAGAATAGACATCCACTACAGGCCGGTGAGAAACACCATAGAAGAGGTCAGAGTTCTCTTGAGGTGAGCAGGTGATGATATATTGATGTTTCCTCTTCCTGCACTTGATGTTCATGACAAAGAGTCCAGCTACTGCGGCGGCCATGCCACTTCTTTCACATCTGATGGAAATATGTGATTATAGCTCCAAACTTCTGAATCATTTTTTTCTGATTACAGTCTGATTTTTCTTTTGTGTGTATTTTGATGTAGATGATGAGATCACAAGTAAAAATAGTCAACCCTTTACTGATTTTTCGGAAGGCTGTCGAGAATACTTCTTATCTCACACTTTTACGGCACTTTGAACATGCACTTTGACACATGTTCGTGCAGAACTTAACCATTCCTCATAGATGCATTGAAGATTAGCTATATTTGTGCGAGCATATTGTCGATGCGTTATTTACTAGGAGTTTCCTCAAGTCAACAACTTTTGCTCTTTTACTTGAAAAAAAAAATTGCGCTCCGCTGCAACGCGCGGGCATGCTGCTAGTATATATATATATATATATATATATATATATATATATATATATATATATATATATATATATATATATATATAACTCAGCTAAAAAGGAACCTATTTCTGTGAACCTTCTCGGATATGCTAAGTGAACCTTCTCGCGCATGACATGTGAACCTTCAGACGGAACATGAACTGAACTTTTTTCCTGAACTTTTTTTTGAACGAGGTGAACTTTTTTTTCTGTATCAAGTGAACCTTCTCGCGCATGACATGTGAACCTTCAGACGGAACATGAACTGAACTTTTTTCCTGAACATTTGTTCGGAACGAGGTGAACTTTTTTTCTGTACCAAGTGAACCTTCTAGCGCATGACATGTGAACCTTCAGATGGAAAATGAACTGAACTTTTTTCCTGAACATTTTTTCGGAACGAGGTGTAATTTTTTTTCGCAATTGCACATGAACTTTTTTTCTGTACCAAGTGAACCTTCTCACGCATGGAACGAGGTGAACTTTTTTTTTCTCTAAACTTTTTTCGGACGAAGTGAACTTTTTTTCTGAACTGCACATGAACTGTTTTTCCGAACGAAGTGAATTTTTTTTAAAACCTTTTTTTCAAACAAAGTGAACTTGTGAACTTTTTCTGAAGGAAGTGAACCTTTAATTAGATCGGGGGATTATAAGTGGATGAATGAACTGCAAAAAAATAGCAGTGAACTTTAAAAATTTATCAAGTGAACCTTCATTTAATTTTTATAAACCCAGTAAAAAGGCAGTTCAAATACCAGCTCAGATCCAATATAAGAAAAAAAAACAGTTCAGCTCCGCTGGCAGAGCGCTTCTCGAGACCACGAACTGAGAAAAAAATTGAAGGTTCAGAGTGAGGCTTGAAGCACAGACGCGATTCAGGGGGTAGCCCAGAGCGGCGTCTGACCACTCGCGAGGGCGAGGTTGGGCCTTGGAGGTTGGCTCTGGTGGCAGCTGCTCGGGAGGGGAGGCCGGCGTCCAAGCGTGCTAGGAAGGGGAGCCTCCGCGCGCTGGGTTGTGTAGAATGGCGTGGCGAGCGTGGTTGGCCACGGAGGTCGACGGGGCACCAGCGGGTCGATGTCGCCGTGGCGCGCTTGGAGGTCGCCGCGCCAGGGCCGGCGAGCGGCGAGAGGTGGAGGGAGGCGCGCGGTGGGAGTTTGAAGGGCGGCGCACGGGGAGGTCGAAGGGCGGCGGCGCCCTCGTGGTGGAGGAACGCGGGGTGGGGCACGGTAGGAGGGCGGCGCGGCTGGGGGGTAGCCGGCGCACGCAGAGAAGGTAGAGGAGGGAGGTGCGGCAGCGAGCGGCTGGCCTGGGTGGCGGCGGTGGTGGCCGGGGGGCGGCGCTCGAGGGCGGAGGTCAAGGAGCAGCGCGCGGGCGGAGGCCAGTGGCGGCGCGCGCGACTGAAGGCCGGTGGCGGCAGCACGAGATCGCGGCCAGGGCGGCGGCGGCACGGGCCCCAGGCCAGGTCGGCGGCGGTGGTCCGGCGGCGCAGGAGGTGGGAGGTAGGAGGTGGTTTGGGGAGGAGTGGGCGGTAGGGGATGAGTCGGGGTAGGTCGTGGGCCGCGGTTGGGTCTGTTTCTATGGGTCGGGTCAAAATAGGAATGATTCCTGTTTAAGCTAAATAGGAATCTCTTCAGACAGGTTCCTGTTTAGTCCTGCCATATATATATATATATATATATATATATATATATATATATATATATATATAGGACAGAACTATTCTAGACAACCCCTAAGTGTTTTTAGAATAGTTATTCTAAACAACTTTCTCATCTAAAGACCTTCTTCCCCACACCCACCCGACCCGTACGAAGCTCACACCCGACAAAACCACCTTCTTCCCTTGATCCACCGGAGCGCCGGCTGCCCCCGGCCAACCACCACCGCGCGCCACCACAGTCTGGCCATCTGCGCGCCGGCCGCCGTCTTCTTTCGGCCGTCACCCTGCAGATCGAATACGCCTTACGGCCCTGACCTCTGCCGCTCGCCACGCCGGGATGGCCCAGACCGCCTGCGCGCCGGCGACGCCCTTGCGGGCCTCTCCTGACCTCCGCCCCCGCGGGCCTCCCGGCGAAGAAGCCGCTGTGCGCGTCCCAGCGAGGACGCCGCTCCGGGTACCTCTCGGGCGAGGAATCCATCTCAGCTGCATACCCACCTCTCGGAGCACCTCACCACTGCCTCGATTCTCCCTCCGGCGAGGAATCCGTGCCTCTCCGGCGAGTAATCCGTCCAGCTGTGCTGCAGGTCTTGCCGGCGGACCACGGCCCGTCCCCAGCACCCCGTGGATCTGGCGGCAAAACATAGTTCCATGCACGGCGTGGAGCTCGACGGCGGCCCGCAGCCACCTGCACTGCCACAGACCCCTGGCTTCTCCAGCTCCGTCGCGTGTGGGGTCTCCCGCCCAATCCCACCTCCGTCACCGCCGCCGGCAGCCTCAGCATCATTTTTTTTTGCCTTTTTCGGTCTGTGGCAGTGGATGGCGGCGACGGAAGCGCGCGTGCTGTCGCTGACCTTCGAGCGATGGCATCGAGCTCATCCTCTCCACCAGAGCGCACCGACCTGGAATCCCCTACACCGAGTGAGCTCTAGGATGTTTGATTTTTTGGGGAGTTTGCTTAGTACGGAACTGGAGGTTCCCGGCGTCTGAGATCTTTCTCTGCTAGCACACATGCTGCTGCTGCTACCTTCTCTCTTGTATTGTACCATGCGATGGTAGAGGATAAGGCCAAAACGAGTGGTTGAGAAACATCGTTCAGTTCGTGTGACACTTCAGTTTAGTTGTTTTTTTATTTTTGCTGCAAAGTTCCAAAAAAGCTCCTTCCCTGCTGGCTGCGGCACCGAAGCACTCTGCTGCCTCGTGTACTCAATTTTATTTTTATGAAGTTGTTTCTTATTTTTATTTTGTTTTCTTATAATATTGAGTTCTAAAAAAATAGCAGTTGTGAACACCTAACCGCAATGAAGTTCATTTTTTCAATGTGAGTTAGTATATTCCTAGAAGTTTAAAAAGGGAGTTCAATTCTTCTATATCTGAGGTTCACTTTTTTCCTAACAATAAAAATAAAATTTATTATTGAGTAAAAAAAGGATCATGTTTTTCTAAAAAAGAGGTTCACTGTCTCAATTACGAAAGTTGACCTCATATTAAAACGGAAGTTAACACTGCAAACGTTTATTTCATATATATGTGACCATATGTGAAGTTCATCGTATTTAAACGGGAGTTCACATCGCGGAGTTCGCTTTAAAAAAAACAGAGGTTCATAGTACCAAATCGCAGAAGTTCAACTCATATTAAAACGGAAGTTAGCACTGCAAAAAATTTATTTCATATTATACGACGATATGTGAAGTTCACATCGTATTAAACGGGAGTTCTCGCCACGGAGTTTGCTTTTTAGAAAAAATAACAAAAACGGAGTTTCACTGTATCAAATCACAGAAATTCACCTCATATTAAATCGGAAGTTAACACTGCAAAATTTCATTCCATATTATACGGTGATATGAGAAGTTCACCTCGTATTTAATTGGAAGTTCACACGGCAGGCATTCACTTTTAGAAAAATATATAAAAAATTACGAGCAGTGTTACCGGAAGTTCACTTAGGAATAAAACAGAGGTTCACTACACATATTCCAGGGAGTTCATATACTCTGTTTTTCAAAGACGGGATTCTTACGCGTTAAAATTATCATTATGATTTCCGTTTGTCCAAATCAACCACCGCCGCATTCAATTGTCGAGTATATGAGTGTAATTTCACTCTCCCATGCTGACTCGCCCAGTCCGAGCACCACAAATCGAGTCAATTTTGAATCGTTCCCATGTTATCTCGTTTCACTGTTTTTCGTATTTTTAAAATTAATCAAAAACCATAATGAATTTGGAAACAATTTCTATACGAAAAAGTTGCGTATAGTCAATATCTTTCCAACGCAATATCATTTGTTACGTTTCGATAAACGGTTTGAAAGTAATTTAAAAAATACTATCCGCTGGACATAAACATTCAGAAACATAATTGTTAATTTTTCAAACTGCTCTTATTCCGTGATGAATTATGAAAATTGGCCTGAGATAGTCAAGATGCGGTTTTTCCATATCTTTCCAACGGCATATCATTTACTTCAATCCGACAAAAGGTTTGCAAATGGCGTCCAAAACAGTACGAAAATGAAGAAAATACGCGAAAATCAGTGTTTCGTATATTTAAAATTACTTTACAACCGTAACTAATTTCAAAATCTTGTAGAAGTGAAAAAGGTGCGAATGTTTCATATCTTTCCAACGGCGTATCATTTGCTTCAATCCGACAAACGGTTTGAAAATGACGTCCAAAACAGTACGAAAACGAGGAAAGTACGTGAAAAACAGTATTTTGTATATTTAAAATTATTTTAAAACCGTAACTAATTTCAAAATCTTGTAGAAGTGAAAAAGGTGCGCTTTTTCCATACCTTTCCAACGCCGTATCATTTGCTTCAATCCGACAAACGGTTTGAAAACCACGATGGAAAAACTCACCGAATCTAAGTGTTCCATCCGGAAGTTCACCTATTATTAACTCGGAAGTTCATAAAGTTGTCTAGAATAGTTATTCTACAAGGGAGTCTAGAATAGCAGGGGTATATATATATATATATATATATATATATATATATATATATATATATATATATAGTAAATTAACAGGGGCTCCATGGAGTATGGGCTCCCAGATCGCCAACCGTAGGATTGATTGATCATGATCGTTAGGCTATCGGACAAACCGGGTATGTGAGCTGAAGAAAACCCGTTAGTACAACCTTAAAACCCATTTATTTGCTTGGTGCAGCTGTTTGAAAATTTTGAACCGTGGGATTGTCTCCAAATAAAATCAATCGGTAATTAAATGGAGGTTTCCTTTTTTATGGGCGAGCGTGATTCCTGCTGAATAAGTATTAGCGATTCCTTCCAAAAATGAGGTATCCCTGCCCCTTTTATTGCTGTGCGCATTAAATCATTCCACAATCACAGCTTCACTTGCCTAGCTACGAATACACCCTCACGTCAGGTCATGAGCTAGCTGGAGGTGAGCTGGGCTGATTTTGTCATCGTTGATTCACTCGATCTGTGGCCTCAGGTATGAACTTTTCTTCCACACTTACTTTCTTGGTGCTTCTTTTTTATGTACGTCGTGGCCGCCGCCGGCGTGGCCATGGCTGTCGTTTTCCCATGTTACCACTGATTTCCCCATTCACTGAGTTGCTTATGTATTCACTTCCAGATCCACGTTCCTTCAATCCCTTTGCTACAGAAGTGTGCTAGTGCAAGAAGGATACGTCAATCTCTTACTGTTCGAGGTAATATGTCATTCCATGGCGACCATGACGACGATGATGACTTCATGGATCCACCTCCTCCCAGGTTGAACATCCCTGTTAAATTCACACCCCCTACATCTCGGTGCACGTCCTACATCTAGATGCCCGGTAGTATTCCATCAACTCCCGTCGGCGAGACTGAGACGTACCAGGGTCGATCGCCTCCGATCCGGCTACTCCGGTTACCCAGGTTTGTTGCACCCACGTTGTATGATGCTAGCTTCCTTTTCTTTTGGCAAAGATGGATATAAAATTCAACTCGTCCACGCTTTGTATCCAGCAGGCCGTCGGCAGTCATCCGTGGAGTCCCGTCGGCGACAAGGATATGGGCCAGCAATCACCGGCGACAGGCATGTCAATTCGGCAATTCCCTAAGTTCATCGCTAGCTTTTTTCGTTTGTTACAGGTCGAATTAGAGCAGCTCCATGACGGAGACTAGATGCATGCTTCATTGTGGCCAGCAGCGCGGGATGACGATATGGCCCGGCGACGATCACCAAGATGCATGCGATCGCTTACATCCAAATGTCCGCCGGCCGTGGATGACGGTGACGGAGACGACGAGGCCGTGGGCGGCTCGATGACGGCAAAACACGGCCACCAGTGGCTCGACGGCGACGACGGCGACAAAGACGAGACGTGGCCGGCAGCTGCTCGCCGATGATGACACTGCAGGCAAGATACGGCCAGCGGACGGAGATGCATGCAGCCGTACGTACAACGACGAGCATCATAGTCGAGCTTGCTTCACGTCAGTTTGATTTAATTCAGATCAGAACAGAGGGTGACGAACATGTTAATCGATGTACACACTTAGTCATCCAATATGTATATACTTGTTTCTGGAGATCATATAACTAATACCTCTTTGTATGTACTTCAAAACAATGAAGTATATACTCTATTTTTTGTAGTACTTCACAAAAACTGAGTATGCATCGATACCTACAAATACTTAAGATACAACAAGCTAATCACAGTTTAGAGATCCAAATTTTTACCAATTCAGGGTATGTACGAACTATGCGATATCAACATACTCAGTATTGGCGCCTACATACCCGGAGTGCGCCTACATACAACTCTTAGTACCAGATGTTTATTTGATCCGAATTTCAGTTTTTAAGTGGGTAGCATACGACTCGAGTACGCAATATCCATAAATACATATAAGCTTCTCGGCGGCGCTAGCTAAAAGCGCCCCCTTGACCGTGACGACCTCGTATAACGCCACACCACGCCTGTGACTCGCCCATAATTTTACAACGTGTGGCGTTCCCTAGTAATTAAAAAAAATTAATTGGGTGCTATATACCTGGTTTTCTTAATTATAATGTACTCGGATAGATGTCCATGCTATGTGCATGGTATCCAAACAGCATTTTCAATCGTTATATTACTTGCCTGTTCCTAACTATCTTGCCATGCGTAACCAGTCAAAATTCCTTACTCATTGATAGGTGGCAGCATATACTCAAAGATAGACGCACACAATATCATGTACTTGAGTACTATTAAGCGGAGTTAAAAATTATTTAAAAAGCAACCCAATTTCGTACTTTAATTAGAGTGACAAACTTAGAGACCAAATCAATTGATTTACTTTTTTCATATACCCAGTCCATAATTAAATTTAGACATGCATGCATAAGAAGTAGGCACAGGATCAAATACTCAAGGTGATAATATTCAATCACCATTAATTAGGACAATGTATGCCAACTTTACATGCCGCGTCCATGATTTTTGGGGTATCCATTGCACAATATCGTGTGCTTACTACTAAAAAATCACACACTAATTAGGCTCAGATTATGGTATAAATTTTGGCCCGGATAAATGTAATCATCGCGTCGAAGAAATCTTGGGTATACAGTGCACACAATCATATACCCAAACTAGGAAGTCGAGCTTGCTTCACGTCAGTTTGCTTTAATTCAGATCAAAACAGAGGGTGACGAACATGTTAATCGATGTACACACTTAGTCATCCAATATGTATATACTTGTTTCTGGAGATCATATAACTAATACCTCTTTGTATGTACTTCAAAACAATGAAGTATATACTCTATTTTTTGTAGTACTTCACAAAAACTGAGTATGCATCGATACCTACAAATACTTAAGATACAACAAGCTAATCACAGTTTAGAGATCCAAATTTTTACCAATTCAGGGTATGTACGAACTATGTGATATCAACATACTCAGTATTGGCGCCTACATACCCGGAGTGCGCCTACATACAACTCTTAGTACCAGATGTTTATTTGATCCGAATTTCAGTTTTTAAGTGGGTATCATACGACTCGAGTATGCAATATCCATAAATACATATAAGCTTCTCGGCGGCGCTAGCCAAAAGCGCCCCCTTGACCGTGACGAGCTCGTATAACGCCACACCACGCCTGTGACTCACCCATAATTTTACAACGTGTGGCGTTCCCTAGTAATTACAAAAAATTAATTGGGTGCTATATACCTGGTTTTCTTAATTATAATGTACTCGGATAGATGTCCATGCTATGTGCATGGTATCCAAACAGCATTTTCAATCGTTATATTACTTGCCTGTTCCTAACTATCTTGCCATGCGTAACCAGTCAAAATTCCTTACTCATTGATAGGTGGCAGCATATACTCAAAGGTAGACGCACACAATATCATGTACTTGAGTACTATTAAGCGGAGTTAAAAAATTATTTAAAAAGCAACCCAATTTCATACTTTAATTAGAGTGACAAACTTAGAGACCAAATCAATTGATTTACTTTTTTCATATACCAGTCCATAATTAAATTTAGACATGCATGCATAAGAAGTAGGCACAGGATCAAATACTCAAGGTGATAATATTCAATCACCATTAATTAGGACAATGTATGCCAACTTTACATGCCGCGTCCATGATTTTTGGGTATCCATTGCACAATATCGTGTGCTTACTACTAAAAAATCACACACTAATTAGGCTCAGATTATGGTATAAATTTTGGCCTGGATAAATGTAATCATCGCGTCGAAGAATCTTGGGTATCCAGTGCACACGATCATATACCCAAACTAGGAATCAATCAAAATCAATTAGGTCAAATTATAATCATCCGGCCATTAATGCTACACAGCTCGTCCACGATTTCTGGGTATGCATTTGAAGATATGTTAACTGAAATAGCCTTTTTAAACAAAAATAATAATATGTGGTCCACCAATTGGTCAACCGTTTCCACCAGCATGCATCACGATTAATCAAGTTTTCATAGTTGTAGTCTATTAAATGGTCAGCATTTAATACTCCGAATTCCTCAACATAACATATACCTTCAATCACGTTGGGTATAGAAGAAAATCTGGGTATCCTCAAATTTTGCCGATCAACCAAGGCAACATAAATTTGGCAATTCGAAATTTCATTCTCTCTCCTCACGTACTTAATGCATACTATTTCGTTTTTATTGCCCATGCTAACGGGTCGACCCGGCGAACTAAAAACCATTAGAGAGGCTCTATCAAGATACCTAATCCGACGGTCATGAGGCATGGTGCCCAGGCTCCTTGGTGCCCCAATTGAGCTTCCTGCGATTGAGAAACTTATTAGGTTGGGTCCAAACTTCATATTTTTATACCGTAACTTGAGGATACTCCTTGTTTCAAACCTTTTAGCTCTATTTGATACAAAACCCGATAGGAGATAGACCCGGAGATTCCGCTAAACAAAAGGATAATTTGGATTATCAAGTTTTGTGCGGATAATTTCATCATAGTCCAGTGTATGCTATGATCTCTGTCATAGAGAATGAACTGTGGGTGCGTGTTGACAGATCGTGAACATTTGGAATGGCCACTGAGACTGATGATCTGTATCCACCGTAAATCAGGTTTTCTTCTCAACCAAGATGGAAGAGAACACTCGCATTAAAGGAGCACGTGGCAGTCATACTTGATGGCATTGTCATACTTGATGACATTAGTCATACTTGATGACATTGGTCATACTTGATGACATTGAGACGCCTCGCTCAGCTCGATCACTGGATGACAGAAAATGTTGCCAGATGCAAATGTTTTGTCATAGACTATGTCATGCAAGGGGAATCGTTCACCTTCATGAATTCTTGATTATGTTGAAGAATCAAGAAGATGAAACAATCGTCGGGAGTCATCAATGATGATGGTGTATATATGATATACGAGTTATGAATGTTTTACCTAAACAAGTACTTGCAGTAGTGACTAAGTTTTGATACTAGTCATGTTTTATGAAAACAAGATTTTCTGCTTGAGTAGCTTGGAAGGATGAGGAGACAATGTGTGTTGATGATGGCAGGCAATATGTTGTGATGGCCATAGACACTCTCTCTGCATCTACCGTTTTGGATTAATTTGGATTTGAACAAATTCTGTTTGATCGCTTGTTAGCATGATCATTATAAGTGTGTCTTGCCTCTAGCGAGACAATTATTCATATTTGTCAGTGACAAAATTGTTGTCCTACATTTATGAGTGATATCTTTAATGATCATACACCGATTATGAATGGAGTGTTCTTATATGAATCCAGATGGTAGTAGCTCCCACATTTATAACATTAATGCCAAAGGATACAAACTTAATAATGACACCACATTATTGTGGCACTAACGTTTTAAGTCATGTCAATGTTATATGCATTAAGAAGCTCCATTCAGATGGACCTCCAAGTCCTTAGATTTTGATCTTTTGACACTTGCAAAATAACTAAGACACCGTTTTCTGGAAACGGCATTTAACTTATTGATAATCATACATAATGATGTGTGTGGATCAATGAAGTACGTTAACGTGTAGTGGAAATCATTATTTCGTAAACTTCACCAATGATTTGAGTAGATATATGGATATCCACTTAATGAAATGCTGGTCTGAAAAGTTTGATAAGATCAAACAAGTTCGGAGTGAAGTAAGAAAATAAACTTAACAAGAAAATCAAATTCCTGCGATACAGATCGAGGAAACAAGGATTTGAGTTATGAGTTTGGCATATCATTGGAAGACTTGTGAAAAGAGTTCCACAAATTACGCCGCATGGAACACCACAATGTTATGGTGTGTTAGGACGTCGTAATCACACTCTATTGGATAGTGTGTGGTAAATAAAATCTCTTATCGAATTATTGTGATCATTGAGTCATATGGTAGAAACAAAACATTCACGTTAGATAATAGGGAAACCATCTAAATCCGTGGAGGCAATACCATATGAGTGATGGCATGGCTTTTAGCCTAGATTGTCGTTTCGGTATTTAGTGTTTTGATATGATCAAACCTAAAACGGATAAATCTTTGTAGTATACCTAAAGAATCAGTTGGGTACATTCTCACGACAAAGGCAAATTTTGCCGGAATATACCTTACTCAAGAAATAGTTTCTTGTCCAAGGTATAAGTGGGAAAGAAAGTAGAGCAAGACGAAGTTAATGAACTTCTCTCCGACATCAGAGTGGCGCAACGGAAAACGTTCCGGTACCGTCCTCACAACTGGAAGGAAGCTGATGATAATGATCATGATGCTCTGAGCTCATACTAAGATCGTAGGCGTACGAGAATGTGTTCCGCACATGTGGTAGAACAATCTTGTTATGAAACGTCATGTTAATGGAACATGACAAACCTACGAACTACGAAGAAGCGATGGTGACCTAAGTCCGAGAAATGGCTATGAGCCATATATAATCCGAGATAAAATCCATGTACGATTACCAAGTAATGACTTGGGTAAATCTTCTTGATGGGCTCACGCCGTTGAGAGTAAATGGAATTTTATGACAAATAGACGCTGACGGAAAGGCAACCGTCTATAAGGATCGATTTGTCACAAAACAGTTTTGACAAATTCAAAAGTTGACCACAACGAGATTTTGTCTCAAGTGGCGATGCCTAAGTCTGTTTAGGATTGTTCTAGCAATTATTTTCAATTGAGAAATTGATGGATGGATAAAAAACCGTGTTCCCTAATGGCAACATTAAGGAAGAGTTGTAATTGGTACAACAAGTAGGTTTTGTTGATCCTAAGGATGCTAGACACGTATGCAAACTTCAGTTGTCCATTCATGGGCTGAAGCAAGCATATCGGAGCTGGAATCTTCACTTTGATAATGGATCAAAGGATTTTGGAGTCGTCCAAAATAGTTGAAGAAACCTGCATTTACAAAGAAGTGAGTGGGAGCTAAGTAGCTTTCTTGATCTTATATGTGAATGGCATATTTGAGTGGGAGCTAAAAGAAATTCCCTGGTCTTATATGCGGAGGCATATTTGAGTGGGAGCTAGGTGTCATTCCAAATTTTATATGTAATGACATATTGAGAATGATACAGATCCTCTAGTAAAGTATAAATGATTATTTAAGTGATTAAATTTTCTATGAATGAAGTTAGAGTATTAGGCATCAGGTCTATAATTTGTATAGATCAAAAGGGGCTTAATAACATTAGGTCGGAATATTTTCCTAGGTTAAGATTCTGAAATGTTTCAGAATAGAACAAGCGAAGAAAAGGTTCTTACTGTATGACTAGGTAAAATATTAAGTTTATCTTGGCGTTTCAGCGATAGCTAATGAAAGAAAAGGATGTCCGACATCCTCTATGCCTCAGCCATAGATTCTATCATACTGAAAGCTCGACTTGGTGTGACCCAAGTTCTTGGTTGAAGAACGGGTTCTAGAGTGATCCCTGGATCAATGAACAAACGTTAAGATATCCTTCAGTGTCTAAAGAGAACTGAAGATATGTTTTCTGGTATGGGTGAGAGTGAAAAGACAACTTGCCGTAAAAGGTTACGATGATGCAAGTTATGACACTGACCCATACGCTAGAAATCTCATATAGGAGAAGTCCTTTGTTTTGAAGAAAGACATGGTTAGCTTGCGAAGTGCATATGAATGCACTGTCGCATAATCTACATAGGTATAGGAATATATGGCTACTTCAGAAGTAGCAAGTGTGATTGGACTGAGCGGTTTTCTCGAGCATGCGTGGTTTCCCTTAATAGATCTCTTAGACTTTTAAGGCCCATGCTACGCGAAGTTTTGAGTCTCACTCATCGACAAACATGTATTTCACCGTTATCATAAGATACGGGATGATGTCAAACTAGGTGACATAGAAGTGTTGCAAAGCACATACATATCTCAATGTGGGAGATTTGTTGACTAAATTCCTCTTCCACGAGACAAGCATGCACCATATTGCTATAGGTGTTAAGCTTTTACCAAGTTGTAAACTAGATTA
Organism: Poa pratensis; assembly: GCA_947311845.1. Lineage (NCBI taxonomy): Eukaryota > Viridiplantae > Streptophyta > Magnoliopsida > Poales > Poaceae > Poa > Poa pratensis. The sequence continues at coordinate 10,149,194 of CAMZMU010000069.1, read as the reverse complement.
AATTGTACTCTAGTGCAAGTGGGAGACTGAAGGAGATATGCCCTAGAGGCAATTAATAAAGATATTTTATTTGTCATATCTCAATTGTTCGTAATAAGTTTTGTACCATGCTATAACTGTATTAAGCGGAAACATTAATGCACGTGTGGTATGTAAACAACCAGGTCCCTAGTAGCCTCTTAACTAGTCCATTGGGCAACCGATGATCAAGTTTCCTGATCATGGACATTTATGTCAATTGACAATGGAGTCAGTCATTAGGTGAATGATGTGATGGACACACACCCAAGATATATAGAAACGTAGTGTTCATACCTTTGACCGTGAGATCGTATTAATCGCTGCTTCTGGAAGGTGCTTTGATTGCATCAAACGTCATGTCTTATCTAGCGTGACAATAAAGGTGTCCCTTTCGGGTATCCGAAGGAAGTAGTCGAGGCGAATGATCAAGAGCGGTTTTGCCAATCCACATAGCAGGATAGATACTCTGGGCCCACTCGGTGAGATTACATCAATAAGATTGCAAGCATGTGACTAGGTCACGGGGATGTAATATCACAGACGAGTAAAGATAGAATTGTCAAGTGACGAGATCAAGCTCGGTAATCGTGATACCGGAGAACGAGTCTCGGACAATCTAAGTATCACTAGGCAAAAGGTTGAAACTGGACGTCTAAGGTTCAAACGATAAAAAGACATTCGTGGACGCACAAGGGCTATCACGGTAGTCCAGCCATCGTTGATAGTCATTGATCGGAGAACGTGTCTCGATCATGTCTGAAGTGATCCCGAACCGTAGGGTGGCACACTTAAGGGTAGGCGACAGTTTTTATAAAGATTGGATATAGGAAGAAAATACGGGAGAACACCGGAAGCGTTCCGGGACATGTCCGATGATGATTGGAGGGCAACGAAATAGGTTTCGAAGCTCGAATAAATTTAATAATAGGTATTTAATATTAATTAGTGTAATTAATGATTGAATATATCTTTTATTTAATTAAATTCAGATTTAATGGGCAGTTCACCTAAATGGGCCTTGTCCGGATGTCAAAGGCCCACTTAGGGGACCGAATCCCTTGCAGAAGGGAGGGGAAGGCCGGTCGGCCTAGGTGGGCCACATGGGGCCCACCTAGGGCCGGCGCACCCCCCATGGTGCGGCTGGCCATGTGGATTAGTCCCACATGGCTAAGCCACCAGGGGTGACGGCCTCCCTCCTCCTTTATATAGGGGTGCCCCATGGCCTTTGAGGCATCCAATTCTCTCTCTTTCTCTCATCCGTTTAAGTTGTGGCTCTGCAATTGGAGCTGCGCACGGCTTGAGAGAGTTCTCTCCACCATACGCACACCGCCGTGCTGCTGGGTCCAAGTCTTCTGCTTCCGCTGCTTCACTGGATCTGGAGCCCGGGGTCGCCGTCTACACCGTACGTGTGTAGAGCTGCGAGTGCTATACGTGTGGCACTGGAAGTACGTCTTCTTCCTCTACACGACCTTGAGGTCGGCGCCGCCATCATCTTCGCCGCCCGTCTTCATCACGCGTCGTCATCAAAACAGATCTTTTGATCGTCGACCCTTACGGTCTACAAGGGTATGTATACCGTTCCTCCATTACTTTATATCTGCATAGTAATAGATCCTGACTATTTCGGTTATCGTTGTTAGGAATTTTTTGTTTTCTGCACACGATCCCCTTCACAAACGCACTAGACGCACACCACCTGCTCCGGGGCCGCCGCCTCGACGTAGCAACCAGGACGAACCTCGCATAGCCTGAAGTCGAACCAGTCAGGGTCGACGAGCCTGCAGTCCGCACAACACCAGGACGTCACCCAAATCCGCCAGCTCCGGGGCCGCTGTCCCGGCGTAGCAACCAGGATAAAGCTTCGCATTGCCGGAAGGCTGGAACCGGGCCTTTTAAAGGATCCGCTAGACAAGCTCTAATGACCTCATGTGATTTTTTACAAATTTACTGGACCATGTTCCTGCAACCCATTAGCAAATTACAACATAAGAGCCCGCACCATGTCCATCAGCAGCCGAAGAGTGACCCATGTGGGATTAGGGCCTAAGGTTAGTTTGAGTATTGGAATTTAGAGTATTTCTCTCTGAAATAGGAGTATATGTATGTATGCTAGATGGACCAACAAGAAAGCGTTTAGCGAAATGATGACATTTAGTTCATTTATTGGAATCATACTAATACCATATTCGAGCTGATGTCAGGCTTAGACACATCCGCATCACATATGCTAAGATGGTGCTAGAGTTGAGAGAAATTGACTTACTCTAGTACTAAGGAATTCGAGGGTAGGTGGAAGATAAAAATGGTTAGCGTCAACGCTAACCCGCACAAAATGCAGAGCTGAATAAATATACTTTATACTTTCTCAATTGTTATCGCACTCCTTAACACCTGTGTACGGTTTTTATAAATGTGGCTAAAAATGTGAGGAACTGAATGGAGATAGAAAGAAATTAGGCCTATTTCAGCGTGACAGCGCGTAATCTGTGGTGGTGGATGGGGATGCTCTAAGATCGCAGATTTTATGAAATGATGTCAGGCTGTCATTTGTCTATGAAGTGTTGAACGATCTGAACATGTCCTCAGAAAAACCATGATAGTTTTTTTAGTGTAAGATCTCGTGTCGATGTAAGGAATTCCCTGCGGCCCATCATGGCTAAGCTTGACTAACGGGCCCTCTTCCGTTGATTGGAAGTGTGCGTGTGATGTGTCTACAAATTTTAATCAAGTATATCGTTAAACGAGACGAATTTCACTAAAAAGGAGACAAATGATCTACTTATAGTTTCGGAAAGTATATCTCACAAATACAATATGTCTTGAAGCTGAAATTTCTCCGGAGGAATGATGGGCAGAACTTGAATGTGCTATGGAGCTCATGCTCATGGCATAGTCGTGCATTGCGCTTTTCTTTCGCTGTCACGGATCCCATTAGAATTATTTTTAAAAAACCATTCACAATTTCATCATAGAATTTTAAGAAATTAAATATAAAAATGTATTTTACAATCTTTTATTGTGGTTGTCCTGACATTTTTGAAACTTATTTATTTCGTATGATATGAAATTTTTGAAACCAAGATGGTTGCGTGCCATCGTATCACAATCTGTTCAGAATCCATGAATATATTGACCGAAAACTGAATATTACCCCTAAATAGAGCGCGTCGGAGGGTCGCGTGGTCACAGAGTCCTTTTCCCGAGGGCCTCACCGCAAGTTTCTTGCCGCCGTGCTCGTTCCCCATCGGCGATGGCCGCCGATCCCAAGCCGAAGAAAGGTTCGATCTCCATCCACCCCTCGCCTTCCTTCCCCCCATCGCCCCTCCGTTCTCCGCTTACTCCTCTGACGGGTTTCTCGATCCGCAGTCGTGGTGAACTTCCAGTCGGTCGCCAACGCGCCGAAGCTGCGGCAGTCCAAGTTCAAGGTGCGTGCTCTTTTTTTTCCTTCCTCGCCGTTGTTTTCCTTACGATTCCAGCAAGTTCAGCAATCTACCTCTGTCTAGTTACCGTTACGCGGTAGATCTCGCATCAACGCAGGGTGCTGGCATGTTTCGCGATTTGAGCGGTAGTTTCGCGTCTGGGTCGATCGAATCAGCTGTTAGTTGCAGGCTTTGCAGCCACAGAACATCAATATCGTTGCAAGGAAATTAAGCAACATCGCTGTAGTAGCAGAAGCGCCGTCCTGATTTGTTGTTTGTTAGGGCCGTCTCGCAGCAACGTGCCCTTGGTTGTAGCCAGCAGGAGAAAAGGGTTCTGATGGGGAAGGGAATGCTTACATCATCAAGTGTTCGTCATAGCAGCAACTAGAAACATGTGTACACCAATGCATCACGAATACGACCCACATTATTACTAGTATAGTTATTACATGTCCGTGTCGGTAGTATTTGCCAAGAACCTTTCCTCTCTTCCCACTTGGAGATGTTTTCCAAAGAAGAAATTGGAATTAATCCAGCAATGTTTCTCATGATGTATTCGATCGGATTATACATCACGAATATGACCCGCATTAGTTACTACGTGTCCGTATCGGTAGTATTTGCCAAGAACCTTTCCTCCCTTCCCACTTGGAGATATTTCCAAAGAAGAAAAAATTTGGAAGTAATCCAGCAATGTTGCTCAAGATGTATTCGATCAGACCATTTGCCTCAAGTTTCCGTGTTGATGTCATAGCACTAGCATTTACCATGCACCAGCAAGAAACATGTGTACACCATGACATCAGGATTACGACCCGTGTTAACATAGTTACTACATATCCATGTCTGTAGTATTTACACAGAACCTTTCCTCCCTTCCCCCCACATGGAGTAGTTCAGACGCTTTGCATGATAGAGAAACTTGTAGTTATTCAACAATGTTTCCTCAAGACGTGTTCAATCAGATTATCTCATTGGATTTTTTTTTTGAAAAAAAAAGGATTATTTCATTGGATGATTGTAATGTCTTACTTTTGAACTAGTCTTGTGTGGGGAAGTTATGTGTGAGGGTCACATTATGAAGTTTTAGAAACCACAATAGCTTTAGATGCATGAGTTGTTCTTAGTTTTCCGTACACCATTTTTTGCATTTTTTTGGAAGCCCTGGTTTCATCAGTACATAATTTGCCCGAAGTTTGTCATTTAGTGGAATTATATGCTGCTTCCTGTTTCAACAAATAAATGAATGCTACTGACATAAAGATTTTTTTTTGTAGTCCATGCAATTTGAACATGAAATTTCGACTATGTTCGCAGTACCTTGTCTAACCCACTTATACGTTTTCAGATTGGTGAAAATGAGAAATTTGCGAAGGTAATTGAATTTCTTCGCCGCCAAATTCATCAGGACACAGTGGTAAGGATGTACTTCATCTCAACTGGATCAGTAGAGCCAAACATGCCTTATACATTTACTGATAGTCTCTCTACTTTGCCCACAGTTTCTATACGTGAACAGTGCATTTTCACCGAACCCAGATGAGTTGATAAGTGATTTATACAATGTAAGATACAATGCTCCTTCTACTTTTTTGTGTCCTCTTCAATCTTACATACCCTGGAGCTGTCAAAGAAATCCTTGTGTTTCCTGGAATGTAGAAAGGAAGTGCAAACATGTTATGCTTACAAATGCAGTTCATTCTATTTGTCTAGTCAAGTAGGCAAACCAAATATTATCACGAAATATTTTTGAGCTAATCTTATTGTCCTAGCAATTGAAATTTTACATGGTATTAAAGGTTGTTAAACATGTTGCCTTCTTTTACATCACAGAACTTTGGAATCGACGGGCAGCTGGTGGTCAATTATGCATCATCGCTGGCATGGGGTTAAGAATTTTACCTGCTAGAAATTAGCTTCAGCAAACATGGGAAAGGCTTTCACTTCCAAAAGTTAGCTTCTCGCTGCACTGTTAGTGTAATTGAGCTTCAAACGGAAGCTGTTTCATCGATGTGAATATAGGGTGTCCAAGTTCCAACAGTGTCAATGGCAAGATCATTTTCCACCTGTAGTTAAAACCTGAGATGTCTTTTCTTCCTGGTGGACATCTTCGACAGCGTCGTGCTTTTCTACAGCCATAGTTGCTGAAAAACAGAAGATCTGTAAGGCTTTTGAAAGACGCTTTACCTGTTTTTAACTCCAAAGGATTCTATTGTACTTCTTCTGTCTCCGATTACTGCTCATGTCATTAAGACATGCACCAATCAACTTTATTTCGATGTTAGCAGTGTCACTCTGCTTGTTCTATACTAGGCAGGGTTATACTTTTCCACTTGAGTGGAAAACCGGCCAATGTTGCACTCAGTGTTGTGGCAGAACTGTCGTCCACGACTCCACGTTGATGTCGCTGTGTCATTGATTCAGGAGCAGGAGTAAGCGTGCGTGCTAGAACTGTGAGACATTAGCAGCATCGACATGTACTGTAATGAGAAAGCAACTGCACGAAATTCTGAAAATTGTACCCGTTCAGAAATTGTGAATTCACAAAATGGATCATTTTTTCGATATACAGTGGCCGAGCGTCTCAAGCGCCAATTTTTTGATATAAACCAGTAGAATAACTTATATTTGCAATCTCGAGAGTGTACATGTTTTATCGAGTCAAAAGTGACACCAAGAAGACACAATCACAAGGAGTCCGCTCTGGGCTTTGCATTGCACAGACACAACCTATACAAGCACCTGACAAAACCACAAAAATAAATACGACATAGTTTGAAAAAAAAAGACAAATTAATGTATTGGAGGGTAGACTAAAGTGTCATCCATGTTGAGTAAAAATCTTGCCCGCTCCAGCTAGGTACATGTGACCGTAAACAAAACCCCATGGACGGCTACCTCATGAGTTAGGCAATTTCTCGTGTTATGTGGTCAATAAGGTTGTCATCGGTGTTGGTCGTCGGCATATTAAGTGTTGCAAATTGCGCAATATTGTGGTACGCTGCTTTCCGCGAAAACATCTCAGGTCTACTTTTTCCATGTGTCTCGGCCTTTTCTCTGTCAGTGTTTGGAGACTAGCTAGTTCGGAGGAGTGGGTCCCCCGCGGTCTCTTCTCAAGAGCAAAATTGGGCTTTTTTAAGAATACACCGTAGCAGGTGCATTATATTTCATAGAAGAACAACGCCAAGATGGCAAACACGATACAAAGAGCAAAATTGGGCTTGGTTGTATAGGTTTTTCCAAATTCCATGCTAATTATCTCACAATCTACTTCTTACGCTCTTCATCCAGGTCTACAAGGCATGTGTTAACTTGTCTTAAGTCAAACACTAAGTTTGACCAAATCTATAGAAATATATCAATATCTAGCATCTACTATCTACTATACCAAACAAATATTAATAGATATATGATGAAATATTTTCTCGTAACGTACTTATTGCATATATTCGTCTTGTTTCATAAAAACTTGGTGAGTCAAGAAAAGCTTAGTAGATCCCAAGATCTTATAAATCCTTTGGTTGGAGAGAGTATTAGTGAACGGAAGACGCAAAAGTTTTGCCTCTTTTTATGAATAAATAAAAATGCTTAGCTGCACGCTTTCTCGTTCAACCGATGCACAATATTTGCAGGCATGTGCTTGGTGTTATCTTGTCAGCTAACCAATTAACAATGTTTCCAAGTACGAATCCAGATAATTTAAAAGTGGCCGTCAATGATAAATCTCACAACGGTCATTCAAAGCCGGATACAACTCCCCAGAAAGAGGAACCATGGTACTTAGTGGAGCCTTGCTTGCTTTGCGAATCACAGGAATAAACATCACACTCTAATTAGATCATACCATGTCCCGTCGTCGTCATCTCTCGGCTGAGCATCGCAGTTGGATCTTTGCACAGCAGCTGGGGAGGCGGTGGCACGCAGTACTGGCCTGGGGTAGGACGGTACGTAGGATGCTGCAACGGGACATGGAGAAGGGCCGCGGCGGCGCTGCGGCGGCGCGGGTGAAAATGCTCGACCACAGGGGATGCGCGGTCAACGCCGTGATCGTCGCCTTCCTCGTAACGGTGACGGCGATGGCCCTCCTCTTCAGCGCGCGCACCAGCACGCCGGCGGTATGGATCGGCGCCGCCAACGCCCTACGCCTAGGTAGGCTATATCGAATATCGATCTCTTTTGTTGCGTACAGTGTTCCACCTTGTACACAGCCCGTCCGAGGTACCATTTCAGGTGTTCCGTCAGAGAAAACATGTTCAATCAGGACGTCGTATCAATGGCAATGTGCCTGTGATAGATGCATTTACCTGACGATTTCTTTTGTTGCGTCTGGCTGTAGGATCAGCAACGGACAGGCTTCTTGGCGGCCTCCTGGCCGACGACGGCTTCGACGAGCGATCTTGCCACAGCAGGTACCAGTTAGCCACGTACCGCCGGAACGCCGGCAGGAAACCCTCCCCGTACCTTGTCACCAAGCTGCGGCGGCACGAGGCCCTGCAAAGACGTTGCGGCCCTGGTACCGCCGCTTACAGCGCCGCGGCGGAGCAGCTCCGGTCGGGGAAGAGCCACGCCGGCGCCATCGGGTCTCCGGACTGCAGGTACCTGGTGTGTGTCCATATCGTACCAAGGCGTCGGGAACCGCATCCTGGCCGCTGCGTCGGTGCTCCTGTATGCCTTGCTGAAGAAATAGGCTTTCGTCCCGCTATATTAATATAGCAACCACCCGATACAACAATGAGACCACTGCTGGGGCAAACAACATAGTTATGCCCAAAAGAAAAGGAAGAGAAAAAAGAGAGAAAACAAAGCCGACACCGGCGGATCAACGAAAACGATAGTGACTCGCAACCGCTGCGTCCTCTCAGACGAATTCCCACCACGATCATAGCACTCTAAATTGCCGCGTACCAAACAGCACCTTCATGAAGGAAAGCGACGCCGATGACGCTGCTGCCCGAACATGTCCTAGGGTTTCCCCCGATACGCTCCGAGGAGTGGGGAAGAGCTACACCCGACGCCCTTCAGGAAGGAAGGGTGACACGCTCAAGCGTCACCGCATCGGTGCCAAAACGACAGGGATTTCTCTCGACCCTCAAAAAACCACATCCCGGACAATCTGTAGCGCTCTCTGTTTTAAATAGCCGGCTATAGCCCGGCTATCGCTCGGCTATAGCCTTTTGAGAACCTTAGGGCTAAATGAATTCACGTACAATTTACGGTTATAGCCTCATTTAGCCTGGCTATAGCCCCATTTTCAGGGTCGGGACTATTTTCTATAGCCGGCTATTTAAAACAGAGGTAGCGCTTCACCAATCTTGCCACCCACCACCAAACGTCACCACGGTTTTGAAGTCACCATCGTCGTCTCACCAAGGCAAACGTAGCATGGCTAGTCATCCCGAGACGAAGCAGCCGTAGACAAGATCTAACAGTATCACAACCATGCGGGAGGGAACAACCTCCACCGCCGTAGACGGTAGCCGACCGGATGCTACGACAAGAGCACACCAAGCCATTGGAACCGGATGGCGGCAGTAGTGCAGCCACCTGGAGGACGTCCTCCACCGCCATCGGCGGGTGCCGACCGGACACGGCAGCAGTGACACACCAGGCCAAGTAGGCCCGGCCGAGCCCGAGGGCACGTAGGCCGCCACCACCGCTACCCTCTATTGGTCCATAGGCTCGGCCGGACCCAACCAGGCCCGTGAAGCTCTCATCACCACGCTGCAGCAGGGGTGGCGTCATCGCTGCCATCTTCGTCGCGAGCCGCTCAGCAGGCCAAACCGGGAGCAACGAGGCAAACCCGGCCCTATCCCAGATCTGGGCCTGTAGGGCCGGAACTTCACCACCGCCGCCCCTACCACCAACGGCAGCACCACCACCACGTTACCCAACCGCGCTGCACCAGGGGACCCCGCCGCCGCGCCGGACCAGCGCCGCCGAGCTGCACCTCCTGACCCATGGCTTGCCCCGCGCCGCCACAAATCAGAAGGGGAAAGGCCGAGGTTCCGCCGCCACCGGTGCCGCCCGGCCAAGGCCGGCGCAGGCACCGGCGACGGCGGCAGAGAAGCTTGCGAGAGGGAGCCTCAAGAACAGCGGACGGAGGCGCGTCCCAGCCGCCGCGGGGGCGGCGCGGGTCGTGAGGGGGAAGGGGGCCGCGCCCGGCCGCCGCGGGGGCGGCGCGGACGCGCGAGGAAGGCAGGGGAGAGGAGGTGGGGAGGGGGCGGCGCGGGCTGGCCGGTGGCGCGGTACGCCTTGCTCACCGAACGGGTGCTCCTCGTCGATCCTAGCAACGAGATGGGCGAGCTGTTCTGCGAGCCCTTCCCTGGCACGACGTGGCTGCTCCGGCCGGACTTCCCGCTCACGAGCTACACCAATTTCAGCATTGATACCCCGGAGAAATACGGGAACATGCTGAAGAACAAGGTGATCGACGCGTCGACGCAACTGCCGGCGTTCGCGTACGTCCATCTCGACCACGACGCCACCGTGGAAGACAAGTTCTTCTTCTACGACGAGGACCAGAAGGTTCTCCGGGACATCCGGTGGCTGGTGATGAGGACGGACAGCTACATCGTGCCGGGCCTGTTCCTGGTCATGGACTTCCAGGAGGAGCTTGACATGCTCTTCCCGGAGCCGGACGCCGTGTTCCACCACCTCGGCCGGTACCTGTTCCACCCGAACAACCACGTCTGGGGCTTCATCACGCGGTACTACGACGCCTACCTCGCGACGGCGCACCACCGCGTCGGCATCCAGGTACGCGTCTTCGGCGTCGACCCGGAGTCGCCGGAGCTCCTACAGCGGATCACCACGTGCACGCAGAAGGAGAATCTGCTACCGGAGTTGCTCGGCGCGGGGATCGAGCCCGACGCTCCACCAGCGGCGTCTGGCTGGAAATACTCCAAAGCCGTTCTTGTCACCTCGCTTAAGTCGTGGTACTACGACAAGCTCAAGAGCATGTACTGGGAGCAGGCGGCGGCCACCGGCGAAGCGGTGGGCGTGCACCAGCCGAGTCACGAGGAGTACCAGCAGTTCGGCGCCAGGTCGCACGATACCAAAGCGTGGGCGGAGATATACCTACTGAGCCTCACCGATGCGCTGGTGACCAGCGGCAGGTCGACGTTCGGGTACGTGGCGCAGGGCCTCGGCGGCCTGACGCCGTGGGTGATGTACAAGCTGGAAAACGGCTCCCGGGTGCTGGACCCGCCGTGCGGCCGCGACGTGTCCATGGAGCCGTGCTTCCACAACCCGCCGTTCTACGATTGCAGGATCAAGCAGGGGGCGGACACAGGGAAGATTGTGCCGCATGTCCAGCATTGCAAAGACATGAGCTGGGGTTGAAACTTGTTCCTCATAGTGCTTAGTAAATGTTTCACTTTGCATACAGTTCTATTGCGGGTCATTTTGTATACTTTTGCCCGCATCGACGAAAGCTTCTAAGGCCTAAAGCCTCAAAGTGAACTACCATGAATCAAATTCGGAATTGCTCTGCGTCCGATGAATTCCATCCGATTCTTGTACGACACCCAGATCCTATGGTTCCGGTTTGTGAGCTGATGTAAACGAACGGACCAGTTAGTCCGTCGGACAGACGTCGTACAGGAAACGTCGTACGCCTAGCACTGCTCAATCAAATTTGATTCCCATTAACATACCGGAGGACAGAGTGGATGTTTATACTCGCTTGTCAGCTTGGATCCGTGCGCTTTACTTATTTAGGATTATCTCTTGGGACCATTAAGCCTAGGGTAGACCACCTTCTGCCTCTGGTAGGAAGAATTCAGGAATGGCTTCTTGGCTGTGCTCAATTTCTTACTTCTGCTGGTAAACTGGAAATGGTTAATTCAGGTTTGTCCTCCTTAATTAACTTTTTACTTAACCTCCCTGATGATTTCTAAACCTGTCATTGAACAAGTGGACAAATACAGAAGAAATTGCATTAACAGATGCGCCGACTTCTTAAAAAAGAATACTCCACTAGCAGTTCGGGAATGAGTGTGCAAGCCAAAATCTCATGGAGGCCTGGGGTGATTAATCTTCAATGTCAGAATACATGTCTGCTACTCAAACATTTGCAAACGTTTTTTAATAAGCAGGATCTCCCTTGGATCAACTTCATTTGGGCAACTTACTACATGGATTCTTTGCCTCCAGTTAGAGCTGCAGACTGTTTCTTTCGGTGGGGGGATTGTCTAAATTATTGCCTGCTTATCAGTCTATTGTTCAATATAAGATCTTAAAGAAGGGGACACAATCAAATTCTGAAAAGATCCTCGGATAGATGTACCCCCTCAAGCTTTATGGCCTCATTTGTTCTCCTTTGTGAATTTGTGATCAACAAAATCTATCAGTGCAGTGGCTGGTTAATCTACAATCCGAGGAAGATCTCTTTCATTTACCTCTTTCGAAGGAGCCATTTCATGAGCTCAATGCTTTACAACAAGTTGTTCATAGCATTGACCTGGATGATGAGGAGCGCCAACTTCCCAACCACAATATTTTATTCTACTCTGTTCAGTTATTTCTATGTGAAATAACAACTTAATTCTAACGGTACTAAAAAACAGTGGGTTCTTTTTTTTTTGAAGGATAACGGCAGGTGTTCTGCCAAATCAATTGCGAAGATAGAAAGTAGTTCAGTTACACGCTAGAAATGATCTAGCAAGACACAGAGAGAAAACAACAACAAGAATGACAGCGAAGGCTGCCTAACTCTAAGGACAACTACTCGCGAGAATGCGCCTCTACAGGCGGCTCCAACTCCAGATCTTCAGCTGCGCGGGCAGCCCGGGCCACAGTCGTTGGGGTAGCCCGTCTCCCGGCCTTCTTGGAAATCACGGATCTTGAAGACCCCACTCTGCCGAACAGAGCCCTCACCACCTCCGTCTCCAGCGCCGTCTTCGGATCCTTGAAGAGGTCCATGAAACGCTGCTGCCGCAACTCCTCTGTGGCATCCCCTTCGCTTCGTCTTCCGATGGCAGCCCCCATTTCTTGCGTAGGACACGATGCGCCCTCTCAACCGTGCTCAACCCTGCCATGGATGTGACAGCCCGCCGATCGCTGGCCTGGCGAGTGGGCATCGAGGCAGGATTTCTGGGCGGCGCCTGATCGGTGTGGCCGGCGTTGGTGGAGTCGCAGACAGCAGAGGAGCGGTGATGCGAGCGGTGATGGATTCGATGAAGGTTGGGGCCGAGGAAACCAACTCCTGCACCCCAGCATCCCGCGACGGCTCCGAGTCTTCATTGACGATAGTGAGCTCGACGGCGACGGCGTCCTGAGCGAAAAGCTGCGTCGGCGCCACCCCGAAGCTCATGGATTGCTGCAGCCCAACATGACTTGGAGTGGCGTCAATACCATCCAGCTCAGAGCTGCCCGCTTGCGATGGACAAGGTGACGTGATCTCGTGGCAGAGCTCAGGCCCACCATTCAGCTTCATCTCCGGCAGCAAGCGCACCGCTTCGTCAACATGCACAGCCTCATCGCCGCACAGAGAAGGCGAGGGGCCGGGGAGCTCGCCCCATGGATAGGAAGCACGACGTCGCTGAGCACCTCCGCCCGAGAGGTGATGCCGCGAGCGCGCTCGATCCTATCGCAAGCGGCCGAAGAAGCGGCGAGGAAGGGAGCGATGGCGTCGGCCACGAGCTCCTTTAGCTCGGTCCTGAGAGATGCCGCCAGGTCGGAGAGGATGGCGCGCATCTCGTCGGCGTGGAGGCAGGCGCACGGGCGTGTGAGCTGAGGCTGATGAAGCGCCGCGCAGCAGGCATGCTCCACGGGAGACGGCGGCGGGGGAGGCACGGCAGACCCAGACGGAGCAGCCTCGGGGACGACGCACGGGACAACGGCGACAGCAGCCCACGAAAGAGCTCCCGGCGTGAGGGGAGAGGATGCAGCATGTCGAAGAGAAAGGCGAGCAGGCCCGGGGCGAACGAACTTGGCACCGCGTCGGAGCGGGCAATCTCTCTCCTTGTGACCGGAGAGCTTGCAGGAGAGGCAACGAATCGCATCACTGCAGGCGGAGGAGCGGTGGAGGTGAATGGGGGCTAGGCAGCGGGAACACAGTCCCCTCGTGCTCCTTTGGAAGCGCAGGGCGGCCTCACCGACAGGGGAACGCCGGGGCCTGACGTCATCGCTGTCCTGTTGGCTCGTCGGGCGGCGCCGTGGAGGAACGGTGAGCCACCCCTCCTCTTCCCCGGAGCGCCCTGGCGATTGAAGGGTGGGCGGCACAACAACGACGGAGCCGAGGCCGTGCGACGGCCCTGGGCCGGAGGGCTTGAGCGGCGCGCCGGCCTGCCCGAGCGAGGCGCAGCAGAGGACCTGATGGCGGTTGGTGGAGACGAGCGCGTAGACGACGTGGTGCGCGAAGAGGAGGCAGGGACCCGGCGCGCCGGCCGGCTGCGGGGAGCACGGACGTCGAAGCCGGCGGCCGCGTCAGATCCGGATCCAGAGCGCGGGGACACGGGGCCGAGATAAGCTGGCCTAAAACCTGATGGGATCGTGGCTGGGGGTGGTTGGAGATGATTAGAGGTGGCAGCGCAGTAGGAGGAGGCTTGGGTGGCCGCCGCCGGCGGCGGGATCCGGCCGCGCGGGCGGTCGCCCGGCGCGTCGCAAGAGCGAGGCGCAACGGTCATGAGGCGCGGGCGGACATCGATCCTTAGCCTTAAAACAGTGGGTTCCATAGTTTGTGTGGTTTCCTCTTAAACGTTAAGGCCCTCTCTTTATACCAGATATATGTTAGACATCAGAGTCTTGCGTGAATGCACATGCTGCAGGCTTTGGCTTATTGGCGCGTCGGGTGTTCCATACCCGCTATGGTCTTACCACACTTCTTCGATTTTGATGCAAGAATTGAAGTGCTCATTGTCTATGAAACGTCTGCCGCGAAAAATATGGAATTATGATTCAGCCGATGCAACATGGGTGATCAGCCTAGCTCGACTTGGCATGGGCACAGGGACCTCGAGTGATTATATACGCCACAGGTTGGTTTCAACAACGTGAGGAATCGGTCGGAGATGTTGCTTGGTAGCACATTCGATGTGAGCTCGGTTTTGTTTGCGTGGCGATGTATGTCGAAACCGTGCACGTGATGACAAATGTGTCTAGTGATCGACTCCTTTTCAGTAGTGACTCGGCAAGTGGGGGCAACAGCACATGATGACTTTGTTTTGGTGGTGCTATTCAAGTACCGATTCTTAATTTTCGAGGTGAAAACTTAAGATCTGACCTTTTTTTGTTTTACCAGGCATGACGAACTTATAGCTGTTTACTTGTAGAAGGCATTATTAGAAGATTGCTTGAACTTTCTCCATGGTGAAAATACATGATCTGATTTTGGTGGTTGGATCCGACGCTGGCTATCTTTGTTTATTGTTTTCTTTCTAGAGATTGTAAAACCAACTACTAGTTTGGATGTTGCCAATAGTGTTGGTTGTTTCATGCTGTTGCAAGTCACTGGTTGCTCTAGCGGGGTTATGCTCTTTTTTTCTTAATAATTTGGTTCTGGTTCGACTAGTTTTTTACATCGCGTTATTGTAGAGACCAGGTGTATTGAAAAAAGATAATCCGACCATTAGCTAGAATTATTCAAGCATCTAATGTTGTTGTCCTAGTAGTTGAAATTTCATAAATATCTGGTCAGAGGTGGTTAAACTTCAGAATTTTGGAATCAATGGGCAGCTGGTGGTCAATTACGCACCATCGACGGCATGGGGACAACAAGAGTAGATGTTTCAGCACATGGAGAAGTTCTTTGCTTCCAAAGTTAACTTATTGCCGCACTATTTATGTAAACCATTTTGAACTCAGCAACGCTCCGTTACGCGGGTGCGAAGCGTCGCACGACTCGCACGTTTCCTCCTTCCTCGCCTCTGTCCCACCCGTAACCCTCACCCACCCTGAGACGGCACCGGCGACCGGTTAGAAGCCGCAACAGAGAAGGTCTCGTCGAGACTGGAGCGAGCGGATGCGCGTAATGGACTTGACAGTGAGGGTGGGGTTGGTGGTCGGTGGCGAGATCTGTTTTTTTCTGGTGGGGGTGTGTGTGTGTGCTTGACTGTTGTTGCAAAAAAAAACTACAAGCAAGAT
The DNA here is from genome assembly GCA_947311845.1 of Poa pratensis. Lineage (NCBI taxonomy): Eukaryota > Viridiplantae > Streptophyta > Magnoliopsida > Poales > Poaceae > Poa > Poa pratensis. The sequence goes on along the minus strand of CAMZMU010000069.1, from coordinate 10,133,670 downwards.
GCCTACTACTTGATTTCTCCTTTTTTTTGTTTCCTTCTTCAAATCAGCATCATGCTCCTGTCATTAAGAATGTCATCAATCAACTTCATTTTAGTGTCAGCAGTGAGCTAGTGCGACTCTCACTCTGCATGTTCAAATTAGCAAACCGGACAGTGTTGCACTCGCTGTTGCGGCAGAACTGTCGTCCACGTTGGATGTCGCTGGGTCCATTTATTCAGGAGGAGCATCTGTATTATTTGGATTGCGAACTGTCGGCAGAATTGCGAATTTATAATTCAGACACTGTATTATTTGGATCTCACGGAGATTGTGCATCTGCACTTGAAGAAAAACAAACCTTGCACTATCTCACAGTTCCATCACCCTCCACAGTTCACTAGTAGAGTCTTTCCATAAGACAAATAAAAATACATGTTGGGTGAACGAATTACAGCTGGGCAATTGACAAATTGTAAACACATGACAATGCAATATATGACAAGCACATGTTCATTGTTATATCTATTGGGCATTACAATAATATACATAGACCGCTTACTAGCTGCATCTATGACTCATAATCCACTCACAAGATAGATTCCGGATCTCCATGAGTATTAAGTTGCAAACAACAGATTATAACATTAAGCAAAGTGTAATGTAAACAAACGCATTAGACTTAACAGCAGTACCCTTAAGCTAAGCATCGATTATTTTATGCCTAGTGGCAACAGCACATCTACAGACTTAGTTGTTTCTGTCTATCAAACCCAGGCTTCTAGAGGCATGAACCCACTATCTAGCATAAATACCCTCTTTTGAAGTCATTAGCATCTACTTGGCCAAACCATCTACTAACAACGGAGAGCATGCAGGAATATAGACAAAACATAATATAGATAGATGAACAAATTTGATCATAACTTCATAATTCATCGGATCCCAGCAAACACAACATGTAGCATTACATAAAGATGATTTTGATCATGTTAAGCAGCTCATAAGATCTAAACATGATAGCACAAGGTGGAGAGACTACCAACTAGCTACTGCTATGGACCCGTAGTCCCATGGAGAACTACTCACGCATCACTTCGGAGGCAGGCATGGTGATGTAGAGCCCTCCGGTAATGACTTCCCCTCCGACAAGGTGCCGGGAAGAACTGCAGAAACCCTCCCGAACTAGGGTTGAAGACAACGGCGGCCTCATAACTTTTCGTGGATTTTTGCTCGGGTAGCTAGGGTTTTCCGATTAGATGCAATTTATAGACGAAAGGGCAGCGTCGGTGGCCAGCCGAGGTGGGGCGACGGCCTAGGTGCGCGGCCCCACCCTGGGCCGCGCCGTGGGCCCGCCTGGTGTGGCCCCCCGGCTCCGTCCTCCTGGCTGCTGCTCCGTCTCGGTACAGAAATAAATCAGTTAAATTGGCGTCCGATTCCGAGAATATTTCCAGAATAGATTTTCTAAAACAAAAAGACAGCAGAAAACAGGAACTGACACTGCGGCATCTTGTTAATAGGTTAGTCCCAGAAAATACATAAAAATGATATAAAGTGTAAGATAAACATGTGGTAATCAATATATAATAGGCATGGAACATCAAAAATTATAGATACGTTTTGGACGTATCAGAGCTCGGTTTCGTTTGCGTGGCGATGTACGTCAAAGCCGTGCGTGTAATGACAATGTGTCTAGCGATCGACTACTTTGCAGAAGTGATTCTCGGTAAGTGAGGGCAAAAGCACATGATGACTTCGTTTTGGTGGTGCTATTCAAGTACCAATTCTTAAATTTCGAGTTGAAAACTTAAGATCTGACCTTCTTTTGTTTTACCAGGCATGGCAGACTTCTAGCTGTTTACTTGTAGAAGGCATTATCAGAAGATTGCTTGAACTTTCTCCATGGTGAAAATCCATGATCTTATTTTGGTGGTTGGATCCGACAATAGCGATATTTCTGCATTGTTTCCTGTCTAGAGATTGTAAAACCAATTCCTAGTTTGGGTGTTGCCAATAGTGTTGGTTTTTTCATGCTGTTGCAAGTCACTGGTTGCTCTAGCGGGGCTATGCTATTTTTTTCATAATAATTTGGTTGTATGTATCACATGGAGAAATTTTTTACTTCGTCTTTTGCTTCCAAAGTTAACTTATCACCGCACTGTTTTTGTAAACCACTTTGAACTGAGCTTAGTTCGTTCGTTCGTTCACGTAGATGTCCAACATAATGGCAATATCAAGATCATTTTCCACATCTTTAATCTTCAGCGAAAACATGTCCCGCCTTCATGGTAGACATCTTTGACGGTGTCGTACGTGCTATGACTGTTGATGGAAAAAAACTACAAGCAAGATGCCTACTACTTGATTTCTCCTTTTTTTTTGTTTCCTTCTTCAAATTAGCATCATGCTCCTGTCATTAACAATGTCATCAATCAACTTCATTTTAGTGTCAGCAGTGAGCTAGTGCAACTCTCACTCTGCATGTTCAAATTAGCAAACCGGACAGTGTTGCAATCGCTGTTGCGGCAGAACTGTCGTCCACATTGATGTCGCCGGGTCCATTTGTTCAGGAGGAGCAGGAGGCTGCGAGGGTGATGGAACGGTGAGATACTGCAAGGTTTGTTTTTTCTTCAAGTGCAATGCACAATCTCCGTGAGATCCAAATAATACCGTGTCTGAATTATAACTTCTCATTGCTTTTTTTTATTGGTTTATTAGAAGGAAGGGGGGTATAACTGTGAGACAGTAACAGCAGCCGCATGCACCGCAAGGTTATTTTGCTGCAGGTGAAAATGCATAATCTCTGTAAGATAGGAATATGCCGTGTCTGAATTATAAATCCTCAAAACTTAAATTTTTTTTTAGGATAAGGTGGTCATTCCACCCCTCGAATAGATAGAAAAAGAATTGACCCAGTTTATAAAGAAAACCGGGCCCAAAAACCATATAAACTATACAACGCCCTGTTTATGAGGGAAACAAGGCCAAAAAACCGCACAGACGAAGCGGCCCGCCGCCCACACGACACAAGTCGACTAAAAGCCACAAACACATGCCACCTGTTCCGGGGCTGCCGCCCCGGCGAAGCAACCAGATCGACCTTCGCATTGTCCGAAAACGATCTAGTCATGGTCGACGAACCCTCTGCCCGCGCAGTCTTCATCCAGGTTGCCACCAAAACCACCCTGTTCCGGGGCCACCGCCCCGGCGTAGCAACCAGATCGGCATTCGCATTGCCCGAAGGCGATCCAGTCAGGTCGACGAACCCTCTGCCCGCGCAGTCTTCATCTAGGTCGTCACCCTGACCCACGCTAAACAACGGCTCCACCTCATAGAACCGTCGTAGCGTGGGAGACCGAGGCCGCCGCTTCGATGTCCACCACCGTCCGGGGCCGCTGCCCCAGGATCCGCCTCCCTCGACCACGGAGCCGTCCTGCACATCCACCGTGAATCCGTCGCACCGGGAGGGCCAATGACTCCAAGACGACGCCTCCAACGAGGTAGTGACGCGTCCGTTACCGTCGCCCGTTCCCGACGGAGCTTGGGCTTTCACCCGGAGATAATCGGACCACTCTCTTCGGGCAGGGTATCGAAGCTCCACAACGATGCAAATAAGAAGGAAAACGGCGCCCAAAAGGCGTCGCCATCGTCGGCCCCGACCGAAGTCGGTGCAAGGCTTTCGCCCGGATTTCGACCCACCCGCAAAGCTCGGGGAGCATCAAGGATGGCAGGGAGCACCGTGGCCGACCGCCTAGCTCCACCGTGCTGCACTCCTCCACGCCCTGGCCTCCTCCACGCGCGGCCTCCTGCCAGCAGCGCCTCATCGGCAGGCCGCGCCACCAGCCCGCAGCCAGCCCAGATGGGGCCGTCCGCAGCACATCTCCAGCAGTGCGGATGCCTCGCGCCTCGCGTCCGCACCGCCGCCGTCGTCGCGCTCCAAAGCTCCGTCGTGCCACGTCGAGCTCCACGGCAGCGGCCCGCCCGACCCAGATCGAGCCCGGGCCGGCCCGCGCATCCCGCCGCCAGCAGCAGCCGCCCCAGCAAGCGCCGCGCCGGCATACTCCGTGCCGGCAAGCGCCGCGCCAGCCGCCCGACGAGCCCACCATCCACGCTGCGCCTGCGTGGTGGATCCCGAGCGAAAAATGGAAAAAATGGCCCCGCCGCCACCATCCTTGGACGCGCTCGGCTTTGCCGTCGCTTCCTCCGGCGGGGGCGGTGCGGTGGACGGCGGCCGAAGCCCTGGCGCCGGCGGCGGTTAGGGTTCCTCCGAGTCGCCAGGCGCGGGGGTGGGTGGGTTTTTTTTCTTTTCCAAAAACTTAAATTTGGTTGGAGGAAGGGACAGCCTTCCAGCCTCTGCATCACCTGATAAACTACTGACATGGATATGTGTTTTTAATAACTTTTCCAAAGCTCTTGCGCGTCATTTTTGACAAGCTATTTCGGATCGCTGGAAAAACCTTGCGATTGCAGGTGTACATGGCCTCCACCAATGTTGCGATTGAACGGCGCGCGTACCCCTGTCGCGTTGTGTGACAGCTAGGTTGATGATTTTACCCTCACGACAGGTAGAGCTCCGATGTGACGTAGTAGATCACACGTGCTATCATCATTAAGCATTTGTCCCTGGTATCTTTTTTTGTGTGAAAAGAACATGGCATTAAAAGAAACACCAAACAGTACAGAACAAATCAACGAAAATGAAAATTACAATAAGATTCTTGAGAAGCCCTTCATCTTCAAACTCCAGACCGTGTCGACTGCGCGCCGCCGCTGCCGCTCCTCCCAGATCCGGCTTGACGTTGTTGGTTGCGGACGGGAAGTCGCCGAACGGGTCCAAAAGATCACATCCGTCCCAGGGCCGAAGAAGAAGGATAAACCGTTGATGAAGCTCCATGACTATCCGAAGATCGCCACCGTCAGAAGAAGCCCTTGAGAACCACACCACTCCCACGGGGTTCTCGACGTCGCCGCCGACATAGAACTGAAACCGGGGATACATTATTGTAAGAAGCGCCGCCGCCGACACCAAAACGACGTTCCAACAAATCTGGACACTATAACCTAAAAAACGGAGCCCTCCCGCCGACGAGCGCCGAGATCCACCGCGCCTCCATGGCCCGGAGGCCACCGAGGCAGGGCAGACCTGCGGTGGCGCCAACGGGAGGCTGGACGAGGCTCTCGTCTGGGCTGAGATCCGATCGTCTCCTGGAGGCTGGAAGCGAAGCGGTACCTACTCCCCTGGTACCTTTCAGTTCCAACGTGCCCCTTGAATGGAATGCCCTTGCGTTCCAAACATATACTTGGAGAAAAGCTTACGTGCGTCTCCGTAATACTCCATATTACTAATTGAGAACTATTTAAAAATTACTGAAATTTGAAATTTGGTACCAGAGAGACTGAAAGTTTATATACGTGACTAATTCTATAAGTTTAATAAAGCAACAGTAGGATCAGTTATTCCCGATGTATGGCTAGGGCGCTGGGTTCACACGTTGAATCCGAACTCGTCCCTCCGTTGCTTAAAGTGAGACGTATACTTTTAGTTAAAAGTCAATATATTATAATTTTGACAGATCTTACAGATAAAAATATGAACATTGTCGATCAGATATACGCCTTACTCGTCCCTCCGAACTCGTCCCTCCGTTGCTTACAGATTTTGACAGAACTCGTCCCTCAATTGCTTAAATTTTATATATGTTCATAATTTTCTCTATAAGATTGGTCAAAATTATACTATGTTGAATTTTCACTACAAATATACGCCTTATTTTCAGAAATGGAGGTAGCACTAAATGAGTAGGGGATAAACCAATGGTTGTGTAAATCGACTGATGTAGAGGACGAGATTATGCTCCTCTTTCCAAAGAGAAAGTAAGCGATAAATTGTCGATCAGATAAATGGAGAGTAGCTGAGGGTTGCCGATATGATCAAATCCCATATTCTCGTGTAGTGACAACTTGTAGTTTGTGTTTTTTTTTTTTGGAAAAGGGGGAATCCCCCAGCCTCTCCACCTTTGTTCGTAATATGCGGTCGAGAGTGTTGCAGTGTTCGCCATGTGGCAAGTGTATGAATACACTACATGAACCATGCGCGGGAGAAATAGGGCGGGAAAAGAAATGAGAACAATTTTTTTTAAACAAAGAAATAGGACTGTTGCTGACGTGGTACTTGACAATTGTATCCCGCCTCCTTGTATGTCGCGGCGGTAGGTGCCATGTGGTACCCCCTTTTTACTGCACGCCAAGTGTTTACCGAGTGTGAACTCACACAAAGTTAGCATGCCGCCAAGCTTTGTTTGCTAGGTGTCGCACCTAAAAATACTGGACGAATGGCCAATTTTTCGGAGCGTCTTATACCGAGCACAAATTGTTGGCGTTCGGCCTATATTAGATGTTGCCGAGGGCCCGATAAATTGCAATTGGAAAAATCTGGGCACTCAGTGTCATGGTTTTGTTACGAGATTAGCCATTGTTGGTGGTTCATGAAAGGTGTGAAGCAAGGCGTAGGGGATTCCTGGAATCGGATTGGTACACACACGATGTTACCCAGATTTGCCCCCTCGTTTGGAGGTAGAGATCTACGCCGTGCTTGATGAGATGGATTGGGAGATCGGTTACAAGGTTTGTTGGCGTTAAATGGATTGTGTGAGATACATGGGCGTGGCCCAGTGGTAGGAGCCAGCAGTGGCTGCTCCTCCAGCCCCGAGTTCGAGCCCCACGGGCGTTGTATTTTCGGGTGTCTCTGCGCGGTACGGTGCGTAGGCACTGTACTCGCGATTCTGTTGCTGAGTGCGCGCTGGCGCTCCTCAGGGTTTTCTTAAAAAGCCGGGCCTAACAAGCTTATTTTTTTAAAAATGGATTGTGTGAGAGCATTTTAAGCGTACCCTCTAGGGTTCTTCCTGCCAACCTTCTACACACGGCCGAGTAGGGTTTACAGATATGTGCCGAGTCGACGGAGTTCTACTCGAGTCATCTACGGCTACATGGACTGTACTCCAAATTTATGTTTTGTTTTCTACACGGGTTTCTCTTGGACCCGGCTCGATCTAGAGCTGGCCTAGGCCTAGCCTGCTCCGTGGAAACCCATCAGAGGGGGCGAGTGTAAGTATACTATGTGCCGCCCTTGAACTTATGAGCCGTCTCGGCCTCTCGGGTCTACCCAGTTGGGTATTTTCTCGTCACTCGGCAACAACGCCCATTCCGGTAGTGCCCTATTGGTAAGTAACATAATGAGACCATCTGTAACGAAAATTAACCTTTTGGAGAACACTAGAGAATTAGACTAGAGTAGGAGTAGCCAATTAGTCTGGATACAGCCTGGGAGTTATCAGCAGAGTAATGTTCGCAATATATAGTTGGATCCAAAAAGGCAACATTACTCCATACGAATTGTATACAGATATGTGACCGGATTGGCTTCTTATGCAGAAGCGGAAATTTGTTGGACGGATACCATCCGCGGCTCACTACCTGCCAGCGATACATAACGGCCGTGCTCTAGCTGCTTCCCTGTTCACTTGCTGACATGGAGCCTTCCTGGCCTTTTGAGTCCATCTTTCCGATGGCCATGCGTTGAAGGTGATAAACATGGCCACGTAGCCGGTAGCCCCGCCTATGTATAAATACCGCAACAACCAGGGCTGCCCACAGATCCTCCCCCTCCATGTCTGTCTCTCAAACACAAAACACACACGGAGAGGTTCAGAGAGATGGGAAGGAGGGCGTGCTGTGCCAAGGAAGGGGTGAAGCGAGGCGCATGGACGAGCAAGGAGGACGACATCTTGGCATCCTACGTCAAGTCCCACGGCGAAGGTAGGTGGAGAGAAGTCCCACAGAGAGCAGGCCTCCGGCGGTGCGGCAAGAGCTGCCGCCTGCGGTGGCTGAACTACCTCCGGCCGAACATCAAGCGCGGCAACATCTCGGACGACGAGGAGGAGCTCATCACGAGGCTCCACGGCCTCCTCGGCAACAGGTGGTCCCTCATCGCCGGCAGGCTGCCCGGCCGAACAGACAACGAAATCAAGAACTACTGGAACAGCACCCTCGGACGGAAGGCGCTCCCGGTTCTCGCCGGTGCCACCGCCAGGACCATCGTCGCCGCCACGCCCAGTGCTTCCACCGGTTCCGGCTCGTCGACCGCGACAATGGTGCCGTCCAGCTCCGAGCCTCTTCGGGCGGAGCCGTCCTCGGCCGCTACCGTGTGGGCGCCCAAGGCCGTGCGGTGCACGGGCGGCCTCTTCTTCCGCCGGGAAATCACACCGCCTTCTAGTTCTTCCCCGGCGGTCGTGCGGACGCGAACAGGAGAATCGGGAGACGGAGATGACTGCAGCGGCAGCGGCAGCGGCAGCAGCTCGGCGACGTCGGAGTTCCCGGCTGAGCCGTTCGACTGGATGGACGACGTGAGAGCCTTGGCGTCGTTTCTCGAGTCCGACGAGGACTGGGTCAAATCACTTCACATGGCTCAGTAACACCCACAAATGGTAGAGTCTTCAGTTTAGTGCACGTGCGTGGGACACGGCGATTTGGCTAGCGGGTGTAGCTGCACCCGCTAGCCAGAATTTTTTTTTCCGAATGTCAAAAAATTCGAAAACAAATATTTGCATGTAGTCCAACATATTTGCACTCAGCATAAAAATTGGCATGGTGAAATTTTTTTTTTTGCAACCTGTGCAAAAAAGACAAATTCGGACATACCGAAAAGTATATGTACGTGTCCGAAATTTGTCTTTTTTGTACAGGTTGCAAAAAAAGTTTTTTCACCATGCCAATTTTTGTGCTAACACATCACGCTGTAATTTGCATCCGGATTTTTTTTCGGAATTTTTTGACATTCTGAAAAAAAATTAAAAATAAAATACATAGTGGGTGCATCTAGACCCATGCACCGTTATGAATATCCCACGTGCGTGCACCTATATAAGTATACGTATATTCATCAACACTCCATGTAAAATGGAAAGCGTCTCGTCTTTACAAATGTACGCGCGCGCGCGTGTGATCGTGGCTAGTTCTGTACTTGTAAATCTCTGCACGATAGTCTGATCATACGTGCGTAAGCGTGGTTTTATTTGTAAATTAAAATATGTAAACAAAGTCTTTACATATGCTGATGTCCACGGCAACGTGACTGAAACATGCTATTGAAGGATGTCGGTGTCTCGGTAGAGAGTGATTTCTCTTACTCCCTTCTTTAGATAATTTTTGGCGTGGTTTTAGTTCAATTCGAACTAAAAATCACGACAAGAATTTTGGAGCGGCGGTAGTATCATGCAAGCTCCAAGTTTTCTACTCCCTCCTATCCGAAAAAAGTGTCGCAAGGCATGCGTGCAAGTTGTACTAGCTAGGTTGATTTCGTACGCCACTCATATGGGATCAGAGGGAGTATATGAATTGGTGTTTCTCTATAGCCGGCTTGCACGGACCGTAACACTAGTGCACCTGGCCTGGAACGCCTATCACTGGACTAGCATTGCAGAACAAATCGGAAGTAGCTTGGAAATGTTTGCATTGTATTCTTCCCTGCCTTGGTTATTTGGCAGAGCCGCATACTGTTAACAACAGCTCATGCCCCTTTGTGATGTCGATCTTACGAGGATATGAAGCATTCACTGTTCCAGTTGCAGGGGAGAAGGAGATTTCAAAGAAACTGGGACTGTGGAATGAGATCGAGGAAGCTACGGGCTGGGTGGTTGGGAGTTCAGTTCTTGATTACCTCCTAATGGGAAAGTTCGCTAAGCCACCGGAGAAAACTTTTAGGCCTAGTTCGGCAGGCCGGAATTCACAGGTTTTATCGTGTATTTCTTCAGGCCTGCTCTATGTAAACACGCTGAAACACTCGATGTATAGCCGGTTTTAAATGGATCGACCCCCCACCATACGTGGAAATACTAGTTGGTTTCACGGGGATCAGAAACGCGCCACCTACCTCGCGTTTTTTTGAATCTAAACTCTCAATTAAAACCTCTTCGGTTACAATCCCACCTACCAGGATGTGTGGATCGGCAGGGTTAGCTGTTGCTCCTCTCTTTCCTGCTTGCACCATCGATCAGCTATCCATATCATGAGTATCAGTCTGGTACGTACCTGAAAACACCTCAATCCCCCTAAATACACGCTAATCCACGCCTCAATCACCCAAAACACTTCGGAAATCACTCTGTAATCCACGCATGCCGAACGAGGCCTTACTGATTTTAGGAAGTAATTTTAACCACCAAGTGGTACGTCTGGTGGATCAGGCGTCAGAAAGATCATGACGAGGTAGTGCAACTGGTCTTGCAACTGGGGATGTCGTATGTCAATCCAAGTTTTAGTCACAAGATGTGTTCGAGCAGCTAATCCAAAGCACAAGGAAAACAAGGGCTGGTGGACAAAGGCGAGGGAAGGTTTTGTAACGGTATATGTGCACGTCATGTTTGTTTCAAATTAGACAGAGGGATCGGCATGAGCTGTAATTCGGGATAGCAGAGGAAATTTCCTGGCTGCGAGCAATAATTATGCGAATTTTGCTATCGACGCAAATAAAACAAAAGCTCTGGCAGTGAGGTATGTTCTTTTTTCGGAAATCGGGTGGAGTGCAACATAATAACTATTCAATCAGATTGCATGAGAGTCATAGATACAATGAAGACATGAGGGTTCACGGCAACGACTCCAATTTTGAAGATATGTGCAATCAACCTACTTCGTTTACTAGAGTTGAATTTTGGTTATTGTCCTAGGGAGATGCCAATTATGTAGCTCACACTTTAGCAAAGGAGTGTGTGGATCCCAACCGAATGTTTGGTTTGAGGATCCTCCAAGTTTTATTGTCCAGCAATTAATTGGCCATATAAGTGTGATTTGATTAAAAAAGTGAGCCATGAGGGTATTCCCGAAAAAACTGGTCGCAGCCAGACGGAAAATGTCATACGAATGGGTTGCAGCATGTCAGAGAAACAAAAACCATTCCACAGATTAAAAAGACGCTTCGAACAAATTACAATCTGTAAGAACCAGAAAATGCCACAACTCAAACATAATTCTGTTTTCCTGACTAACCCAAAATGTGTGAACTATTGTCCAACTAAAATGATACTTTTTGGAAAGGGTCTACGTGTGGGAGGCGCGCGTGAGGCCGCCTGGACAATATCCACTAAGCAACATTAAGCGGCAAGGAACTATCTTTACAATTACAAAGGAAATCACTCTACGCAAAATAGAATACTTCTGACAAACACATTTAATGGTAGGTGTACAATCAACACAAGAGCCTCTGTAGCGTTTTCTTTTGGACAATATTGTACAAAATGGATTTATAATTTGAATATGACCAGCGCAAAATGGACAAATGTATCCGTGTCCATCTACTTCAGCACTAGTATAATGATAAGAAATTGAAGCATGTGCACACGATTACACATATATACGTAGTTAGTCGATCTCTCACGAAAGCGAACACGTATACAAAGTTGAAAGCAAACGAGAACACCTGCCAATTTTCGCACGCCGTCAATACACGTAGCTAGAGTATATGGTAGCTATACGTACGTGTGGGCATTGCGAGTGAGGTCGACGTACGGCCGGCGATACCGCGGAACAAGACATGGACCACTCAGACCAAACGAACTGTGCGTACCCATCGATCGCTGCTGCAATCTTTGCCTTTAATTGCAGTACTATAGGCTAATTTCAGTAAAAGGAGACTTCTTAAATATTCGGTGGAAACCTAATTTCAGTAAAAATCAGTGAAAATTTCAGTACATGTTACACTTAATAATGTAGCTTGTTCCACCAAGATAAGTTGCAAGTATATTTATGTCACCAATAACTTATCTAAACATGTCTCATCAGTATAATAGGGATGCAGATATACATATTCTATTTTCCATGAATTTATCTAATCTAATACTCTCTCCATCCCAAAATAAGTGTCTCAAAATTGTCCAAACGTGAATGTATCTATATTTATTTCATGTCTAGATATATCCACTTTTTGACAAATCTAAGAGTTTTATTTTGGGACGGAGGGAGTACAAATTAGAAGATTGACCTTATGAAAGTAAACTTAGTGGGTGTGTTTTGCCTAAGTTAATGTGTGAACTATTATCGCTAAAATTATATCACGAAAATAAATATCCCAGAAAGAATCTGCAAAATAAGACAAAAGTTGACATAAAAGTTCGGTGGAGGTGCAATAGTATTTCTGAATCTGGTGGCTATTTTTTTGGTTAGACGATACATTTGTAATTTGTTTGCAGCATGTCTTCAAAATTCAGCTGAGAATAGTAGCAAGTAGTAACTCACATACATGCATTTGATCTACAATACTAGCTGAGATGTGTATGATTCATTATAATCACTTCAACTCATAAGCTGATGTACGGGATTAGGAATCAAATTTATGGGGATGGTTTTCCTGTTTTTATTTTGCCAATTGAGCTGGATTTGGCTTAAATTATTTATCTCTATATTAACTAGAAACGTACCCCACGCGTTGCGGCGGGAATCACTTAAAAAATTATGTTTAAATAAAGGGATTCAATTAATCACAATTATCGAATGACTAAATGTAATCTATATGACTTTTATTTGATGATTAAAAACTGGCAAATTGTATGGATGAATAGTAGATGATGTGGATAAGTTGCATGCAAGAAAATAATGTCATTAATAAATCTTAGTGGAATGACATTGGACAATTGGTTGGCTAAAAGCCTAAAATAGTGGGTGATATGGATACCTTGCATGCCGAGATAGACATATTTAATGATCTCTTAGTGGAATTTGCTTTATAAGAAGTACATATAGATAGATTGGATCCCATGTCAGATCTGTGTCGTTCCTTGTTTGCTTTATGCGCATCAGATTATTAATTTTTTGATAAATAACAACATTTTTGTTTTATCATTTTAGTAATACAATGGATTATTCGCAGTTAATCTTTGCGTTGTTCCGAAACAAACACAGATCATGTTTGCATATTTCGAAGGCTTAGTTCGCGGTTGCTGAAGTGTGTTGTGTCCAAATCTACTCCCTCCGTTCCAAAATAATTGACTTCCATTTGTCCACATGTGGATGTATCTAGACATGTTACGTGTATAGATACATCCATATTTGGACAAATGAAAGTCAATTAATTTGGAACGGAGGGAGTACTATGGAATAATAGCCACGAAACTGGAAAAAGTTAGTTAAATAAATCAAAACATAGGCAATATGCTGGATGGAAAAACATAATTCTAAGAATCCATCTCCATGGCAAAGACAACCTCTTATAATATATCACGCATGTAGTATATAATAACGGTCCAACTCTCGATTATGGATTGCCCGGATTCTTGAATGGTACGGTGTCATCAACGGAATTTGCATTCTCATTCTGTGTTGAACTATATTGGAATCTAGGTTTTCTCTTTCTTTCCCTTACATCAAGGCGTTACATCATGCATCGATATTTGTAGTCGTACGGACAAGTATGCTTTAGCCGATGACAAAATGGGCATATGAAATAACATTTTGCAAATAATGTGAACTTACTAATTGTTTGAAATTGTTAACTATTAGTGGAGTAATAATAGTTGAGTAGAAAAAAAATAAGTGGAGCAAAAATCGATATATCAATGAAAGTGAAACAAAATTTTCATACGAAACAAAACAAATTTACTAGCTAAGACAAATCATAGGGCACACAAATTAACTACTGTAGCAAGAATAGACACATAAATAATGGAAATCACATTTAGAGGTGAATGAATTTTAAATGTATCCAACATGGGCTCTATATATTAAAAAAAGGAGAGCCCCAGCCTCTGCATCGATTGATGCATGCGGCTTTTATTTTTATTAATAAGAAGTCTCAACGGTACAAACGAATTACATCAAGGATCGCACAGAGTGGCAACATGAATCAACCACTTAAAAAAGAACAACAGTGAATGACTCTGCATTAACATGTTATCCTCAAATCTGAACGCCAGCTGAACTGGGAAAATAGATCCGACGCGACCGATTCCAGGCGGCTGCACCCAAAATCCATTGCGCCTCGCTTCTCCGTTGACTGTAGGTAGGACCACGTACGGATCCAATGAGTAGCCATCGGGATAGCCTGCATAAATGAAGTTTTCGTTGCTCTGTTAAAAATATAGTCATTACAAACATTCCACAAGGCCCAAAGCAAGGTGCAAACACCAACTAGGATTTGAACCTTCTCTAATTTAGATACCCACCTTAACCAATTGCCAAAAAAGTTGCTTATGTCGTTTGGTGGTTTAATATTAAAAGCCATGTGCACAACGCGCCAAGTCATTTTTGCAAGTGGGCAAGAGAAAAATAAATATTGAATTGTTTCATCTTGATCACAAAAACAACATTTTTCGCATCCATCCCAGTTGCGTTTAGCTAAATTATCTTTTGTGAGAATCACCTTACGATATAAGAACCACATAAAAATCTTGATTTTTAGAGGTACTTTCATTTTCCATATAAATTTACGAAAAAATCTTGTATGATCACTCATGAAATCTAAGTACAAATATCTCACCGTAAAAACACCAGAATTAGTGAGTCCCCACTTAAAAACGTCATGCTGATTCGTAAGATTGATTTGCATAAGACGATCTACCAAATGCAGCCATTTATCCCACTTATCCCCCGTCAACGCCCTCCTGAAACCTAAGTTTGGAGGAGGCGCTTGAGACAAAACATTAGCCACCGTAACTTGTTTCCGCAGACGATGTTATAGAGGGATGGATACTGACTAGCAAGAGGCTTGTCCCCGAGCCAGGTATCTTCCCAGAATCGAGTTGTCTCTTCTTTCCCTACATGGGCTCTATATGTTTCAACACTATTTGAAGTTCTTAAACCGTAAATGTGAAGCTTGTGTTGAAAAGAAACATCAATGTCCCACCTTACCAATGGGTTTCCAAGCAAAGGACCGTATGACTGGCCTCGCAGAATCAACAGAAACTGGCCCAAAAACTCTAATTTCCATCATCTTCAAGCTACCGTTGACGTGGAACTGTCATTCTTCAAGCGAGGCTGTGTATGCCATATTGCCATGTTCTTCGCCTGACCGGGATCTATCGACGGTTACTCATATGATGGTTTTGTCACATACGCACGTTGTCACTAGCGCCATCAGCAAACAATTTAGTGAACTGACCAAACCATGCGACGACGGCAATGTCTTCTCATGGCGATGCTAGCGGCGACGAAGATCGCGCACGACAGGCCCGACGTCGCCCTGGAGGTGCTCCCGCGGGGCGAAGCTGCAGAATGACATATAAATTTATTTTTGGAACACCAAATCGTACCACAACGACGAGCATAGGGCCTAGTTTCAGATACGCTCGTCGCGCTTCATCTCTTTTTTCGATAAAGGGAACTTTATTACTTAAGAAAGTATTAAGTATTACACCCGGCCTCTGCATAACTAGGATACACACAGGCTCAACGGTTTCACAAGTCTTAGCAAACAAAGATAATAGACAAATTACATATCATAACGAGAAATTGTAAAAACGCCTAAGGTGATGGAGGACAGATCCGAAGATTATGTTGCCATCCATGCTGGGAAAATAGCTCCTTGGCTGCAACCTCCAAGCTGGAAGCCACCTCTGAAAAAAGGCCCCGATGCTCCACACGCTGAAGGGACGACTACAACCAGAGCGTAGCTATGCACGGTAAATAATCTGCATAACAGAAGAATTTTTATCATTAAAAAGCTTGTCATTTCTACATAGACAGAGCGACTAAATAACGGTAATCGCTCCCACCCTAATAAGAAGGTTAAACCTAGAATCCACCCCATTTAGCCAGTTGCCGAAAATATTCGCAACGCTACTAGGTGTGAATATAAGGCAGAGCCTACCTGGATGGCTGACCATATAGATCTAGTAAACTTACACTGGAAGAATAAATGTTTTATAGTCTCGTCATGATGACAAAAGACACGTTTTTTTACTTCCGTGCCAATTGCGTTTAGCAAGCTTGTCTTTTGTAAGAATTACCCCACGACGAAGATACCACGCAAATATCTTAATTTTTAGCGGGATCTTCATCTTCCAAAACTTTCTATTATTATCAACTGGTATATCAGGTTGGGTTAGCGCCTTATACATGGAATCAACAGAGAATTTTCCATTCTTGTTAAGATTCCATTGATATCTGGACCGTGTGTCAACTAGACAGAATCCAGTCGCAAAAGTAAAGCATTCCAAGATGCTAGCCTAGGGCCAAATAAACTTCTTCTGAACGAAACAGTCGGTGGGGAGGTTCCCATCACCTTAGCGATAGTATCACCTTTGTAACGTACAATGTTATATAAAGCCGGATATTGTTCTCGGAGTGTGGACTGACCTAGCCATATATCCTCCCAAAACCTAATTTCTGACCCATCCTTAATAGAAAAAGAACCATGTTGGAAGAAAAATTTCTTCGTAGCCATAAGACCAGCCCAAAAGTGAGAATCACCTGGTTTCCAAAGAACCTGAGCTATCGCTTGTGAACCCACATACTTTCTCTTAAGAAGGGTTTGCCAAACCCCATCTTCAGTAAGAAGCTTGGAAATCCATTTGCCAAGGAGGGCTCTATTCTTGACCTCAAGGTCATGAATACCGAGTCCTCCTTGGTCCTTGGGGCGACAAACCACACTCCATTTAGCCAGCCGATATTTTCTTTTCTCGCAATCACCTTGCCAAAAGAATCTTGATCGGAAGTAATCCAAATGTTTCAAGACTCCTTTTGGTAGTTGGAAGAATGATATCATATAAAGTACCATGTTGGTTAATACTGAATTAATGAGAACCAATCTTCCTCCCAAGGATAATAATTTGCCTTGCCAGCTATTTAATCTCAATTGTAGTTTTTCTTCCACTAATTTCCATTCAGCTTTTGTAAGCTTCCGATAATGAATCGGAATACCCAAATACTTAATAGGAAACTGCCCCTGCCCACAACCAAATAATTCAGCATAGAGGGAGGCATTTTCTTGAGCCTCACCAAAGCAAAATAATTCACTTTTATGGAAGTTTATATTTAGACTGGATAGCTGCTCAAACGCCAACAAAATTAACTTAAGGTTTCGAGATTTTTCAAGGTCATGTTCCATAAATAGAATTGTATCGTCGGCATACTGAAGGATGGATAAACCACCATCAACTAGATGTGGGATCACACCTTCAATTTGGCCCTCAGACTTTGCGCGTTCAATCATGACCGCCAGCATATCAGCCACTATATTAAATAATATTGGCGATAGTAGGTCACCTTGTCTAAGCCCTTTTTGGTATGGAAATATTTACCAATGTCATCATTGACTTTAATGGCTACACTTCCACCCGAAACAAAGCTATGGATTAAAGCATGCCACTCATCAGAAAAACCTTTCATTCCGAGGGTCTGCTGAAGGAAAGACCATTTAACCTTATCGTAAGCTTTTTCATAATCAATTTTTAAAATCACCCATTCAATTTTTTCCTATGTAGTTCGTGAACTGCTTCATGTAATATCACAACTCCATCAAGGATGTTGCGACCTTGCATAAAAGCAGTTTGAGAAGGACGAACTACATGATCTGCCACCTTGTTCAGCCGTAACGTAGCAACTTTAGTGAATATTTTAAAACTAACATTAAGAAGACATATAGGTCTAAATTGTTGAATCCTTTCTGCTTCATTAACCTTAGGTAATAAAATTATTTCACCAAAATTCAGACGGAACAATTCTAATTGTCCAACATGAAGACAGCTGAACAAATCCAGAAGGTCAGACTTGATAACATCCCAGAAATTTTGATAGAACTCGGCTGGGAAACCATCAGGACCAGGGACTTTGTTGTGTTTCATTTGGAAAACCGCCTTTCTTACTTCATCCTCAGAATAAGGAGCCGTAAGTAAGCTATTTTCCTCATGTGTTACCTGAGGGATATCATCTGTTCTGGACTCATCCAAAGAGAAGTTTCCTTCCTCGGGTGCTCCAAACAGGTTCTTATAATAATTTGTAATATACGACTTAAGTTGCCCATGGCCCTCAATCGTTCCATCATCTTGTACCAGAGAATGAATATGTTTCTTCCTATGCCTGCCATTGGCAATACAATGGAAGTATCTAGTATTCGAATCCCCTTCTAGGATGAATTGAGCTTTAGAACGTTGATACCATTTCAACTCCTCCCCTCGCAAAAGTTTCGCTATCTGCGCATTCGATTGGCTCTTGAGCTCAATTTCTTGCGTGGACAATAAGCGAACTTCTGCTAATGCTTCAAGAGCATCAATAATTGAGTAAAGTCGTATTTTTTCTTTTTTAAGAATACCCGTTGTATGACGTGCCCAAACTGTGAGGTATGTGCGCAATGCACGGATTTTGTTGTTCCACCTCTGGATTGGACTATCACCAGCAACAGGTCTTTCCCAAATGTTTTTGACCAACTCGAAAAAGCCCTCGCGGTGCAACCATCCAAGTTCAAACTTGAATCGCTTGTTACACGCTGGCCGAGGCATACTCGTAGTCAAAAGAATGGGAGCATGGTCTGACAGCCCCTCAATACGTTCTAGAGCACGTACCGACTCCATTGGGAACTTAGATTCCCATTCAGTATCCATAAGTACACGGTCTAGTTTTTCGTATGTAGGTTCCGGAAGACAATTCTCATTGTAATCTCTCTTAAATCCAAGCTGTCTATGACTGCATTGAACAGAAGAGGCTTACGATTGTCAAACTGGCCTTTGCTTTTCTCAAATGGAAAACGAAGCAAATTGAAGCCCCCCCCCCCCAATAATAAATGGGTGCGGGTTGTCCTTTGCTAAGTTTACCATTTCCCGAAGAAAAGCAGCTTTAGAACCCTCCTGGGCTGGCCCATACACAGCAACAAGACTCCAAATGAAATTGTCAGCTTTGTTACGGATGTGCATCTTAATATGAAAATCACCATCCGAAATAGCCAACACATCCATGGTCTCAGTCTTGACACTAAGTCGGATTCCCCCGGAACGTCCATGGGGAGGACGTGAATACCAAACAAAATCTATACCGCCCGAAAGTCGGTTCAGTAGATCTTGAGAGAAATCATGTCTCCCCGTCTCAGAAATAGCTAAGAAATCTAAATTATAATCCCAAACACAATGAGCGAAGTGCAAATGTTTAGCCAAGTCACCAAGACCTCTGCTATTTGCAAACATACCATTCATTGGGAAACTATGGGAGATTTGGAAAACTTAGTCCGTTTCCGAGACCTTTTGTTAGAGGAAGATTTAGATTTTCGGGTGGATGCTTTTAACTCATACAACGAGCGCAATCCGTCCTCATCCAAACCAATTTCTGACACTTCACCAATAAGATGAGAAAGAAGCTGACCATCTGTTGTGGCATTCGCTTCTTCTTCATCTAAATAGGTGGAAGACAACCCAGTCAAAACTTTAGGAATAACCGTAAGACGGTCAAATTCCATATGCCTCAAGACCTTAGTTGAAACATCAATTTGGTTTTTATTACTACCAAGCTTAACACCTAAACTAGATAATTTAGAAGAAATCGACGAAGAAGAAAAAGAGAGGAAAGACTTGGAGGCCACGTCCGTACCATGCGAGTCGAGGTTATGCGCCTCTTCGCGCCGCATTGCTTTTTTCAAAGAATCTTCATCCGTCGCCAAAACACCATCAGCCGACATCCCAAAACGCCCGCTGCGACGAGTCGGCATGATCCCACACTCGAAGTACGTGGCATTGGGGGGGTGGCGTCCATGGTGAAGAAGGTCCAACAACGGTCAGCTGGGTCGGCTTAGTTGGTGTAGCAACCGACCCTGCCCCGTAGAAACATCAGTCCGGAGGTGATAGTCGATATCGTTCCCTCTACCGTTCCAACCGAAGGCTCGTCGCTCGACCGAACCGCTAGGGGAGGCAGAGTTGACGTAGCAGCCTCCCTCATGCCTGGTATAGCGAGCACAGCAGCCAAGGCTCTCCCGCTGGAGTCCTCCCTCAGTGATGCAGGCGGCGGCCCGCTCCGCTGCACCGAGCCCAGCTAGGCTCCCAACCGCAGCATCGGCACCTGGCCTGCTGAGAGCAGTGATGACGTGGAACACACGTTCGCTGGGAAACCCCAAGAGGAAGGTATGATATAGTCAGCGGTAAAGTTTTCCCTTGATTACAAAACCAAGGTTGTCAGATCCGGTAGGAATTGGAAGAGATTCAGAAAGGTGTCAGCGGCGCCGTTACCCGATCACTGACGTGGACCTACACACACACAATCAAAGTACTTTTTCCCAACGAAACATGACGGTTGTCAATCTCCCCGGATTACTGAATACAAAGGATTAAACGTATGGTGTAAAATAAGATGGTGAACACAAAAGTAGCAGCAGGAAGTAACGTAGAGCGTGGTGAAAACAGTGTTTGTATCAGTGTGGAATAAAGGACCAGGTTCCACAGTTCACTAGTGGTGTCTCTCCATAAGACAAATAAACATACATGTTGGGTGAACGAATTACAGCTGGGCAATTGACAAATTGCAAACGCATGACAATGCAATATATGACAAGCACATGTTCATTGTTATATCTATTGGGCATTACAACAATATACATAGACCGCTTACTAGCTGCATCTATGACTCATAATCCACTCACAAGATAGCTTCCGGGTCTCCCATGAGAATTAAGTTGCAAGCAACAGATTATAGCATTAAGCAAAGTGTGTAATGTAAACAAACGCATTAGACTGAACAGCAGTACCCTTAAGCTAAGAATCGGTTATTTTATCCCTAGTGGCAACAGCACATCTACAGGCTTAGTTGTTTCTGTCTATCAAGTCCAGGCTTCTAGAGGCATGAATCCACTATCTAGCATAAATAACCTCTCTTGAAGTCATTAGCA
Source organism: Poa pratensis (assembly GCA_947311845.1). Classification (NCBI taxonomy): domain Eukaryota; kingdom Viridiplantae; phylum Streptophyta; class Magnoliopsida; order Poales; family Poaceae; genus Poa; species Poa pratensis. The sequence goes on along the minus strand of CAMZMU010000069.1, from coordinate 10,112,846 downwards.
TCTACTTGGCCAAATCATCTACTAACAACGGAGAGCATGCAGGAACATAGATAAAACATAATATAGATAAATGAATAAACTTGATCATAACTTCACAATTCATCGGATCCCAGCAAACACAACATGTAGCATTACATAAAGATGATCTTGATCATGTTAGGCAGCTCACAAGATCTAAACCTGATAGCACAAGGTGGAGAGACTACCAACTAGCTACTGCTATGGACCCGTAGTCCCGTGGAGAACTACTCACGCATCACTCCGGAGGAAGGCATGGTGATGTGGAGCCCTCCGGTGATGATTTCCCCTCCGGCAAGTTGCCGGGAAGAACTGCAGAAACCCTCCCGAACTAGGGTTGAAAACAACGGCGGCCTCGGAACTTTTCATGAATTTTTGCTCGGGTATCTAGGGTTTCCCGATTAGATGCAATTTATAGGCGAAAGGGCGGCGTCGGTGGCCAGCCGAGGTGGGGCGGCGGCCTAGGTGCGCGGCCCCACCGGCCTGCCTGGTGTGGCCCCGGCTCCGTCCTCCTTGCTGCTGCTCCGTCTCGATCTAGAAATAAATAAGTTAAATTGGCGTCCGATTCCGAGAATATTTCCAGAATAGATTTTCTGAAACAAAAAGACAGCAGAAAACAGGAACTGGCACTGTGGCATCTTGTTAATAGGTTTGTCCCAGAAAATGCATAAAAATGATATAAAGTGTAAGATAAACATGTGGTAATCAATATATAATAGGCATGGAACATCAAAAATTATAGATACGTTTTGGACGTATCAAGCATCCCCAAGCTTAGTTCCTACTCGTCCTTGAGTAGGTAAACGATAACACAAAGATCGATCGTAGAAGACATGGGATGGTGCAAGGTTTGGTTGGGGGGGCATGTTAACTTAACATTTGTGAGGGATCATTCTACTTCCACGAATCTAACATGCATAGGAGCAAAACAACAGGAATAGCAATCACATAGTTGTGACACAGTATGGCCCGTTTCTCATGGTGATCTCCATCTCCATATAACCTGTACACCATGATGATCTCCATCTCCATGGTCCATGAGCGCCATCCCTCCAAGTGATGAGTCCTCCAAGAACTACTACAAGCTATTACGCCTAACAACTAGTAAAGTAAATTACATGGAGTGTAAGAATCATTACAAGTCGGCATGCATGCCGTCAATACAATAAGTGACAACACATTTGGCTCCTGCCGTGTTGACATACTCACGACACGCAGGTCATGAAAAAATACACACATGCATCACATACACATGGGCCATACCGGCCACAAATCATAAATCTGCAAAAACGACTTAGACGTTCTAACGTCGAAACTTGCAACCCCTAAAATTCTATTTTAGAAGCCGAATTAGCAAATTCTATTAATTTGCTCCACATACACATGAATTTCTGAAGTAAAATTTCATTACAAAACTTTTTCGTTCACAAACTTTTTTGATCCGAGGTCATATGCAAAAGTTCTTCAGGCGAGGCTGGAAGAGCGAGCTGGTTCTTCAGGTATACAGAAACAAGAAAAGGAGTGGTCTGAACTCTAGAAAGTACAAGTGCTATCTAAAATCCGGGTATTCCTTTGGAGACTTGCAAAACAGTCTCTTCCGACTATGGATGTTTTGCATCATAGGAACATGGCGACACAGCGGGCATGCACGATTTGTGGTGCTCCAGACTCGTGGAAACTCTCTCTCTTGGAGTGTAACATGGCACGTTGTGTGTGGGCGTTGGCACCGGAAGAAATAACGGATTTGATCGCTAATATACAGGAGACCGATGCCAAGGCGTGGCCAGCAGTAGTGTTCAGCGCGTTATTGCATGTTGACTTGACGAGGACAGTGGTGACCCTTTGGGCTCTGTGGCATGCGCGGCGGAAAGCAATTCATGAAGGAATCTATCAGAGCCCGCTTGTGGGGACCCCGGACTAGCTGTCCGAAATACCCGATTATGCTTAACACAACGATCCCGTGATCAGTCTGTCGTTGCACATAATCCGAATTGGATACCAAAGTTCACATCCATTACAATACCGAATAAAAAGACTTACATAAATGGTCATTTAGACCAAGTCTTACATAGGTGCCTTCATGGGCCAAACCAAAATATCAGCGGAAGCTACGGCGTAGTAGACATCATATTCTAACGATGACGACCTGACAGGCAGCTAACTTGTGGAGATCCTTAGTTCGCGTAGAAGTCGCCATACTCCTGCTCGGCGTAGTGCTCCTCCTCGTAGTCTGGCTAGGACAATAGCCAGGGATGAAACCAATATGAGTGCATTTGAATGTACTCGCAAACTACCCCAACATGAGTATGCACTAGTTTTATTTTAACTTACAACTTTTATTTGTTTAAAACATCTCTATATCTTTATTGAAAAAGGTAAGAAGAGTTTTATAACTATCTTTAAAAGAAGTCACTATCTCATTTGTTTCTCCAAAACCCCTCCTTTTCCTGACCATGGCTCACCATGGTCCATTTATTTCAACAACTCATACCACTCCATTTGGTGTAGCTGTGTAACACCATCACCATTTCCGTTTCTTTTAAACTTAAAAGTTTTTCCAAAAACTTGCACATGATCTTAGGACAGCCTCCCAATTGTCCATATCCGAGGACTCGGCTATTCGAATAGTTTTGACCCTCTGCAGAGGTAGCACGCTTTTAACCCACATCCATCCGGTAACTCATCGTGTCAGCCACGTCCCGCCATACAAGGTGTATGCGAAGTTTAGCCACCGACCCTAGCCTCTCCTTTGCTCATGCTAGTATAGGACCCTACCCATATGATAATTCCCATCGACACTCAGTCCGGTCCCCGTCGGCAACCCTAAGTGTGAGGACTCATATGTTTTTCCTAGCGACCACATTGATGAAGTCTTCAATCCTCCTCCTTATCTTTCCATAGAGTTTGAGCGAGGACCCAGGTCAGGGGAGTTCTCCAAACCATCCCCTCATGCATAACGGAGTCATCTCCATCGATGAGGTATCCCATACTAATAAGAGCAAATTATATGACTAAGCCCCGTTCCCATATGGGGGTAAATGTGGTCGCACAGATTAAGATTGGTTGTCATAGTACTAGGACACTGTGCATTTTTCATAAACATTCCCATTTTCCATTTCTCCACTTCAACACCGACATCTCGGCATTCCATAACAAAACAAGTATTTTCAAAGGAGTTTTGAATAAACAACATTGTTTCCCATCCTATAGTTTTATATAAACTACCTTATATTTCAACATAGGGTGGCAAAATAATATCCATATACTTTTTGAAAAGGTTTTGTAAACCAATGACTTAAGAGTAAATCATTTGATCAAAGTAGATGCATATGTATTTAGGTGCAAGCTCAGGGAGTAGCTTGCCTTGCTCGGCAAAGTGACCTTGGTCTTGATCTTCAGATTCAACAAACTCTCCTTCCTCGATAAATCCGACAGCGTTCTCGTCTAATTAATAAACAAACAAATGCAAGCAATCACTAACCTATTCAAGCAACATCACAACATAACAACCATAAACATCACAATAGCTACTGCACATATCAAACAATACAATTTGGTTTCAAATTAATTGAACTAAACTATATTTATTTATGTCCAAAATTATGGCAGAAACTTGTGGAACATGTTTAATTGCACAACTTGAGTTATGTTGGTCACAAAAATACAAACTAAATTTCTATAGAAAGCTACTGATGTGTAGAAGACAACACAATTTGATTTGGATTAATTGGAGTTACCAAATTCCCTACACATTTATTTGAATCCAGTAACTTAATAATCAAGTTTAGCTACAAATTAAGTTCTGTTGATCCTAAAATTATACCCTTTTAGGGGTTACTAAAAATGACTAAATGTGATCTAACAAAATTGGTCCTAATTCATTTGGGTTAACCATTGAACATATTTAAATGTTTGAGTGCAGAAGGGTGTTTAAACTTCAACTTAATACTAAACAAATACTACTGCACAAATAATTCTACCAAAATTAGGGAAGCTATTAATGGCAGTACTAAGCTAGCAAAATTGGTTTGGAATTATTTGGACTAACAGAGTATCAGAAACAAACAAGTTTAGAATTTAAACCTTCTGTAGTATTTTTAATAATAATTTTTAACTGTTTATTTAAATGGCATGAGACCACTTGTGTTCGTTAAACGATTTCATAAGCTTTCCAGAACAATTGAGTTTGATTTATTTGGATTCCTAAATCTCGAGATATTGAATTTTAAAGTTGGATCCAGTACTGATTTCACAGAGGAGTTTAAATTCGAAAATTTCCCTCCTCTGGATAATGTTGAAAACTATGATAGGTGGGGCCTAAGTGTCAGCGACACAGTGCTCGCGGGGAAATTAATAAAACCCTGACGTGTGGGGTCCACACGTCAGCCTCTCTCTACTAAACGAAATGATATGGCACCGTTGGATCAAGATCCAACGGCTCACGATCAAAGGCAACGGCGGTGACCTAATTTCGACGGCGCTGCCGCGCGGCGACGGCGAGGTGGATGGATCTCTCACCTAGGGGGCTCGGGAGGTCGCGGCGATGATGCAGATCAACGGCGGCGGCGTGGGGGAAGCTCCTGGCTGAGTTGCACTTGCTGGGGTGGACTGGTTCGTCGGCGGCGAGGTCTCCGTCTTCCACGGCCACGGGCTCCGGCGAGGTCCAACGGTCGCGTCTGGGCACAAATCAAAGGGGAAAAAGGGTGGGGTGAGTGCGGTGAGCTCGGGCAACAGCGTAGAGGGGTCAGAGGGGAGAATGGAGCAGCAGGACGGCACGGCCGCGCGTGCATCGCCTACCTCGGCATGGCGAGGTTGCAGAGGGCACGGGCGGCGTGCACGCCCTCCTGGCGGTGCACAGAGGGGAGTGGAGAGGGTGTGGAGTGGTGTGGTGCTTCTGGCGAGGTGTGGGGGTGGTTATATAGGGCAGGGGCTGGCGTTCGTGGACGGGGCGCATGGACGGCGTCCATGGCGCACCGGCGAGATCTTCTGCTCGAATCCGAGGCTGTGGTGCGAGGAGCGTGGCAATGCGACGACGTGCGGGGTTCGGGTGCGGTCTAGAAGGACTGGTTAGAGCGGCGCGTGTCGAGGTGCAGCGGGTGGGGCAAATTTGCCCGGCGCCGTCCGAGCTCTCCACGGCGGGCAACGGGGGACAGGGGCGGCATCGGGGAGAGGGAAGGGCTCGAGTGCCCGCAGAGGCTGCAGAGGCACCGAGCGTGGACGAACGCGAGCGAGGGGGGGGGGCCTAGGGGCCCTGGGAACGGCGACGACGACCGTGGCGACACAGCGATGGCGACAGAGAGCTAGGGGTTGGAGACGACGGCGATATTGCAGAACGCCCCCTGGACTTTTTTTTCTATTTACTTCTAGGTCCTTTTCTGCTGCTTTTATTCCTTTCTAAATCCAGCAGCATTTCTAGAATTTAATTGGGGTACTTAATCAATTTAGAAAAATTCAAGAAAATTTGTGAAGCCTTCCCTTAGCATGCAGAAGCTCCACAAAATTGGCTTTACAAAATAAAATGTTTTGAATCATTTTTGTTCATAGGGTTTTAATTATGGAATTTTGTTTTATTTCAATTTGATTTTACTTTAGAATTTTAAAACTAGTTCAAAATATGATTTGAGAGAGAAAAGTAGTAAGGATAAAATGGGAGTGTTTACATTACCACTCCACTGAATTTTATTGTGAAGGAAAACAACTTCTCACTTGGAGAATTTTATGTGACACTTGTCACATTATTTTCTTGTTTCAACTTTTATTTTATTCCTCTTCTTTTCTTCATGTTTTTCTTTAGAGCAAGCAACACACATTTACAAGAACTAAATAGCACAAGCAACAAGGATCAATTACCATAAGCAACAATTTACAAACAACACATAATAATCAACAAAAGTTTTTGTTGGCTCTCATTTTTGGAATAATAATACTGATAATATTTTTGGGATGTTACAATCCTTCCCCCTTAAAATAAATCTCGTCCCGAGATTTGCTAGGCTTAGGTTAAAGAGGTCTGGGAATTCGCTCGAAGATAATCTTCGCGTTCCCAAGTTGCTTCTTCTTCAGAGTGGTTAGTCCACTGGACTTTGTAAAACTTGATCGCGCGTCTTCGGGTAACACGAACATCTTCTTCGAGAATCTTGAGGGGTCTCTCGCGATAAGTCAGGTCTTGGTTCAGGTCGATGGAGAGGTGGTCGATGTTTTTGAAAACATCAGGCTGGTCAGGAACTTCAAGACACTTCCGGAGCAAGGAAATGTGGAAGACATCATGATAATCTCCTAACTCCGGGGCAATTCCAGCTGATAGGATACTTCTCCTCGACGAGCAATGATCTTGAAGGGTCCAATATACCTTGGCGCTAATTTTCCTTTGACATGGAAACGCTGCATTCCTTTGAGGGGTGTCACTCGGAGATAACATAATCTCCGACTGAAAGTGAGGTCACGGCGCTTGGTGTCAGCGTAACTCTTCTGACGGGATTGGGCAGTTTTGAGGCGTTCACGAATAAGCTGAACTTGCTCTTCAGCTTCACGGAGGGTATCTGGTCCAAACAATTTGCCTTCTCCGGTATCGGACCAATTCAGGGGTGTACGACACTTCTTGCCGTAAAGGGCTTCAAAAGGGGCCATTTGCAGACTGGACTGATAACTGTTGTTGTACGAGAACTCTGCAAACGGAAGACAATCTTCCCACTTGGAACCATAGGATAGAACACATGCGCGAAGCATGTCCTCCAATATCTGGTTCACTCGTTCAGTTTGGCCATCGGTCTGGGGATGATAAGCTGTGCTAAATGCTAACTTGGTTCCGAGGGCTTCATGAAGGGATTTCCAGAATCTTGAGGTGAATTGCGTGCCTCTATCAGATACAATCTTCTTAGGCACACCATGCAGGCTTACTATTCTGGAAATATACAGTCTGCTAACTGGGCTCCATTGTGAGTGGTCTTGACGGGTATAAAATGAGCAACCTTGGTCAGTCGATCAACGATGACCCAGATTGAATCATGGCCTCGGTTGGATCTTGGAAGTCCGGTAATAAAATCCATTCCAATCTCATCCCACTTCCACTCGGGAATTTTCAAAGGTTGAAGCAATCCAGCGGGCCGCTGATGTTCAGCCTTGACTCGCTGACAGATATCACACTTGGCTACGAAAGAACCAATCTCTCTTCATTCCATGCCACCAAAATCTTTCTCGAAGGTCTTGGTACATTTTGGTTCCGCCGGGGTGGATTGAATAAGGGGTCTCATGGGCTTCCTTAGGATTAACTCCTTAAGTTCCGTGACATTGGGCACACAGATACGGTCATTGAATTTCAGCACTCCTTCAGCATCTTCGGTAAAACCGGGTGCTTTGCCGAGGGAAATCTTCTTCTAATTCCTTCAATGCTTTCATGATCCTTTTGGGCTTCTTTGATTTGATCCATCAGGGTTGGGGTTAACTCTAAATTGGCGAGATAACCATGGCTAACAAGTTCTAGTCCAAAGTCTTCGAACTCTTTGAACAAGGCTGGCTGTTCGGCTTGGATCAGGGCATTCAGGGTGCAAGGTTTGCGACTAAGGGCATCGGCAACTACATTAGCCTTTCCAGGGTGATAATGGATTCCAATATCATAATCCTTGATTAATTCCATCCATCTCCTCTGTCGCAGGTTCAATCTTTCTGGGTGAAAATATACTTCAAGCTTTTGTGATCTGTATAGACCTCGCAGCGATGTCCCGCAAGATAGGGACGCCACGTTTTGAGAGCAAGAACAACAGCAGCTAACTCCAGGTCATGGGTTGGGTAATTCTCTTCATGCGGTCGCAACTGCCGGGACATACGACACAACTTTGCCTTCTTGCATCAGAACGCAACCAAGTCCGAGGCGTGATGCATCGCAATACACGTCGAAACTCTGGTGACGTCTGGCATAATCAAAATTGGGGCTGAGGTTAGTCTCTTCTTCAATTCTTGGAAACTATCTTCACACTTCTGAGTCCATTCAAATTTCTTGTCCTTCTTCAACAGTTGGGTCATGGGTTTGGCTATACTGGAAAATCCTTCAACGAACTTGCGGTAATAACCGGAGTCCGAGAAAGCTTCGGATTTCAGTCACACTGGTTGGGGATAACCAGTCAACAATGGCTTGGATCTTCTCGGGTCACAGAAATTCCTCCGGCAGATACAACATGTCCGAGAAATGCCACTTCACTGAGCCAAAACTCACACTTGCTAAGCTTGGCATACAGCTGGTGCTCTCGGAGGGTCTCCAAAACTAGACGCAGGTGTTCAGCATGCTCTTCTTCGGTCTTGGAATAAATAAGGATGTCATCAAGGAAAACTACCACGAACTTGTCGAGGTACTCCATGAAAATCTTGTTCATGAGATTCATGAAATAGGCTGGGGCATTGGTCAGACCAAAGGACATCACGGTGTATTCAAAAAACCGTAACGGGTGGTGAAGGCGGTCTTGGGAATATCTTCTCTCGGATCTTCAACTGATGGTAACCTGTCCGAAGATCGATCTTGGAAAAGACTCGGGCTCCGTTCATTGATCGAACAGATCCTCGATCTTGGGAAGAGGGTACTTGTTTTTAATGGTCACGTCATTTAGCTTGCGATAATCCACACACAGGCGTGTGGTACCGTCTCTCTTGTCCACAAAAATAATGGGTGATCCCCAGGTGAAGCGCTTGGACGAACAAGACCTTTGCTGAGCATATCAGCCAACTGCTTCTTCAATTCAACTAGTTCTTCCGGATTCATCCGATAAGGCCTTTGGGATATGGGGGATGTCCTGGGATAAGCTCAATTATGAACTCAATATCCCGGTCTGGCGGCATACCAGGCAATTCTTCTGGGAAAACATCCTTGAACAGGTGAACAACACGGATCTCATCTAGGGCGGGTCGAGCTATGCTCTCATGGCAGCCTGGTTGGGAGTGGTTGGTTTCAGACACATACTCCACTTCTACTTCTTTGTCGGTGGTGACGGATACAGCTCTTCTGGCACAGTCTATTCGACCATGGTACTTGGCTAGCCAATTCATACCAAGTATAACATCTATGCCCTGGGTTCCTAGAATAATTAGGTCGGCTGCAAATTTTTCGCCTGAAATCTCAATGGCAGTATTTGGACAAAATCTCTTGGTTTCTATGGTGGAGCCAGGAATTTGTATACTCAGGGTTTTATTTAGGAAGCCTTCTACTAATCCTCCCTTAGCGACAAACTCCTCGGTAACAAATGAATGGTTGCACCAGAATCAAACAGAACAGTTGCAGGTACTGAGTTGACAAGGAACGTACCCAGCACAACATCTGGCGCTCCTGAGCTTCTTCAGCATTGATGTGGTGCAGACGACCTTGACAACAGCAGCATTTCCGCGGGGTGCGGCATTCTTGCCATTACCATTTCCATTGCGGCCTTGACCATTGTTCGGTGCATTGGGGCGCTGAACATTCCTCTTAGGATTGGGGCATTCTCTGGAGTAGTGACCTTTGTTGCCACATTCAAAGCAGACAACATTGGCATTGGGGTTGAAGTTGTTGAAGTTTCCTCTGGGACGGTTATTGTCATTGGGGCGGTTGAAGTTGTTTGGGCGGTTAGGGTAATTGGGGCGTGGGCTTGGGTGGACGATAGGCAGGCCTGGGTTTTGCTGAAAGATACGAGGTTTCTGGCTGCTCGAACCTTCCTGAGCATTCATCCTCCTCTTGCGACCTTCATACATAGACTTGCGCTTGGTCTCCAGCTGGATGGCTTTGTCCACAAGTGACTCCAGATCACGGAAGTCATGGATAACCAGAGCACACTGCAGTTCATCATGAAGTCCACTCATGAAACGCTCCATCTTCTTCTCTTCTTTGTCGGTGTCATCAGGAGCATACCGAGATAAGTCGGTAAACTCATCCAGATAACCGACCACATCTTACTTCCCTGCCTCAGCTTGCGGAATTCATCCTTCTTCCTCTCAATAAGTCCCTGGGAATATGCTTCTTGCGGAACTTCTCCTGGAACTCAGCCCAGTTGATAACATGACCAGCTTGCTGGAGAGCCTTGGTAGTTTCCCACCAAGCTCTTGCAGGTCCAGCGAGATAGTGGGTTGCATACAGCACTTTCTCATTTTCTCCCACAGCAGCAACTTCCAGATTGTTGTCGATGGTGCGAAGCCAATCATCGGCTTCCAGTGGGTGAAGTCCCTTGGAGTAGGTGGTGGGTTGGTTTTCTGGAAATCGCCTAAGGTGGATCGCTGGTTTCATCGCCATTGCCATTACCACCATTGTTGTTGTTGTTGTTGTTGTAAGCGGCTGCGAGTTGTTGCAGGGCAGTGAGATGAGCTGGCGCTCCTGCCGGGCATTTTCACGTTCCTCCATGATAAGCGCGAGAAGTTGGGCGGGGGTTGGGTCCGGTGGTGGTGGTGCTGATCCTGATCCTTCCGCATTGCTGCGACGGGGCGGCATCCTGAAGCACACCGGGTATAAGAGGCAAGGCAAGAAAAGTTCGACTAAGGGAAAAGACGATTTCGCAAGTGGTTGATTAATTTTAAGGATTATATGAAAATATTTCACACAGATCTAACAAGACAAACATACTTATATTTCACAAACATCACATCAAGGAGTTCACAACAACATCAAGCTTACAACATCACCTTACATCTAAGATACATAGCATCTGGTTTCCAAAAGAACCACTACTTCGACTCGACTAGCGATAGGGGTCAACCTAATCCTGCGGTAGTGATCAAGTCACTCGCCTACTGAGGTGGAACCTCCAGCTCTAACACGTCAGCATCTGACTGGTAGGTGGCTCCTCGGGATCCTCCTCCTCGTCCTCGAGAACTGCCTCGAGTGGCTCCTCCTCCTCGTCAACTAACTCCTCCTCATCATCTCCTCCTCACAATCCATCTCCTCCACGAAGTCATCATCGTCACTGAGGAAAGCGTTGTTCTCCTTGCGGAGATCCTCGCCCTCCTCCTCCATCTCGTCAGTATGGTGCTCTAGATCCTCAATCAGCTCGTCCTGCTCCGCCACCTTCTTGCGGAGCTTCACGATAGTCTCCTCAGCTGGGCCCTCTTCCTGAGAAGAGCGACCTTCTCCTCCATCAGCTTCTCCTTTCTCGCGAAGCTCAACGAGCGACTCGCGGTCAAAGTGAAGCTGAATCCTAGTGCGCATCAGATCATCCTGAGTGCACTGAAGTAAGAGCTCCATGTCCATGATGTAGCTCCCAAACATCGGGTGGCAAGGGGAAGGAGTAGGGTGTCCGTCGCAGTTGCGCCTCCCGTAGAACCGGAAACGGGATCTGCCAACTCCGCCTTGTGCTCCTCACAAAGTCGGGCTAGCATCCTCTGTGTGCAGTACAGAGACCGTCAACCCAGGTGGCCTCCTTGGTGGTGAAGACGAGCGTCCTGGAACTGGGAGACTTGATGTTCCTGCGAACTGACGACTGATGAGCCAGCTCAGCCTTCCGACACCGTGAACGTCAATCTGAGCTCCCTCAAACTCTGGAGCGGGGCGACCTAACAGCTTGCTCAACTCGAACAAGTCCTCTCGAACGTCAGCTTGCTATCCTTCTCAAGCTGAACGAACTCGGTCCAATGGAGTGCCATCTACAATTTTTAAGCAAAATTTTAAGTTAGTGAGATGATAAGTGTACAAAATTTTAAATTAGTGAGGTAACAATAAGCAGAATTTTAAGTTTAATGAGATGACAAGTCTGCAAATTTTAAGGATACAAAGGAAATGTAATGTTTAATGAGAATAAATTTTGCATAAGTAAGAGGATTGGAGATAAGCAGTTTTCGAAAATACTTCATTCCTTTCTTTTAGAAATTATCTTTTTGTAACATTTGTCTAACGACCATGCTAACTAAGGTTTCCTAAAGTCAGGATGGCTCTGATACCAAGTCTGTGGGGACCCCGGACTAGCTGTCCGAAATACCCGATTATGCTTAACACAACGATCCCGTGATCAGTCTGTCGTTGCACATAATCCGAATTGGATACCAAAGTTTACATCCATTACAATACCGAATAAAAAGTCTTACATAAATGGTCATTTAGACCAAGTCTTACATAGGTGCCTTCATGGGCCAAACCAAAATATCAGCGGAAGCTACGGCGTAGTAGACATCATATTCTAACGATGACGACCCGACAGGCAGCTGACTTGTGGAGATCCTTAGTTGCGTAGAAGTCGCCATACTCCTGCTCGGCGTAGTGCTCCTCCTCGTAGTCTGGCTAGGACAATAGCCAGGGACGAAACCAATATGAGTACATTTGAATGTACTCGCAAACTACCCCAACATGAGTATGCACTAGTTTTATTTTAACTTACAACTTTTATTTTTTAAAACATCTCTATATCTTTATTGAAAAAGGTAAGAAGAGTTTTATAACTATTTTAAAAGAAGTCACCATCTCATTTGTTTCTCCAAAAACCCTCCTTTTCCTGACCATGGCTCACCATGGTCCATTTATTCCAACAACTCATACCACTCCATTTGGTATAGTTGTGTAACACCATCACCATTTCATTTTCTTTTAAACTTAAAAGCTTTTCCAAAAACTTGCACATGATCTTAGGACAGCCTCCCAATTGTCCATATCCGAGGACTCGGCTATTCGAATAGTTTTGACCCTCTGCAGAGGTAGCACGCTTTTAACCCACATCCATCCGGTAACTCATCGTGTCAGCCACGTCCCGCCATACAAGGTGTATGCGAAGTTGAGCCACCGACCCTAGCCTCTCCTTTGCTCATGCTAGTATAGGATCCTACCCATATGATAATTCCCACACACACAGTCCGGTCCCCGTCGGCAACCCTAAGTGTGAGGACTCATATGTTTTTCCCGGCGACCACATTTATGAAGTCTTCAATCCTCCTCCTTATCTTTCCATAGAGTTTGAGCGAGGACCCAGGTCAGGGGAGTTCTCCAAACCATCCCCTCATGCATAACGGAGTCATCTCCGTCGATGAGGTATCCCATACTAATAAGAGCAAATTATATGACTAAGCCCCGTTCCCATATGGGGGTAAATGTGGTCGCACAGATTAAGATTGGTTGTCATAGTACTAGGACACTGTGCATTTTTCATAAACATTCCCATTTTCCATTTCTCCACTTCAACACCGACATCTCGGCATTCCATAACCACACAAGTATTTCAAAGGAGTTTTGAATAAACAACATTGTTTCCATCCTATAGTTTTATAAACTACTATACTACATAGGGTGGCAAAATAATTTCCATACTTTTTGAAAAGGTTTTGTAAACCATGCTTAAGAGTAAATCATTTGATCAAAGTAGATGCATATATTTAGGTGCAAGCTCAGGAGTAGCTTGCCTTGCTCGGCAAAGTGACTTGGTCTTGATCTTCAGGTTCAACAAACTCTCCTTCCTCGATAAATCCACAACGTTCTCGTCTAATTAATAAACAAACAAATCAACAATCACTAAACTACTCAAGCAACATCACAACATAACAACCATAAACATCACAAATAGCTACTGCACATCAAACAATACAATTTGGTTTCAAATAATTGAATAAACAATATTTATTTATGTCCAAATTATGGCAGAAACTTGTGAACATGTTTAATTGCACAACTTGAGTTCTGTTGGTCACAAAAATACAAACTAAATTTCTATAGAAAGCTACTGATGTGTAGAAGACAACACAATTTGATTTGGATCAATTGGAGTTACCAAACTCCCTACACATTGTTTGAATCCAGTAACTTAATAATCAAGTTTTGGCTACCAATAAGTTCTGTTGATCCTAAAATTAAATCCTTTTAGGGGTAACTAAACATGACTAAATGTGATCTAACAAAATTGGTCCTAATTCATTTGGGTTAACCATTAAACATATTTAAATGTTTGAGTGCAGAAGGGTGTTTAAACTTCAACTTAATACTAAACAAAACTGCTGCACAAATAATTCTACCAAAATTAGGGAAGCTACATGGCAGTACTAAGCTAGCAAAATTGGTTTGGAATTATTTGGACTAACAGAGTATCAGAAACAAACAAGTTTAGAATTTAAACCTTCTGTAGTATTTTTAATAATACTTTTTAACTATTTTTAAATGACATGAGACCAATTGGTTGGTTAAACAATTTCATAAGCTTTCCAGAACAATTGAGTTTGATTTATTTGGATTCCTAAATCTCGAGATATTGAATTTCAAGTTGGATCAGTACTGATTTCACAGAGAGTTTAAATCGAAAATTCCTATCTGGATAATGTTGAAACTGACAGGTGGGGCCTACATGTCAGCGACAGTGCGCGGTGGAAATTAATAAAACCCGACGTGTGGGTCCACACGTCAGCCTCTCTCTACTAAACGAAACGGTATGGCACCGTTGGATCAAGATCCAACGGCCCACGATCAAAGGCAACGGCGGACCTAATTTCGGCGGCGCTGCCGCGCCGGCGACGGCGAGGTGGATGGATCTCTCACCTAGGGGGCTCGGGAGGTCCGCGAGATGCAGATCGACGGCGGTGGCGTGGGGAAGCTCCTGGCTGAGTTGCACTTGCTGGGGTGACTGGTTCGTCGCGGCGAGGTCTCGTCTTCCACGGCCACGGACACGGGCTCCGGCGAGGTCCAACGGTCG